>JAQFVV010012404.1:2438809-3058809 GCA_028023455.1 Epiperipatus broadwayi | reverse complement strand
AAAGCAAAACTTCAGAGCTTATGAAATTCTCTACGGAAAAAAAAGAAAATCTTTCAAGATTTATCAAGATTGGTGCAATATTCGCTGAGTTATAAAGTAACAAACAAATAAACGAACTTTCACACAATATATATATATATCTTTAAAATTTATATTCCGGTCATTTAATTATTTAATTGGAAGTTATATTTTTTCACTCCTGTAATTAAAGCTAAAATTAATTAAATTAATAAACAGTATTTAATTACAATTGAAAAAAATTGATTAAAAAACGAGTACTTTATATATTTTATGAAAAAATTTGATGAAAAAAAAAGTAATGCTTGTTTTTATATATTTTAAAATAATAATTTAGTTACCTACGTGATTATGATGACAGTTTGAATTTTTTATATATATATAAATGACTTCTTTGTCTTATAAAGAACTGTGACTAAACGAATAACATATGATCATTGTCAGTGGCAGTTTGCCATTGGTGGCATCCCTTTTATCACGTTTTAAACTGTATTAGCATCTAAATATCAGAGTCACTAAGATGCATATAGTTGAATCAATTCTTAATTTTAGAGAATTATTAGTTTGAATAATTGGGAGTTGAAATCTATATTAAAATGCCCTCTGAGCTTGACAAATTTCATTCACAAAGAAGTTTACTACAGATAATTATTTTTTAAAAAATTACATTTTTTGATTTTCTGCAAGAGGATTAGATGAAAGACCTGATGTCAGTTTTAATCTAAAAAGACTTAAAATATCACCTAATGAATAAAACACAATTCATTTTTGTAATACTATTTAAAAGTCAGTCCAGTCTTCTAATCTTTCAAACAGTATTTAATTCTAGTTTTTTAAAATAAAAAAATCAGAAATGGACTATTTGATTAATATAACCAAGATATAGATTTTAAAGTACGGCTTAAAAAAATATTTCAGACTCTTTTCAGTTTCTTTAAAAAAAAAAAGCACTTTGCTATAAAATAGGCTGTTTATTTGTCTAGTAAGAATTACTATAATACATTACACACACAAAAAAAAATGTTTATGGCTAACCGATCAGACTTGGAACCAGATCAAACTAGGGCCGTGCCTTGACTAGGGTAGTGCTAATTAGTAATTAGAAATTATAACAGCCCAAAGAGCACTAACATATCACGATGATAAATCCTAGGAAATGAAGGTAGTTAAGCCTGAACAAATTAATAAAAGATTAGGAATAGATAGAAGGGAAAGTGACTGTTCTACAAGTGGTATGCCATGCAAACCAAGAAATAAGCATATATACCTATAAAGCCATTTATAACAGAACTGGGAGAGCTTTAATGGTGAAATAGACTTGTACAGATGGACAATCCAAACACCTTCTCATTTATAACAGTACTGGGAATGCTCAAATGGTGAAATAGACTTGTACAATTAGACAATCCAAGGACAATATTCCCACTGCAACTGAAGCGGTTGCCTTGTTTCTTTCAAGCTATGGCCCCAAATAATAATGAGACACGAATAGAAGTGTTCTGAAAGTGTAACATTGCTGTTAATATAACAACATTTTTGTCTCCAAATAACTAATGGAGAAATGGACATGTATAATTGGACAGTTTTGTGAACAATAATTTCAGCATAAGAAGTTGGGTTTATGTGTGTAAGTCTGGAAGGGCAGGTGAATTTTGTGTCACTGCACTTCTGGAACTATTAATATCCCACTCACCTATCCATACATTTATACTTGAATGTTCAAAATCATATGCATTGAATCAAGTGTATGGGTGCGGATGCGCTTGACACGCACCGACACTCCCTAAATTTCTTTGTAATGATTCTTGTTGATTGCATTGTAAAACTTATGCCTCTTGAATCGTCTTGAGGCACAAATAAAGGCATTTGAAAGTAAAAAAAAAAAAAAAATGTTTATAATGTTATTTGTTATTTAAGTTGATATTCACATCTACAAATAACATAAACGATTCCTGCAGAATGATTTTATCAGAAATCGATTTATTAAACTCCGTAATGCTGACATTATTGCTCCAACTTTGTAATGAATTAAAACCATCTTATAATTAAAATAAAATTTTAACTTTTTTTTTTTTTTAATATAGATAAATTCAAATTTCAATTATATTTATAATTTCACATCTTGTAAGCTAGAATATACTTATTATTATTAATCAAAAAATAGAAGAATTTAGATATTTTTTTCACCTGTTCTATATATGTATACAACAGATTGTGGTAAAACGAAGATTTTTAAGGGATACAGATTGTGGTTTCTAACTAAATTCTTATTTAACAACTTTATGTTAAGCAAATTAATCGCATTGTTAATAGTGTGAAGGCTATATTACGTATATATTTAATATTACAATATATATATATATGACAGCTATAATAATAGATGCATTGTAAATATATATATATGTATGTATTCTTCCATTATAAATTGCTATTTATCGTAATTTTAGCGAAAGAAAAGAAGATACGATCCTTATTTTATCTTCTTCAATCATGCATTCTGTGGTTTTATCTTGAGCGCGTTGGAAGATTTGGCAAAAGCGAATTATTTATTAATCTAATAAATTCTGTGTATTCTTTATGTAAAATATATACGGCAATTTCAAATAAAAGAAAAAAAGGAGGCGGTTTACGTGAAATCAAAATTTGTTGTCAAACTCATTATGATAGCTTATACATATATGTGTAGTTCATAATGATGGAAGAGTTCGTTTAAACCTTTGAAGTAGCTGTAAATTTGTATGTGGTATTGTATTAAATAATTGGGAGTGGAGCAAACAATGGCAAGTCACTTGTACTTAACTTAGTTACTCATCCTGCTTTCATCAGCAAGTTTTGTCAATTTGTCAGAGTTTGATTGAATACATTTTATCACATTTTTTAGTTGCTAGAGTTGTTCAGGCATAAATTTGTATTATAGTAATGCTTAAATGGGTTTCCCGAAAATTAAATCGATATTAATCTTTTTTTGACAGATTTATATTCAATAACAGTTTTTGCAAACTTCAGTATTTTTTTGATTGTTTATATTCTAAACAATGGCTATCTTTAATAATTTTTATTAGTTGTTCATTAGATTAGAAATTATGCACCTGATTGGAATTGGAGGCATTCCAATTATTTTAATCATTACTTAAAAAATTGTAATTTCCATCAAAAATTAAAAGTAAACACGTAAATTTTCTAGAACTATGTTCAATTAAAAAAAAAAAAAATCAAATCTCATATAGAAATCAAAATATCAAGCATATTTGGAATTAGAGTATGACAATCAAAAATTCTGTTACCCAAAATGTCATTATTATGGCAATCAAATGTGAAAAAATGATCTCCATATGATCAAAAAAAAAAATCAAAATCAAAATTCAAAATTTCAGAAACAACTTTTAGTAAATAGCAAACATCTCCCTGAAAAAAATAAATTTACCTGCAAAAAAAAAAATTAATAGACTGACCTACAAAAGAATTCTTATGGCTGTGGAATAGAATTTAATCAAAAATATTTTATTAAATGGTATTTATTGTATGTTGATAATTAATAAATAGATATGTTATCTGTAATTCATACATATTATATGTGTATTTTTCTAAAAAAAAAAAAACAACAACTTTTGCACAAAGGATGGAAAATTTCTAAATTAATACCAATATTTTTGTAGTGTAATATTCACTACATCACTCACACAAGGAAGGAAACATGTCTTTGATCATATGTTTACAGTTACATCCTTCCACAAGATATTAAAAGTAGATAGAAACCAGTTGCTATTTTGGGTGAGAGTGAGGTAGTAAAAATTACACCGCAGAAATATTATTTATTAAGTGACTAGCATTATTTTCTGATTTAAAATCTCCAAGGCCAGTTTATCTTATTTCACTAACTTGTAAAGATATAATGGATAATTCCTTTTTGACAATCATTCCAAGTGTTTCTTAGTTAATGCTCCATATATTCCATGATCTTTTACTTTCCCCTTCCACTTTTCTTATGTAATAATATCAATAATTTGATGTCAAATAACTACCTACAATCTAGCTACAAAATATTCAATATTATTTGTTTATTGTCACTATTCAATTGGTATAGATATATTCATTCCTGAAAAAGTGTTTTGTTTTTAAGTTAATATAAATTTCCTTTTGAATTAAAAAATGAATAAGAGTATTAGACTTCATGGTTTTTTATTTTTATGTTGGAATATTTTTCAGAAGAAAAAATGATCTTAATTTTTTATTTATTTTTGAGATGCTTTAAATTAAACTAGTTACAATAGCCTTTGATAAAAAAGCATTAATGTTATGAGCAGTGATATCTTGCAAGAATTTGTAGTGATAGGCAATAAAAAAAAATCTATAATATAGATTGAAAGATTTATGTCATTAATAAAAACAACCATCTGATTATCTTTTTAGCAATAGATTGGTTTCTGAAAATTACATATAAAAGAAATTCATGTAAAACAATAAATTGTATATATGGAAAATAAGGAGATAGATTCCTGTCCTAAGAAATCAATGAAGATAATTAAATAAACCATATGACAAAAATTTTTTGGAATGTTATATTTTTTGTGTGCTATCAAATTTTACTTCATACACATTGAACATAAATAAAAAATGAGTTATAGGAACATAAATTTCATTTGAAAATAAAACTTGAAAGTGATAATACTTAGAATGAAACACTCAATGATTTCTCTACACAAGCCATCAAAAACTTAAAAGTTCAAAGGCATATTGTCATTTCCACATTATAAGTAAAAAAAATTTATTGAAATAAAGATTATTAATGTAATTTATTACTTTTGTTTCATTTAACTCTTTGACATTCGAAAAGAGAAATTGTAAGCCCTGGAACTGAACATTTATTTTCCATAAAACATTGAAACAAATTCATCAATTAAATTTAACAAAATTAAGTTTTTTTAACATCAATACCAAAGGAATTTTTTTTTAAAAAAAAACTAAATATCAAAATACAAACAAAGCTCAATACAGAAAGGTACTTCCCTTTCAAAACAAAATGACAAAAACATTACAATACAAATACATTTCTAGATTTGCAGGAATATTGCTGAAAAAGGGATTTTTGTCTTTAAAATGATGAGAAATAAAGAGATGAAACTTTTTTGTTTTTAAATTAGATGATAATAACAAGCACAATTTTTTTTTAATTTTATGACAACTCTACCTCAGAAACAAATCTGTAAATAAACACTGAATTAAAAACATTTACAATCTTCTAAAAAAGAAAACGAATAATTTATATTACTTACACATGAAATTATTTAGAATTAAAAAAAAAAGTTTAATAACAACTTAAGACAATCTAAGAATAACTTTTAGAAAGTAAGATGATTTTTTTAAACCTTTCAGACAATAATGTTTCAATCATGAATATATCACAGCAGCTCTAATTCCAAAGTACAAACTCTTTGTAGGTGTATATATAATTTTCTTATTAAATCAGTTATATAATGTATTTATTGAGTCAAGTTATACAGATAAGTACATTAGATTGTAAAAAGAAAAATATCAATAGATAATTATTTTATTGTATCTTCATTCTTTTTTATTTATAAATATATTAATGTTTATCAATAAAATTTGTCATATTTGTAACAAGTGGTAAATCAATTTTATGCTATTGAAATTCTTAAAAAGTTTTAATTCTGTTGAGAGCAATATATTTTCACTGCAATATCTACATAGAATGTAAATCATGTCATTCCCCTCTTTCTCTACATTATCCCATTAGATAACTGTATATGGATTATATTGCTTAGTTCAGCTTGCATTGGATGCAGTTCCAATATTACTAATACTAATCCTAGCCTACACAGCACATTCACTATTCCAAATGCAACTGTTGCTACTATATGAACTATATAAATTAGTATTGAATGGTATTGCATTACATGGTTCTATATATATATAAATTTATCAATTTTAATAAAACATGAACTTTCATTTTTAATTGGAAGGGCTGCAATTCTTATACATAAGTTATCATTAGTTGGGAACTAAAATAAATTAAATGAAATGTCATTGACTTTTCAAGTCTTCATTTTTAAAAGTCATTTCATTAATTAGTTTTTAAATAACTTTTTAATAGTACTTACATTTTAAAAATCAGTTATTTTTTCAGTTGTCTCATTACTTTTCCCTGGAACAGTAATATTTTCATCAGGACTCATTGGTATTTGAATACTCATGATCATGGGCCAATTAATTTTATTACATTTACAATTTCCTCTTTTTTACTGCATCTCAAATGATATTAATTAAACAGAATCTAGTGAGAAACAATTAAATGATTCTGAACACATTTGTTTTTTTTAATTAATGCAATAAAGAATGTGGAAGGGTGATCCACAATTTATTATTTTTAATTTTTCTATGTATTTCAATTTGCACATATTCAAATACTTAATATATTACTCGCGCATGTATTTTTAATTTCAAATAGCTTCACTCAATTAAATAAACAAGCAAATAATTAGTTGGTTGGGAGGTCTTGTGATGTTTGAATACCCAGCAATCATAGGTTGAATTTCTATCTAGAACTCTAGTTCTCTAATTCATTACTGTTTCTGTACTAAATTCCTCAAAGCTAGTTTAAATCATTTGATTAATAATACAAAAGATAAAGATTTTAACAGTAATATTATATCCCTTCATAACTGTAGGCAATTGATAAATAATCTGTAAGTACAATAAAAATTAATGAGCACAAATAATTATTTAAAAGAAGTATAAAGAATAAATTTGAATTTATCCATTGCCACCTGTATTCTTTGATCATAACAGGTTTTAAAATAAATTTGCTTTAAACCAAGAATGAAATGCAACAATCAAATTACTGAGAAATTACGAAAGGTTCACGATTATATTAACTATTGAAAATAATTAATTAACTTGTTAATGATAAGGTGAAAACATACTATAGCAAAACTCTTAATTGTTTACTAATAGAAATTTTTGAAAATACATTTTGCAATTGATATTAGAGGTTTTCTTATTTATACATATCTTAATTATGTAAAATCTGATGGCAAAAGCAATTAAAAAATTACTACACTGATGGATGAACAAATGTTATATATATTGGGAGAGAACCTAGCATATTTAATAAGAAGCTTGCAATTGGAACTGCATCATCTTAAATATATGCAGCCAACTCTCATTAATCCTATTGGGAAAACTATCAGTAAGCAATGATTTAACAAAATAAATCCACTTTAATTCTAAAAGAAAATAATTAGCTAATACTTTGAGCTAAGTTTTAATTATAAATTGAAAAATAATGGCTACGCTTTTTGAAAAATTATTTAATTAAATTTCTTTTACTTTAATCATTTAAAATGCTATATTTATCAACATTCTGTTGAAAACAAATGTTCACAAGTTTAAATACACAAACTGATTTTTGCTAATTGAATATATTTCATTTTTTGTAATCTTCTGTAGTTTTTTTTTAAAGAGTCATAGCATCGGCCGAGACGCGAACCCGCAACCCGGGCTCTCGACCGCCAATGTAAGACAAATCTTCTGTAGTTTTAATCGAATCAACTAAAAAAAATTAGTCATACAAATTGAAATATTGTTGTCTTTCGTAGAAGCACACTTATTTGCCAACCATATTTCTGACCATATGATGGGAAAAATTTATATAAAAAAACTTTCAATCAGTTTAGAAGTTTTTTTTATTTTTAATAGATAGTTAGTTCATAGCCAATCCAGTTCATTAGCAATAGGAGCTCTTGGAGAGTCTTTGCTCAGAGGTTGAATATTTAAAGGGTATTTTATTTTGATTATATATTAATGATATTTAATGGAAAATTTGGGTGATTTTACTTAAAATTGGATAGCATTCCAGCATTCAAAAAGTCTCAGTGGCTATAAAAAGTTATTTTTAATGATGATAAATTTGTTCATGTTTGTTATTTAGTACTGATGTTTAAACACAACTCATTCATTTATATCAATCTATTTATTATGATGATTCCTAATCTTTCTATAAATTGTATCTTTCATATTAGCAAATAATTAATATAGTTATTGTTATTTGATATTTATATCTTGTAGTGGAATTAAAAAGTAGTTAGAATAATTAATTTAAAACTTAAACCAAGATACAAAGGGGAGATCTAAAACTCATTCATTGAACACTATTCACATGATTAATGGAAATGTCTTCTTTTGTATATAACAGTACATCCACTAAACATCACCTGATCACCATTTTTTATTCTTTCAAGCTGTTTACACGCGGCAAAAGTCATTACAGTAGTGCCACTCAGTGCAAGTCATTGTAATCCATGGGTGCAGGAAGGTTTTTGCAACTCTCAGATCCAAGGCTCCTCACTGATACAAGCCACAAGCTAGAAACTAGTCTGAGGATATTGGCACTATATACAGATTTTATGCGCAAATCTTGCATTTATTGATTACTCTGGCTTGCATTGAGTGGTACTACTGTATGGAGAGCTTTGCCTTTGTGTAAACAGCTTGTGTAAAAATAGAATGGTGATCATGTGTTGTTTAGTGGTTTAATACCAATCCTGCCCAATAGGATTATGGTGGCTGTGGTTATTAAAGAACCAAATACATCAAAAAGTATGGATACTGAACTGAGTTCAGATTTGATTATACAAGCTAATGAGCTTAAATTGAAAACATTATTGTGTCTTTATTTTGGACTCAAAACTATAGTTAGCTAGTAAGCTAAAAGGTGGCTGCAGGAAGGTTGTATTAGATCCTGTCTTCATTTCAGACTCAAAGTTTTATAGTTGGCTAATAAGGTAAAAGGGGGCTGCTGGGAAGTTTGTATTAGATCCTAAGATCTAGGTGCTCTAGTCTCAAATCCAAGGTTCCTCACTGAGGAAAGCCACAAGCTAGAAATTAGTCCGGGAATATTGATGAAAGGCTCTAGATGGGGATTTTATGCACAAACCTTCCCACACCCATTGATTACTCTGGCTTGCATTGAATGGCGCTGCTGTGAGAGTTTTGCCTCTGTGGTAACATATCTCTATGATAAAACTTAAATGGTCAAAAGTATGAGAGATGAATCATCTAGCATTTGTCCTGTGCTGTTGAGTTCACAATATACTAATGAGCTCCCTGTTATTCATTAATATAACTATGTTTTTTTCTCATTCAATTAATGATGATGACTCTCATTCTTCTATAAACAATCAATAAAAACATCAGAAAAATTCAAATTCTTCCCATGACATGTTTTGACTAATTCAATTTCTTTTACTGATTGTTTATAGATATAAAGGTGGATATTAATATCTTTAATTTAAGAATATATTTGTTTATAGAGGTTGCATGATGAAAGGATGTTTAAGTCATGCATTTAAGTAACTTAAAAGTTGAGTATTTCATTTTTAAGTTTAATGAAAAAGGAAAATCATAGTTAGAATAAAGTTAATATATCACAAAATCAGAAAAATTCAAATTTCAGTCCATTATATGTTTTGATTAAATCAGTTTCTTTTGATGAATGTGAACATCAACATCTTTAATTTAAAATACATTGTTTTTAGAGGATATATGATGAAAAAGTATAGTTTGATTAAAATATGCATATCATAGAAAGAATAAAATTTAATGTATCATACCAATTTGAAGAATAATTGTCTAATGTTTGAGAATAAAAAGGCAATTATATTAATATCTAGAAATTAGGGCAGTAGTTCCCAACCTTTTTATTTTGACCAAACCCCACTTAAGTATCTCTAAAATCATAACCCCACCACCATGACTTGTAATTCTTATCATTCAAAAGTGAACTCCAATCCATACCAAGGAAGCCTAAAAGTCCACTAACTTGCTCCAAGTAACAATGAAGAGGTAAGTAGTAAAGATTATCTAAACAGAAAAGATTCTGAGAAGATGAAGCAGAAATGAGGAAATTAAAAAAAAACCCAACAACATTAGTTTAATTTATGAATAATAAAATATAAGAACAATTAGCAGCTTTCAAATTTATTGCTAATAATTCATTCTCAAATTACCCCCCCCCCCCCGAATCAAATTGATCCTCTATGGTGCATGCTTCACATTGGAAACTACTGAGTTAGGGACTTTGAGGAAGTGAAACCAATAATTTGAATTAGTAGTAACTGATGATTTGTGTCTTATCTTATACTATCAATGTACATCCTTTTCCCACCTTTATTCAATTTTTTTTCTATCCCTAAATGTGCTGCCTTGTATTCCTGGGGCTATACATATACCAAGTTGGTAATCACTGATCTGTATGTCCAGTTTAATAAGGCCTGTTAAGATGAATCGATTAATTTATTTTCTTATCATTTTTTATATTTATTGTCCAAGTATCAATTTATTCATCTCTAATGTAGTGGCCAACCTAGTCAGTTAATTAATATTGTTTGGAAAATGAGTATCAACTAACTGTTAGCTGTAGAGATAAATAGGAATGGAAAATCTCAACATAATAATTAATGCATTCAGTCACTAAATCCATAAAAGATTTGAGTTTGGGTTAAGTGAATCTTGAAATTTTTTCAAATCACAAATAAACAAGATTTTTCTTTTAGATTAATAGTTCACAATCATCCAATAATTGCCAATAAATGAACATATAGCTATTATTAGAATAGAGAATAAACATCGGAAGTTAGTTTGGGTTGGTTAGATGGTTGTGATTATTATTCGATCTGTAAATTTTACTGGCAATGCTTTTTCCATCATTATTTGTCTATGGAGGAACTGTTGAGGTCTTTAAGACTGAGTTATTTAAAGGTTGAACACCTTTTTTAATACATAAAAAAAAAAAAAATCATTTTCTGATTTTAAAACACCCCCGATTTTATTTCTAAGTATTACTTATTTAGAATAGAAATAATCATTGCAAAAACAAAAAAGGTGATTACTTTATTCCTGTTTTCTAGATATGTTTATTGTTGTTTAACTAGCTTTTTAATTTTATTGCTGAATAAACAAATATGTTCTAAAGGAATGTAAATAAAATAATCAAGTGTAGATTCACATTGCAGGATTAAAGTTTGTATTCATTTTCTAGTTACCATAGTTATAATCTTAATTTGAATTCTGTTATGAAATATTTACTACATTTAATCTAAAAGTAAATAAATAAGTAAACTAGTTAGTAATATATGATGTCTATTTAAAAATGATATATTATTTTTTTGAAGGTAGAAATTGATTATCAATTAAACTCATTAAAAACATATTAAAAACAAAGAACAAACTGGGGGGGGGGGCACTTAAGCTTTTTAAGAAAAAAAAATTCATTTAATTTTTTTATATTCAATTGTGAACATATCCATCATTTAATATATATACTCTTATACATATATGCATTCGTGTGAAAAAAAGCATATGAAATGTTTTAATAACCCACTGGACAGGAAGCTCAGACTTCTTTAATACCTTCTTAACTAAAAATAATTAAAACTCATTACCAAACAGTAATTGGATAGTTAGGTAAGTTGGATATTGGTATTTATATATGAAGGAATGTTTTCTAAATTTATAGGCACCAAAATTTTAACTAAATAAACAAAAACAAATGCAATGGAAAATAAGCGAACCAAAACAAATAAACACATACAAAAAACTTCCATTAAAACAAATAACAACAGAAACTCGGATTTAAAAAAAAACCAATTCACAAGTATTTTTCATTTTCATTTTTTTTTAAAGCAATAATTTTAAAATTAAATTATGCTTCACCTTAACTTTTAAATTCTGAAATAATATTATCAATAAATATTTAACATCTGAAAAACAAAAATGTTTAAATAATTGTAAACAATCTATATCATATCAGTTTTATCAATGTGGCGACCTTTTTTTGAACTACATTTATTGTGTTTATCAATTCTTTACAATGATTACATAAGGATATTTTTACTTTAAGTGTGATATAAAAACAATAATTTACTAATGTATAAAAAGCACTTTATCCACTCTCCTACGGCTGATACACATGACAACACATATGTAGAAAAGATAAATAATCACCAATATATATATTTCGCACTGAACCAGCATTCATCAGTTGGTCTAGATTATTATCTCCCCCACACATATATAATCAGTGCTCAGTTTATATTAAGATAGTAAATCTTCATACTTTAATGGACAGGCTTCAATCCAGTCCAACTCTTCAGCCATCCATACTATTGAAAATCTGATGATGGAAAGCTCAAATCCCATACTGATGCCAATATTATTGTTATGCCTGCCCATTAAAGTATGAAAATTTGCTATTTTAATATAAACTGAGCACTTATTATGTATATGTGTGGGAGATGATAATCTGGACCAATTGATCCACGAAATATGTATATTGGTGATTATTTTTCTTTTCTACATGTGTGTAGTCATGTGTATCAATGGTATGATAGTGTGGATAGTTGATGGGGGCTTGAAAGTCTCTATTCAAGTCCCCCCTATATTTACAATTAAGCCCCAGGTATATGAAGAATGCATATATTTTAAATATTGCACATTAAGCCTGCATCCTCCCCATCTCTTTTCTATGTATTTAAATGGATTAGATACTATATATGAGGGGTCAGAGTGACTTGAGGTCAACATGGGCATAAGAATATTGGCATCAATATAGGATTTGAGCTTTCCATCATCAGAATTTTCAATAGTATGGATGGCTGAAGAGTTGGAGTTTAGAGTGTGTTGAAGCCTGCCCATTAAAGTATGAAGATTTGCTATCTTAATAGAAACTGAGCACTGACTACATATATATGTGGGAGATTGCTGAAGAGTTGGAGGTTGGAATGGGTTGAAGCCTGTCCATTAAAGTATGAAGATTTTCTATCTTAATCTAAACTGAGCACTGATTATATATATATATGTGTGTGTGTGTGTGTGTGTGTGGCAGATGATAATCTGGATTAACTGATGAATGCTGGTTCAGCACAAAATATGTATATTGGTGATTATTTATTTTTTCTACATATGTGTTGTCATGGTATGAGATAGTGTGGATTGTTTGAGGATGCTTGGAAGCCTGTGTTCAAATCCCCTATATTTACATTTAAGCTCCATGTATATGAAGAATGCCTGTATTTCAAATATTAGTGTATAAAAAAATAAAATTATGTTTTAATACAAAAATGTTCATAGCAAACCATTTGTTTCTGTAATTTATATATTGTTTTTATTGATTTGGTCCAAGATATTTTGGCTTGGTTAATGAAAAAAAATTGTGGCAGTATTTGAAAGTAGCTGGTTGTTTGCAATGGTAAAGAAATGGTTAACATTGTTTACTTTGCATTTTTATGTTATATTTAGTTCAATACAGTATCAATGGTTTTCATTTGTAATAGTAGTAATTTTCTCCATAGAATAGTGCTACCTAGTTCAAGTTATAGTAATGAATAAAGTTCTATAATTGTAATAACTGGTGTAAGTATAAGAAATGGTCGTTATATGATGTTTTAATATTTTAATAGTTCTCGTTTGCATACTATTCTGGATAGCAACATTGTTTTGCTTGTTATTTTTTTAAATAAATAAAAGCAATCATAGTAGGATTTTTATTTATTAGTAATAGTATTATACAGAAATAAAATACAAAAGAAGAATAGATATGCATAAAGGAAATTATTATTATTTATTTACAATAGATACATTTTAATTGTTATACGCTCTTTCTGGAGAGAATTGGGCAACACTGTATTAATCTAAATAAAATGTCTCTCTTTAATTATCAACTATAGTGGAATTAATAGTTATATTTTTTTATGTAAAAGTATTCGACTACAAACTTTTTGAAGAAATGTAATCAAAAAACTAGATTGCTGTTGATTATATGTTTTTATTTTGGTCTTATTACACAACAATAAAAACATATAATCACCAGCAATCCAGTTTTTTAATTTTACTTCTAGACACAAATAATTGTCATAATTTGCTTTTCAATTTTTTTAAAAAAAGACAGTAATTATAATAATAAAAACATTGCAATTTGATTTTTAAAAAAGTCCAAAAATATTTAATTTCTACTAAGATATGTATGTACTATATATGTTTAATAAAATAATCTTGAATACTGCTAGCATAAGCCAAATGCTGTTCAACCTAGTAGTTGTTATGTTCCTCTTTTGTTTTCATATTACTATTGAAAATATAAATGTTTGGATTTGTATTCTTTGTAAATATTTTAATTGGATTTGATTTTGGGAAACTTTTTAAAAATAAAATTTAATATAGAGTTTGTTGAAATTAAAAGCTGTGGTTTCCATATCAACAAAAGTTAAACACAGTCGGCCAAAGGATGGTAAACCATTTTAAGTGCCCCTGTAAAAAATGTATAAATAATATTTATTGAATGACTGATGTGCCAAGCAATAATTAGAAGAAAATTAGCCTAGAATTTTACAAAAATTAATTATAGTAGATGCTAAATTATTTATGTCACTTTTAATTGTACACATGTAAACCTAGATTTACCAGTCATTCTATTTCAGAGTTTGTCTTTTATAAAGAATGACATTCCAACTTTTTAATATTTTTTCTTTAGCATTTTTTTATTACACCCAATAATAGATCAATTTCAATTATTTCCAAGTTATTTTTCAAATCAACAAGCTTTTGTTTTCATATAGAACTGGATTGAAAATTAATAATTGTAATTCTATATCATCCAAAATTTTCAAAATGAGATAAAATTGATGTTTTTCAAATTGATTGAAACAGGCAAAACTCACTATACGTATTGCCACTCACAGCAAGCCAGAGTAATCAATGGATGCCAGAAGGCTTGTGCATAAAATCCCCATCTAGGGTCTACTCATCCAATATCCCCAGACTCTTAGTGAGTAATCCATTGATTACTATAGCTTGCTGTGAGTGGCAGTATGTGTAGTGAGTTTTGCCTGTTTTAATAACAGTTATAAACAAGCATAAGAAATGGTGATCATGTGATGTTTATTGGCTTAAAATTGATTGAACATTGTAACTTTTGAAGAAAATTTATTGAGCACCAATGGAATTACAATAAAGAACTCATGCTTATTTATTGGATTTGTTTTCTCACGAGATTCTATATCCACAAAAAAAAATTGTATTTGGAAAATATTTATAGGTACAGTATTTGAAATAATGTCATGATTTAAATTTATAATTTTTAACCTTGAATGCTATGATTAAATCAAATATGACAATGACTGTTTTATTAACACCTTGTAGTTTAATATTTAATTTGTTTAAATAGAATCACAAATCAGTAAACAACATTAATTTCAAAGGCATTCGACATCCATTATTTGATTACGTTCAGTGGTATTTCCATTATGTCTTTGAAGAATTTTTTCATGACTTAATCATCTGATATTATTGTACATAAATAAACCATTGTACGATGACTTTATCTCATGTAATAGTTTCCAGGAATTTTCATTTATTTAATACACATGCAGGTATAAAATTCATTAATTTTGTTACAAAGTTCATAATATCCAGTAATTTGAAACTAGCTTTGGAGCATAAATTATACTAATGCATAATACAGTGAAAATCCAGAACAGCATATCTAATATATTTAGTAAATGAATTGACAAAACCATTTTCTGGTTTGATCATACTGTGAGCATCATTAGTTATTAGTGATATAATTTTGGAAAGGTTTATTTATTTATTTTTTTTTTACCAAATGCACCTGCAACTAACTGTTTTGCAAATATTTACTTCTTTTGTTATTGTTTTCAATGATACATAATTGATTAATTATTTCTTGATATTATTTACAATGCAATAATGAATGAAAATATTTAAACAAGCTAATCCAACTATTAATAATCTTATCAAGTAAACAGAAATGAAACTAGAAGGTTTTATATCTATTTTTGCTGATGGGTTATATTTTTAACCATTTCGAAGATTCTATCTTTTACCATATTTCTAGGCAATATCTTTTATTTTTAAAATAATTTATTGTTTTTAAAATCTTCATAAATAACCAGCACATATTTTAACCATGCTTCTTTTAGATATTTATCATTGCCAAAAGATTGTCTATGATTGGTAATTATGTTTGAGGCAATATAATTAACAGCAGTTATATTTGACCAATTGGGATGTTGATTAGTTATTGTTAATGACTCTTGCAATTAATTCTTTTTGTTCTTTTTTTAATCAAGAAGAGATGGTTTCTTTCATAATGTCATTTTATTGACAAGGTTTTGAATACAATTGTCCAAGAATATAAAACACAAACTATGCTAAGTAAATAACAAAAAAATTTTCTAAAAAAAAAAAAAAAAATATTGAAAAAAAATATCTTTGTGTAAAAAATAATTATTAAAATTCTTTATATACATATAATAATTATTTTAAAATGCAGCATCCACAATGTAATGTCTGTTTTTGTACATATTAATGTACTTGTTGCTCTCTTTGCACATTACTGGTGTTCTGTGTAGTGTATGCAGGACACAACACACCTATAAACACACATGAATAGAAATGGAGAGACTTGTATCTACTATAAAACAATAAATTTAAGTGAGAAAAATGAACTTTTGTTAATTTCTATCATCTAAAATAAAATTTCATAATAATTATTAACAAATAATTTTAATAAAATATAGGTTAATAGTAGTATCCTTTATATATACCAATAAATTTTTCTTACATGCCATTTGTGGTATGGGGGAAATAGTTTTGCCTTTAGCTAGCATAAAGCATGAAAAATTCTTTCACTGGAATAATATTACATATCCTATGATTAACTACATTACCATACCAACAGATTTTATACTATTTGCAGATATTAAATGACTACTGAAAAGCAAACACAATAAATTACATGTAATTCTAATTGTTTTCCAACTAAATGATTGTTAGCAGTGATTTTGCATTTATTTTAATAAACTTCTGATGATATAAAAAAAAATTAGAATTTTTGGTTAATAATAAGAAAGAAAATTGACAGAAAAACTTTATAATAAGAAAATGTCATTCACATTAGAAATATCTGAAAGTAATGACCAGATTAAAGATTCTATTAAGTTTCTGTATGGTGATTTTCTTTAATGCTTTGGATATTTGTTTCATTTTGTCTTGACATACAAATGGATGATTCATAATAAAAACCTCATTGGTGGTATTTTAATTGTAAACTGGGGATTACATATTTTCTTTACAATGATCATTTGACTTAGTATTTTAGACTTTATATATCTTTTAAGAAATGATTTATTATTGAATACGACATAAATAATACCTTTTCTGTCTAAAATATTTGTCATAGTCAATATATATGTTTTTTTGTTTTTTTTTCATATGTCATAGCATCGGCCGGGACGCGAACCCACAACCGTCTGCAACCAACTACTTGCTTGCATGGCTGCTGCGATACCTCTCGGCTAACAACGCAAGACATATGTTGTACAAAATTCAATAACAATAGACCAAATCTCAGAACAATACCATTATGTCCAATATTTGAACCATTTTATTGTTCCCAACATTTGTATTAAAATCTCTAAAAGAGGAAAAAAAGTTTTTTTTTTTTTACAACTCTTATTAATGTAATAATTTCCTCCAAGAAATAAAAGCTTTTTCTGAAGCATAAGCAGTGATAAAATAGACCTAATTGCTATTGTACAGAACAATTTTTAATAATATTAACTTTTGCACCTAAGAATTGTAAGCATAAAAATCATTGCCCAGCATACACTATTTTTATTTGATGATTTCTCTTCTAAAAAAGTTTGAAGCCAACTTCTTATTCAATTAAGCTTCTTTCTTTTAAAAGACTATTTTATTAAGTGCAGTCATATGAATCTGACAGCTTTTCAGTTACAAGTACTATCCTAACTTCAGATCATGATTCTCCACAAATGAACTTTGCTCATCCTATATATTTTTAATCAGAAAAAAAATCTAATCACTTATTCCTTATTACCATCAGTATCTCATGTTTTGCCATTAATTTGATATTAAGAATTAACCTGTTATTTTTATGTGCTGGAATTGAAGTTTAGTCCAGAACTAAAAATATTTTACGTGGTATATAACTTATCTGTAAGATAAAATGAAAATGAGAAAATTGTTAAACCCAATATCGGGTAGTGGTAATGACTAAATCCACTAGTATGTTCAATATTTTGTAGTGTTGCTGGGTAAATCTTTATCCTGCAACAGATTATTTAAGTGTGATATTTTGATTTTATTTTAATCAATAAACTACCACGATTTGAGGTTTTTTTAAAATTTATTTATATTGATACTCACGCAAAAGTTCTTTATATACGTTTAAAATATGCAAGTTTAAAAATGATATTCTTTATTTATTTAATAAAGAACCCAAAATAATTTTGTGTTAATTATAGATATAATCTGATTGTTTTTCTCTTATAAGATAAAAAAAAAAAATACTAGAAATTTTTTAAACTATTAATGGAAAAAAAAAACCTTGATAACAAATAATTTCATTATATTTTTAATAATTAAAGTATTATTTTAAAAGAATCTTAATGGTCAAAGCTTGACTAATAGTTATTAATGGATTATAATCAACCATAATAATTCATTATTTAAATTTTTGTTTGTATATGAATGAACTATTGTTTGTTACTAGAACACTTATATACTTTATAAATTTAAAGATAAAAGACCCCCCTCCCCCATTCAATTTTCTATTCATTTACAATCAATCAATCTATCATATTATTTATAAATAAATTATTTATAAAAAATGTTTATGCATTATTATTATGTAAATTCCCACTTATTTAAATTGTAAATAAATATTATCTTTGATGAGAATTGCAATCTCAAAGGGAATATTTAATTCCAGATTCGAATTTAAGCCATTTAGCATGGCAAAGTCAGCTTAACTTAAATGGCAATGTAAATATTTATATATGAATGATTATTTACTGAAATATTAAGCGAATATAAATAATAAGCTTTAATTAAACTTATTTTATTAAACAAAATTTTTTTTTAAATATAAAAAAGATAGAACAGGTAAAGAATTTGTTTTGTAATTAGGATAAATCCTTCCATCTTCATTAATTTTTCTCTATACCGTCCCTCTCTCAGCGCGCTTAGGAGGACAAACC
The DNA here is from genome assembly GCA_028023455.1 of Epiperipatus broadwayi. NCBI lineage: Eukaryota > Metazoa > Onychophora > Udeonychophora > Euonychophora > Peripatidae > Epiperipatus > Epiperipatus broadwayi. Next base: position 3,039,697 of record JAQFVV010012404.1, on the reverse strand, counting down.
TCATCATTAGGCAAGAATATCCCATAAAAAACAAGAAGTTATAAGGATTTCTCACAGGAAAAAAATTGACTAGTTACTCCAGTAAAAATTACACTATAAGCTGTGGACAAAGAACTTAACCTACTATATATATATAGTAATTAAAAAAAAATTATAATGTACATTATATGCTTGTTGTAATTAATAATTTGTTAAGCGTATACTCATTAGCTAAGTAATATATATTAAGGCTCTATATAACCTTAAGACTATGCGCCATTACTTAGGTAATGAGTATGCGCTTAACAAATTATTAATTACAACTTTAAATTGTCTTAAAAGATTTCTAATTATGCTTCACACTTATTCACTGTAAATCGGTACATTAGCTTGTATAAAAAATTGTGGACTTAATCAGTGAAGTATTAATAGCTTTGCATTCTCAAATCAAAATGCTTTAGATTCACCTATATAATTAAAAAGTAGGTCTAAGCGTGGCTGCTCTTGTCTTTTAAAGTCATTAATCTTGTGTTAAGATTTGTCGAGGTCCCTATTGTCACATCTAGGCTCATAGTCTTAAGGTTATAGCCTTATTATATGCTTATATAAATTGTTATGCAAATATGCAATTAAAATATATATGTGTGTATGATAATGCAACACATCTATGTAGAAAAAAACTTAGCTTAAAGTTGTTCTTTCTGGTGATCCATTCATCAATCATAGTTATCCAACTTTCTGAATCATAAATTGATTCATTCTTACATCCATTATTGTCTTTTAAATCCTTTGATCTTGACTTTTTTTTGGAAGAGTAGATGTTGATAACTTTAAGATCTCTGGAGAAAAAGTTTATAATGAATGGTTAACGTGCTTCTTGGATTTTCTTTTCATATGGGATGTCAGTTCATAATTTTGGAAAGTTTGATGCTACATAGTTTGAGCACTTTGTTCTATTTTATTTTTGTTTTTAAATATAGTGGCATTGATAAACAGGGATAAACCCATAGTAAAACAGATATCACAATTTTCTTATCTTTCCAATTGATGTAAGATATCCATTTTGTTTTCCAAGCTCAAAGATTTTCTTGATTTTTTTCATTGTCATATTAGTTGCTGCCATGATTTTAGTTGAAAATGTATATAGCTATAAATTTTGGTGAGAAAGTGAAAGTAAATTAACAGTTAACAGTTTTTTTGTTTTCTTCTGTTCAAGTATTTTTCACTGTGCTGAAAAAAACATTCATACTGAAGTTTTTATTTTTTTAAAAATTTGTACTACTATATTATATTACTTGAAATTGTTTATTGCTTAGAATTAAAAAAAAAAGTTTAATAACAATTTATTTAATTAATTAAAAAGATTTGTTATTTATCATTAGTATAAGAGTAGCAAAATTAGCATACTACACATTATCAAAACCTAATGGCAATTAACATTAAAAAAAAATAAAAATTCGGACGTTATAAAGGGGGGGGGGTATCTAATGCATTTTGGGTTTGCATATTGTTATCAATATTTAAGACTTTTTTTTTTTTACAATGTGTACTATGCAAATCTAAACAAGCAAATCTAAATAAACTATACGCTAGCTAAGACATTTTTTTTTCTACGAGATGTTACATTTTAGTAAGTGTGGTAACCATTTTCTTGGAAATGACATAATTTTTTTTAGTTTAGTATAAGTGAAGTCAGAGATACAAACTATTTCATAAATATTAAACATTATGAATCTTTTTCAGTTTATTTGTATTGCATTTTTATCATACAAAATTTATTATTAAATGCATAATGTATGCAATTTTGCTCATATTTTTTTTAAAACTGAAAATAAACAGTACAATTGTGATAATGTTCCCTATTATGAAACAAATAGTGTTATTTTTAATTTAGATTTAGTAATTTTTGATCATACAAAGTTTATTATTATGAAATCATTTTTTTTTTATCAAAATAACAATGCATAACTAAATTATAATATGATGATTTTAATTTTTACTGCAAACAAAATACTGTTGTAAATATTTTAGTTCATAAAAGTAAATACAGTGTACAGCTTTTAAACTAATGTGTACATTTTCAAATTTAATACTGAATTAATGTATTTGGTTGTCATATGTCATTAAAATATGATTTTGATTATTTATTATACCGAATGAATCCACTTTTTTGGTCTTGTAATCATTAACAACTATTCTTTACTTTGGATATGCCATTTATGAAGCATTGATTGACTTGCAAGATGAAAATTAAATATTGTACATTGAGTTAATTGTATTTTAAGTTTATAATCAAAAATATTATATATAGCATTAATATTGTGTACCAGATTGTGTTATTATAAATAAACTCTGTACTATACAATTTCAGCATGAAAGTCATTATTTTAGTTTTGGATGACATAGCATTAATAAGTAGTCTATGATGTCATTAGTCTTACAAAATAGCCACCAAAAATTTTTTTTAAAAAATCGTTTTAATTAATAATCGATTGTAAATCAAAACAGTGGGAACAAATTCATGATGATTGCTATTGTGAATTTTCGCATAAAGATCAAGTGCTAAGCAGGATATTATAGGGGTACTTGATTTTTTTTTTTTAAAAAAAAATTGTATGTGAAAAACTATTTAAATATTATATATTTCCAATGATTTGCAAGTCAAACAAGGAAAGAAAACAAATAAGAAAACAATTTGTAACATTAAACTTAATAAAAATATATATTAATACACCTAGTTATATATCTACAAATATGGATATATTTAACTTATTAAAAAATTAACTACTATTTGTTTTTGATAAAATATTTATTTAGAATTGCTTTTTAATCATCTCTAAAAATATTTTAAAAAAATGTATATATTTATAAATTAATTCTTAGCTTCAAGATATCTGCACTATTTTATTTAAAAAATAAATCATATTTTACACCTTTATAATTTTTAAGTTCAGTTATGTTGCAAAATATATATTTTCCCCAAGTTGTAATGAATATGTGGCATTAATATTAACATACATGTACATTTTAAAAGCAACGACAAGAACGTATGGAGTGGACATTAGGAATTTGCCCTGCTCGGTTCCTTTAAGGCTTCCAAGAAACCGAGCAGGAATATGAAGATATACAAAAATGATGCATTAAAAAGAATTGAATATCTCGAATTTTGTAAAATGGTGCGGAAAAGAGTTGAAAATGATATAAGAAAGTATAACTGTGAACTAGCAAGGAAAGCTGTAGAAGAAAATAAAAGTCTTAAGAATGTAAAACAACATATTGGTATTGGTAGGAAATTTATATCTGCAATAAGAAAAAAAAGGGAATTGTTACTAAAAAGAGAGATGACATCATGAAATTGGTAGAAGATTTTTATCAAGAATTATATAGTAATAAAGAACAAGTACCTCCTATATCTATTACATCTTCCGAATTGCCCAGAATTTTAAATGAAGAAGTGAGATACGCAATTAAATGTATGAAGAAAGGAAAGGCTCCAGGTAATGATGGAATTATAATTGATATATTAAAAGAAGCAGGTGAAGAAATATAAATTTTTTTAGCAAAGTTATATACAAAATGTCTAAATGATAAAGATGTACCGGATGATTGGAAGAATGCAGTAATAATATTAATATTTAAAAAAGGTGATAAAGAAGATATTAGAAATTACAGACCTATCAGCCTTTTATCAGTTTTATATAAAATTTTTACCAAGATAATTACAACTCGTCTACAGAGAACATTGGATTTCCACCAACCAAGAGAACAAGCTGGATTTAAAAGTGGTTTTAGCACAGTAGATCATATCCAGGTGTTGATAGAAGTTATAGAAAGGACGAATGAATATGAGTTGTCATTATGTTTTGGATTTGTAGATTATGAAAAGGCATTTGATTCTATAAACATTTCTTCAGTGATTAAAGCATTGGATCATCAAGGTATAGATCCAGGATATTGTCATATTTTGAAGAATATTTATAAAAATGCAACAGCAACAATTAGATTACATAATGATACTGGGAAAGTCAACATTGAGAAAGGTGTAAGACAAGGTGACTCCATATCTCCAAAACTTTTTACATCAGTGCTGCAAGAAGTATTTTGTGGATTAAAATGGGAAACTAAAGGAGTGAAAGTAAATGGGGATTATTTAAGTCATTTAGATTTCGCAGATGATGTAGTTGTTTTTGCAAATAATGCTTCAGAGCTGCAGGATATTTTACAGGAATTATCAGATGAAAGTAGGACTAAAGATAAATGTTAAAAAGACTAAAGTAATGTTTAATCGATTTGCTCAAAATATGAAAATAAAGATTGATTATGATGAATTAGAAGAAGTTAACAGTTACAAATACCTTGGTCAGATTATTAATACAGATGGAAACATAATGGAAGAAATTAATCATAGAATTAAACTTGGTTGGAGTGCTTTTGGTAGAAATAACTTGATACTAAAAGGAAATATGCCTATATGTTTGAAAAGGAAGGTTTTTAACAAATGTGTTTTACAAGTTCTTACTTATGGATCTGAGACTTGGACACTTAATAGAAGAGCAATACAGAGACTTCAGACCACTCAAAGAAGTATGGAGAGATGCATGTTGGGAGTAACAAGAAGAGATCAAAAACGCAATGTATGGGTAAGAGAACAAACAGGTGTTACTGACCTCATTGAAAAAATTAAAAGATTGAAGTGGAGCTGGGCTGGACATATTGCTAGAAGAGATGATAATAGATGGACAATTGAAATTTTAAACTGGATTCCAAGAGATTGTAAAAGACCCAGAAAGAGACCACATGTGAGATGGATGGATGAAATAAGAAAGTGTGCAGGGGTGATGTGGAGAAGAGAAGCTAAAGATCGGAAAAGATGGATTAAACTTGGAGAGACCTTCATCCTGCAGTGGATTGATAATGGTTGATGATGATGATGATGATGATGATGATGATGATGATGATGACATTTTAAAATGCTTTGTTCCTGGTATTCTAAATAGAAGGCCAGCAAAGTAGATTTGAATGCAGTTTGCATAATTACTGTATTTTTGTATTCAAAGCAGTATAAAATTATATTTCTTGTTATTCATTTTGATTTTATTTTATTAAAACGTTGTTTAAAATTTCTTGTGATAATCTACTTGAAAATAAATATTGTAGGAATTATGACCATTAAATTATTAAAAATTGTACTTATCTAATATATATATATATTAATAAGTGCATATTAATATTATATGACAATGCAGAGGTTATCTTTTACGAAAAAAGTGAATTTAAAATAAGAGTAAAAGAAACTTTGATAATAAAATATTTTGAATCTGGGGGCCATCAATCTCATGAAGACATCCTCTGATGTTAAAGGAATTTGGGGTTTTGAAGTGAATGATGGGAAGAATCTATTTTGTTTGGTATATATAGATGGTATGTTTAGTTGAATTTAATTTGAAAAGATCTATTTGTTAATAGATGAAAACCATGGTTGTGGAAGAATTTTAGTAAAGTTTAAATTTTTTTGCTTAATATAGTAATGTTATATGAAGTTTTAATTTATTTATTGTTACTAGTATAGCGTTAGGCAATATTTAATATTAATATATATTCATTAAATAAATCTTTGATTGGCAGATAATCATCTCTAACAATCCATTCTATCGTTTTTTTTTTTTATAGAAGTCACATTTAACATAATTCTTATTTTATTATTTAGTCATGAAGTAGAATAGAAAAAAAAAAAACAATTTAACATTTAAAATACAAGAACTGATGACTTCTTTGATTTATGTATCACATTTTTATAAATTTTTAGCAGTTTGTCAGAAAATTCTAAGTTGGATTTATATAAATAATATTAACTATATAAGTAATAATTAACTTAGGTAGGATGTGAGAGATAGCTAACCCTTCTAAACCTATTATTTATTTTCTTTAAAATATTCCAGTCAAGCGTTGGTGGTCGAGAGATCAACACATCTGCCTTACAAGCAGTTGTCCCGGGTTAGCGGGTTCGCCTCCCTGCCGATGCTATGACACATGAAAAAAAAAAAAAAATTCCAGATGAAACGCATTATTAATCTTATGTAGTAGCTCACTATATATGTTTAATTTCTAAATTATAAATTGAGTTTAGAAATAAAATGAAGTAAATATATGTGTGTATATTGTGAAAGTAATTACTTCAAAAATAATTTCTGAATATTTTTAAATTGTTTAAAAAAACTGGTATTTAAAAATATGTAAGGTTAATAAATATATTTTATTCATTTTTAAAATTAAACACCAATAATTTGTAATTAATTGAGTTATAAAAAAATTTCATAATTAGAGGAATTTAATTGATGTTTTTTTTTTTTCATAAAAAAGGAAAATAAAAAATGTGATGACTAAAGTCAATTATCTCCTAGTGTAAATAATTAAGACTGCAGTCTATAATTATATTTCAAACCTTCCCTAAAACAAAACTATCAACTATTAAACAAATAATAGGAAGAAAACTTCAAACAGCATTGATATATTCTAATTACAAATCATTAAATAATTGTCAAATAATAAATTCTGAAAAACAGTCATTAGGTCATTTTTATCTTTAATTAAAAAATATGTATAAATGACAGAATTCAGAAACTCTTAATTATCCTAATTTTATATTCAAGGAAGTGAACTAAATTATTTGTTTATAAAGTTTTTTTTTTAAAAAAAAAAAAATTTTTTTTCAAAGTTTATTTCCACAAAGTTATTCTTTGGGGTGGGGTGGAGGCAAGATATTGCAAAGCTGATTTTGTTTAAAAAAAAAAAAAAGTAAAATATATTTATAAATAATAAAATCTTATAACTTGGAGATTTGTACTTTTTCAAGTGGATTGTCAAGAGAGTATTGCAGCAAACCCCAGAGACAAAACTCTATTGAGCATTTTATTATGTATAAAACTCCATTTATAATATGCATTTATACACAAACTTTTAACAAAGCTTTTTTCTTCTAAATAATAATATGAAAATCACATAAATTCATTTTTTTGCAGGTATGAATTTTAGAGGAAAAAATGTATACAAGTTTATTTAAGCCAGTTTATGAGAGATATAATAGTAGTGAATTTATGCTTTGATTTACACCCAGCCCCAAACTTATGAGGAAATTTGATAAAAGAATTTGTCATAAAAAACATCACCAATATTTCAATTAACAATCAACCACTCTATAGCGATTTTTTTTTTTAAAAGAACGTCCACCATTTTCGAGATATGACCACTTCATAAGACTCTTGTTGAAATAGAACACTTAATGTCATCAAAGGCAATATGTATGCATAATAAAGTGGCAAGTTTTATCCTAATAATATGTACTATCACATATTGAAGCAGTCAGATCTAAGTTCGATCCTAGCTTCATGACCTCTCGCCAGAAGCCCACTTCAAACCCTAATACTAACCTTGAATTTCTGATGCAATGGGGCTTTATACGTTCAATCCACGTTAGTTTTCTTAAAGAAAAACTATTATATAAATGTGTGTTAAAATCAACTCATTTGAGGTTTAAATTAATCAATGCTATTAATAAATTCATGATATAATTATTCATGAATTTATATATATTATAACTGCATGGATTGTACACATATATTTATAAATATTTAAATATATATATATTCGTTATAAGGTTTTATTGCGTCGGGAATGTTTTATTTTACTTTTAAATAGTTTATCCAAATTTTAGTGATTGAAAGCTACATTCTTTCGATAAGCTTTCAGATTGTCCCTTTCCAAAAACAATGGATAAAGTTTTATTAATTAGAAAAAAAGATAATTATTTATAATGTAAGGACGGTTCCTAATTAAAATCATTTTTCTGATTTTAAAAATTCATTTTCTAATTAGAAAATGAATTCAAGTTAATGAGTTTGAAAGTCTTATCAAGGGAATGTATCTAAAATCAATTAGTAAAAATTTGTAACATTGATAACGAAAGAAGCTCTAGCCTGAAGGCATCAGAGGACAGTATAAATAGCCCGGAAAAGTTTGGAGAAGGAGAAGCTATCTTTGTTTTAGAGAGGTAACATTAAACTCTGTGCATTTTTAAATTATGAATTTAAATAGTGTTTCTATCATGGTGAGGGGCTAAACTTCAGGAATCTGACTACTGTTCGTGAAGTCCCCTGAAAATCTTCAATGAAGCTGCTAAATCCTTTCCGGACCAATCGTGCTGCCCAAAAAAATCATAAAAAAATCAATCAAAATGCTGTTCAAGTAATTTACCAAATGCGCACCTATGTTTCCACCAACTCAGATGTGTAAACTAAGGAACCAGCCCTGGAAGAAATAATAATATAATTCCATAATGAACCAAAACTTTCTGGCCAGTTTCCGAACTTTACTTTACACTTCCTTTAAAAGATCTTCTCATCCCTAAATGTAATAATCTGTATAAAACTTTCTTTTTATTTATGCTATTTTAAATTATGTAGTAATTCTCTCAATCTCTAGTCCTTAGATTTAACTTTCCTTTCTTACGATGGCGGTTCATTTATTGTATTATATATATTTATTGAGTAATTTATTAATGTCATTTATTTTTAATTATATGCCAATAATCCTTCGACTCGATGATTTCCTTTGTCCCATTTGCCTTATACAAGTAATAAAATATTAAGTCTGATAGTAATTTCCACCATTAGAACTAAATTTATACCGTTCTATTAATCATCGAGTCAAAAGAATTTATTAAATGTTTGCTATTTTTATAATTGGCTAATAATAGGTTAGAAACGGAGCTCTTACCTAGTTTACAAATGTTTATCTATTTATAATCTTAAAATATTTTTGCAAAGGGGTTGATAAAGGAATCAAATGAATACATTCTAATCCAAATTTTTTTTACTATCTATTAATATTCAGGAAGGGCATGATGTTTGGGGCATAATTAATATAATTTTATGACTGCTTTAAAATAATTTTAGTTAAAAGTTCGTTTGACTTTAATTAATTTGATCAAGTCATCACGTAGAGCATTCTATAATAAATTGGGTTTTATTATTCAATCGGTGACTATCAAGTCATCATGTTCAAACATTGCTGATGCAGGGCAATCTTCCGCTCCATAGGCTTGTCATTGGTGATTTACTGTTATTTTAATTATAGAGGAAGAAAGCACTTCCTCCCCCGCTTATATTTGGAACACCAAAGGTTCGTAGCTATGACTCGGCCTGGCTTTCCCCGTGTTCCACGTCTCCTTAAAGGGCAGTAAGACTTGTAAAAATACAAGCCACCATACTACTTAAATCACCGACAAGCTATTATCTTTCCTGTTCATTTTATAGCTCATAATTCGCCAGCACCGTTACCTCTCTGTTCCAGTAAAGCCCGCTCTTATGCTTGTAATTCGTGATGAAGTGATTTTATTAAAGTCGAACAAATACTTAGTCATCTCTACCTAAATAAGTTTTCTAGTAAAGGTTAAAGTCATGCCCTAAATACGTATCTTGCTCTTTCTGAAATGCTTTATGGATGTGAAAGTAAATCTTTTTTTTTTAAAAAAAATTAGAATGATAACTTTTGTTTTACGCCAAAGACCTTTATCTACCTTTATTTACATGTCGGGGCATAGACATATATAATTCTCTTATAATATTGCGTTTGTTGGCATATAATAGGGACTGCCATTCTTATTGTAATTATAAATTCTGTTTAAGTAAGGACTAGAGGTAATCAATATAGTCATCATTTAAAAGTTGAACAAAACTATTATTATTATTATTAAACATTTTATTACACATTTGGTTTCTTAACTCTTTTATTCAATCATTATTTTAATGTTAATGCTTGCTGTCTGTGTTGGCAACCTGAACATATACATATGATTCGACTTAAAATTATCTTTAGTTAGTTTATTATCCGTTATTGGTGTCAGTTCAGGAGTCTCAAATCATCATCATCCATTGAGCTAGTTTGGCGCATAGTCATGTACCATCAATATACATCATCCATTGATTTGATCTGAGCTTGTGAGTTGGGTTTGAATTCAGTTTGGTTCGACTGAGTTTGAATCCGACTTTGAGTTGAGGTTGTTGATGGGTGGTTTTTCGTCCGGTACAATATGCATAGTCAAAATGTTTATTCAGAAATTATATATGTTTTTTTTTTTTTTTTTTAAAGTCAGATTTTTATTGTTTATTACATATTTTGAAACTGGATAACAAATTAAACATTTTGCTATAAGAAAGCATTTTAGTGATTTTTAATTTACAAGGCATTTTGGGGTAAAATTGTAATTATAAATAAATTCATAAATAATATTTTTAAATAAATTAAAAACGCACTATTTTTTCAATTTTTGAAATTGCTGAAGCTAAATAAAGTGTACCTCTTTTCCACTGCATTTGGTTTCAAGCCTTGCTGTGAATATCTGAAACTGGATAACAACATATGATATGGTATAATTTAATTTTAAAAATGTACACATTAAGTCATCAACTAAAAATAGTTAAGAAAAAATAGAATGATGCAGTTATGAAAACATCAATATAACAATAAGTCAAGAGATGCGAAAATGACTAATGAGAGGTGATTCACAATGGTGCTCTAACAGGTATGAACATGCTCTTATAAATTTATTTATTTTTTTATTTAATATTTTTTCAAATGATGAGTTACTGGAATTGTAGATAATGAGTCCATTGTTACAAAGAAACTGATGTAAATCAAAAGCTGTTAACCAATAAAAAACTCTTGTAATTACTGACACAATGTGGTTGTTACAATCTCAAAATTTATCTTAAAAAATTAAAAAATGTTTTTAAAAAAAATTACCATTTCATTTTGTAGTTCACATTGCAATCACTATATGGTGCAGTGATCAATCACAATTTTTTCTTCTAATGGCTGCATTGTATCAGTACAAAAGAAAACTTGAGGAAATAATTTAATAGTATTAAATATATCTTTTGCATATTGTTAAAAAAAGTTTTAAAATATTGATTACATATGCAAACACAAAATGCATTAAATACTTTTTTTTTCTTTTTAATATGTTAGTATCTTTATTTTTCCTACTCTTACACTTATTAATAAATAACAAGACTTTATAATCATAACAGTGCAGTTAACTGAGATATTATTAAATACAGCTTTTTTAATTCTAAATAATTTCACACAAATGATATAAGATTATGAATTTTTAAAAAAATGGAACTTCAGTGTGGGCTTTTGTGGAAGAATACCTAAAATTGTCAATTCTTAGCTTGTTATCTCAATCCATTTTTCTGTACATTTGCTTAGTGAAATAACTTTTTTTTTTTTTTACAGCTAAGTATGTTTTCAATTGAATATCAAATATAAAAATGCCTTAAATCAATAAACAAGACCTTATACTATGTTATATGAAGAGAAAATTAAAGAAGCAAGTCAAACATTCATTAAAATATTTTTTTTAGAGATCATCAGCCATCAACACTTGGTGTATTTCTCCAACAACCCATGATCATTAAAGGACTTAAAGGATAATAAACCCTTAGAATGAGTATGATGATTTGGAAAACAGGATGATGGTAAATGCTGAATGGATGGATTATTAAAAAAAGCAACTTTAAGTTGATTTTTTTTTCTTTTTACATAGATTTAAGTTGCATTATCTTACCTACAGACATATTTAAAGTACATATCTGCATAATACATATATAGCATAGTTTATACATGCATATAGGCTTTTTTAAAACTACTATATACACTAGGTTAAGTTGTTTGTTAATGCAGTATTAACAATTTAGGAACAAACTAAATTTTTTTCTCATAGAAAACCATTATAATCCCTTTTTTATACAATATTCTTGCTTTATGAGTTTTGAGGAACCAATTGCCCTCACTAAACAGAGTAAAGGTGTATACAAATCCCCATTGAAATAAGGTTAATCTTTTAAGTCAATTTTTAATATTTATAGCAGCAGGATTGAGTTGGGGGAGATTCTAAGAAAGTCTCTTGAATAAAGAAAATACAGAAGCTTCTGATTCTTTGGAAAAAATATAAACAATATCAAAGCATAATTTCTTTGAGCAATAAAGCATTATTAGTTTAAAATAGTTTGTATAAAGCACTTATATTTTGAAACCATAAATTCAATAATATTTGAGCAGTATAGATGTATTTTATCAATTTTAGCCCCCCCCCCCCCATTTTTGTAATCATTATATCCAGTTTATGAATAGCTTGGCGTGATTTTTTCTGCATAAATAGGACATATTTTTTAATGGTTTTTTTTTTTTGCAAAAAATTTTTTTGCCCACAAGCTATGCTCAATAGATGCCTTTCTTCTGCAGCATATTTTTTAAAACAGCCATTGCATATAAGATATGTATAAGTTATTTGTGATCAAGTTGAACTGTATTTACTTGCTGTTTTTAGAATTATTCTGATATATCAATTAATTTTTAAGAATTTTTTACTATATTTAGTGAGTGAAGTGGATGGTTTTTTTGTTGATAAAATATATTTGATTTATTATTTAAATATTACAATAATTTTGTGCATTGATATAAATGCTTCTTATACAAAGTGAAAATTTCAAAATTGCTTTTTAATTAATATCTTTAATGTAATGCAGTTTTTTTTTTTAAAAAATAAAATAACAGTATTTTAGATTGTTAAATGTACTGCTACTTATTATAACATTTTCTTTTTTGACAAAGTATTTGCATCAAAAATCTGTTTAAGAATTTAATCATTAAACAGTTTTTAAATTTTCATTTTTTGCAAGGATTTGTATTGATGATTAGAATCATTTCAGTATAATTATGGATATAATTTATATTATATCATAATCTATAGATTAGTTTTTCTGACTTAAAAGTTTAATAAGAATGATGATGAGGAGAAGGAGGAGGAAAAAAAGATTTATAGTAGTAGAAATACTAATGGCAACAGTAGTAACAATAGCTGTAGTATAGAATATTTTTTTATAAATATTAGATTTTTAGACTAAATTATTAAATTAATCTTATTTATTGATTGATTGATTAACTTCAAGGAAGAATGAAACCATTATGAAGTACTATATAATTATTTTTTATACTACTATCTATTTATTGATATAAGAAGTTTAAGTGTAATTAGAATATAGTTTAATGAATTTTAAAGTAATAACAAGATTGCTGTATTTAGATTTCATTTCATTTAAAATTTGAAAATATTAAGTACCAAATATATATGCATAATAAAACCCATGAATAATTATCATTAACATTTATAATGAAATTAATCATTATTTTTGACTCTACTATTTTCTTTTACATCACTGGTTTCACTTTGCCAGTGAAGAATTCAGACATCGCAGGCTATCTTGGCATGAACTATATAACTGTGGGGTTGTATGTTTGTAGCTCTATCCCTTAAATACACAGACAGCAGCAATTCTGATTCCAGTTTTTAATATATTTTCTAATTTTTTCTTAATTATTTTCTCTCTGACTTTGGCCTTTTTTTTTTTTTTTTTTGGCAGGAATTAAAATAGCTATAATTATTTACAAATAGATATTGGTAAATAGATAGATAGATTTGAAGTTATAGATGTATTATAATGTTACTAATGAATGAAGAATATTTTCATAACTTTTTATTATTATTCTTTTAATTAAACTATTAGTTTAATTTGAATGTCATTTCAAAAATAGTAAAATTAATATTGCTGCTGTTAAATAAAATTTTTTTTTCACCTTTAAGGTTAATGTTGATTCATTAGCAATAACAGCATATATAAACCCACTCCTACTTTCCAATTTATGCAATAGTCGAAAGTCGAATAAGCACAGACTTTTAAAAAAAAACAAAACGGACTTTATGAAAGCTTTTCTCTATATGGTCTTCGTATATTTATGATTACATTACTCTGAGTTAAACCGTATACTTTTATAATTATTTAATTTTGAGTAATATGATATATTTGGAATGAGTTAATGCTAGCTGTAAACTTTATGCATGTCAGATTTTTTTTTTTTTTTTTACTAAGTATTACATTATTTGCTTGTCAACAGTTATTAAAACTTTAAAAGATCTTGGAAAGTTGAATTGAAGGTTTTAATATATATATTTCTACTTTTTATGTCTTTTCAATCTTTTAAAAATCATGTAATTGAATTTAATTTAGCATATCTCCATAAAAATTTATTAAATACATCCAAGCCATCTTTTTGTTTAAAGCTTGAGAATAGTGATTGACATATTTAATTTCACTTTATTGTCAGCCATGTGGACTTTGTAGAGATTGCTAAAAAAAGGGTATTGAATGTAATAATATGTATATTCAAATGTTAAAATTATTAAATGTCATATTGTAAAATAATATTAAATCATAATGTAATAGGTTTTTGTTAAAAATATAAATTATATTAAAACTAAAAATATAAATTATATTAAAACCTTCTCTTATCAAAGATAGTAAGGAATGTATTGCAAAACAACTCAGTTGAACAATAGATTTTAAATAATTAAATTAAAAGTGTTTTGCAAGTTCAATCAATTAAATAAATAATAAAAGAGTTTTTGTAATTCTTGTAATTAAAATAAAATCAGGTGTCAACAATAAGATATAAAGGTGTGAAAAACAAGATTATCGATACCTGTGTTAAAAAGATAAAATTGGTGATAAAAACAAGTCATAAAAACTTGTATGTCAGTTTTCTTGAAACCATATAATGTGTATTCTCATTTTGTTCAAGCTACATTGTTCTTCATTATGATGACTGATTAAAAAAGAGAGAATATGTAAAGGGACTTCGGTTTTCATGAGAAAGAGAGAGCGCATCTTAACTATAGTCAGATTTAGGGTCTCCCGATAGGATGCTGGGGATGGTCCTACGAAATGCTGAGCCCATAATTACAACTATCTTCAGTATGCTAACTCAATGATTACTAGCTAAATTTAGATGTAATTTAGACTAGATCGTCCACATCTCACCCCTCTTTCCATCTCCATTACGCCGCGATATTCGAACTCGGAGAATTCGCAATCGGCTCTCTTCAGAGATGGATTTGATAATCTCATTTATTATTATGCCTTTATATAAATAATGACCAATGGAAATATACTCCTAAATTTTTTTAATATCAACACATATATATATATATATATAAATATTGTGTGTCTATTAATGACTAGTCTGTTTATATATTAGTATGACTATAGGAGGATAATGATTAAATAGAGATCAAATTAATAACTCAATAACATTTAATAAACAACAATATATATATATGTGCTTTGCGCACAGGTAATAGAAAAGAGGCCTGTTTTTCTCTGTCTCGAAAATGGTGTATGTAGCATCTTCACATGAATTTGCATAAATTTGCATTAACATTATTATAGTTCTTAACTAAACCGTCCTGAAAGCGCTTGGCAGTAACTTTTGGATAATATTACTTATTTTTAACAGCTTCATCATCTGTGCGCAAAGCACATATATATATTGATTTCAAACACTAATGCCTTAATTCAGTGTTTCCCAACCTTTTTGGGCTCACATACCACTTGGTAGTACATCACACTAAATTGTACCACTTCGTAAAAATGATTGTATTTCATGAAATTTGTTATTGCGAGTGTGTTATTTTATTTGCATTATAAATATTATAGGCTGACCATGTATGTATTCACGTCTCATAATGAGACAAATTACATTGAAACATGCCTAAACGTCATATCAGATCTAAAAACGCACTGTAACATATTTATATGTATGTGTTTGTTCAAAGTTTCATATTTTTTCCAAAATAATTTATTAAAGATTACATTATTACATTAAAGGTTATTTGGTACATATTTTGTTCAAAGTGTTTTCTCATTCCTTCATTTGGTTTTCCTGAATTTGAGTCTGTTTTCTCTTTTTCAGAGCATCTTGCTATTGGTTGGGTCAACCTAAGGGGTTATCAGGCTATCTCTTGTTCTTGTTTTCTTTATATTGTTCAGCATGAAGTTAATAGGATTAAAATTTTGATGATTAAATACTGGCTTACATCTAGTAATCCACAATAGATGATCAAGAATTAATGAGAGTCTAATTTCTGGGTATGATCCTTTTCTGATACATTCTTTCAAAATTAAATAATTTAGATTGATTTGCCTTGATCCGACTCATTCTTTATCCACTATTTTGTCATGATTTCGTTTACTAACTAATAAATGGTTTTAATAAAAACACAAAATTATAAAAAACCAATTAGTATATTTTCTTATCATAATCAAATATGTTTATAAAATAAATTTAATGAGATCTTCGACATAATTTTTTGAAATTTGGTTCAAAAGATGAGAGATATGCCCTTAAGTCTACAGCTGCATTCAATCTGTTTCGATATTTATTTTTTAAAAATATATATGAAGAAAAAGCTCGTCCTATTAATTCAGCACTAGTAAATGGTAATAATAATTAAGAGTTTTCTTAGAAAGTTATTCATATTCTTTAATGTTCAACCAAAAATTAATTAGATTGTGTTGTTTGAATTCTACTTATGAAGTTCTGTCACATGATAATTCTATTAAATTTTCTTTATCTTTTATTGATAATGATGTAGCTTTTTCTAAATTTTCTTCATAGAAGGAGTTTGAAATCCAATTATCATTTGTGCTTTCGGGTTTTGGAAAATATTTCATGAAAGACGTTTTTAATCCTGTTAAATATTTTCTCATATATCTTGAGACAGACTAACCTTATTTTCAAACAAAAAAATATGTAGAGTTCGAATACTTCCAGTTGATGGTTTTCGATACTTATATATATATTACTGTTTCCAAAAATCTAATTTCTTAATCATACTTTCAATTTTATCATTAACATTAAAGATCGTTATCGACTGTACATATAAACAACTTTACTGTATAATATTATTAATTAAAATAATTTTTATGAATTATAGGAAAAAACGTTTCTATATTTTTATGATTTAATTTTTTTTTTTTTTATGTCCGCCATTATTGACTATTTTTCGTGTACCACCAACCAGCAACTCGTGGTACGCGGTTGGGAAACACTGCCTTAATTAAACAACAAAATGTAACATAACAATATAAATAAATATAGTAATGAAAGGCAAGGATGACTTTCTATCATTTCAAAAGATTAATAATTAATATCCCCATTCTATATCCCAAGGTAAAACTTCATACCTTGACAATCTTTTTATTAAAAAAATTTAATTCAAATTAATATATATATATACTATAAATAATAATAAACAAATTCAAAAGATCACGATCTAGCTTACTGATTAATATATTTATAATCACCTTATCTTTGATTTATAATTATTATTTTCATCATCCATTTTTTGAATGTAAGATCCCCTTTTGTAAATATTTATAATTCAAAAGAAAAATTAATAAAGAAAGTCATTCATTCATTCCAGATAATTAATCATTTTCACAGAAAAAACAAACAAACTAAGTTTAGTAGATTAGTTAATAACAACAATAGCTTCGTTTATTCCATATTGTATATGATAATATTAGAAATAGTCATATGATTAATGTTAGAAGTAGTCAAAATCTTACCTCATCCCATTTAGATGATTATTGTCAAACTCCTGGATGGGGAATATAAATTTAATTTTATTTAATATTAATATTTAATTAACTTAATATTTTCCATCTATATAATTAAAATGGATGATCTCATTTCTGAAAGACAAACCACCAAATTTGTAAACTAAAATTAATAAAATAAACATATTAAAATGACAAAGAATACTAAAGCAAAATATACAAATAGATAAAAAAAAAAAATTTATTGAGCTAAGTAAGAATTATCCATTGCATCAATATTCTTTTAATCCTGGTAGGAGATCTCCTGGTGCAGTGTACTTATCCATTAGTTTAGTAGATATATATCTATTTTGGATTGATGGATTATCATATTATCCAATTGTTTCATTGTAATAAAGTACAATACATCATTTGAAGATCAATATTGTTGACCACCATTTATCCAGATAGACGTTCTACACATTTAATAATATTTTAGTTGGCATGAAAATTGATATAGTTGGCTCCATGATATATTTTTCTTCTAGAAAGAGCACATAATATACTTTTTTTTAATCTATATAATTATTTATAAGATATTTCTGTGCATAAGAAAATAAAGAAGTTATTGAAAATTCAAACAGTTTTTTAAATAATAATATGTTCTTTCACTGTTGACTGCTGAGATGTATTCTGGATCTCTGGAACCTGACCATGGTGTTTTTTGAACAAATTAATTAAAATGAAGAATTAATGCTTAAACTGTAAATGATATCTTACAAAGAGAATAAAATAATATTTGCCATTGCATGAGAAATCGAACTCTTGCTGTAGAACTTCTGCTGTGTAAGTAAAAAAAAAACAACAATTTGCACTGTTATCATAATGGTATCAACCATTTTAAGTTTTATTAATATATATTTAATATTAACTAAGCTATATTTTATAGTAAGTTTCTTGTGTATTAAAGAAAATATATATAAATCAAAGGAAATGCGAAATGAAAATATGAATGAAAAAGACCAGGAAATAATTGCAGAAGAAAGTTAGAAACAAGTTGTGAAGAAGATAGCATAAAAAAAGAATATGGTATAGAGAATTCCGATATGGATAATGTTGACCAAGAAAGTGACAGAGGTAAACAAATAGAGCCAAAGAACAATAGGACAGAGATAAAGATTCCAGACAAGTAGGACAGTATCATCACAGTTACATATGACACAGATATTCATATTGGAGAAAATGGAAAATGAACAAAAATAGGGATTTAGGAATGCAGTTGCATTTGAAACAGGGATTTAGGTATGCAAAAGCAGATGAAATAATGTGATGAACCCATAGAAATTATACAAAAGTGAATGGGTTGAAGATGGAAAATGAACAAAAAAAACATGAAAATAATGATGAAAAAATGTTTTGCAAAAAATAGAAAAAAAGTAGACCAAAAACTTGAAGGACAGAATGAGATGTAGCAAGTATGGATGGACAGATGGAATAAATAGAGAAGTATAGAAGAAAACTATATATAAAAGAGGAAATAAAGGATATACAGGATGAAATTCTGAAAAATAAAGAAGATACAGACTAAAAGCTCAAAAAATACATGAAGCCATGGCTATTAAATTCCTGGAATTCAAGGATTAAGAAAACAGAAGTAAACAGAAAGAAGAAATAAATGAGATCGCTGAAATGGTGGTAAAAACATTAGAATTGCTGTCCCATAATATGATATGAATCATGTTAAGCAACAAGACAGTAAAGCATTATTGAAGCAATAGATGTGTATCAAATAGATTAGCTCAAGTCAGAAATGGAAGTTATGTTGAAACTTTTACAATCAAGTGATCCAAGACAACATGAACATACAAAGTATAAAATTCAAGACTGGCATGATGGGAGATATTGTAGAAAGAACAGAAAAATTGGAAGAACCCATGCATGCTTTATCTGTAATTTTTTTAAAAAAGGTGAATGTTGAGATGGAACATGGCCTTGAGAACACTATTACCCAGAATGGATATAGAGAGAGAATGGCTAATCAGCCATTAGATTTCAAGAAGGGAGTAGATTTCTAAGACTATCATAAAAATATATAATATTAATTGCTTTCTCTGGAGAATATGGAAAGTTGTAATTATGCAACATATTGAAATATTTCTGAAACAAGTTTGCTATATTAAGAGTCATTTCAAATTGTCTATAAATAAATTTGAGACCAATATATTGTGACAGATATACTGTCTTTCATATATTTATGCAAAAGATCCCCCCCCATTCAATAATGTCTAGCGTGATTCAGTCTAATTGGAAACGCAATAAAGTTGTGATTCGTTAAAAATGAGAAATAAAATCATATTTTTGATTTTTAGTATTGATGGATTTAAATAAAATATTATATCGTCTTATTTTTTTTTTTTTATCTGTCTCAATAAAAAAAAGAAAGAAATTAATTACCCAATCATTAAAAAGAAAGAAAAAGGATACTTGAGTTAAACTGAGGCAGTATTCAAATTAGACACGTCGTTGAAGAAAGAAGAAATTTTGTTTTCTCTATCGTCTTACACAGAGGGCTTTAACAAAACGTGAAAATAAAAATAAAAAGTTTTACTAGAGAAATTATAATGAAACTGGAATAAATTAAGAGCTTCACTCTCTCCACGCTGTGCCATGACTTTCCATCAATAAAATAACCCGCCTTCGTTTGAATAAAGTGGACCGTAAAACTGGAAGGTAATTTTTATAAAATACTAAAACATAATAATCAAATATTACAAAGTGAATTTTCGAACTAATTGCGTAGAATTTGTTCAATAAATATCAAGACATCTTTATTATATTTTTATGTTTGACCGAATTATAAATGCTTGACTGCTTATAAGGTTCTTACCTTGAATGAATTATTGTATAAACTATAAATGCCTCAATTATCAAATGATAAATACTCTATAAATCATAAGTATTTAACTGCTTTTAAACTCATTGTAATGTAATAAAGTTTATGTGTAAGAATATGCTTCTACATTTGGCTAAAATATAAATGCCTCAATTATCAAATGATAAATACTCTATAAATCATAAATATTTAACTGCTTTTAAACTCATTGTAATGTAATAAAGTTTATGTGTGAGGATATGCTTCTACATTTGGCTAAAATATAAATGCCTCAATTATCAAATGATAAATACTCTATAAATCATAAATATTTAACTGCTTTTAAACTCATTGTAATGTAATAAAGTTTATGTGTAAGAATATGCTTCTACATTTGGCTAAAATATAAATGCCTCAATTATCAAATGATAAATACTCTATAAATCATAAATATTTAACTGCTTTTAAACTCATTGTAATGTAATAAAGTTTATGTGTGAGGATATGCTCCTGCATTTGGCTAAAATATAAATGCCTCAATTATCAAATGATAAATACTCTATAAATCATAAATACTTATCTGCTTCTAAATTTACTATAATGTCACAAAGATTATGTGTAAAAATATACTTCCATACTTGGCTAGAGTATGAATGTTTTAATTATCAAATGATAAGATAACGAAATGTTATATAAATCATAAATGTTTAATTACTACTAAATTTCTTCTCATAAAGGAATTAATGAACTATCATTGAATTAGGATATTCATAATTTTCTTCTCTCAAGTGAATTCAAAATGAACTATCAAATGAATTCGGAATGAATTATCGTTAAATCAGAATAATCCCAAGCTTTTTCCCATAAAGGAATTAATGAACTATCATTGAATTAGGATATTCATAATTTTCTTCTCTCAAGTGAATTCAAAATGAACTATCAAATGAATTCGGAATGAATTATCGTTAAATCAGAATAATCCCAAGCTTTTTCCCATAAAAGAATTAATGAACTATCATTGAATTAGGATATTCATAATTTTCTTCTCTCAAGTGAAGTCAAAATGAACTATTAAATGAACTCGGAATGAATTATTGTTAAATCAGAATAATCCCAAGCTTTTTCCCATAAAAGAATTAATGAACTATCATTGAATTAGGATATTCATAATTTTCTTCTCTCAAGTGAAGTCAAAGTGAACTATTAAATGAACTCGGAATGAATTATTGTTAAATCAGAATAATCCCAAGCTTTTTCCCATAAAAGAATTAATGAAATATCATTGAATTAGGATATTCATAATTTTCTCCTCTCAAGTGAATTCAAAATGAACTATTAAATGAATTCAAAATGAATTATTACTAAACCAGAATGTTTACAAGTTTATTCTCATAGAGGAATTAATGAACTATTGTTGAAATTGCAAATTAATTGTTATCTAATAAAATTTTTTGTTACTAAAAATTAAATTGGTTGTCCAGTTATCCAATTCTGTTTTGTTTATCTATCACATCACCCACCAATTATGGCACTGGTTCATGAGAATCTCATGTTCTCTGAGCTACGTCTGACATAGCTAGACCAAGGCCAGTCAGGTTGTAGTAAGACAGAACTCTAATGGCGCTGTTTGGAAAACCAAACATATAAATGTTTAGATGTTCCCAGTCTCTATTATACTACATCCTCTGATGAGCAGGAAATATTGTTGTAGGTGCCATTAACATCTGCATTAGGAATGTCAATTGATAGTTCCTTCCTACAGCATGCTCATCAGAAAATTGTTACAACTGAGGTAATAAAACGGTTGTATGGCGGTCCGGTTACAATATAGTATATATGGATATATTTACAATCACAGAGTGGTTTGTATAGTTTTTGCAAAATTCATATTTATCACTGTAAATTTGTCTTTTTCTTTTACTCTGGACTCTGAATGTCATATTCATTTGTGAGTGGCATTGTTAAACATAGAAATTCTCTCAAAATGTAGTAATTCCATATATTTTTATTATATATACATACAATTTACACATTTGTAATTTTTTTTAATTATTTGGATATTCAATTTTTTTTTCTTAATTGATTATAATATCAAGATAATTTCTTTTTATTATTATTCAGTTAAATTTTAAACAAGCTTTTCTTTACCTTTTTATGTGTGTATGTGAGTAGAAATAAAAAAAGAAAGCTTTTTAAGTTGATTTTCAGATGAGTGAATTAAAAAAAAAAAAACCAATTGTTTTGTCAAATGAATAGAACTGTTGTATATAGTCTGTCACTTGAATACTTGTATGTCTCATAGTTTCTCGAGTAACCAATCACATAAATATGAATGTGTATTTATATACATGTAAATAGATTGACATTCAAGTAAATCATCTTCCTGCTAAGTAGTGAGAGTTTTCGGAATCTTTTTATTTTCAAGTTGTCAATTATTAATAGTATTTTGTAATAAATAATCTTAATGCTGTAATCGAATTATTATTTTTTTTTTGCAAACATTATTGGTGTAATTTTAAAAATTATGGATAAGAGACTGAGTTTATTGAAAATAGCAGGGATGTTAAGTTAGCATTTTTGTGTTTATTTTAATATATATACCAATTCACCTAAATGGCATTGGTAATTTAATGCAGTGATGGATTCAAGAGTAAAGGTTTTTAAATTGATTTTTAAGCAGAAAAGAGATAAAAAAGAGTGAAACTGTTGTGCCTAACCAGTCATTCGGATTCTTGCATGCCACGTGATTTCTTGAGCACCTGACTACATAAATATGTATGTGCTCTACATATAAATAAGATAAATATTCATATAAATTATTTTCCTGCTAATTTTTTTTAATGTTCCAATTGAATCTTCCAATTTTCATTTTCATTATGATGGCAATTACTACTAGTATTTTGTAGTAAATAATAATTAATGGTATAATTAATTAATTTTTATGCAAACATTATTGATGTAACTTTTAAGATTGTGTGTAAGAATACATACTGATTGAGTTTACTGGAAAAGTTAGAAGTGTTGAGTTAACCTTTATATATTTATTTTAATACTTATATGATCTAGTGCAGTAGTAGAGTGATGAATCATGGATTGATTCTCTGTTGATTAAAGTAAAACAAGATATTGTTGCCACTTGGGTACTTGAATATTATAGGATCATCTTAGCTTGATTATTGTAAATTTGAAGCCATCAAGTAACCCCATTTGCCAAGATATTGTGTTGTATTCTAATAGAAGTTAGAGTAATTAATGAAAATTAATTTTCCCTAGACACCATTCAAAATTCATATTACTATTGTAAAGCATCAACGACATTACACTAACAATGCAGTGATTATTATTTTATTAAGATTTGTTTGAACAATGTGCATGATGAATAAAGCTAATTTGAGCAGTATGATTTCAAAATGAAGTTGGACAATGTTCGCAGTAATAAAGAAAATTAGTTATCCCATTATTCAAAAAGAAATTGATTTAATTTTAATGTTTTACATACGAGATCTTATACAGTCACATAAAACAAAGGCTTTGCCTCTAACTTCAAAGTAATTCTGAATTGTCACAGTTGCACTTCATTTTTCTAAATTATGATCACAGATCATTTGCTGTATTTAATGGATACTGTCCTATACATGAAGGGTCAGAGTGACTTCAGGTCAACATGGGCATGGCAATAATATTAGCATCAGCATGGGATTTGAGTTTTCATCATCAGATTTTCAATGATATGGATGGCTGAAAAGTTGGAGGTTGTAGTGGATTGAAGCCTTTCCATTAAAGTATGAAGATTTGCCATCTTAATATAAACTGAGCATTGATTATATATATGTATGAGAGATGATAGTCTGGACCAACTGATGAGTGCTGGTTTAGCACAAAATACGTATATTGGTGATTATTAATCTTTTCTACATGTGTGTGGTCATGTGTATCAGTTGTATAAGATAGTGTGGATAGTTGAGGGGTTCTTGGAAAATCTGAGTTCAAATCCTCTATACTTTTTACAATAAATAAAAAATAAAAAAAAGCGTAGAAATGATCTTGAAAGTATGTAAGCAATTCTGCTGAATAGAATAGTCGCTCAAATAATGTTCTCTCTTTTTTTAAAGCCAAAAACATTCACAACATTGTGTTATATCTTTTCTGTCATAATCTTAGATCATAATTGGCCACATGCATACAATCAAGTGAGTCATATTTGTAACATGATTTAGAAATATGTATATAAATTAGTTGCTAGGGGTTGGTCAATCTTCCACTGCCCCAAACTATATAGGACTTTGTATTAAATAATTGGAATAGAAAAGCTGGTTTGTTGGCTCTAGTATTGAAAGTCTGTGATTTTGTAGCAGGTGACTAAATCATTATTACTAAATAGTTGGCCGTAACTTTTTGATGTAATTATTAACAAAACTATTATATAATTTAATGTTTAAAATATACTATAAAACATTAATTATGTTATGGCAGGATACTTTAATATATATATATTTTAGATTCTTAGGTCCAAGATTTTAATATAATTTTTATTTATTCCAAAAAACAAAACAAAAAAAAAAACAACTAAAATTATTCATCATCATCACCTTCGTAATTCCTGACAATCATATAATAGATTAGATATTCTATCTATAATAAAATTTTTAATTTAGAGAAAAACTATTTTCTCGCCTAGGTTAAAATGTTTTGCTGCTAATATGATTGGTCAGTTGTTATTGGTTATCGATGACATTCTGTTCTCATGTTGTGTTAATAATTATATATTATTAAAAAACAAAACAAAATAGAAGACAGCAAGACCACAAATGGTAGATAAAAAAGAACAAACTCTTATGAATATTATTAAAAATTGAAAGCGTATATATATACAGAGGTACATATGCTTATAATCATATAAATAAAAAGAAAAGAATTCAATATGTTGATCAAGCTATCCAAATATATCTTTATTTTTTTTTGTTCTAGAAAGGATTGTTAAATGTATCTCAACAAAGTTTTTTTGGGGGGTTAAATTATGTGAGATTAATGATAGAAACTTAAAAGAATTTGTTTTAAATTTTATTAGTGAATAATTAGAAGAAACATTTGTCTTGCCAGTCACTGTTTGTTATTAATTAGTTAAACAAGTAGATGAGTCAATTACTCAACATTAGAAGCAACATCGCTAAAATAAAATGAGGTTATGAGAAGTTAATAAATAATCGATGACAGACTATTCATTTTTGAAAGCTCTTCTATTTATTCGCTTTATATATATATTTAAAAAGTCTTACTTTTAATTATAAAATTTTACGTAGTCATGCGTTAAAAATACACAAAAAGTCGATATTATGTAAAAAAAAAAATCTCGGAAAAATAATTAGAGTCAACTTTAATAATACTTATATTAGAAGTAGCTGCAGGAAAGATACTTTAGTTTTATGAATCTTATTTGAGCAATCATTAAAAAAACTTTTGGTTATGTTCATTTCAACAAAAATTTTATTAACAATAAATAGTGATTACATACTAATAAAGGATAAATAAATGAATAAGTTGTACAATAATTTGGTTATATAATGTTCTATTTGTCATCTGGCTAGATTATGTTATGAGAGCACAATTGTTATACTCTTATGTGGATAGGTATATTGCAGAGATTCTAAGAACTTGTTTAATGGTATTAGCATTTTTAATATAAACATAAATATTTTCTATAATGCTGGGTAGGTGGGAGTTGATAATCAGGAAAAGGACAGAGCAGTTAAAGACCAGGTGTCGTCAAAGACTTTATTGGAGGCAAGGAGCTGGTCACGTTTCTTGATTTTTTGAGCGTTTGATAAAACAATGGTATGATTTGTGGCGGGGGTAATTCCATGAGAGTTTTGCATCTCACTATCCATATGGAATAAAGGATAATGGTAGAAAGCCTTATTATTGAAAAAAATCCATTATGAATGGCATTTTCAAGTGAGAATATCATATCAGGTCTTATGTTGGAATTGATTATGATTATATCTTTCAGTGTTTTAAGTCTTGGGCACCGGTGTATAATATGGTCTATGGTTTCATCTTCATGAGCACACAGACTACATATAGGGTTAATGCTGGTAAAACTTTCGATGATAAAGAAACCAATTCGTGGGAAGCGCATTAAGATTTATTTTAATGATGAAGTCAAGGAATTTGGGTTCCAGACTCCATCTTTTGAAGTGAGTAATGAGTCTTTGGTTGGTTACTTTTAGGCTGGTTTTAATGGGTTGTTGATTATAATTGATTATATTGTATGCTTCCCGTAAGGTGATTTTTTGGTTAAGGTTAAAGGGCATAATCGGGTTATAGAGTTGTAGGTGGTCTATTAGGGATGCTATCCATGAACTGAAAGAGGGTGGAGGACGATCTGTCAGTGTAATTTTTTTAATAATGTTGGAGTATCCGCAGGAGAGGGTCAGATTCTGTAGAGGGTTGTGGGTTTTCTGTAAAATGATTGCTTGTATTGAGTGGAATGATAGTCCATTGAACCTGCGTGGTCGTTGGTTACCTTGCAAGCTAATAGCAACTGTTCTTCCTCTCCAGAGAAGTTTGGTGCATAATCATTAATTTTATTTTGAAACTATTTAGACATTTTTATGAATGGAAGATAATATGAAATTTTTGGCATTATGATCATGTTGAGGAGGCCAACCTTTCCATATAATGAAAGGTATACTCTAGAGAATGAAGTGGTGATGACTTCAGTTGAATGTAGGATTGCATCCTGAATCTCTCTTGCCATTGCAGTTGGAGTTTTGAAGATTGGGAAACCTAGGTATCATTGGGGTTTTGCAGAAAAGGGAGAGTTAATTTGTTTACAGACATTATCTTCCAGATGGAAGATTTGTTAAAATTTATTTGTAGGCCAAGTTTCGCTGTATTTTTGTTTAAGATGTTCATGTGATGGGGAGGGTATTTAATGGTGGGAAGCACAACCATGATGTCATCTATATATGCAAATACATTGAAGTTTTTATTGAGAGAGGGAAGGAATATTCCAGGGAGGTTTTTTTCTATATCCGTCAGAAGAGGGTTGATGTATGCTGTGAAGAAAAGGGCACTGAGCGGAGATCCTTGAGGGATCGACTTGTATGGCTTGAAGCCTGGTGTGATCTTGCCATCAAGAGAGAGAAAAATCTCTCTGTTGTTGAGCAGATTGCTGACCATCTGAACAATCCCGGCTGGAATGTCGCATTCCAACAGAATATCCAGGAGGATGTTTATCTGGACTGAATCAAATGCTGCCACAACATCCAGCTGGACAGCAATAGGTTTTGATTTACGATGAACTCTGATGTAATTGAAGAGTGCAGTTACATTGGACATAGGCATGCGAGGTTGATGATCCCTTTTTTCCGTATTGGTTTGACGAGATATGGCTAAAAATTTGAGTTTAGATTTGATCTTTAATGACTGACTCAATTATCTTAATAAGTAATGGGGTCATGGAAATTGGCCGGATACTGTTAATGTCATTTAGTGGTTTTTCTTTTTTAATAAAAGGCACGAGTGCCACTGGGTAAAGATCTGTTATGTTTCTGTTGCCAGAGGCTAGGTGATCAATCATTTTTTTAATAATTGGCACAGTGAATTGACTGAGGTGTTTGAGAAAGAAATTTGGGATGCCATGAAGGCCAGGATGAATGCTATCAGGGAGAGATGTTATCTTCTTTTTGATTTGGATTTCTGTGATGCCATGTTCACCGGGGTCACCAGCATCCAACCAGCTGTTTATAGGAGGAGCTCTATCTTTTTGCATTAATTGGCAGAATTGTTTGCTGATGTGCTGCATCATTGGAAAGCCAATAAGATTGGTTCCATTAGTATTAATGGATAAGGGAGTGATTTGTTTTTTATTGTATCCCAGTGCCCATCTGAGATAGTCTCTCATCCAGCAGTGTTGTTGTGCTAAGAAACATTTGGCTCTTCTGATGGATATATATTCTGCAAGGGACTTTTGCTTGATTTTGTAGAGATTTTTAAGGAAGGTAATTTTTTCTGTATTTGTGAAATTTTGCTGTGATGCTTGAAGTTGTATATTAATGTCTGTTAGGTCATTTAGAAGGCCATTAGGTCTTTTGATTTTCCTGGTGTGGTGATTTAATATGGACTGAAGTATTCCGATGAAGGAAAACCAGTTCTCCTCAGCAGGAAGGGAAAGGATGTTTATTTTCTGGAAAAGGATGTATGCCTCAGACACTATCATTTCGGTCATATTTGATTGGGTGATCAAGCGCATGGTTTTACCAGGTCCATCAATAGGTGTAGGGATTGAAATAGGTGTAAGTTGTAAGATTAGAGCCATATGATCAGAGAAAGCAACAGGGGCCAGGGCTGCATCAAGGTTGAAATGGAGGTCTGGGGTGTAGTAAACCAAATCAATCAGGGACTTTTTAGTTTTAGTATAGAAAGAGTAGGCTTCGGGAGGGAAGAAGCCCTCTCCACACATTAATCTGCAATTTATTAGATGCAAAAATCTCTTGTTGAAGTCATTGTAGTATGTGGTGTTAAAGTCTCCCAGAAGAATAGTAGGGGAGGTTGTTAGTGTTGATGGCATTTATGGATTATTTTTAAATATTGAGAGGTGTCTTTGGCTGTATATATCAAGGTTGAAATGGAGGTCTGGGGTGTAGTAAACCAAATCAATCAGGGACTTTTTAGTTTTAGTATAGAAAGAGTAGGCTTCGGGAGGAAAGAAGCCCTCTCCACACATTAATCTGCAATTTATTAGATGCAAAAATCTCTTGTTGAAGTCATTGTATGTGATATTAAAGTCTCCCAGAAGAATAGTAGGCGAGGTTCTGTTAGCATTGATGGCATTTAGGATATGGATTATTTTTAGATATTGAGAGGTGTCTTTGGCTGTATATATATAAGCTATGATGATCGGATAACCCCAATAGTCTATTTCTATGATAATAATATTGGCATCTAGGAATAGAATGCTAAAACTGTTTGGTGGTGTTGACTTGCTGAGAAGAATACCGACTCCACCTGAAGCAGAATGGCCTATGGAAAATCTAATAAATCCAAGAGCTGAGAGAAGAGATAGTATTTTATGATCAGTCTTATGGTGATATTTAGTTTCACCCATAAGAAGTATATGAGGGGAGCAGAGTGAGAGCCAGTTTTTAATAGCTAGAACTCTATCAATTGAGTTGATGCCGCGAATGTTAATGCCAGCAATTTTGCAGAACATGATAGATTAATCCAAACTGTCCTCAGCAAAGTGTACCAAGTCAACGTGGGACATCTCCATGTTAATGAGGTCTGATGTTGTTTGGCAATCAGAATCTTGTGATTGAACTTGTGGATGGATTGGTGATGTATTTGTTGGTTGAGGAAACACATCCATGAAGTCTTCGGTGTCTGATGAAGTAGTGTAATCTGTCTGAGATTCGTCAGATGGATCAATGGTATCGATGGTTGTAGGATCCATGGTTTTTCTCTTTTTTTCTATGGATTTGTGAAGCTTTGTGCTGGATATATCTGAAATTTGTTTGTTAGAGGGTGGTGTGTGTAATGTATCGGATGTGAGCTGTCATCATCAGAGCTTGATTTATCTGAGCGAATTGATTTTCTTTTAATTTTCTTATTTGTATTTTGGCTATTTGTTGTGTTGGTTTTTTGAGGGTTTTGAAGTTTAATAGTGTTGTTTTTTTTTCCTGTTCTTTTGATAAAAGTGTTTTTTTATTGTTATAAGAATTTGGTAAATTTTAGACCTGAGTCATTTTTGGTTTGCTGTAACTGTTGTGAAACATTAATTATGCTGACTTTCGAGTTAAGTGTTTGATAAGTCTTTTCTTCTGGATGGTTAATTATTGCAGGAGTTGAAGAATTAAGGACAGTTTGTGGATCACTTTGTTTAGGTTTGCTAGACTTAGCTGTCACGAATGATGATGTATCAATGGTTTTAAGCTGGGTGGGCGTTGTTATGGATGAATTGTTTTGAAATTTATTAAGTGTATTTTCTTCATCGCCTGGGTTTTCCTTGCTCTCAGATGGTTTGGTCATATTGTCTTCTTTTGTGGAAAGAGTTTGACCTAATATTGTTTTTCGAGGATTAGTATAATATGTATCGTATGTATGATCTTGAGTATTATTGTTTGAGTGATTGGTTTAGGAGCAGTATATGTTATTGCTTGGTTCTCTGATTCACTACTATTAGTGTAGAGGTTGGCGTTTGTTCTTTCTTGAATATTTTCATTTTGAAAGATAAGTTTGGATGTGAAAGGGTTTGTTGGAGGATTTATTTGAATCAGATTGTCTGGGTTTGTGAGATTGCTGTTTGAATTAGGCCCATATGGTGATTGTCTATTTAAGGATGTGATAGCCATGTTAATAGGTCTACCAGGACATCTGTGAATGTTATTCTTTTTAATACCACAGTGTATGCAAATTCTTGCTGCACAATCTTTAATGAGGTGTGTTCTTTGAAGGTAGAAGAAACATTGTGGCTGTACTTCCCTGAACGTCAAAACCATAGGAGAGCCTCTTGCAGTAATAATGGTGGGTATGTCAGTGGGTATAATATTTTCTTTAATGTAAGTGTGAAGATAACTGTATTGGACAGGATTTGTTCTTCGAAGTGAGGGTTTAATAGGTGTTTAAATTTGCTAACTGAACCATAATTAATAAGGATGTCTTGTAGTTCTTGTTCTTTCAAGTGGGCAAGGCAGTTTTGAATTCTGCCGGATAGTGTAACTGGACAGTTCATATCTATGGAGCATGGTATATAATTTCCTAAAGATCTGTAGTTATTGTTATAGTTCATATGGTCCGCCCACGTTTTAAACTCAACGATAACATAGCGGTCATTGGGATGCCTCTGCCTAATTGCTTTTGATTGATTAGACTGTGTAGTTGTTCTAGAGGGAACTTATATAACGCACATTGTCGATTTGTTATGGCTAAGATTAACGATTTATCACTGTAGTAGTTTGCAAACGATTTATATAGAGTGTTAGGAATCATTTTGTTGAAATCGTTATTTATTTTAAGGTACATGTCGTCATTAAGATCGTTTATATTAAATGAGACATTTTTCAGAGTGTTTGATTCTTGTTCTATGTCTAATTCTGAGATATTCAAATATAGTTCATTGAAATTATCGGCCTTAATATTTTCGGAGATGCTCTCAGAATTTTTAGACCTTACGATATTTGCGTACGTAGAGGAATTTTTCACTATTGGTATTGAGGAAATTGGTTTAGATTGTAAGTTGGCTGATGTAGCAATGGATTGTTCTGTTCTATAATCTTTGTTTGTTTTGGAATGAGATTTATCAGTTTTAAAATTTATTTTTTCTTTTTGATTTTTAAATTTACTATTGACAAACTGTAATGTCACAGCACTGGTTTTGTCGACCTCTGGTGGAAAAGTTTAAACTTTAAAAATTTTGCCGAAATCATCTTGTTGGTAATTTTATCTATTATTTTCAGATATGGTTTTCAGGGAATTATTGGGCAAAGGAAATTGCTCATTAGAGTCTTCTGAGGGTGCGTAAAGTCTTCGGAGAGGAGATGATTGGTTTTTTGCTTGTATTTTTAAGGATTTCAATAGTTTCGCTTGATGAGGTATTTATTCTATTGTTTATATTAGGGGTAAGTTGAATATTTTCTAAACTTTTGTTGATATTTGCGATGATGTTTTCTTTTGATTTATTGGTTTGTGGGTTTTTATACGTTGTAGAAGTTAGTTTAGATGCATTTAGATTAGATCTAAGGCTATAAAATTTACGACCGATGACTGCATTGTTAGATTGAATGCTGAGATTGGGGCTAACATTATTTTGAGAGTTATCGATTATATTATCACTTTCCATAATATATAATGATTAAAACTGACTTACCTTGAATAAAAAATGTAAAGGTAAGGGGACAATCGTCCCTGTCTTCCTGAAACTGCTTTTGGTTATGTTTTTGTCGTGTTTGGCTTGATTTACAAGTTCGGTTCCACACCAATAGAAAAAGTAATGACAAACTACTCAACAATTAATATGTATCATTTAATAGTTACAAAAACACACACACGTTAGTCAATAATATGAATTTAGTTTATACATTAATGAAGAATTAGTCGTACCGAGTGACGGAACTCACTTCCAGCTATATGATTAGCCCGCCTCGAGTCGGTTCTAGTTCAGCCTCTTTCAGTTGCACTCAGCTTGCCTCGAGTTGACTGCAGTCATTGCAGTTTGTAATGTCTATGTGAACTTGCATCACTGCATAGACATATCAGTTAATGACTAGTGAAGACACCCTTGCTGTAAGCAGAGAGTTCACTGGAAAGCATGTTCAGTCGATCAGGTTGACAGAAGTTAACCCTCTCTGCCTTGCCTCTAAAAAGGCTGATTATTTATTGTCAGATCCCATACCTTAGTGGGAACATTCGGATTCAGAGCACGAACCCCAACAAAGGGTTTATCCACATTGGATAGCAACCGGGTGCTAGCCAAATTCAAGGAATCTGGACTAGTTCACTTCTGAAGGCAAGACTGAGATGCACTGGACAATGTATTGTCCACTTTGTTGGTGGCTCTCATTTATCGCTGTTCCTTGTTTCTTCTTCCTTGCTCGATGAAGTTGTTCCTGGATGTTCACTGCTGCCTTCACTTAGATGTCCATGTTTCTCACCTGGTGCACTTGTCCCAGGTTGGTTTCTGCTTTTGTCGGCTTCAATGTGGTTCAGTCTCAGTTGGTTGAGATGGCAATGATATTGATGATCATCATCTGTTTACACTATAACAGTATAGAGACCCTTTAGTTGTTTCACCACACTGGTATTGATTTTGTAGAGCCTTTTCACATCTGCATAGTACCTGTGTAGCTATTTGTACTTTTAGTTTGCTTTTTCCTTTTAATTCAAGTTTGGCAGCAGGCCTCAGAGTTGATAGGATAGTTTGCAGCAGTTTGTTGAATAACAGTTCTGCTGGAGACTTCACTGTTGCTGTACTAGGAGTGGAGTGGAGTGCTGTGCTAGCAATGCCCTAGAAATCCTGGTGTTTCAATTTTCCATATCTATTTTCATTGTCAGCTTTTTATTGACTTTTGAGTAATCAGGTTTTAATTTAGTTAATGTTGTGATCTGGTTCAGCTTTGTCACTGCAAAGCCTAAGTGAGTGAACCAGTTATGACCTAATAAGTTGCTATGATTACCTAATACCACTACCCGTGGTAGGTATATAGTCTTGTTAGGCATGATAATTTTCTCTGTTATTTGTCCCAACAGTTTAACTTTATTTCCTTGATAGTCTGATATTGGCTTGCTACTAGGAATCACCCAGGTCCTTCTTGAAACAATAGACACTGCAGACACTGTCCAATTTGATTTTAACTGGTGTATCATTAATTATAACAGTGTGTATAAATCCAGACTGGTCGTCTTTGATATGATTTTTACAGGCAACTTATTTATTTTTCTTATAATCGCCTTTACTATTTTTTGGAATGGGTTTTTCCATTCTCATATCGGCCCTCTGTCTTTTCAATTTCAGATATGCTCCCTTTATATGTCTGACTCGCTTGCAAAAGATACATGTTGTATAGGCATTCTCTATACATGTGCATTTGTTCATTGCATCTATAGCAAAGCCTTAGACTTTTGATGCTGATACTATTTTTTGGAATGGGTTTTTCCATTCTCATATCGGCCCTCTGTCTATTCAATTTCAGATATGCTGCCTTTATATGTCTGACTCGCTTGCAAAATGTACATGTTGTATAGAGGTGCAGGCATTCTCTATGCATGTGCATTTGTTCATTGCATCTATAGCAAAGCCTTAGACTTTTGATGCTGAATTCTCTGAGCTGGCTGTGTATTTGACCATCCCAGTGTTATGCTCAATTTTTTGCACATCATACTTAGTAATTTTTTTTAATGGGGTAGCTTGACCAACTGTTGATTCAGCTAGTACTGCTTAAGCTACAGCTGTTTTAAAATCTAAATCCAGAATCATCAACATTTTCTGCCTTAAATTGTGATTGTTTATGCCACAAATAAAACAATCATGAAGTCTTGACAATCTCACTTCAAGGCTAATGTTCGGATTCTTGTTGCAAATTCTCTTGCTGTTTCTCCCATTCTTGAATGCTGAGATTGAAATGATATCTCTGCATTATTATCAAGGATTTTGGGGGAAAATACTTGTGAGAATTGTCAATGCTTTGTCAAAATCCGAGTCAGTGGGGGTTGCTGCTGTAGATTGAGACATGAGTATGTTGTATGTCTGTGAACCTATTATGGCCATTAATATGGCTAACTTTACCTCAGGCTTTTTTATCTGGTTAGCCTGTAGTTAAAATATCAAGCACTCCTTATAATTTGACCAACCTCAGGTTGAGCTGAATCAAAAGCTTCCATGGGGCCAATTGCATTAGCCATAATTATTTGTGAGAAACCACACATAATTATTTTTACACTTACTGTTCAAAATTGATTCTTTTTTTTTATTTCAGAGTTACCAATCTGAATTTTTTATACTTCTGTTTGTAGCTGTTCAGAATTGATTTTTTTTATTTATTTCAGAGTTACCTCTCTTAATTTTTTCTTTACAGCTACATTATTGTATCTAACTCAATGAAGCTTTAAACCAATGGGCAAGCTTCTGGCACTTTGTTGTGAGTAAAGCTCTTGTAATTGGTTGTGGCTTCGATTTGACACATCTATACAATTGCAATCAATTTTTTTATTCGATACAGTTTTAAGTGATTTTAATAATCACCATAATGTAATTAGGACACACATATTTACTTTATTTGCTTAACTATAATTTTTCCATCCATAAGGGAAAAATTCTTATGTCTGACTGTGCCAGATCTGTTGTGTTTGCCTTGATTTACAGGTTCAGTTCCAAACCAACAGAAAAAAAAGTAATGACAAACTGCTCAACAAATTAATATGTATAATTTATTAGTTACAAAAATGCACACACATTAGTTAATCAATAATATGAATATAGTTTATATAATTAATGAAGAATTAGTCATACCGAGTGACGGAACTCACTTCCAGTTATATGATTAGCCTGCCCAGCTGTACTGGACAGCTTGTCTCTAGTCTGCTCTTGTTCAGACTCTTCCAGCTGCACTCAGACAGCTTGCCTCGAGTCTATTTCAGTCTTAGCAGTTTCCAGTCCCAGGTGGACTTGTCTATTTCAGTCTTATCAGTTTCCAGTCCCAGGTGGACTTGCCTCACTATGTAGATGTATCAGTAGTGACTAGTGAAGACATCCTTGTTGTAGACAGAGGTTTCACTGGAGAGCACATTTAATCATTCAGGTTGACAGAAGTTAACGCTCTCTGTCTTGCCTCCAAAAAGGCTATTTATTGTCAGATCTCTTACCTTACTGCGAACACTCTGATTCAGAGCCCAAACCCCAATGAAGGATTTACCAGATGCTAGCCAATCAGGCAAGGAATCTGGACTAGTCTACTTCTGAAGGCAAAGTCAGATATGGCAGTTTTATAATATATATATATTACATTTCTTTCTCGTATGTGTGTGTGAGTAGAGTTCTTTAAATGTGAGAGATTTCTGGTAGTGTTAAATCATTAACTTATTAATTATGAAAAGCCGACTTCCTTTAGACTTCCTTTAATACTTCGGTAGTAAAATCTATGTATTTTTGATAGAATTAGTTCATCAGAAAACTATTTGACATTGGCATTTAATTTTATTTTAATTAAATTTAATTGCTTCACTGATATGAAATTACAATTAGTGAGCATGTATTGGACAAATTCAAGCCTTTAATGAAATATATATTGAAGTTTTACATTTCCCTCATATTAATTTTTTGGTTTTTATAGAATAGAATTTGTCTTTTCCACCTTTACTATTTTTCATTTTGATTTAGTTTTTCATTTATTCATTTCTTAATGTACTCTGGTGTAATTTAATGCAATGTTAGATTTGTCAGATTCTCAGATCTATTCCAACTTCATATGAATTCCCAAATCATTTGATTATTTTATTTTTTAATCTCTTAATTATTAATATTTCTATTGAGGAACAGTCATATAGGATTACTTTGATATCATTTTATCACAGTAATGCCACTGGCAAAACACCATATCAGTTTGTGTGGAGATAGATATCATAAAATATGGGATGTTGACAATTTTATGAACAGAAAATCATTTATATTAGTTACTAGGGGTCATCTGATTACCACTTAATAATAAAAATAGTAGTACCATAGATAGAAATTTGATTGTTGAAAAAAAATTTTTGGATAATAGTTTAGTTTACTTCTTTAGCAAAAATAGTTCTTATTCTTCTAAATATCAATTTGATTTTAGATAATGCAGAAATCCTACTTCCATAAAAAAAGTATTTTGTCTAATCTTCATCCTGCTCATTTATTATTTTTTTCTTTTTTTTAAAAAAATGTTCATTTGTTATTTCTGAACTCTGCTTATAAATTTATTTTCATAGATATTGGTTTACTACATAATATACTTTAGTCCTATAACAGAATGCCAGATTCCGGATATTATTACTATATCTGGACATTTGGAGTGGATGTCATTTGACATCTTTGAGCAATTAGCAAACAATTTTATCAATCAAAATTCCATGAATGTATTTAAATATTTTCCCCATCAGCTTGTTAAGGGGAGGGGGGGTAAATCATAAAAGCTCTTTTATAATCAATGAAGCCTGTCCATTGTCTATCTTAGTTTATAAGCTGAGCTTTGATTGCATATATGCGTGGAGGTAATAATCTGGGCCAACCGACGAGTACTGGTTTAGCACGAAATACATATATTAGTGATTATTTATCTTTTTAACATGTATTTGATCAAGTGTATCAGCGGTATGAGATAACATGGATGGTTGAGGTTCGTGTGAAGTCTGAGTTCAAACCTTCTATATATTATATATAGAAGTGCAGGTATGAAAAAGCTTGTTCTGTAGAAAAAAATTCATATTTCAAAATCAGTGTTATATAAATTTGTTTTTGGACATGGCAATCAATAACTTTTAATGTAAATTATAATTTGATTTATAATAGAATATGATGTTTTTGTCCCCTATTACAGCACTTATTTTTTGTTTGTAATTTGCCCTATTGATTAATTTTTCTTTGTAATAAAATTTTATTTAATTAATAAAGTTTTTTTATATAAGTTGCATGTCCTCACATACATGTATGTTTATTGTTATTGTTTAGACCATAAAGCCATAGCAGCAATAGAAGTTATGTTCTTTGATGCTGGGATGATTATCTTAGGACTTCATTGCTATTGTTGGTTTTTCTGCAGGACTTAATGAACTTGCTTGTGACCGACCTTTATTTTGATGCTGGAATCTAGCAAGACTTATAGCTGATTCTCAAGATATATAATATTTTCTCATGTTCCAAAGTAGAAAGACCCTAGAATATCGTTTTGTGCACTGCCTAGGCTTTGTCAGGACTAGATATACTCAATGCTTTTATATCTTAGATGATTTACATGCTTGCATAGTTCAGCATTTAAGCAAACAACCATTAAGCAGAAATTTATATGGAACATTCAAGCGTAGTAATAACTAAATGACTTTACTAGAATGCTAGTAGATGCTGAATGTTGATATAGCAAGAAAAGTTGTAGCTTGTCATTACAGAATGTGGTGTTTAATTAATGACCATCCATGGATAATGTAAATTAAATATGCAGCTCAATTTGAAGTTAATTTTTTTCTAAATTTTGAACATTACCACAAACTTTTTAATTAACTGAGTTAAATAAATGCCATGACCAGTGGGTGAATACACACATAAATCATGCTTTTGCTCATGCTTTTTTGAATTTTACTTTTTGTTTCTTTAAAACCACAATGTCTCTGGTAATTCTTTATTATATCTGGCAGCAACATATTCAATAAAAACCTATAATAGATGACAATGATAATCCATCACACTTACTGTTCTCATTCTTTTTAAAACAAGAAGCTTGCTTTGTATACTCATATATTTCTTTAAAAAAAATCCATATTTGCATTATATTTTAAAAGCTTTTCTCAGCTTCCCACTAGGATTTGCAGCCATTTCATGTTAAGATTAGAAAACAAGTTTTAAATTCAAGCTGAGCTGCACACATCCCTA
Organism: Epiperipatus broadwayi; assembly: GCA_028023455.1. NCBI lineage: Eukaryota > Metazoa > Onychophora > Udeonychophora > Euonychophora > Peripatidae > Epiperipatus > Epiperipatus broadwayi. Next base: position 3,001,245 of record JAQFVV010012404.1, on the reverse strand, counting down.
CAAAACTGTGTTATTAGCAAAGCTGCCATGTGGATAATAAATGTATTTGTGCAAGCTAAAATTCAGTGTCCATAGTCTCATGAATGGAGCTGGCTTGGGTACAGTGCAATGGCACAAGACCTTGTATTTATCAATGCCCCTGGCTTGCATGATCTATTATGTTCTTTGCTACAAATCAAAAAATGAATTATTTTCTTACATGCTAAATGAAACTACATTTTTTTTTTTTGCCACAACTCATAATTTGTAAACCCTGCAATGAATATCACATTTAAAATAATACAACTGTTGAAAGCACTGATTATACAGTAATGCAAATTTATCAGTTATATTGTTTATCTAAATGTTTTGCAGTGTTCTGGTCATGTTGCTGTGAAATCTTCTCTTCACTATCATTTTTATGTATTGGGTCAGAATTTGCAAGAAAAAAAATAAAATTAGGATGATGTTATTAATAGATTTCACAATAAAACATTGAAGAAATGAATATTTTTTTCCATTACATGTATTTTATTTTGTTTTTTCAAATATTAATTCAAAATCATATTTATAATAAATAAATATTTATTTATTTATACATTATAAGTTCCAATTTGGGTAATTTTAATATTTATATTTGCAAGTAAGATAATTTATTTTTTTAAATAGCTAAATGTTTTTTATCATAAGAAAGAGACCCCCCCCCCCATGAAATAAAATTAATTAAAACAAAATGAATTAAAGACACAATAAAATATTAAAATAATTATAATGATTTATATCTATACTTTTGCACTCAGTTTAACTATGTTGAATCTAACCAATTTTTTGCTTGCTTGTTATTTCACTTTAAAAATGTAGCCATGCCATATTACCATGTATTTAGGGATTTTAAGGACTTAAGGAAATAAATTTTCTCACATTGTTTATATGATAAATTTTTAAAAACCATTAAACCAGCTCCTTACACTTGCTTTTGTATAATGGTAGATTACAATCAATAAAATAAAAATCCAAACAATTGTTGCTTCTACTAGAATAGATAAAGAATTTTGTAGGCACTTTTACAATTGAGCAGTTACCATTGAAATTGTATAGTTGTTACAATCAGCAGGAGGATGTTAAACCATAATGCTGTATTAATGAAATGTGAGCAATAATATCTTTTGAAAAATTGTTTTTTATTAATCCTGTTTTCCTTGAATTTGGATCTTCATGTATTTATATGATTTTGTGGATTATTTACAAATTTTAGCTAACAATCATTAGGGATCACCCACTACTCATGCACTGCAAAATAATAAACACTTTTAAGGAATACTCTCCTTTACAAATACAAGATAAAGTCTTTTGAAAAAATAGAATGAATCCACTTTGCCTTTTTAACCTGAACTTATATATATAGAAAAATCTTAAGCATTTGGAAATGAGGGCATGAAGGTATTAATTAATCAATTTTAGTTTCTATTTATGTTTTTATTGACGACTGCAAAAATTTTACAATTTATGACTCATCATTATTAGATGTAATATCCCCTGATTGTCGACCCAGGCTGCCATTTGATGACGACTTTTTATTTAGGTACTTACAACTGCAGATCACTTTCAAGTGAAGGAAGATTGCAAGAATTAGAAGAAGAATTGTCTTATATTAAATAGGACATTATTGGACTTTGTGAAGTTAGAAGAAAAGTGAAGAAACAATTGATTTAAAAAGTGGACATATACTCTATTATAAAGGCTCAAATATTGGAAATACAAGTGGAGTAGGATTCATTATAAATAAAAAGTGGAAGAACAATATTGTGGAGATTGATGGTGTATCGGACAGAGTTGTAAGATTAGTTATACAACGTAATAGCAGATACCAAATGCAGATAATTCAGGTTTATGCCCCAACAAGTTCTCATAGTGATGAAGTAGTAGAAGATTTTTATATGGATGTACAAAAGGCTTTTGATCAGAGTGAACAACATTTTAAAATTATTATGGGAGACTTTAATGCTAGAATTGGTAGACAAATGAAAGATGAAATTGCTGTAGGTAATTTTGGTTATGGTAATAGAAATGAGAGAGGACATAGACTTGTGGAGTTTGCAGAAAAAGAAAAACTTTATATTATGAATTCATTTTTTGTGAAAAATGTTAAAAGGAAATGGACATGGAAGCATCCAAATGAAGATACAGCAGAATTGGATTATATTTTGACTAACAGGAAATACATATTTCAAGATTGTAATGTTCTTAATAAATTTAACACAGGAAGTGATCATCGATTAGTACGGTGTAAGTTACGTGTTAATGTAAAACCAGAGAGACAAAAATTATTAAGAAAATCAATATTTACAGTTGATATTCCTAATCTTCAGAAACATTCTAATGAATTTAAATTAGAACTTACGAATAGGTTTCAAGTGTTAGGAGATTTTGAACATGATTCAGATTTGAATGAAATTAATATGAAAATAACTGATACACTTTTAAAAACTGCAACAAAGATAGCTGGTAGAAAAAAGCAGCAATTGACTAATAAAATTTCTACTGAGACTAGAGAATTTATGAAGAAAAGAAGGAATATGAAGATATACAAAAATGATGTATTAAAAAGAATTGAATATCTCGAATTTTGTAAAATGGTACGGAAAAGAGTTGAAAATGATATAAGAAAGTATAACTGTGAAATAGCAAGGAAAGCTGTAGAAGAAAATAAAAGTCTCAAGAATGTTAAACAACATTTTGGTATTGGTAGGAAATTTATATCTGCAATAAGAAAAAAAAGATGGAATTATTACTAAAAAGAGAGATGACATCATGAAATTGGTAGAAGATTTTTATCAAGAATTATATAGTAATAAAGAACAAGTACCTCCTATATCTATTACATCTTCCGAATTGCCCAGAATTTTAAATGAAGAAGTGAGACATGCAATTAAATGTATGAAGAAAGGAAAGGCTCCAGGAAATGATGGAATTATAATTGATATATTAAAAGAAGCAGGTGAAGAAATAGAAACAATTTTAGAAAAGTTATATACCAAATGTCTAAATGATAAAGATGTACCGGAAGATTGGAAGAATGCTGTAATAATATTAATATTTAAAAAAGGTGATAAAGAAGATATTAGAAATTACAGACCTATCAGCCTTTTATCAGTTTTATATAAAATTTTTACCAAGATAATTATAACTCGTCTACAGAGAACTTTGGAATTCCACCAACCAAGAGAACAAGCTGGATTTAAAAGTGGTTTTAGTACAATAGATCATATCCAGGTATTGAGAGAAGTCATAGAAAGGACAAATGAATATGAGTTGTCATTATGTTTTGGATTTGTAGATTATGAAAAGGCATTCGATTCTATACACATTTCTTTAGTGATTAAAGCATTGGATCATCAAGGTATAGATCCAGGATATTGTCATATTTTAATGAATATTTATAAAAATGCATCAGCAACAATTAGATTACATAATGATACTGGAAAAATCAACATTGAGAAAGGTGTAAGACAAGGTGACTCCATATCTCCAAAACTTTTTACAGCAGTGCTGCAAGAAGTATTTTGTGGATTAAAATGAGAAACTAAAGGAGTGAAAGTAAATGGAGAGTATTTAAGTCATTTAGATTTCGCAGATGATGTAGTTGTTTTTGCAAATAATGCTTCAGAGCTGCAGGAAATGTTGCAGGAGTTAGCAGATGAAAGTAGAAAAGTAGGACTAAAGATAAATGTTAAAAAGACTAAAGTAATGTTTAATCGATTTGCTCAAAATGTGAAAATAAAGATTGATTATGAAGAATTAGAAGAAGTTAACAGTTACAAATACCTTGGTCAGATTATTAATACAGATGGAAACATAATGGAGGAAATTAATCATAGAATTAAACTTGGTTGGAGTGCTTTTGGTAGAAATAACTTGATATTAAAAGGAAATATGCCTATGTGTTTGAAAAGAATGGTTTTTAACAAATGTGTTTTACCAGTTCTTACTTATGGATCTGAGACTTGGGCACTTAATAGAAGAGCAATATAGAGACTTCAGACCACTCAAAGGAGTATGGAGAGATGTATGTTGGGAGTAACAAGAAGAGATCGAAAACGCAATGTATGGGTAAGACAACAAACAGGTGCTACTGACCTTATTGAAAAAATTAAAAGATTGAAATGGAGTTGGGCTGGACATATTGCTAGAAGAAATGATAATAGATGGACGATTGAAATTTTAAACTGGATTCCAAGAGATTGTAAAAGACCCAGAAAGAGACCACATGTGAGATGGATGGATGAAATAAGAAAATGTGCAGGGGTGTTGTGGAAAAGAGAAGCTAAAGATCGGAGAAGATGGATTAAACTTGGAGAGACCTTCATCCTGCAGTGGATTGATAATGGTTGATGATGATGATGATGATGATATATATAATGAGTTATTTATTTATATAGTACTATGTTTTATTCTGTTACAATCCTTAGAGATCACTCATTAATTAATTAAGTCCAGTGCAAAGCAAGGGTCTCCATCATTTCATCATAGAAAAACAAATAGTTAAAGGAAGAGCCTTACTTTTCCCAATTTCCAATTGGTGAAAGTTGAGTGATGTTTACTTTTTTACTCTAGCTACAAAATAGAGAGATAATCATTTACTAATCATTATTTTTATGGGTTGGATAATTATAGGCTAATTACTTGGGGGGGGGGGCAAGTCTTGATTAGAGAATTTTCAAATTTTTCAAGTTTTATCTGATCCAGATAAGAACTTGCTTTCTAGGCAGGCATGGAAGTTAAGTGCACTACAACTGCACTATGAGACTGTGATAATCATAACAATATATTACAGTATTTTCAAGTTTTTATGTTCGATCCAATCTAGACTTGAACCCATTTTTTAGATAGACATGGCAGTCAGGTGCACCATAACTGTATCATGAGACCTGTATAGGTATTATTTTTTATATTATTCTTCATTTATAAACACAAATAACATTTTTATATTGCTATAAACTAAACATTGTCTGATATAGATAGTTGAAACCCTGTAATATTAAAAAAATAGTATATTAGAAAAGTGGAGTTTAATTTTAATTAAAATAAATATCAAAATATTTAAAAGTTTAACGACGCATCTGAAGGTCAATCTACAATTTAATTAATGTCTTAGTAGCAGTAATGTTATTTGCTTATTTTAAAAAAATAGTTTTTTATCGACTTTTTACTTTCAAAGGAATTTTTAAGAGTTAACTTTCCATATATTTTATTTTCGATTTTTTTTCTCTCTCTTAAAATAAACAAACATGGAAAGATTTGCATTTTTTTATTTTTTTTGGCTGTTATTTGTCATAGTAAACTTATTTTTATGTTTTTTGCTTTAAAGGTATATAATATATCAATGTTTTCTGATAGCAAAACTGCAAGGAATTTTTTAAACATCACTTCAAAAATGATTCTCAGTTTATTAAAATGAAAAAAAAAGATAGTGCTCACACACTGACACATCTTTAGTGATAACTATTTACATTTTTCACATGCATGTTTAAACATTTAGTAGCAAAATAAGAAATTGTCAGTACAATTGGCTGCAGACTTATTCTCAATTTTTTTTTTTCTATTCGGAAAGAAGCTAGAATTTAGGGATGACCATTTAGTTAGTTGACTCTATGTGTTTAAACTATTCAAATAAGTGATCTGAAACATTAAAATATTTTTTTATGTTCTATGTCCAGGGTATTATAATTTCATATTTCTATACAATGATTTGGGGTTGCCACTAAACAATTAAAAAAAAAACCACATTAATATGATAAAAAGATTGATTATAACCATTTTCGTTATGTATATCTTTAATTTTCCTCTTACCCGACTTATACATGTGCATATGTACTTTATATCTGTCACTTCTCCCTCATTCAAGAAAAAAATGAAATCGATGTCACATCTTAGTATAGGAACATATTAGAGCCTATAGCTATGTATAAAATCAAACAAATCCATCATTTCTTTTTACTTTTTCAATGCTTATTTTATTAAATTAAAATTAATCTGACAGTTTCAATTGCCTAGCAATCTTCCTCAGATCTACAAAACTACATAAATACATAATTATACATATAAACATCCAGCATAATATCTACCTGTACTCATTTTTTTTTTACATATATCTTATTACCTATGTCTATATATACACATATATATATATGTATGAATAATACCAAATATGTATATATTCTTCATTTATCCTACACTTATCTCTAATATATAGTATAATTTTGTACTAGACTTTTCCTAGATGAGTAATCTATACTTTGCTTCGTTCTTAAAGTCATTGTTTTTTATCAAATTAATTATTCATGTAGATATGTTTTCCAGGCTAATGATGTCATAAGATAGTGGCTTCATGAAAGCAATATTATTGAAGGATAAAAGTGACAATCCACACCAGGAAAAAATTTAGCATAGTTCATATTTATTCACAATAATTGTTTTAATATATATTAAACTACAACCTTAAAACTGTGTGCCTGAAAAATGTCAATAGGGACCTCTGCAAATCTTTAACACAACATTTATTTAAAAGACAAGAGTGGCCACTCTACAGTATAATGTGCAATAATAAAATACTATAAATAAATAGAAATATTATTATATTTGCCTAATAAATTTTTCATCTAGTCACCCTGCATTAAATATGACTTTTAAATGAAAAAAGAAAAAAAATACAAAATACAATACATAATCAAAATCAAACTTTAATTATTTACAATAACAAATTATATTATTAATAACTTTTAAAATTTTATATATTAGCTTCACTCAATTAACTCATAAACATTAAATCTGCAAGAGCAAATATCAGAGCAAATATTAATGCTATCATAAATCTAAACTATTTTGACTTTTAGAAAAAAGGTAACAAAAATTCATTTCATATATTATGTAGTTAAGTCTACTTTATATGATTAAAGGTTAATAAACAAAAATTGAAAATATCACTTGCTCACTCAACTTTTAGTCAGTATTCTCATAATCCACATGTGGCAGGATTTCTGACACATCCAAATTAACAGTGCCTTTAGTTGTAAACGAAAAAAAAAATGTCTACAAAAGAAAAAATCTAAAAACAAATTGGTTATTCTATATAACAACAAAAGGCTAATAATAAAATTAAATATATATATATATTATCTCAAAATTAATTTTAACTAATTTTTAATTAATATTTTATTTCTCCCAGTTAAAATGCATTAATTAAAAAAAATAGTAAGTAATTATTTGTTTTAATTATCTTTATATTATATTTCTTGATCTAATTTTTGTTTAATTACAATTGGGAAAAAAAACCCTATAAAAAAAAATAATTTTATTATTTAAATAATTACATTAAGAAAAAAATCTAAAAGACAGAACATGAAGTGAATAAAAAAAATAAAATTAAAATTGTATCTTATGTAAATTTAATTTTTTAAAAAAAAAAATTATCATTTTACACGCACACACAAAAAAAGAAAGATTACAGCAACTGAATTTTTTTATTAAATACTATACTTACAGGATTAATTCCTTTTTAAAAATATTATGCTTAGTAAATTATTTATTCATTAATTACCTTTTTTTTGTTTTTTTTTTTTAAAAAAAATCAATTTTAAACTTCATATCAAGGAGGCTTACTTCATTGTTAGTGATATAAATGCTATAAATAGAAAAGATACATGTTTCGCAATTTCAAAAAAATGAATGGTCTGATTTATTTTGCATAAATTTGCATATACATGAGTTTAATATTATTATTAAAGCTACGAATATGGAGCAAACAGGCTCTGAAAACACTTAGCCAATATTAAGATTTAGAATTTAGTAATTTTGCCATTATATGTTGAAGCGTATTGTATTAATTAATCAGATTTTAAACATTTTTTTAAAATAGATATATTTTGAATTTAGAGCAACATTTTTTTTTTTTTCTATAGGAAACCATTATATTTGCTTATTTCTTAAATGAGTGTTCATTTTTTACATATTGAGGAAGCAATTGAGTTCACTGTTTGGGTAAAACTATATATTATATATTTATAATTTCTTTTGTCTGAATGCAGGTTTAAAGTATATAGGCATTAAAGTTTAGTACTATAAATAACCCAATAAATTAATAGTAGTTTATCATCACTTTATAATTTTTTAGAACTGCACAATTTTAATTGATATAAAAATATTTTTAAGATGGCAAAATGCCAAATCAAAACATTATATAGTAGCATTCATATTTTAAACTTAATATTCACAGCATATTCACACATCACTATAAAATTAGAGAATATTCTAACTGTTTATATAATAAATTAAATATATTAATTTACCAATAAAAACATTGGCTAAACAATATAAGTAAATTTTAAATGTATGTTTATATAATGGAATAATTTTAGAAATTATGATGTATAATTTCTAATGTAACCCAACTTGATGGCAGATTGGGTTCTTGCACTCATGCTAACTCATGTCAAGAATGTACAACTGAAGAACAACAACATACAATTATGCTTGGTTTATAATTAGGCAAAATGGCTTTTTGCAAAGAATATTCATAAATAATTGTAATTGCCTGAAGGTTTGTGATGGATTTTTGATGTTATAATATGTTGGATTATTTCCATCATCTACCATTAAATGTTGAATGTCTAAGCATATTGTAAATAAGACTAATAATAAAAGGTACTAAACTGTGAGTAAATAGTCTGTAGAAAAACATTTCAGTAGCTATAATTTTTTTTATTATAAATAAAATTATAATTTCTTCATTGATAGTCCGCCATTCTGCTTATTGTGAAGCCACAAAATATTTTCTGAACAATTTTAATTGCATTTGTCAGATTTTGACTCTTAAAAATAAAGGCAGTTGAAAATTTTTTAGTCTTCATTCTCTTTAGTTCTTCCAATCAGCAAATATTTATAGCTACTCCTCAATTTAAAATCATCAGTAATTTTTTACAATTTATCTTTTTTATAATTTTAACAGCTTTTATAATATCTTCTATAGTAACATTTATGTTTTGAATTATATGGACAGTCCAGTTATTCTTCACAACTTTCTAAATGAATCTTTTCAATTTTTTTTGCATTGTTAATGTTATACTTCCACCTGTATTCAGATCTATATCTCTAAAGTTTTCACCCCCTCCCCCCAATAAAAATTGACCATATTATCTGCTGCAAGTAAAGTATATCCAAAACAAAACATTTAATTAGCCTCTTTTTAAAATCTTATTTTAATACATATCCATTGCAATTCACACTAATTTGTCATCAATTTCATCATTAGTTAATCAACTTCCTAATTGTTTTTTTTTTTTTTTCAGTTGATTAGTAGATCATTAAGTACACAAAATAATTTAAATTTTTTGTTATAAATAAGCAGAAAACTATTCATTTTGCTTGAAAATCGATATAGTACTTAATAATTAAATGATTTATTTATTTATTAATGTTTTTTTTCCCATTACTAGCAACCATATGTATGTTCATAAGCATTAAATCTTTGGTGGAAAGTTTTAGACAAAAGATGTGTTACTATATTTAGTAAAATGTAATTAATATATAAAAACAAGTAAATAATAAACAGGTTAAATAATAAAATGGCAAAACAAATCATTTGATTGGTATTGTAGAAATAAATTATTTGAAAATATGATTTCTTGGAATGGAGCACAATTGCTTACTTAAAGTCTGTAAATAAGTCAGAAAAAAGAGTAAATTTGTTATCAAGGAAATGAATAAGAAACACACACATAAGAGTATGTTTTTCGGCATAAAGCAATAGATATAACACTATGTTCTTGAATTAAGAATGATGGCCATTAATGGTTATAATGAAAGCAGTTCTAAGGAGTATAGTGGCATAATTGGATATAAATGCAAAAATATTTCCTTAATAATAATAAGAAATTAGATTGTTATAGCGAAAGCAAGCTTAATAACAACTTATAAGAAGGAAAATAGTTTGAAAAAATTTGTCAATGTAATATATAACATAGGTGAGAGAGAAGACAATATTTTTTTTTAAATGTATATGATTCAAATTGAGAATGGACTTAATGCAATAAATTTTTTATAAACTAAGATGAATATGTTTTTATTTATAGATAAAGTTTTAATTAGAAAAGATATAATAGTAGATGCAACTGTAAGTTACTATACTTGAAAAGGCATTTAACAGATCAAAATACATTAATTTATTAGTAAATATAGGGGATTTGAACTCAGACTTTCAAGCACCTTTCAACTATCCACACTATCTCATATCACTGATACATGTAGAAAATATCAATAATCGGCAAATGAACCAGCACTCATCAGTTGATTCAGATTATCATCTCTCTCTCTCTCACACACATATATAATCAGTGCCCAGTTTATATTAAGATAGCAAATATTCATACTTTAATGGACAGGCTTCAATCTACTTCAATGTCTAACTCTTCAGCCATCTGTACCATTGAAAATCTGATGATGGAAAGCCCAAATCCCATGCCAATATTGTTGTCATGCCCATCAGCATGGGATTTGGGCTTTCCATCATCAGATTTTCAATGGTATGGATGGCTGGAGAGTTGAGGTTGAAGTAGATTGAAGCCTGTCCATCAAAGTATGAAGATTTGCTATCTTAATATAAACTGAACCCTGATTATATATATGTGTGTGAGAGATGATAATCTGGACCAAATGATGAGTGCTGGTTCAGCATGAAATACATATATTGATGATTATTGATCTTTTTTACTTATGTTGTGATCATTTGTATCAATGATATGAGATAGTGTGGATAGTTGAAAGGTGTTTGAAAGTCTGAGTTCAAATCCCCTATATTTACAATTAGGCTCCAGGTATATGAATAGTGCCTGTATTTAAAATATTAATTTATTAGATATTTTAAAAAAGTATAGATTGGAATGAGGGTCATTTATTAAGAAATTTGAAATATTTAATTCACTCTCCCAAATATTGTTTTTTCAGCAACACCCGCTGTGAATAAATATAAAGTATGAACTTCAAACAGCAAGAGTCAAAAGTCATGCTGTTTTGAAGTTCAGACTTTATATTTATTCACAGAAGGCATTGCTGAAAAAACATTTGGGAGAATAATTTGAACATTTTGTATTTGAATTTTCAGTTAGTGATATGCATTGATATATTTTATTAAGAAATTTGTATATGAATAAGATCTGTTTAAGATTAAGTAGTCTTTTTTATATATTATTATTATTATCAACATCATCATCATCATCATTATTGTTGCTGCTGTTGGTGGTGGTGCTGTTGTTGTTGTGGTAGTGGTGGCAGCGATGGTGGTGGTAGGGTAGTGGTGGTAACAGTTTTCCAAAATAATGTCAAATTTAATGGCTTGATGCAAATTACTTAAGTTTTTGAATTTAAAGCAGGTAAATGATATATACAATAATCATGGATATACTTTGGATTTAATAATTACAAATTATGGATTCATTCATATACAAAAATGTGAATATTCTCTAGTGACCAAAGATTATTATCATTTTGCACTGGAGACTAAATTGGCATTACACATCAAAATAATTAAATTTAGATTTTTAACTAAAAAAATTATGCTAAAGGTGATTATTTTGGTTTGTATGGAACAATTAAAGATATAAACTGGAAGCATATTTACAATAGTTAAGGATGCTTCAATCGTAGCAGAAATATTTCAAAAATTATTATTTGATGTAGTAGATAGATTTATTCCAATGAAACATGTTAAATCAGCTAAATATCCTAAATCAGGGGTGGGCAATTGTTTTGGCTCGGGGGCCACAGGTTGGCGGAGGGCCACATTGGGGGCCATTTTGTGGAAGTAAAGGTTAGCGAAGGGCCGCACCCTTTTTTCATGACCCAATAAACACACTGCCTTATTCCCTGTTTTACCAAAAAATATTTGTTTTGTCCATTCTTCATTAAACACACGACATTCATCACCGATTTTACATTTTTTCGGAGGGTTCATGGTTTCACTAAAGTTGGAAATGTATATATTTGCTAATGCAAAGACAAAATTGAAATTAAACAGATCAACTGGAAAAGCACTGAACATTGTATCTACACTGCGCATGTGTATTGACATGGCCATCCTAGTGAAAAATATGAGATGAATCTTTGGTTGCACATGGGAAGGAAATCTCAGTTCAAGGGGATTTTTCTGATTGTCTTGGCAGGCCGCATAAAAACTCTTAGAGGGCCGCATGTGGCCCTCGGGCTGCTATTTACCCACCCCTGTCCTAAATGATTTTCAAATAAACTTATAAAATCTATAAAGAGAAAATGGTATTGTTTTAATTTGTTCAAAAAATATAGAGATAGAATGTTTTTAAATAACTTTAAAAATTATAATTTTTGATAAGAAAATTAAAAAGATAAGATGATTTTATTTGTATATGGAAACATACAAAATAACATTAGTAACAATCCATGGCAATTTTGGAGTGTCATGAAAGGATGTCTTAAGGTTAGAAATAAACAGATATTAAGCCAGATGATTTTATGAGACCTTTCTCATCCCAAATGATTCATAATAATATGTATTCACATAATTATCATTTTACTAATAATCGTATAAATAATAATAATTTAATAAGTATAACTAGTCTGAGTGTGGATGAGATTATAATAGCATCTAAATCTTTAAAAAATAAGAGAAGTATTGCACATGGTGATATACCTATAATTATTTATAAAGGTTGTATTGAGTTTTTAGCTCCTACTTAATTTGATACTAAAAACATCTGTTTTTCCTGATTGTTGGAAAATTGCAAAAATAAGTTCAATTTATAAATCTGGGGGAAAATCAGATTTATCTAATTTTAAACATATTTCTTTGTTGCCATTTTGTGCTAAAATATTGGAAAAATCAATTTATAATAGGATTATACATCAATTAAAAAATATTATTCCTTCATTTATACATGGTTTTTTTACCAAGAAGATCTATAGAAACAAATTTGTTGCACATACCAGATGTTATAACACTTAGTTATCGATTTATTTATCAATTAATCTTTTAAAATTTTTAAAGTCTTTTCTTATTAATAGAAAGAGTTATGTGTATATTAATGGAGAATCTTATTCTATGGTTACTTATGGATGTGGAATACCCAAAGGAAGTATTTTAAGTCGCATTCTTTTTGCCATTTATACTTCTGATTTGGCTTCTGTTATATCTGCGAAAAATATATTATGTTATGAAGATAATATTAAGATCTTTTTGGAGATCCAATATATAAATGATCATAAAGTGTTGCAAAATTATATTAATGCTTTTTGTAATTGGTCCATGTTAATAATTTGCAAATAAACATAAAAAAAATGCAATTCGGTGTCTTATACAAAGAAAATAACAGTTAGTAATGGTCAATATTGTACTAATGGAAATAGAATTGCCATAATTTTTTAGGCAAAAAGATCTGGTTTTTATTTTACAAGTGGTTATGCATTTAATGATCATATTCAAACAGTGGTTAATAAGTCTCTTAAAATTATGGGCATGATTCTGGGGTCAAATATTCAATTTAAATTAGAAATATATAGGTTACTATGTGATACATTAATTGTGCTTGTCCTGCATTATGGCTCTATTGTTTGGAATCCATACAGTCAAACAAATATAAGTAAATTACAAAAAATACAAGACAAATATTTTAAATATATTTATAAAAATAAAACATATAATACTAAGAGAATACACAGTATGTATAATAAAAGACTGTTAACAGATATGTCATTTTTATTTAAATTAGAGCATGGAACTGTATCCTTAGAATGTGCAATTACATGAATTTCATTTAGAATTCCAACTTATAATTCTAGATGTCATGATTTATTTTATTTACCTATATTGAGACATTCCATTAATTCACCATTGCATAGATTGCAATTGGAATATAATAAAAAAGTTTTCAGATATTGATATTTTATCTTTGAATTATACACAATTCAAGGACAAAATAAAATCAATCTTGTATTGATATTATTAATATAAATAATAATTTTAAGCATATTTGTATATACTACTTTATAATTTTATAATAGACATGTACTACTTTTTGTGGACTAGTTTGAGCTGTTTATTTATGAATAAGTTGAATTGAATTATTATTATTATTATCATCATCTTTTGAATCAATAAACAAAAAGGCAAAATATTGTAATAATTATATGGAATTGATGTTTATTCCTGATGTTGATAGTATGCAATTGTTTCCAATTATAAGTAGGATGAAGTGTAAAGTAAGTCCAGGTATTGATGTTTTCAAAATGTCTGATTTGAAAGATATTTTTTCTGTGATTAGTGTTGCACTAGTCTTCATTATTAATAAGGACAAAATAAAATCAATCTTGTGTATTGATATTATTAATATAAATAATAATTTTAAGCATATTTGTATATACTACTTTATAATTTTATAATAGACATGTACTACTTTGTAAATGCTTGTGGCCTAGTTTGAGCTGTTTATTTATGAATAAGTTGAATTGAATTATTATTATTATCATCATCATCATCTTTTGAATCAATAAACAAAAAGGCAAAGGATTGTAATAACTATATGGAATTGATGTTTATTCCTGATGTTGATAGTATGCAATTGTTTGCAATCATAAGTGGGATGAAGTGTAAAGTAAGTTCAGGTATTGATGTTTTCAAAATGTCTGATTTGAACAATATTTTTTCTGTGATTAGTGATGCACTAGTCTTTATTATTAATAAAATTATTCTATGTAATGAATTTCCTAATATATTAAAAATTGCTATGATTACACCCATTTATAAAAATGGAGTTAAAAATGACTTTTAATAACTATAGACCTATAGCTATTCTTCCATCTATGGCAAAAGTAATTGAAAAATATTTGTATGGTACTATTAAAAATTATCTGTTAAATTTTTTTTTCTTTCTCTAAATCACAATATGGGTGTTTGGAAGGTAAAAGTACTATTACTATTTTGGAGGACTTTATTGATGATGTGAATCTTGCTCTAAATGATAAAAAATGTATTTGTCATATTTATGGATTTTAAAAAAGCTTTTGATCTTATTGATCATGAATTGCTTTCTTTATGTCTTGAAATATGTGGACTTAGAGGTAAGATTTTAGATTATAATAATATTGTTAATTGGTGTTCCACTAAAAAAATAATTATTAATAAAGATAAAACAAAAGTCATGCTGATATCCTCACTTCATCTAAAAAGAGGCAGTTTTGAAGTTTTCACTCATTCAAATACTTGTATTGGTTTTCAATGTGAGGATTATTGCATGAAAATTGAAGAAGTGGAAAAAATTAAATATCTTGGTGCTATTATTGATAACAAAATGTCATGGTCACATCATGTTAATCATAAAGGTTTAAACATTTTTACTTTGATGTTGTATAGATTTTCTCCCCCCCCCCCAATACAATATATTGAAGATGGTTTATAAGGCATTGTGTGAATCTATATTGAGATATGGTATTATACTTTTATGATTTCTCAAGTGCATCTAATTTGAAACAATTAAAAAAATGTCAATATAAAATTCTACAGCTAATACAGGATATGTCATATTTAGAAGATAAAATTAATGATTTGCTTGATTTTGACAGACTGTTACAGATAGTAGTTATAAATAAAATTATTTTAATAATTCATTAAAAAAATATACAGCATCTAATTATAATAGTTCCCTTAGAAATAAATACATCATTTCATTTACAGGAATAAATACGGGAGTAGATTGAGGTGTATATATTCCATTAATGTTCAATAAATTAACACGTTATATGTTGAACATAGAATGTACAAATTTGTTAAAAAGGAGTTGAAAAAAAAAATCTGTTGCGTCTGTAAAATTATATTAGTGATGTGTTACTTTGTTTTGTTTTTTTATGGTTATTTTTTGCATAATTTGTAATGTTTGATTTATATTCAGAATATTTTGTATTCTATTTTTATTTTAATATATATTTTGTCGTTTATTCATATGTATTATTTTATTGCTGTTTATTGTTTTATCATAAGATTATGTCAATTGCTTTATATAAAAATTTGTATGATATTTGTAAAACGTATGAAAAGCATTTGTTTTGGTTATTAGGTTTCTTTCTTTGATGTAAATAAATAAATAAAATTATTATTATTATTGTAGTAGTAGTGGTGGTGATAGTACTGGTGCTAGTAGTAGCAGTAGCAGTTTGATAAATGTTTAGAAATTACACTGGTTTAAATTCCTTTATTTTAGTTAAGTGATTTTGATACTATGAATATTATAATCAAGCTTTATGAATTAATAATTCACAAACAAATGAATATACAATATTCACTTACTTCTTCTAAAATTTGGCTTCTCTTTGCCATTGAAACAGATATAATTTCTCAAATAAATGATAAATATATATTTTTTAAGAATATCAAATACAGTATTAGTTAAATCAATTTATAAAGCCATAGTATCGAAAGTGCTTAACTAGAATAAAGAAATTCAAACCATTGTAGGCCTTTTCTGTTTAAATGTCTAAACATTTATTAATTTATTACAATTAATACAGAAAAAAAAGGTGAAAGTGATATTATTATTATTATTATTATTATTATTATTATTATTATTATTATTATTATTATTATTATTATTATTATTATTATTATTATTATTATTATTATTATTATTATTATTATTATTATTATTATTATTATTATTATTATTATTGTTGTTGTTGTTGTTGTTGAATGTAATTTTGATTCATTGGAAATGTAAAAGGCCTTTGTGTGAAATGCAGACAATATGGCAGTATCTTGCAGAAAATGGCAATTATCTTAAAATATTAAGTTGGATTTAAAATTTGGAGATTGAAATGAAGAGAATGGTTAGAAATTAGATGAATGGACTCCTATAATCACAATAGTAATATTCCTATTAAGAAGCCTGAAAAACTAATGGATAATAGATCATTCTGTAGAATTGCTGTTCACATAATCCCAAGAACCACAGCAATGAATAATAATTATATTGCAAGGTGTTAAAATGCACACTTGTTAAACAGCCATTAAGCAAAAACCCCTGTCAAAGGTTTCTCATAGAGAAAGGCAGAGTACTAAAGCATCACTCACCAGTTGCTTGATGAAAATTTGAATTTTCTTTCTTGTTTTTACCCTACATAAAGTGTGATACATATATTCATTTACTGACTATTATTGGGATTTGAAAACAAACAAAAAAAAGCTTTCGATGGGATTCAAACCTACATAATGGTGATGATAGATGCATATTCTATTATTATAATTAAGAAACCTTTAACTTTGAAAAGTGTTGCATATTTTAATTTTTTTTTTTTTTTTTAAAATGGTCTGAGTTAAATTTCTAAAACCAGTTATATCAATCAAAGTTTGCAGCTTTTTTGAATGACAAGCAGTAGGTAAGATACAATTAAAGTAGAATATTTAAGAGATTAGAGATATTAAATGCCTTATGAGTTTCTATTTTATTCACTAGGAAATATTAGATCCTTTAAAAAATAAAATTGACTTTAAAAGAAGGTATTTTATCAAATCCTCTTATAAAATAAAATAATTTCATTTTAAAGAAATATAATTATCCATAGTAAATTTCTTTAGAATGAAATTTGCCTAAGTAGAGATCACAGGACACGTTAATATAGATTTCAATTTCAAATATTGAGAATGATAATCCTTTCTGATCTTAAATTTAATTAATGCAATAGAGGGTCATTTATACAAAAAAACTCAACTTGTCAATCTCATATTGGAAAGTAATTGAATTATTATTATTATTTATATATAACTATTTAGCAATGATTTTAATCATTTTTTATTCAATTATAATTAACATCATTTGTCACTTAATTAATTATTGTAATTAAAAAATGATGGAAGAATTATATCTGTGAAATAATTAGATAATGATCAGAATACAAATTACATTTAAAATAACATTAAAAGAAAACAATACATAAAAAAAATCAAATCAAAGTATTCTAAGGTAAAGTGTTTTGATAACGATTGTTTACAGGTTCGTTGCTGGAAGACATGAATTGAGTTACCTTCCAAATAACAAAACTACCATATCATCGTGATTTAATTAAGTTGTAGAAATCTTAAAGAACAAATTTCATTTAAATCTCCACAACTACTTTCAATCTGTAGGTAATTTATATTTTTTAAGTTTCTATGCCAATTTTTAACTGTATAATAAATATATTAAACAACCTCTACACTATCACATATTCTTTTAAATTCATATAAATAAAACATAGTAAAAGACAAATTACCCCTAAGATGCATTTCTTGCTGAACCAGAGGAGAGGAGGGAGGTAGATGTAATATTTTCGTAGAATCAATTATAAAAGTTTTAAAATACTTTGTAAATTGATTGGCAATGAATATTACGTGTTAAGTTCTCTGCTTAGACCTGGGTTGGTGTAATCAACATAAACAAAGCAAACACCCCCATCTTGTGTGAAAGTGGTGTAGTGAAAATTACACTATAGAAATATTATATTGCTTGCATATAATTTGTAAAGTAATAAATTGCTAAAACTTTTAAAAATACCTAACTATATAAATCAAGGTTGTGAAGCCAGAGTTGAAACTAAAATTTTTTTGTCTCTTTGCAACAAACACGTGCTAGTAAATTTTTATTTTATTATAAAAATTATTTTTTTCTTTTAAGGTTTTTGTGTCTGAATGATGATTAAATATTGGATTAGTGTTTGGTTAAAAGTTATTTAATCTGCTTTTGATCAGAAAATATACACTTTAATAACAAAAATTGTATTATAATTTTATTTCTAGATTTATATATTAAAAGAATGGAATTAAAATCTAAATTTATAGATTTTGAAATTATCCAAACATTAAGTTGTAATTTACCAGTTTCCAGAAATTAATTTCTTTTTGCTGCTTATTTATAAAATTAGGTATAATTTTCTTTTGGAATTAGGTATTAAAAGGTCAAATTAAAAAAATATTTTTAGATTTTTAGCCTTTAATTAATGGAAATATCACTCAGAGAATATTATTCTATCTATTATTGAGTATGCTTAATGATTAGTAAATAAATCATAGGTAGAGCTGATTTTTTTTTTTTTTTTTTTTTGGCCACTGGACTCGAGAGCTTTGATATAAATTAGTGTAGGTAACTTTTTAAAAATGATATTAGTAACAAATAATTAATTCAAGGGTGGGATATTTTTATTTCAAAATGAAGTGTAATAATTGTTATTTGTCAATTGATTCACAATTAAATTGAAAACCTTCTCTGCTCAAATATTTAGTGAATTATGTCTTTAGTTATCATTAAAATGAATCCTAGTGCACAGTATTTATAATTCTGATGGATTATTTCAATCATCTAGTTTTAACTATTAAATATTTTTAGAAAAATTCAAACTTTATTTAAACCTTTTCAAATACATTTAAGTAATTTAAATGAAGTTTATGAAAATAGTCCAACATATCATTTATAAGTAAATACCATTATCACACACCTTACAGATATATTCTATGTTGTTGAGCATTCTGTGTTTAAATTAAACTTATGTATGTTTACAAATTGAGCTTGTAACATGGATAGCCATTGGTATTAAGTTATTAATATGGAAAAGAACTGATACATTTAAAACACTCTAGTGTGATCTAATAATAAAGAAAATCATAGTTAAGTTTAATGTAAGCTTCTTGAGACAGAATTTAATATAATGCTATTCTACATACTTTAAAACACATAGTTTGCAGTATAGACTAAATTCCAGCAACCAAGAAGCAACATAAATAAATAGAAAGTAAATAGCCAGGTTAATTGGTGCTGATTTAGAGTGCACTCATTACCATTCTGAATTCTAAGGACTCCCCAAAACCATTGCTAACACATCCAGGAACTAAATGACATTGAATAATCTACACGGGACCACTTAGATGTGTCAGTTTTGGTTTTGTGTGGTCTTTAGAATTTAAAATGGTGGATAATGCAGTTTAAATCCTAAAAACTTATAACTTCTAAAATACGATTTTTATTACAATAATAATGGCATGAAGTGCCAAAATATGTGGGATGGGGAAAGAATGTTTTTGATGATAGAAAGTATTGTCCAAAAAATGCAGAAGTCTGATCAAGCCAAGCTTATAATTTTAAAGTGCTAAAATCTTATAAATTCTAAAATATGAATTTTATTACAATATTTATCCTTAACCACATGTTAAAATAATGTAAAATTGATCAAACCAAGCTTCATCATCATCATCATCAACCATTATCAATCCACTGCAGGATGAAGGTCTCTCCAAGTTTAATCCATCTTCTCCGATCTTTAGCTTCTCTTCTCCACAACACCCCTGCACATTTTCTTATTTCATCCATCCATCTCACATGTGGTCTCTTTCTGGGTCTTCTACAATCTCTTGGAATCCAGTTTAAAATTTCAATTGTCCATCTATTATCATCTCTTCTAGCGATATGTCCAGCCCAACTCCACTTCAATCTTTTAATTTTTTCAATGAGGTCAGTAACACCAGTTTGCTCTCTTACCCATACATTGAGTTTTCGATCTCTTCTTGTTACTCCCAACATACATCTCTCCATACTTCTTTGAGTGGTCTGAAGTCTCTGTATTGCTCTTCTATTAAGTGTCCAAGTCTCAGATCCATAAGTAAGAACTGGTAAAACACATTTGTTAAAAAACATCCTTTTCAAACACATAAGCATATTTCCTTTTAGTATCAAGTTATTTCTACCAAAAGCACTCCAACCAAGTTTAATTCTATGATTAATTTCCTCCATTATGTTTCCATCTGCATTAATAATCTGACTAAGGTATTTGTAACTGTTAACTTCTTCTAATTTCTTCATAATCAATCTTTATTTTCATATTTTGAGCAAATCGATTAAACATTACTTTAGTCTTTTTAACATTTATCTTTAGTCCTACTTTTCTACTTTCATCTGCTAACTCCTTCAACATTTCCTGCAGCTCTGAAGCATTATTTGCAAAAACAACTACATCATCTGCGAAATCTAAATGACTTAAATACTCTCCATTTACTTTCACTCCTTTAGTTTCTCATTTTAATCCACAAAATACTTCTTGCAGCACTGCTGTAAAGAGTTTTGGAGATATGGAGTCACCTTGTCTTACACCTTTCTCAATGTTGATTTTTCCAGTATCATTATGTAATCTAATTGTTGCTGTTGCATTTTTATAAATATTCTTTAAAATATGACAATATCCTGGATCTATACCTTGATGATCCAATGCTTTAATCACTGAAGAAATGTGTATAGAATCGAATGCCTTTTCATAATCTACAAATCCAAAACATAATGACAACTCATATTCGTTTGTCTTTTCTATGACTTCTCTCAATACCTGGATATGATCTATTGTACTAAAACCACTTTTAAATCCAGCTTGTTCTCTTGGTTGGTGGAAATCCAAAGTTCTCTGTAGACGAGTTGTAATTATCTTGGTAAAAATTTTATATAAAACTGATAAAAGGCTGATAGGTCTGTAATTTCTAATATCTTCTTTATCATCTTTTTTAAATATTAATATTATTACTGCAGTCTTCCAATCTTCCGGTACATCTTTATCATTTAGACATTTGGTATATAACTTTGCTAAAATTGTTTCTATTTCTTCACCTGCTTCTTTTAATATATCAATTATAATTCCATCATTTCCTGGAGCCTTTCCTTTCTTCATACACTTAATTGCATGTCTCACTTCTTCATTTAAAATTCTGGGCAATTCGGAAGATGTAATAGATATAGGAGGTACTTGTTCTTTATTACTATATAATTCTTGATAAAAATCTTCTACCAATTTCATGATGTCATCTCTCTTTTTAGTAATAATTCCATCTTTTTTTCTTATTGCAGATATAAATTTCCTACCAATACCAAAATGTTGTTTAACATTTTTGAGACTTTTATTTTCTTCTACTGCTTTCCTTGCTATTTCACAGTTATACTTTCTTATATCATTTTCAACTCTTTTCCGTACCATTTTACAAAATTCGAGATATTCAATTCTTTTTAATACATCATTTTTGTATATCTTCATATTCCTTCTTTTCTTCATAAATTCTCTAGTCTCAGTAGAAATTTTATTAGTCAATTGCTGCTTTTTTCTACCAGCTATGTTTGTTGCAGTTTTTAAAAGTGTATCAGTTATTTTCATATTAATTTCATTCAAATCTGTATCATGTTCAAAATCTCCGAACACTTGAAACCTATTTGTAAGTTCTAATTTAAATTCATTAGAATGTTTCTGAAGATTAGGAACATCAACTGTAAATATTGTTTTTCTTAATAATTTTTGTCTCTCTAGTTTTACATTAACATGTAACTTACACCTTACTAATCGATGATCACTTCCTGTGTTAAATTTATTAAGAACATTACAATCTTGAAATATGTATTTTCTGTTAGTCAAAATATAATCCAATTCTGCTGTACCTTCATTTGGATGCTTCCATGTCCATTTCCTTTTAACATTTTTCTCAAAAAATGAATTCATAATATAAAGTTTTTCTTTTTCTGCAAACTCCACAAGTCTATGTCCTCTCTCATTTCTATTACCATAACCAAAATTACCTACAGCAATTTCATCTTTCATTTGTCTACCAATTCTAGCATTAAAGTTTCCCATAACAATTTTAAAATGTTGTTTATTCTGATCAAAAGCCTTTTGTACATCCATATAAAAATCTTCTACTACTTCATCACTATGAGAACTTGTTGGGGCATAAACCTGAATTATCTGCATTTGGTATCTGCTATTAAGTTGTATAACTAATCTTGCCACTCTGTCCGATACACCATCAATCTCCACAATATTATTCTTCCACTTTTTATTTATAATGAATCCTACTCCACTTGTATTTCCAATATGTGTGCCTTTATAATAGAGTATATGTCCACTTTTTAAATCAATTGTTTCTTCTCCTTTTCTTCTAACTTCACAAAGTCCAATAATGTCCCATTTAATATAAGACAGTTCTTCTTCTAATTCTTGCAATCTTCCTTCACTTGAAAGTGATCTGCAGTTGTAAGTAATTTCAAAATACTAAAAGCTTATAACTTTTGAAATACGAATTTGTTACAATATATGTCTGTAAGCACATGTTGAGATAACAAAATTGGTAATACCAAGTTTATAATTTCAAAATACTAAAAGCTTATAACATCTAAAATACGAATTTTATTACAATATATGCCCATACCCATTTGAAATAAAGCATATTAATTTTACAAAAATGCAGAAGTCTGATCAAAACCAAGCTTATAATTTCAAAATACTAAAAGCTTTTAACTTCTAAAATACAAATTTTATCACAATATATGCTTATAAGCATATGAAATAATGTAAAATTGATAATACCAAGCTTATAACTTTTAAAATACAAATTTTATTACAATATATGCCCATAAACACATGTTGAAATAACTTAAAATTGATCAAATCAAGCTTATAATTTTGAAAAACTAAAAGCTTACAAATTCTAAAATATGAATTTTATTACAATATGTGTTTATAACCACATTTTGAAACAACATAAGATTGATCAAACCAAGATTATAATTTCAAAATACTAAAAGCTTATAATTTGTAAAATATGAATTTTATTACAATATATGCCTATAAGCACATGCTGAGATAACAAAATTGTTAATACCAAATTTATAATTTTGAAATACTAAAAGCTTATAACTTCTAAAATACAAATTTTATTACAATATACGCCCATAAGCACATATTGAAATAATTTAAAATTGATCAAACCAAGCTTATAATTTTGAAAAACTAAAAGCTTATAACTTCTAAAATATGAATTTTATTACAATATATGTCTATAAGCACATGTTGAAATAATGTAAAATTGATCAAACCAAGTTTATAATTTCGAAAAACTAAAAACTTATAGTTTCTAAAATTCAAATTTTATTATAATATATGCCCATAACCTTATGAAATAAAGCATATTAATTTTACAAAAATGTAGAAGTCTGATCAAACCAAGCTTATAATTTCGAAATACTAAAAGCTTTTAATTTCTAAAATACAAATTTTATTACAACATATGACCATAAGCACATGTTGGAATAAAATAAAGTTGATCAAATCAAGTTTATAATTTCGAAAAACTAAAGCTTCTTACTACTAAAATACGAGTATTGCAATGTATGCCCATAACCATTTGAAATAAAATATATTTTTCAATTACTCAGATTTCTTCTTACCAGAAAGAAACTCTAATGTTATGCACTCCTTTTGTTCCAGGTAGTTAGAAAAAGAAAATGGAGATAAGAAAAAATAGCATTGTTGACATTTGATTTCCTAATATGGATATCGTATATATACTTGATCACATGAAGTCCTTAAAGGTTCTTGAAATTGATACAAATCTATTTACATAATTTTCTATTTATTAACATCGAAGTGACTTACCATCAACAAATGAACACGGAAACATGTTTAAAAAAATATTTTCAGATTTTAATAAAAATTTTGTTGATTATTTCAAATGTAAAAGTGATATTGGATTTTAAATAAGATAAACACTAACCTTTTCACCATTGGTAAATAGTGATAGCATTTTTGAGAAATTTAATGGGTAAATCCTTTTTCATTTAGATTCTTTTTATCCATCTGTCAGCAAATAACAATGTGAGAAATGAAGCATGCAATCTTACTCGCTTTGGTAAGAAAAAAATCTGATTTATTAATTTTTTATTAATTGTAAAATTAATATTCTTTACCTTAGACAATTATCCTTTTGAGTAATGTTAAAGTAAAATGCAATTTATTATTAATTGTAGAATTATTATACTTTGACAGTTGTTTCTATGTTTATTCAACATTTACGTAATTTCAACATGATTATAGGCCTATATTGTAATAAAATTTGTATTTTAACAGTTATAAACTTTTAGAAATTTGGAATTATAAGTTTGATTTGATCAATTTTATCATTTATTGAACATGTAGTTTTTAAATTAATTCATATGTCCATTATTTTTTTTCATTTACTTTTTCTATTTAAGTATTTTAAATTTGTATTTTAGAAATTATAAGCTTTTAGTATTTCAAAATTTATTTGTTCCTCCCATTTTTTTATATTTTAGTCATGTGATTTGATCAAGCATAGTTGTTTGAAAGTTTTAATTTTTTGATTATGGATGTAATTTGTGGTTTGGAAAAGAATGGTCATATTAAGACCACATGTGGATTATTCGACTACATTTATCGCTTGGATATGTCTGCAGTAGTTTTGGGTAGTCCTTAGATTTAAAATGGCTGTGAGCATACTCTAAATCAATACTGGTTGGTCTTTGTAATGGTATATTGTCAATATTATTTGTTTAGGTGCAACCTATAACATAAATAAAATATACTTTTAATAATTGCATTTATTTGCCAAGTAGCTTATTACCAAAGGAAGCAACTTAACCTAACATAAAGATGGAAGACCAGATCTAATTAGACTACTTTTTATGAAAAGAGAGCACATTTGTTCCAAGAGAACTTATTGCTACATGTACATAAGTTGCCATAAAGATTCAAGAGATTGGGGATATCTTCTCTAGACAAATAATAGATCCACATCACAGTGTAATGATTTCGGAGCAGAACTAAAATTTGACAAATAAAAAATTGCTATAAGTATAGTATTAAGGTTAGGAAATTAAATTAATACCTGCATTACTTATAATAAATTAACCTGAGTGAGAGTTATTCATAGATGTTGTTCTTATATAATGCACACACACAATGTGAAATCTCAAATAGTATATTTGCAATAATTACTTAAAATATCAAAATTCAGAAACATCATTTTTCAATTTTAATACTGGCAATTAAATATAGGGAGGAATAAAAACAACATGGTTGTATTATGCAGATTTTAGATAAATGAGTCTTATCAGCTATGCTTAGCCTCCCCTTGTTACTCTAATGCAATACACCAACAGTTTGTATAAATAGTTGTGAGATGCACTGACTCAATTGCACATTGTGAAACTGTATATGTTCACACTAACAAGTCACTACACAAATGCTAATGTCAAGCAGTTATATGAAAGCAAAATAAAAATATTTTCATTTTTATATAGACTTGTTCAAGATCTGATTCCAATTGTAAGTATATGTAATTAAAATTAAAAAAAAAGAAGCCATACATGTACTTTAATTCCCAAAGTATCAAAATTAAAAAATGCCAATCTACAATTTAAATAAATATTAGCACTGAAATATAGTAAAATAAGTCATAACCATTAATATCTACATTTTGGAAAACTGGCTTCAGTAACTGTACTTAATCTTCAATTGATTCCATGATCCTGCAGTGGTTCTCTGAAACTGTACAAGAGATGAGACTGTATGTATTATTTACATTTATGAATGCTTAAGTTTATAACATTATTTAAGCAACTAATATTTATGAGGTTATTTAAATAGGATTTTAAAAGATCTGTCATGTGATATTTGTGGTTTCATTCAATCCATAGTGTTTTATGTTTGCATTATCAGAGGAATATTAATATTTATAAAACACACAGCCCATATTTCATTTGCATTTAACAATTGTCATAACTGTCAATAGTGAATCTATACACTGACTGTATGGGGGAAAAATTGATTTATTAAGATGGGATGTATATTTTTATGAAAGAAGTACTTGCTATGTATTAATTTTACCTAAAATATATATGTATCATATTAATTGCATTATTATAGTTGTAAATAAGAGTTTATTCTAGACAATATTTTTTAAGTTTCTACAATTGTCTTGTCATTGTTTTTGTAGGTAATACTCAACATTTTCAAAAACCATTTGAGGGAAGTACAACTGATGTGGGTTCTATATCATTAGCATTCTACTCAGGATTATTTGCATACAATGGCTGGTAAGTTTTTTTTTTACATTACAATATTTGTGGATATATGTGAATACACACATGTTGATTATATATACTCAATGTATATATGCCATAATTTTTATTTTAAAAAAATTATTTACCATTTAAACTATTATAAGATTACAAATACAATAAGAATGTCACATGTTCATTCAATAAGGAAAAAAGTATGCAAATAATCAAATGATTAGTTTTCTGGAAAGGCATATGATGTTTGAGCATCAGAAGTGGCAATTGAGTTTCAGTTCAAGGATTTTTAGCTCTTAAGCTTACCATTCTATTAGTAACAGAGCAGGAACAAGTTATTAAATGGGGGGAATTTTTAATAAGGTATATCCTAAAGGGGAAGAAGGAAAATGGAAAATGCATTTCAATGAATGACTGGCATGTATTTGCTGCCATATATAATAAGAAACGAGATGAGAAACTCAGTCTTATGATTTATGTTCATAATTATCCAAATTACAATTTTAATATATTTTAAATTAAAATGTTGCCTGTCTCATCATCATTCTTGGTTATCAAAAATATATTTACTTCTCTATTACTCATTGGGTTTGCCAAACAATCAACGAGACAGTCTAATTACCATTAATTTCAAAAACATATTTTAGTTGTAACTTCGTAAGAGCAAAAAACTCTTAATATATTTAAATTTTAATAGATAAACTGCCTAACAATCCTGGTACATTAAATATATTTATTAGATAGGTAATGGTTTATAATGACTTTAATGCATGAAACAAACAACTTAAGTAAAATCAATATGAAATATTGGATTTATTTTAAATATTAAACCCTTAACCCCATTTACTATTATTAATTAATTTATTTTATCTCAAATAACATAAACATTTTATTTCAAATACATAAATATTGTCTCTTTTATAAAAGTTTCAGGTTTGCATGAAATTTATCTTTATTTATATGTACTATTGGATAAGATACATGGCTAAATAAAACAAATTATTGTATTATTCTCTTACCAGTTTTTGATTTACATGTGTGTGTATATATATATAATGATTTAATATGCAAACTTTAAACATAACTTAATGTATTCAGTCCCTTTGTTTATATATATAATGACTGTATACACATATTCTAATTTAGAAGCCAACTAGATAATAAGTAAAAATTTTATTTACAAAATTATAAAATCACCAAAGTATCATTATATATTCTAACATAAAATAAAAGAAATACGATTATATTTTTTACAAAAAACACTAGCTGATTTTTACACCTAATTATTAAAAATAATTTTTGTTACATTTCAACAAGATTTCTCTTATGTTTTTTGTATAACTTGTGATGCAAGCGTTTTTCTGTTTTTTTCCTTGGCAAATATAAATTTTCTATTATTGTAGACCAATTTTATTTTAGCATTCATGGATTTTTTTCAAATTCATAAATAAACTTTACATTCAGTATTGACAAATTGATAAGATTCAGCTTTGAACAGACTAGTTTCAGTTTCTTATTTTATATGTTCTTTAGTGGTAAACTGTATAGATGAATTACCTACTGGAAGAGTATTTAGCAACATATAAATACTGTAGATTAATTCTTTGATCCTAGATTTTACTTCTCCACTTTTACAAGATCCCAGTCTTTGGAAAAGCCAATGCTATCTCACCAACTAAATCTGTGTGTTTCAGTTTTTTATATCACACTGATAATGTTTGTTGACTTTTATTAGAGAAAAAACAATATAATGCTATTTAAATGTGATTATACTTTACAAATATTGTTTCTTTTATATATATATTTTTACATTTCAAATTTTAATTCTTGTTTGTTTTTCATAATCCAATGAACACATGATTATTTAATAGTCTTATATAATATTTAATATATTCATAGTATATTGTGGACTCTGGTAGTTGTAAGATCCATCTCATAATAATGTGTTACAGTAATGAGTCTGTCTAAATCTGAAGGGCGTAAGCACAATTTTGTGTTGAATGGTTCTGTTTTAATGTAAGTAGTTCAATATTTTAATTTTTGTTTCCATATAGAAGGAATAACTAAAAAAAGCTCTGCAATTTAGGAATTTGGATGAGTACTGTTTATGTTATGTTTAGAGGGAAAAAAGTAATTTTTTAAAAATTCTATTGCAATTTTTTAATTTTGAAAAGATTTTCATTAATTTACAATAATAGAATTATAATTATGAAATGTATTTGGTATTAAAAATAATTGTTTTTTGAAATATTTAAATTTATATGATAAGAAATAAAAAAAAATATTTATTACCCATTTATATGATAAATTTATTATTTTAATATTTTCATTATTTGGAAAGTAATTTATAATAATAAAAATGCAAATAATAATAATAATAATAATAATAATTTTACTCTGCTATAAACTAATCAAGATCAGTCTTGATTTAGTTATGTTTAATCAATAAATAAAAAATTTAAACAAATCATTTTTATTATTTATTGTAATTTTCAAAACAAGCAATTTGTTTTCAAAAGCAAATAGTTTTCAATATGAATTAAAGCTAACAATTTTTATTCAAAACAAATCATTTGAACTATTATTCAGATAAAAGAAAATGGTGAGTTTTTACCAATTTCAATGTGTGTTGTGGAAAACAATTTGGTTTCCAAAGCAAATAATTTTCAAAATGAATTGAAATTGATTCCTTTTTAGTGTAAAACAAATCATTATTGTAACTATTATTTGGATGAAACAAAAGAGCAATCTTATTTTCATAAATTTTAGACTCTATGCATTCAAATAAAGATTAACAGCAATTGTAAGTCGCTCATTGGAAAATATTACGATAGAACAGAAAGCAATTAAGACATTCTTCAAGAACATTTACACATTTTCACCCTCAGTAATGTGATTTGGGAATTTTTTTGTTTTGTTTACCAAGCTATTTGCCCTCATTTATATTTATTGTTTCACATAAAATGTGACTTTAAATTTTAAATAACACTATGGTTTCCATTAGTTTCTATTATTACTTTTTAATATAAAATTGTGCATTAAATTTTAAATTTATGTTTATCTAAGTTTATATTGTTTCTCTTCTTCTAAAGTTCACATATTATATATATTAAAATTATGTTTATATTACTTTGTATAAAATTTCATCAGTACAGTGGAGCTGTGATAATCTCTATATTTTGTTCCAAACTCCGATTTGCATACATTTTGTTAATTTTAATTAGTATAGGTATTATTTATTGAAGTGCTAGTATTCAGCATTTTTCAACATATACATATATATAACAGATACTTATTTATATTTATTGTATACATATATAAATTAAAATTATAACAAACAATTTTTTAAAAATAATAATATAATTATTAATAATTGATGAGACACATTTACATATATTTTATTACATGTTTTGATTCATTCACTGAAAAAAATAGCAATAAGAAAAACACTTTACAATACGGGATTTTTTTTTTTGAAAAAGAATAGTGAAGTGTCTGATGATTTTCATTGCAGTTAAATATATTTTGGGCAATATTCTTTTTTTTTTTTTGAAGAGCCTTTAGCATTATGCTTAGAAAACATTATGCTGAATACTGTACATCAAATTCTAGATAGAATAATAAAGGAAAAATAAAATGTATGTGCTTTTAATGTAAAATAAAATTTTATTGATAAATATGATCATGTATAGCGCTCCTGAATGGAAAAATGGCTGCTGTCATAATTATAAAAACTTAATTTACAAATTTTAATTTTTTTTTTTTTTTGATTGTTTAGCACTCAGAGATAGAAAATGGCCTCAGATATCATAAAATGTATTAGATACATAAATTTTAATGTTTTTTTGTTTGTTTATTTATACTTTTTGTTTGCTTACATTTTTTATTAGATAGCACATAATTGAAGTCATGCTTATTGATATAGGTATAGTTTGTGGCTTCATTTTGCTTTGTTTTAAAAATGTTAATTTTATTGAGTAACACTTTGGAGTACAGTTTTAATAGCTTTTTCTTATATTGAGCATTCGAATCTTATGTAAAAAGTCTTGCAAATAGCACCATTTTTTGTAGTTAAAATTTAATTTTAATATTTTAGAGGTTTTTATTGTTTGATTTTGTGCTTTAACAGAATTTGTTAAGTATACAGATTTTTTGGAAATTTTTTTTCTCAGCTTGTTAAACTTTTTTTTAAAGCTTGAAATATTATATAAAGTTCTGTTTATTATTCTTGTTTTTAATTGCAAAATTGATATTTAAAATTTTTATATTTAATTTTTTTGAATTTATGCTTTCAGTGAAATTTGTAAAAAGTGTAGAATAAGTTAAAAAAAAAAAAAGATCAATTAAGGCCTAGCAGTTTTGAATAGCATAGCTTCAGTTTTTCATTACATTTTAAGAAAACTTTGCAGATGAAAAAGTGTGTAGAAAGTTTGGTAGATTGATTCTCTAGTTTTAGCTTTGGTTATTTCATGTCTTTCTTTGATGATAAGAGTTATAAGATTTAGTCTCCAAAAAAATAAATGCTAACTTTATCTGTGCATTTTATAGTTATGTCTGATAGTAGTGATTGTTAACTTTGTTGAATAAATAATATTAATACAATCTTATTTAGGTATGATTCTAATTATGACACAAATAATTTCTCACACACACATATATACAATTTTTAATTTTTGCTTTCAATAATGAAATTATTAATTAACATTCATATATTATCATTTTATTATTCTCAGTTTTGTCAGTTTTAATCAGCTACACATTTTTTTGTATATCATCTTAGTTACATAATGATAATTAAGGAATAATAAATAAAAGATTTTGTAACAAGCTGAGAATTGCAAGATGTGATATTGGACTATTGCCATCATTTATGAGTGAATGTTGAATGTATAGAAAATTTTAGTTTTTATAGTATTATTAAATATTTTTTTAATTAATTAATTAAATGTCGGAGTTATTTAGTGATTAGATCTAGAAGTTCTTGTTCATTGTGTTATTCATTTAACACAAACAACACAACATTAGTTGAGCAATTATGTGATAATAATAGTTATTATCGTTAGTATTATTCTCAAGTTTGCAAAAAAAAAAAAAAAAGGAAATTATATAAAAATACTATTTTTTTTTTGTCCATGTAAGAAGTTAGATTTTTACATTTATTGCACAATATTTTCTCCAGTATATAAAAAATAATAATCACTACATTATTGTATTTAGTACTTGCAAATTAAAAAATTAATTAAACAAATTCATTCTAACAGTATATATATATTTACTTCAATTGAAAATTGAATCAAAAATCCTTCGCTCTTCAGAAAGTCACTCATCTGCTTGAGGCATAATTAAAAAATTTTACTTTTTTTTTTTTATAAAGATAATAAGAAGAATAACACCTTCTTTCAAAAAAAATAAAATAAAACCCGAATCTTGATTTACTTTTGTCATGCTTTTATTAGTGACTTTTCAAGCAGTTCATCAGTATTCACTGACAATATATTTAACTCAATTCATTCTGTATGCTGATTGTGTTTAAAACGTATCTGATATATCTTTTTCTAAAATTACTATTAACCATTTTTTCCCTCCTATTTTTTAAGTTACATTTCGTGAAATAATTGCAAAGAGAATATATTTATTATCAAAACATTTATTTCACTTCTACATCATTAAATTAACTTTTTTTTTTTTTTTTTAAAAAAAAGGAAAATTAAAATTATTCATTTAAGTATACAGCTTATATTTTGCAGTTAAGTAAAAATATCTGTTTTAATTTTTAAAAAAGTATTATAAATAAAAAGAGTTTAACAGTAATGCAATAGGATACTCCTTTCTATGGCATGTATATAATATGCATTTTAAATATATATACTGATTAAAACATAAAAGATTTTGTACTGGCAGTATATGTTTTCAATGTCCAAAATTACACATACAGTATAAAAATTAACATGCATAATATAATGTGTACTGTTATAGAATTTAATTTAAGAATTACATATGTATATTAAAATACATTAGCATAAAATGATTAACAACAACAAAAAAAGGAATAATGTACAGTATTCATTTTTAACATATGCATGTGTATGTTGACATTTTTAATTATACTGTACATAACTATGATATATATATCTGCTAAGACATTAAGACAAAATAACATTTGTTTTATTATGATGAAAATTGATGATAGTGAAATTTATCAATTTAAAATCATTCGACAATGACATTCTTTTCATTTCAAGCATATATTTACCTGTAGTGTAAATATATTAATAACCATTTTCTTGGTATTTTTCCTAGTCATAGCACCAAATAATTGCAGTGTGAATTAAAAACTAAATTTTTAAAATGTTTTTCAAATTATGGGTAAGTGAATCATCAAGTTAGAGGCAAAGTCAACAGTCGGGCCGATAAGAAAATATCAGAAATATATCAGTTTATTAAATGATCTGTTGTAAGTGGACTTTTTGATACTAGAAAGTTACTCACTTAAAAACAGTAGATTGCCTTTACTGCTTCATTTATGATGTAATTTTTTTTTCATCTTTAGTTAAAAATAGAAATTACTTTTTTTGATTGCTGATTATATTTTGCTTGAAATCATTCCTGACTTTTGCACATCTTTATAAACTGACAGAAGATCAGTTAAATTAACATGGAGCTTTATAATACAGTATGTAGTTTCACAACATATAATAATCTTAACAATTAAATAAAGAAAATTATTGACTTTACAACTATCCTTCTATTGTTATTCCAAGATACAAATAACAACTAATATTCATAGAATGATTGATTAATCTAAAGCATTTCTTCCAGTTGAACTGTAATTATTAGGTTTGATTACTATGATCCAGTATTAGAGAAGCATAACTTTATTTGAAAATTCTAATTGCATTCATTTAAATATTCTGTTCTGTCTCCTTTCTAATGATTATATCTTCACAGTATTTATTTTTAAAGAAAATTATATAAATTAATGTATCTTTGTGAATTATATGTGCATACATTGTTTGAATATATATATTGAGGTTCTATTTTCAGTCAGAATTATACACAAATAACTTGAAAATTTCAATATGTTAATACATATACTCTTCTGATGAACTTGCATGTAAGACACACTGATTAAAATGGAATTATTGTATATAGCCTATCCTGTTATATAATGATTTGAGTTATTAAATGCCAAATATAAAGTAGTATATTTGTATTTTATTAGCAATCTCATGCGACAAATGCCACCAATTTATGAAAATGAAAATAAATACTTTAATTTATTTGACAATTATGTTCATAATTGAATATCTTACTAAAACATTATTTTAATTATGATTGAATCTTCCAATATTTTAAGAAGCAAGTTTAAAAATATCTTAATGAGATATGATTGTTTTGGCATCTTATTCCTTAGTTTATTGATTTGCATTGAGGTACACAGTATGTATGCGTATAAGCCACAACTAGTTTCTGATATTATATATATATAGAAGTTCTTATAATTATTTTTATTCTAAAATCTGCTTGACTACAAAGTTATTCAAAACCATTGTCTGATTCTGATTATCTTAGCATACGCATTTCCAGTAACTTTCACAATGTCATTATATTAAAGAAAATAGAACCATTCTATTTTTATTTCCTACTATGGATTTCTCTATAAATGCATGTGCTTTTATAAAATAGTATTCTCATACTAAAATCTTATAGTATTCGTATATCAGCTTAATTCATATTAATATTAGAGATAACATTAATAATATTAGTAATAAATAAAAAAATATTTTTTAATCAGTTTATATTTATAATATCTTTCACATTCATATATTTATGCAATTTGTTTGTGCAACATTTTAAGATTGAAATATTGCTGTGTACTAGATTTTTTATTTCTACATTTAATTATATGTTAAAGCATACTATTATTTTAGCCTTTTTATATTTAATAACTCTAACATAACAAATTTTTTTTTATTTCATTGGTAAATTTTCCAAAAATAAATCAATAAAATTTAATAATCTTTATAACCTGAGATATATTTTAAATATTTGTTATATTGAGATGGAAATATTCTAAATATTGCTTCAATATGCATTGTATTAAATTGATTTAATTTAAAATATATTTTATACTTTTTTGAAATATACTCATCTCACTGAACATTTAAAATGAAATAAAATGTAAAAACTAAATTAAATATACTTATGCACAAATAAATTATTTGTGAGAGAATAATAATTAAAAAATATTTAAGATTGTAAAATTACTGTTTAGTCTATCTAAATTTTTATTTCTATTTTTAATTATGTATTAACTATTACTTCATCAATTATAAATCCCTAACAAAAGTTTATACTTTATTAATTTTATAGAAAATCTTTATCAAGATAATTACTATTCATTTCCAGAAAATGTAGGATTCTAACCAAACAATAGAACAAAGTAGATTTAGAAGTAAAATATTAATTTTTATTAGTCATTCATTAGTCCAGAGATTATTCAATAATGAATAATATTTTTGTAGTATAATTTTCAGTACACCACTCTCACTCAAGATTGGGGCTGGTTTCTATCCACTTTTAACAGCTTGTAGAGGGATATGATTTGGGGATCATAGATAGTTTTCACAAGGTTTTGGTCATATGCTTATGATTACATTTCTCCACAAGATGTTAAAAGTGAATAAAAATCATTCTCTACCTTGAGTGAGAGTGGTATAGTGAAAATTACACCACAGAAATATTATGGATTTAAAAATGGTTTTAGTACAATGGATCGATCATCTTATAAAAAGGTCCAGCTAGATTAGCTGATGATATAATTAATTGTGAGAAAGATGTATATCAAGCTGATTCTATATCTCCAGTATTTTTTATAACAGTTTTATAAGAAGTATTTTATGGATTAAAATGGGAAGCTAATAGAGTAAAAGTAAATGTAAATTATTTAAGATATCTATATTTTGCAGATAGATGATGTGGTTGTTTTTGCAAATAATGTTTCACAGCTCCCAAGAAATGTTGCAAAGGATATCAGATAAAAGTAAGAAAAGACTAAAGATAAAATATTATGGGTTTTCTCAAAAGAAGAAAATAAGAATTGATAATTATGAATTGGAAATTAATAACTACAAATACCTTGATCAGATTATTAACACAGATGGAAACATAATGAATGAAATTATACATAGAATTAAACTTGAAAGGAGTATTTTAAAAGAAATAACTTAAATATTTAAAGGAAATATGCCTATTTTGTTTGTAAAAGATGGATTTTAATAAATATGTTTTATTATTTTATACTTATAATCTGAGATTCAGATATTTAATAAAAGAGCAATACAGAAACTTCACACCATTCAATAAAGAATGAGAAATGTGTATTAGGAAAAATAAAATACACGAGTAAGAAAATATCACTGATATCATTGAAAGAATTAAGATACTGAAATGAAGCTGGGCTGGACATTTCTAGAAGAGGTGATAATAAATGGACAGTTGAAGTTTTAAATTGGATCTCAAGGGATTGTAAATGACCAAGAAAGAGATCACATGTGAGATGAATAGATGAAATAAAAAATTTTGTTGGTGTGTTGTGAAGTTATATATAGTACAACTGGATTAAACTCATAGAGACTTTCATTCTACAGCAGATCAATAATGGTTGAAAATGTTAAAGATGATGATAATATTGGTAAAAATTCTGTAAATAAAAAATCTTAAATAGGTAAATTTTATTATAGTTCATGTCCAAGATTTGCACATTTACAACATATAAGATCTCTGTTTGTATTTGAGTGATAACAAATGGAAATATTTAAAAATAATATATAGTATGTTTTAAGATATACTTACCATATTTGTTTCTGTTTCAATTTTTCTAGCTTTCTGAAAATCATATTTTTCCAGCAATTTTATCTATAAGTTCTGTGACAATTAATAAAACAGATCTTCAATCTTGGAAAACATTTTACATCTCTTATATTTTTTATTGTAATTTCATTTCAATATTTGCAAATTCAAGTTTCAGAAACATCAAATGAAATAACCTTAAGTAGTCAAGAGGGATGGTATCTTTTAACCATTTATCTTATATAACAGGAATGGCCAAACTTTATATCTGTAAGAGCCACAGTTAAATTTCTGAAGTATTCAACAGAAGCAAATATTTGACTTCAATTTTTTTTTTTATTAATATGATTCATTAATTATATAAAAAATTAAGAGAGAGTTAATAAGTGAGAACAAAATCAATACAAAATTATTTATTATTTACAGGTGATTGCATCTGGTTAGCATGACGATTAAAATTTGGCTTATAATTACGTTAATGAAGCATGCAATAGTTTCATAAACCATTTCATTCAACAGTTGTGCTTGATATTTTGATTTTACAAACTTCCATTTATGACAATAATGATTCATAAGAGTATGTTATCCCAAAAATTGAAATTAGTTTTCAAGCAGCTTTTTTAATTAGATTTTGGTATAAGTTTTCTCTTTGTACCTTTATTTTTTTCTTGTTGAAGTCATGATGATAAAGAATTTAAATAAAAGTTTTTAAATGTAAAATTAAGTAAAAATAAATTATGCTTGTTGGTTGTATATGAGTTCTATGACAATATTTTTTTATTTTTTTAAATATAAATTAAAAATAATTACCTATATTGCTTGATTAAAACAGCACAGATCACACTCTACAATGTTTGAATTAAAATTGTATAAAGATCAACAATACCACTTGACAAACTTCAAACAGAAACTAAAGCAGTAAGTTCAAACAATGCTTTATATTTCCAAGAAACAGTAACAATAAAATCATCAAAGTTGACTATATAAAGTCATAAACAATCATTCTAAAATTCTCACCATAAAAGAATAAAGCATGTATGGTGTCAAAATGTAAATATATTATGCTAATACAAATTATATCAATATTTTATTTCAAAAGTTTTGTGAACTGCACTGGACCATCTAGAGAATTGCATGCGGCTCAAGAGTTCGGACATGCCTTTTATATAAGACAAATTAATAATTCATTCTTTTCAGCAATTTAACAATAAATAAAAGTCTGAAAATTCTCAAAAATTTTAATTAAGATATTGTTTTATTATTTTTACAAAATAGAATTCCCGACTATTTTGAAATCATTCCCTCAAATGTTATGCATAAAATTTTTAATATCTAATATTTTTATTTGTATATATATATCAAAAATTACTTAAATAATTTTATATCTTTTTTTGCATTTGAAATTAATTTGCTTTTTTTAAAAAGTTAATTGAAATTGACTTCATTATTTTTTTATTGGTTTAATAATTTATAGCGTTTAAATAAAATTCTCTTAAACAAGTTGTGAAATGAATATTAAGGTTAAACATAGACACACACATACACACTTTTTTTAAAAAAAAATTTTTTTTTTTATTGTCATTAATAAATGCTTTGCAATATACAATTATTTGTAAATCTAATACACTCGGTTGAAATAAAGCATTTAAAAAGAAACATTGACTTAATTTTTTAGCGTACTTGTTTAATATATAGGATATATGAGCACATACTTTCACACCACCCACCACTCTCCACTCTATCTCATAACACCGATACACTTGAAAACATATATGTCGAAAAGATAAATAATCACCAATATACGTATTTCATGCTAAGCCAGCAATCATCAGTTGGTTCAGATTACCATCTCTACACATATATGCTATAAGTGCTCATATAGCTATAAGTACACATATATGCTATAAGTACACATATATGCTATAAGTACTTGTTTAAGAAAATATTTTTAAAAATCATAATTATAAGATTTATATCGTTCAGAATTAAAATAGAAGGTAAAAAGTATATTTTAAAATATTTTCCAAATAAAATAAAAAAGTTTTTGAGCAAATGTTTTTCTTTTGGGTCATTAATATAATGAATGTCTATATTTAAATATTAGTTAAAAACACATAATAGAAATTATTAATAAACGTTATCTATAATTGAAATGCAAAATGTCTCCCACCAATGTCTATTTTCAAACAAAATTGAATTTTTAACACTCATTAAATTTTTTTAAAAATTTAAGTTGCTTCATCTCTTGATAAAAAAATTACTGCAATTGAAATGTTTTGTAAGTATAAAAACTAATAGTTTAAGAGAATTAGTCGAACTATTTTCAATGAAAATTATTGATTTAGTCATGAAAAGGGGGGAAAAAAACATTTTGAAGTAAACTTTAGTGGAAAGAATTAATCACCCATTAGAGAAATTTTAAGCATATCTCTGGCATTGTTGCTCATGTTCCTGAAATGACTAAAATTGTAACATGGGTATAAGATAATTTATGATAAAAACTGAAAAGGTGTTGAATTATAGATAGATGTGAATTAGAAGAATGTTTGTGCAGATAGCCCTATATTGCTTCAGAAAGCTTTTAAAGCTATATGAAGAATTTAGCGATTTAAAATGGATGATTCTAACACATTCACTGCAAATAAGCAGGGGTGGTCATATAAATTCCCATATTGATAGACACACACACTTTCATTAAAAAAAAAACACCAACATTTATTTATTTATAAGGAAAGGGGATAAAAGCAGTGTGGTGTATTCTATTAGATGTCCTCAAATAAATTGTGCAATATATGTTGGGGAAACCAAGACAAATATTAAATATCGCCTTCAACAAGAGAAGATGATAAAGTTTATTCGGCTTTTTATGTTCACCAAAGTAGTACAGGCCATATATGTAGTCCAACTGATTTTACAATATGAATGCATGAAACACACAATTAAAAACTGCAAGATTAAAGAATCATATCTTATACAAAATTCATCTTTGCGCTATGAATTCAAAATTAACCAGCTTTCCGATTAGTTGTTCCTGGCCAATGCAATGAAACGTTGAATTTATCGCTTAGGAGAAAAATAAGAATTTTTGGTAAAGGTTTACTTTAGCGACCCACAGCATAAAAATCATGTTCGCCCTCTAGTTTTCAAAATTATAAGTAAATTATTATTCGAAAATCTTACGTATATACTACTATATTACAATTACATTAAAATTTATTAAAATGTAAAAGATAAAAAAAATATTTACCATTTTAAAGAAGTTGAAATAATTGCACTAGTTTAATTAAAATAATTAGTTTAAATTATTTGAAACTTAAGAATTTAAACTATCGGCATTTATAACTTAAGAATTTAAACTATCTCGATGGTTCTCGGCGGAATAGATGACAATGGGGAGCCATTAGTCATCGAAATCGACGAAACATATTATTTCCACAGAAAATACCACAGGGGGACTACATGCTTCTTGACAGAAGTTGCGGATAGAACGGCTGGCTCATTGGAGGCCCTAATCCAGCAGTACATTTTACCAGGGACTTGCATAATTTCAGATGGCTGGGCTGCGTACAATAATATCAGCAGACTTAGCAATGGGGTGCACATGCATTCGGTTGTCGTCCACCAGGACAACTTCGTGAATCCCGAAGACCAAGACATACATACCCAGAATATTGAGAATATGTGGATGAGGGCCAAGCGTAAGCTGAAATTCCAATCTGGTACCAGCAGGGCTTTATTTTCATCGTACCTCCAAGAATTTGCCTTCCGCAGTAGATATAGCACTGCCGCCCTTTTCTCCAACTTCCTGCTATGCATAGGGTATAATTATGCTTAAAAAGGTAAATTTTTTTTTATTATCTTTTACGTTTTAATTAATAAATATTTACTGTAATTGTAATATAAGAGCAGATACGTAAGATTTTAGTTCTAATTTTAAAAACTAGATGGCGAATATGCCCTGGTCGCTAAAGTAAACCTTTACCGAATTTTTATACCGCCTTGATAAGGACTCATGGGAGTTGAAAGCGCTTGGCAATAATTATTTTATTTATTAAAGATTTTCCGCTTAAGCAAATGACGAATTGTTATATTGTAATTTATAAGTTGTATTAACAGAAGTATTATATTTATTTATTGTCATTAATAAATGCTTGTTGCGATATATAATTATTTGTAAATCTAATACACTCGGTTGAAATAAAAGTATTTTTTGAATGCATTTAAAAAGAAACAGACTTAATTTTTTTTAGTGTATTTGTTTAAGAAAATGTATTTTTAAAAATACATAATTATAAGATTTATATCTTTCAGAATTAAAATAGAAGATAAAAAGTATATTTAAAATATTTTCCAAATAAAATTAAAAAGTTTTTGAGCAAATGTTTTTCTTTTGGATCATTAATATAATGAATGTCTCTATTTAAATACTAGTTAAAAATACACAAAAAATAAATTATTAATAAATGTTAACTATAATTGAAATGCCAAATGTCTCCCACCATTGTTTATTTACAAACAAAATTGCATTTTTACCACTCATTAAATTTTTTTATTTAATATAAGTTGCTTCATCTCTTGCCAAAAAAATTAATTGAATTGTTTTCTAAATGTAAAACTAATAATTTTGTCAAGTATTGATGCC
Organism: Epiperipatus broadwayi; assembly: GCA_028023455.1. Lineage (NCBI taxonomy): Eukaryota > Metazoa > Onychophora > Udeonychophora > Euonychophora > Peripatidae > Epiperipatus > Epiperipatus broadwayi. Next base: position 2,959,839 of record JAQFVV010012404.1, on the reverse strand, counting down.
CTAATGGTTAGCATATTGGCCAGGGTCGGTCAACGCATTTGACATGTGAAAAAAAAAAACAACTAATAATTTATAGCAATTCTACAAAGTTTAAGAGAATTAGTGAACTATTTTTCTTAACCAATAAAATGAAAATTATTGATTTAATCATGAAAAGGAAAAAAAAAATTATCTTTAAATAAACTTTAATGAAAATAACTAATCACTCATTAGAGAAATTTTAAGCAAATCTCTAGCATTATTGCTTATGTTCCTGAAATGACTAAAATTGTGACAAGGATATAAAATAATTTGTAGTTTGGAAGAATGTTTCTGCAGATAGCCCTATATTGCTTCAGAAAGCTTTTAAATCTGTATAAAGAATTTAGCAATTTAAAGTGGGTGATTCTAACCCATTCACTGCAAATAAGCAGAGGTGGTCATATAAATTCCAAAATTGATAGATTTAAAAATATGAAAATAACTAGGAGAGATCGTAACTCCCAATAATTAAATTCCTACTATCTTTTTAGTAGAATTAAAAAAAAAAAAAAATTAAAACAAAAAGATATCTTTCAGAACAAATGTTTAATTGTTGAAAAAATGAAATATTTTGGAAAAAAATTGGACACATTCACAGAATGGTAAACAGATAAAAGGATTTAAGGCATGGAAAGATAAACAACTTAGATGCTCTGTGTTAACATTACAACTTATGTGATAATGCTAAGAGCAATATACAAACTCCCATGCTCTCAAGAACCAGACTAAAAATCATTTATCTATGTTTTGGGAACAGGCATTATATTTATCTAGTACTTCTGTGATTATTTTATTGCTGAAGTCAAAAATTATGTTAAATTGGTTTTAAATTCCCGCTATTGCTAGACAGTGTCTCTAGTCTTTCTAAATCTGTTTGATATGAAGTTAAAGAGGTTATGTTTTTGATTTTAAATATTATTGCATTACTTCAACCATTCACAAAGAATCATTAGACTAACATAGCAAAGTTTCTGTGAAGGTATCTGACTAGTGTTTGAGTTGATCAGTCATTAGAATAAGTTCTAATGCTCAATTAATAGATTCACTGTAGATGCAACAACATTTATAAAAATGGTAATGTATTATTAAGATCTAAAATTGTAGGTTCACTTGGAAGCCTGTATAGAGTGAGATCATTAATGACTTTATAGGATTTTCAGGAATTAATGAAAAAGTAAAAAAAAAAATTATTTAGGCATCATAAGCTAATGAAAATGGCTTTGTTGTTATGACTGATAAAGAAGTTGCATAATGTATTGATGTCCAGAATGTAACAAATGAGGAATTAAATTTTTTTTATTATCATCAGAAGATAAGGAAGAAAAATGGAAACCAGTGAGGAAAAAATAGATATGTGGACATTAAATAAAGAGCTTAACAAAATGTTCCATTTATATAGACTCCAGAACAGTAAAACTGTTAAAAATGACTATTTGATGTATGCATTATTATCTCATGAGATATGATAGACTTATTGCAATTCCTGCATTAGTACTATTTTAATGAATTAAAAAAATAGAAAATAATTTTCTATCACAATGTTTTTAAAATAAGTATCATACAACAAAGTGATGACAATAACACATCACCAAACTTGCAGCTTAAACAATGTAAGAATATTTCTCCATTCTAGTTTACTCTAGTTAGCATTAGAGTAGAGAGCTATTCTTGTCTTATTAATTGTTTAAGCTAGAGTTTGGTAATTTATTATAAATGCCATTCTTGACCAAAGGTAGGAAGGTGCATACAATTAAGAATTAAAAGCACTCAAATATATAATTAAAGGAATGAACTGGTTTTAGATCTATATAACTGTTCAAGATGGTTGATTTTGTTTCAAAATCTTAAGTTGTTTGAATTTCAAGTTTTTAGTTTGTGATGTAAAATGGAGTTAAAATTGGTTGTTGAATCCATATCTGCATTCCTTCTAACTTTGAAACATAAGCCTCATTTGATAAAGTAAAAGTCAGAAATTAGTCTGATAGTGAGGGTTTAAATACTAAAAATAGAAATTTTATATGGATTTAGTAGTCATTGGTTATTCAAATTTATTGATTCAGTAAAAAGGAGAGCTACTCTTGATCAAGAAATGACCTCAAAGATCCATGAGCAACCAAAGCCCTATGTCTTTTCTGATACATCCAAAGTATTACAAGGTCATTAGATAGACATTTCACTGTCCATTTTAATTTTTTTAAAAAAATAAAGATACCGTGAGTTTATTATTTGTAATATTTTTTTTTAAAAAAGGGAATTGATTAAACCAACTCATACACAGAATACATATGTAAATATGCTCTCTCAATTTATTATTCCTCTATCTTTTTATAACTGCATTGTTCTATTATTATTTTTAAAATTTTATTTATATTATAATTGTATTTTGTATATGTATAATGTGTGTTAAGAAATGACTGTTGGATATATATGTAGAATAGCGCAAATACAGGTTAATATAATAGGTAATATTTGTAAATAAAGGATTATAAACAAAGCATAGCTATCACCTGCTAATTTATGCCATTTTAGGAGGATTGGATAAATATAGTGGGTATCAGTCTTCTAATGTATAAATAGTGTTTACTGAAATGTGTTATTTAAATTTTGAGAAGTATTTATATTAATTTATTTATTAAATAAAAAAATCATATTATAGCTGTTAAAATAATGAAAGCATGAATGGCTTTTCTGATTTTATTTGGATTAAAAAAGTTGGGATTGTCTGACTAACAACACTGCTGTTACTTTTTTGATTATCTTATGTAGGACTAGTAATTCTTATTAGCATCTGGCACTCAGATATTCCGAAATTTGTTTTCAAGAAATTGCCTTTTAACATGAGATATATATTTAAGAAAATCTTTTTTTAAGCGTTTGGTTTCAGATAAAACATTATCTTAATAGTTTAATAACAAAATTGAATTTTTTTTTGCAAAATGAATTAATACAACTGGTATAAACTATTACCGAGCAAATCTAAATTAAAGTTTTTCAACAAAGTCAAGTTCAGATAATTTGATCCCACAAATCCCACCGTTTGTTATTATTATGGTTATGGGTTCTTACCTACTCGCAGAGAATGATTTGAAATTAAATTATCTATAAATCTGAGAAATCATGGGGAAAAACGATTTAATCAGTAAAAACCATGAACTCAGTTAATATCTATTCTTGCAAGAAGACTGATTTTAAACTATGTTCATATCTATTTGTGCATTGTCTAATATCAAAAAATCAGGGATTTTACTTTCCAGTTATCATTATATTCGACATATACACTGAAACATTTGTATTTACGTTTTTCCCTATAAAATTGATCTCCGATTCCAATTTTTGTATAGTTTTTATTAAAAATATTTTTGCATTCAATCAATAAAAAATGGTTTAGAACTGATGAATATAGATCTTTTATCCTTGATTCTGTCAAGACAGAGATGCTTTATCGTTCTTTCTTAGAGATTAATGTTTTTACACTTTAAATTACCATTTTATTTTGACTGAAAGTATTTAATCGCATAGGGCAATAGAATAATGCTTTCAATAAGACCACAACCATTGATTATTGGATTATTAATTTGCAATTGCTTGCTAATCTCTTATCACAATTTAATTTAGAGCTATACTTTAAAGAAATGTGCTCTGCTGTTTGGAATATTGTTATTTAATTAAATAAATTTTCAAAGATTTAAATAATCATTTTTAACAAAGTTGTAAATAAATAACTCTGCCGCCTCTGTATTAATGTTGTGGCAAAAAGATGACCATCTTTAAAGCATAAATAGATCAATGGTTACGATAGCTAGAAGTTAATAAAGAAGGTAGAATAGATATAAAAATATTCTAGAGGTCTTCAACAATTTATCTTTGAAAGTTAAATTTACTTAAATAAAACATATTATCAAATATTTAGCAATCACAGATAATCGTAATGATTTTAATGAAGACTAAAATTTCATCGCCCGGATTATTACGTAAGTACCGAATGGGTATCTTGTTACATCAAATTTGATTAGATATGTCCTGCCACTCTTTTGTTTTTATAGTTAGTTGCATGCATATGATTATATATCGATCTATTTATTCATATAGCATTTTCTAATTGTGTATATATATATATTATAATTGTTATTGTAACTTTTTTTTTCTTCAATGAACAAAAGAAGCCAGGCAGTACAAACTAGTCAAAAATATCAAATGTCAAATAACAAAAAAGTATTTTAAAAAATACTGTTGCAGACATCAAACAACTTTCAGATTTTTGGCAAGATTTAATTTGAAATGATAAAAATATTTCAACTGTTTTTTTTGGTTTTGAATTTTAAATTTATTACTGTATTTTATAAATAATTGTCAATAGTATAAGTGTATAATCTTACCTAATTTAAGTCATTACACTTAATTTTTACACTGTAATATGAACCACGAATATGCCCCCACCCTTCTCACAGTCGGAAATTTTTATCTTATCTTGTTATATTCATGAAATGAATATTTTATTCTTTTTGAGAATATATATGATTATTTTTTATGTCTTTTAAATTCTTTACTTAAATATTATGATGATTCCTCTGTTTTTGTCGTAACTTTTATTTATTTATTTTAGGTTTTTTAAAAAATATATTTTTCCGCATGTATTAAAAAGTTAAAAGTTAAATCACCATTTTTTTTTTTAAATTATGCTGTCACATTTTTAAAAAAACAACAAACATATACAATTTCTCTTGATATGTTGTTTTTCAAGAGATCAAGAAAATAAAGGATATAACTGAAACCTATTAAAAATTATAGATAAGCAGTTGAACTACTTACAAATGTATATAGATTAAAGTATAACTTAAATGTAATTTAAAACATTTCACACCTATTATTTTTAAAATATACGTGCGCGTGTGTGCGCCTATATAAATTATTTAAGGACACAGTAAATATGACTGGGTACTTGAATACCCTCCGTTCTACACTGTTAAACATTACAAGTTAGTATTCAATCCACTTATAAATAAATATAAATATTGGGAAGTTCACACACTAATCTTTCCATCTACTCCAAATGACAATATTAAACCTCGTTTAAACATAAACAACAAACACAACAAAAAATTTTAAATTCTGGTCACTAGAACCAAAATACTATGATTTTCTTCTTAAACAAAACTTAGAAGTACTATTGACTTTCCATTTCTTCAGATATAGAAGAAACTGCAATAACACGTATGATATCTACAAGCTTTGCAATAAAGAATCAGAAGCACAATCACATATTCTATTTTCATGCCCTACATTAGATTACATTCGGATAGTCATTCTCAAATTTTTCAAAAATAAGAACTGTACAATACAAACACCCCTTCAGTCCTTTTCTATAAGTAACTTTGCACACATTAGGACCAGTGCATTTGCATTATTCTCATTATGGTGTACTAGATGCACATTTATTTATAATGCAAACACAAGAAGGCAGTCAAATACCTTCTGGAATAAAATAGAAATAATAAGCTTGAGGGGTTAAATAATTTCACCATCACACATTTACACATCAACTTGGTCACCAATGTGACAGTGCTCAAGCTTATAAACATAATACACTTTACCAAAAAAAATGGCTGAAAAAAATTAGATGAAAGAACAATAAAAAATAGTTGATTATGATGTATCATGATGTAATATATGGTATATAGCAGGGGCCCCCAACACTATGCCCATGGGCACCATGGCGCCCTGCAGACCATTTTATGTGTGCCCACCACTATCCGAACACCAAGATAAAAAATTATTTATCTGATACAAATAAATTTAATTTTTAAAATTTCTTATAAATTATTGTATTAATCAAATTGTAGCGCTTACTATACTTTTACAGCGTTAAAATATAAGCGTTAAAATTTTATTTTTGAAATAAATATTTTTTTGTATATTATGTGTATTATTAACAATATCCAACTATAAATTTACATTGAAAAAATAAATAGTGCCCGCCCCCTGGTTGAAAAAAAAAAGGTGCCTGCCAACTGGCCGGTATTATAGAATGTGCTCTTAAGTGCAAAAAGGTTGGGGACCTCTGGTATACAGGAATGTATAGTTGCTAATTTGAACAACATTTTTGGGCTTCATCATTATGTAAAATAATATTGTTTTTATATTTGTTATAATTAGTATGTTTCAATATTTTGTTCAGTTTTCTTTATGTATATATTATGTTACCTTGTTACATATTTATATTTTGTATAATTGTTAAGTTCAATAAAGTTCCTATTGGAAATAAAAATGTAATGAATTTAAGCAATAATATTATGCCCCATGTCTTGTATACAACACACATTTTGTGTATGAAAATATTAATACTAAATCCATATATCTGTATAGATTTTAGTTGTGTGTGTGTACATATACAGAGAGCAAAAATTTTGAATAGAGTATTGGAGAATTATTATTGTACTAGTATAAAACTTGAAGTTGAGAAATTGATAAAATTACATCATATCCAAGCAAATATATTTTCTTTATAAATAGATTATTGTGAATATTAGTTTTTAAAGAATAATGCTAATATCATGTAATGCAAATTTACATTAGGTATTAAATATCTATTCTACAGTTTAATGCATAGTTCAGTCTATCTTAATTAAACATGTAAAACATAAAGTTCTAATTGTTATTTGATCTTTTTTTTTTTTTTTTGGTATTTTTCCGCAGTTTTTTTTCCTAATAATTTTTTAAATATATTTTAGCCTAAAAACGATTTACTCGCTGACGAAGAAGCTTCCAAATAAACAAAACAAATTTCGCATAAAACTATTAAATGGGCCAAGCGCTTTCGAGGTTTGCCCTCATATTCATGGCCGACGAACGTAATAAATCTTTACGTAGTGTTATTAAATAACAAATATGCAAATGTAAATGCAAATCAGTTTGACCATTTTTTTGAAATGGAAAAACACGTGTCGCGTCTATTGATAGAATTGTTGTCGCAAACAATAAAGTACGCCTCTTTGATCTTTCTCTTACAGTCGTTGGTTTCAGGGCATACAATCCTGGGGTTGCCTGGTTTGAACACATGGCCAGTCTGCTTTTCATGTTCCAGAAATATTGAAAAGTTATAATTTTTATGGCAAACAATACTACTGTTATATCTCAAACAAGAGAAATATTGTTCAATGAAGACTGCTACAATGAACTTAGCTCCAGATGTTTTGTTTATTATAGAATTTGTTTATTCTATCATAAGTTAAATATATATATAATAGCTAAATAGCTGATGTTTCAGTACAATAACAAGTACTTTTTGAGGAAAGTACTTGTTATTGTACTGAAACATCAGCTATTTAGCTATTGTATTTTTATTATATAGAAGCTCCTGGAAATAATACTATGAATTCATCATTTATCCCTGAGAATATTAGAATATATATATAATATTTAGAAGTGATTTGTTTCAGATCCAAAGATTAGAATAAAGTTATTATTTAATTTAGCCATTTAACCAAGAAAAATATAATACAAAATTAAATCTTAAGTATAAAGCTGATATAAAACTAATGTATTAATTTTTATACTGCACACAAATTTGGAAACTATAATCTTTCTTTTCATAATAAAAGCATAGAAAGTCTTGTGTATATAAAAAGAACAAACAATCGTTTTTAACTAAAAAATAATCGAAGTGATATAATCTCCAACCCAGTGCTGGTAATGTTATTAGATTGATCACTATATTACAGGAAAAACTTATTTAATTTAATATTGTTTTCTCAAATTAACTACATGCAAATTTATACAGAAAATAGCCTTTCCTAGTGAAAACTATAATTTGACTTTTAAAAGTATAAATCTCATGCAAATAAAAACATAAATAATCATTTTTAATATAAAAAAATTGAAATGATGCAATCTCCAATCACATGTGTCATAGCATCAGCCAGGAAGCGAACCCGCTAACCTGGGACAACTTCTTGTAAAGCAACTGTCACTGACCCCTCTACCACCAATCACAGTGCTGACACAAATAGACCCTGCAACATTGTGTATACATGATATTCACAATAACATTTGAATTCATTGATTTAGCCGTTTCATATTCAGTGATTAGATTTCTATTACCACTTTGTCACTTGGAAATTATTTCTTTTTGATATCAATGAAAGTCAGCTAATTTTGCTTTTCAGATTCAGTGCTTAAATTATTATATATATAACAGAGTGTTGAAAAAATAGTATTTTCATTGCTAACGATACAAATAAACTAGCAAACAAAACTAAATTGATTACTGAACTATGTAAAATATATGACAAAATGCCTGCCATTCATTCTAGCATTCATTGTACAAATTTTAATTTAATATTTAAATACAAGTATATTTTCTATACTGAACTTAATGTAATTAGAAGATATTTGAATCAGACTTTCAAACTCCCTACACCCATCCAGTCTATCTTATACAACTGACACACATGGCCATATACATATGAAAAAGATAATTGATCTCCAATATACATATTTCATGCTGAACCAGCACTCATCAGTTGGTCCAGACCATCATCTTCCATATATACAATCGATGATCATGGACAGGTTTCAATCTTCTTCACCCTCCAATTCTTCAGCAATCCATATCATTGAAAATCTGAATGATGGAATGCTTAAAGTCCTTGTTGGTACCAATTTTATTGTCATACCCATGTTGACTTTAAGTCAGTCTGACCCCTCATATCTACCTTAATATATCCATTTAAATACATAGAAGAGGGATGGCCAGAATACAGGCTGAATATGTAATATTTAAATACAAGTATATTTTCTATACTGAACTTAATGTGATTAGAAGGGATTTGAACTCAGACTTTTTCAATGAAGAGTTGGAGGGTGGAGAAGATTGAAGCATGCCCATTAAAGTTTGAAGATTTGTTATTTTAATATAAACTGAGCACTGATTATATATGTGTGGGAGATGACCTGATGCAGCACAAAATATGTATATTGGAAATCATTTATTATCTTTTTCATATGTATGTGGTCATATGCTAGTTGTATAAAATGAAGTGGATAAATGTAGAGAGCTTGAAAATCTGAATTCAAATCTCTTCTAATTAAATTTTAATTAAATAAGTAAAAATGTTTTTTTTATATATAATTTGTTCATTGAAGACACATTCATTCTAAATGACCACCTAATTTCATATTAAAAACTTGCCATTTCCTAGTTACTATAAGTATTTTTTGATCCAACTTTTTTGTAAATCTTTTAAATGTTTACCCATTAAATGTTTTATTCCTGTACAATGTCTTTTCTATATTTATTATTCTGTATTCAAGAAGGTTTCCATTGAAATTTTATTATATTTTTGTTTGTGAATATATAATGGTACCCTAGAATGTTCTCTTCTTCGTTATGATTAGCTATTTAAAAATCAGCACTGATGTTAAGTTTTTTTTATTTTTAAATAGGAAAGTGAAATTGCACATTTTAAATCTTTTTTTTTCTTTCCAGGAACTATCTTAATTTCATCATTGAAGAGTTGCAGGATCCAGTGAAGTAAGTGATGATGAAATATCTTATTAATTAAAATAATATTTTATAAAAGTGCTTTTTAGAAAAATCCAAAGAAAGAGGTAGAAAATAAGGACTTCAAGTTATAGATGAGTTTCAGATAAAGTTATTATGTACATATGCAAAAAATAATTTTGCAATTAGAAGCTGTAAATCATTCCAAGCATCTATTAATTTGAATAATCAGTGGATTCTGATATTAAAATTAGTTTTTTTATTGTTGGCTTTGTACCTACATGTCTAACAGGCATCTTTAGTTTTCACTTCAAGCTAACCAATTGAATTTGATTTCCATAAAACTTAAACTAAGGTAACTTGCCATATCCAGTACTTTTTATTGATAAATCTTGATAACCAAAAACTAATGTTTGCATTTGTGTATAGTACTACAATATGATATCCATTGGCTATTCAATCTTACAATAGATAACTGGAATAGATATCAAATTGAGGCAAGAACTATAAATGTCTTATTACAGTTACTTAGATTGCATTAAGTGATGTAAAAATGTTGTAGAAAAAAGTAGAAAGATGTTATAAAAATGGATTATTAGCAGATTATTAATAACTAAAAAAAACTGTTCCTTTGGCTGTAATGACATTTAGTAAAACACATCTGCATTTATTGCAGCAATCTGCTCTACACTGTTTTGCTCTAGATATTAAAAGTAAATAATTTATTGTTGATTGTAAATTATATTCAGAATTTTAAAACTTTAGATCATGTGACACAAGATCTCTAGCACTCATGTAAATAGTGAAGCCTACTTTATTCTCAGTGTTTGCATTCTGTCAGAACTTTTTAAATAAAAGCATCCATTCAAGAAGGAGATGATTCTGGATTGATCAGTAGAAAGCAATTCCAATGATTTGAATTCTTTTAATTAGAACTTTAGTTTCAAGTTTATCACCCACTTGCAGAGATTAGCAACTAAAGTAGGATTCTTCATAACAATCAGAAAAGGTTATTTAAAAATAATGATTAATTTGATAACTATTTCAAAATAAGATAAATTATTGGAGCACATATAATGCTATAAATCCTAATAATCCAAATATTTAAAATATACTTCCAATAGGAATTCTAAGGTTCAGAAAAGGTTATTTAAAAATAATGATTAATTTGATAGGAAAGTCTCATTTATTTCAGACCAGGGGCCTTGTCTATGGCTGCCTTTTTGCACTATCGATGGAGCTATGGTATGGACCCTATCTGTTCAATGTGTAGAAAACAAGAAGAAACAGTGGAGCATATATTGAAAGAATGTGAAACATGGGTTAATTTGTGCAACATTTTAAAGTCTTTCATTGCAAACAAAGAGACTGCCCATATGGATTTAATTCAGGCATTCAAGAAAGAATTTTTTTGGATGGATTAGACTTGCAACGTTTATTAACTTTAGCATTTGGATTCTCAGGAATATACTGATTTTTGAAAAAGGTACAGACATTGATCCATTAAAGATGATTTTGGAATCATTGCATGAGTTCAAAGCTGGCGATAAGAAATTCTGCCAGAGATGGTTGACAGACCAAACATGGTCGCTAATATGTGTTGTGGTTTGAAGTAACTCAGACATAACAAATAGGTTACATCTATGATTTAGTCTTGAGGAATTGAACAGCCATGTTATAAGTGGAAGTAAAAGTTCAGTTTTGATAAGTTTAAAACAAATTATGTATAAATTGAAATTTGTTCATCTAGAGAGAGGAAGATTATATGGATCAGAATTTAATTGAATGGTTTATAATAAAATTTAGTCTAGACAGTTGATATGACCCATAGAGGGAAAACTGAATTTAATATGTTATTAACAGTGAAAACTGTAATTTAAAAAATGTAATAGAAATACTCAATGTTACTTTTATGTAATTATATCGTTGTGTTATGTATTATGATTGAAATTTTGTAATTGATATGTATATTTTGCAAATCTGTTTGGATGTGAATAAAGTCCAATTTTGAAAGTCTCATTTATTTCATCATTTTTTAAGTGTCTTATTGATTTGAATTGGAGAAGTTTGTATTCAAATTGAGCCTATTCTTGCGACTGATTTTTATATAATAATCAGGAGTGTTTTTTAATAGTATTATATATAAGCTATGTTTTGTTTCAAAATCAAAATCGTTAGATAAGTAACTAATTAAAAAATAAACACAACCCCAAATATAATATGTCAAAAAATAAAGAAAAATATAATATTTTATATCAATAATCACAATGCACGTTAAAATATGGACTAGCACTGCTATTTTGAATATAGAGGTAATGCCATTTTATTTATTTTTCCGTTATCTTTGTTTTTTAGAAATTAATATATATATATTTATCATATTTTTAAAAGGTTATTTTTTTTTTTATCCTATTTTGCAATATGTATATACACACAAAAAAAGTTAATTAGTTTTACTTCATTTTCCAAATTATATGATTAAAAAAAAAACAAAAACCCAAAAACCAGCACCTCCTCCCCACATCTTATTGGTAGAAATTTTACTAATAAATAATAATAATTTTTCTCCTCTAATATTGCTGTTGGTAAAAACAATAATAATTCTTTGAAGTAATATTGTTATGATGTAACATTTATTATTATTATTATTTACCCCTGTTGGTGCTATCAAGTATAGTATAAATATAAACCAGATAATACTTTGTAGAGAATAATTTTAGAATTTGAACTAAGTTATGCAACTATTATTATACACAAATGTTGTAATAGTATACTATATACATTACTATATTCCTTTATGTTTGTTAGAAGCATCCATTCTAAGTGTTCAAGATGCTTTACCTTGATGAAGTGTTTTAACAGATGGTGAGAAATTAACATTATTTTTGTAAATTCAATGAACAATAAATATAATTTATTTTTTAAAAACTAATATTATAGAGTATTACCATTACTATGGATTGATTTAAATCCAGCTCAGTTATTATTTAAGAAGACTGAGTAACCAAGACTAGTGCATTGCATCTGCAGTGTAAAATTGATTGCAATTGAAATGCCCTTTGACACAGTGTAGTTGACCATAATAGAAAAAGCACTCATATTTTGCATGATATAAATTCAGTTTGTAAAATCCTATTTATAATAGTATGATAAATCAGGTTAAATATTTTCAATATTACTTAACATAGCAGCAAATATTGCTAAAAATATCTTAAATATAAATTAACACTTGAGATCTGCAATCAAAATTAATAATATCCAATGGGCTATTGATATTATAAATTGTCTCTCATTTAAAAAAACAAAACCAACATGTAATTTTTTTATTTTGAAATTACAAGCAGGTTAATGGTTTTTTCCCATATGGGGGCCAACCATACCGAATCTAACTACCCATCCAATTATTGAGCTGAAAATGAATAGATATTTTTCAATAGAGAATAAAATTAAAAAAGAAAACTTGTATAATCTTTACTATTATTTACTCTAATAGCCTTATGTTCTTCTTCTTTGGATTCTTTGTAAAGTCCTCTACACTAAGGAGATGAACTATTTGCCCGAAAAGGTTGCCCTTAGCAAATATTTTTTTACTTGCTCTTACATTCACTATAAATACTTTATGTTTATATATGATAAATAGTTTAATCTTAATTTGAAAAACATTATGTAAATATATTTATTATTATTATTTAGAAATCTTCCTCGTGCCATCTTCATTTCTTTAATTGTTGTTACTGCTGTATATGTAATGGCAAATGTGGCATTTTTTACGACCATGTCTCCAAATGAGATCATTGGATCAATTGAAGTAGCAGTGGTAAGTATTTTGCTTATATAAATACTAGACACATTACATTTTGTTTATATAAACATGTTCAATTATCTAAAATTACAATCAGAACTTTCAGAAGCAATCAACATTTCATCTTAAAGTGATTATTACAAAATGACAGTCACTACCTATGAATTATTATGATTTTGAGAGTTTAATTTTTGAAAAGCAGATATAAAATAATGACTAATAATAACTTATATATATATATTATAACCTTCAGTTTACCCTTGAATTTATAGCTATTACCATTTAAGTTCAAAATACACTCCATGGTAGTTTACCAATGATGGTGCGAAAATCGTATAATTTATCTGTCATTTAATATTAAATCTAATGTGACTATCACATTCATCGATAAAATCATAGTATAATTACAATTTTATAATAAATTTTAATTAATCTATATTTCAGATTTTAATCATATCATTGTATACAATAATATATTATTTATTATTCTAAAATTATTCAGATACGAACTATAAACAAATGGTTCAGGTTAAAATTTGGTAATGAGATTCTTCTTTTTTAATCACTCTTATTCAATACATATTTACAGGTTACAAATAACCTTATAAACAATGTAAATATTTCTCAGCAAACCATTTTCAAGACTCAAAGAATAAAAGGCTAGCAGAATAAATTTATCTTTATTATCTACTATCCTTGGTTCAAAAGTAACTTTAACAAGTAAACAAATTATGAATTCTTTAATCCTAGAGTTTCTTCACAAATATATTAATCTTAACAATGTGTGATAATATATGTGATGCTATAAGCAAAAAAGGATATTTTGTTTATACTCATAGATCACTTTAAACTTTTTTGTAATTAAAATTAAAACAATGCAATTCTGACATTATGCTGCATCAACTTTAATTACGTGATTTTTATATACCATATATTCTTATAATGCAAATATTATTACTTTTGTGATTTGAATTTTTTGATTATGCAGATGTTGATAATGAAGACAAGTAATAAATTAAGAATAAAAATAAAGATTTTATTAGTAATATCAAATATAATAAAATGTAAATACTTTATACATTAATGTAATCAAAACAAAATAATTACAACAATATTTTAATTATCAATTTAAACTCATAAAAGAAAATACATATCACTTATGAATAAAAAAAATTTCTCTTCTATTTAATCTAGCTATCTTTATAAATATATCACTAATATAAGAACCTTTCATCAGTATATTTGACAGATGACAGAACAACATTATGAATGGGGAGGATGTATAATTCTCTAAGCTTCTACAAAAATACTATTTAAGTTTAGACAAAGAACATTTTATCTTTTTTTACACATCAAATATTCATGCTATGAGTATTAACATCCTTACCATTCTAAAAAAAACTACTCTGATGAGATCAAGAGATCATAATGCATATGCCTTCGTTTTATTCTGAACACCAATAAATAAGACAGGCAAAATGATGAGATAATCAAAAATATACACTCATCTACAAATATAAGTGTATCATTAGTATCACATCACTAATCTCTAAAAAAACTTGTCAAGAATAAACCATTATAAAATTTTCCCAACATGATATTTATGTCATCTATGATGTACTAGACTCTAAAGGTATAATTTAAAATAACATGAAAATATTTTCAAATACCTACTATTTATCATATAGTAATACTATAAACCTGATATGGATGACTGATAAAACACATTGAATTCATAACAAAATAACTAGGTGTAAGAATTATAAATTAACAATTTATATATAAAAAAAATCATTCATCATCTCCAAATGTACCATTCATCCACATTCTTTAAAATATCCCATAACAAATGTTCATAATACACAATAGTGCAACTATATTTTGAGAACTTGAATATTCATCATGATACATAAAAAATATAAACAAATTGTTAGAAAAAAATATTATATGCATAAAGAAAATTCTATAGTTAAATTTATACCTAAAATTTTTTGATTTTTCTTTTACTACTCATAGATAGTTTATGAATCTTCAAATTAATTCTTCTAAAGCACACTTTATATCATTCCAGTTTAAATGAGATTCTCTGATAATCCAGAACATTTTAATAAGAAATAGCTTTAGTGTTTCAAAACCACAATTTGATAAATAATTTTTTAATACCCAAGGCAAAGAAAAGAGCGTCTGACATAATTTGAAGCAATAGAAAGATCATATAGCACATTATTTCTTTTATATCACAAGGCAAATGAAATTTTCCATTGCAATAGGGTATACTTCAACATATATCTTTTATTTTAAAGCAAATGCAAAATAAAGAGTTAATCTTTCACATTATCCTTGTAAACAAAACACAATTTCTTGGAATACAGTAAATTTCACTTTTCAGTTATACAAATATTTAAATTAGTATTTTTAAAATTTTTTATGAACTGGTATAATATTATCCCAACATTAGATAGAAGTATAAATTATAAAAGTATATCACTATCAAAATACTTTGTTCTAGAGATAAGATAAATATATTTTAGATATCCATCTAGTTTACAGCTACTTTAATTATTTTCTCCTAAATATTACTCCAGTTAGCATATAGTTCAAATTTCTTTCTTTCTTTTTTTTTATTACCACCATTTAACATGATGAATATAATGGCTATTAATATCATAACATCAGGTCACTATAAAGTTTATAGTTAGTTTTAGAATAAGAACTTAATAAATTATTTCTAAAATCAAGCATAATTCTTATATCCATAATATCAGCACAATAATTTTCATTTTAAATAAAGCATTAACATGACAATAAATTGATATTTGGTATTAGCTCAATATAATGTAATTTTATTTACAATGTTAGCAAATCAATGTTGACAAGTTCTGTGTTTTTTTGGTCCAATAAAGATAGTTGTTGGAGTTTCATAATTGTATATATTTAATGGATACATTGCAGTGAAATGAATGGGCCACTTTGGAGGAGAACCCCAGCAGTCAATTTTCTACCCTTTTATTTTTTTAAGAACTACAATCAACTTATTGATTAATAGAGAAACATGCTGATCGGTTAGTTAATGAATCCTTTGCCAACATGTGGTAAACTATTTTTATAAGATAAATGATATGAACTTGAAGAAATCAATGATCACAGATTTAGGGCATTATTAATTGATAATTAATATGACCTTAATTAGTTGTCAAGGCCTATATTCTAATAATTGATTGTTTAAAAAACTGTTTGGATTTTTAGACATAATAAATTAATATTACATTTAAAATATACAATTTATTAATAAAGTGTAATAATAGTGATAAATTACTTCTTTTTTTTTTTAAAGAACTTCTCAAAATTTAAATATAATATTTTAGAGAATAATACATTTTTCAAACAATAATATTATAGTTTAGGTGGTATTAAATACTAACTTCTTTAAACATTGAACTTTAATTGTAATCAGTTTATTTTAAACTTTTTTTCTCTCAGTCAAAATAACTATTCTACAAACATACACACACCCACAAGATTTAAAATCCTAATTACAAATGTCTAACAAAATCTTAATTAAATATTTGTATTATAAAATACTATAGAAATATTAAAATTATTTAAAATGTTTATTTTAATATCACTTACTTATTTTAATTTTTTTTTTTTTAATTAAACTACTTCAGTTGATGTAATTGTATTTTAAACTAAGACTGAATTGTATATTAATAGGAATGCAAAATCTAAAGATTTAAGACATATAAAATTACAAAATTAACTTGACTGATATTTTAAAATTAATGAAGCTTTTTTTTCTGGTAACAACAATTTTCTAGTTAAATTTTAACTTTTTAAACTATTTATCTTGTTTGATCTATAAATTGATTTGTTGGAATAGAAGTAAAATATAAAAAATCTCTTACATTTTTTTAATTTTTATTATGTCCACATTTTACACATATACAGCTCTCTAGACAAACCTTGAGGTTACAATATAGACTTATTACGACAATGTCTAGATTACAATAAGCGTAAAATCAGACATAATAATCATAGCTGTTATCAGTAAAATAAAAGTAATAAAAAATTGCTTTTATTTAGATAAATGCATTAAAAAGTAAAAAAAAAACCCATTAAAAAATAAGTTCTTCAGTTTTTTCTTGATATTATGCTAGCAAAATGAAAATGTGCAATGTTCATATTCTAAAATAGTCTTAATAATATTTCCAAATATGAATGTACACATTTTTATTTGTATTGCATATTATCAAAAATATTGTGGAAACTGAAGAAAATTTTATTTTTTACTTTTTTGTGCATTCTAAATATACTTTTTAAATTTTCACTAATTGTTTTGCTAAAATGGTTTGCAAACTCTAAAAAAAAAATGTATTGGCATTTATGCAAAATTCTATTCAATTGGAGATTGGGAAGTGGATGAAAATTGAGTTACAAAATTTATTACATAAATAAAAAAAATAGCAAATTAAATAAAAAGCATATGAAAAATTAAGAAAGTGTCATCAGTCTATATTGAAAATTGAATAAGAAATTGAAAATGTTTAATCTACTTTAAATAAGTTATATCAATTTAGATTCATTAATTTTGAAGTGAATAGTCGTTAAAAGTTGAGAAAACAAATCTATTAATAATAATAAAAAACTTCTATTAACAGCATATATATTTTAATAAAAACATCAAATGTGTTTAAGAAATTCAACCACATATACAAAAGAAACACTAAGTAAAACATATCTTATAATGAATATTTCTGTACTGTACCATTCTCATGCAAAGTAGGGAATGGTTTCTATTCACCTTTAACAACTTATGGAGGATGTGGTCTTGGTCAAATGATGAGTGCTGGTTCAGCATGAAATGTGCCTCTTGGGGACCACAAGCTATTAAAAGTGGGTAGAAACCATTCTTTATCTTGCATGAGAGTGGTGTAATGGAAATTACGCTATAGAAATAATCATTGGATAATCTTTAGTCTAATGAATATCTAATAAAAATTAATAAAACATATCTTACGTAAGTAAGCTTAAGCACATATTTGCTTGCCTTTTTATATAATCAATCAGATTTGCATGGTACATACAGAAACTAGAACCAACATAAAGATTTAAAAAATTATTGCAAGTTGACAATTAAATAGTAAGCTTCATATTTATTTAATCTTTAAATAAAGTGTTTTGCTACATTTCCCAAAAAACATGGAATTTAAATTGTCATAAAAATTTTTTTTTTTATAAAATTATTGAAAATTATTTTTAAATTTGATTAATTATTTTATACATATAGGGGATTTGAACTCAGACTTTCAAGCATCCTTCAACTATCCATACTATCTCATACCACTGATACACATGACCACATACATGTAGAAAAGATAAATAATCACCAATATACATATTTTGTGCTAAACCAGCATTCATCAGTTGGTCCAGATTACCATCTCACATATATATATAATCAATGCTCAGTTTATATTAAGATAGCAAATCCTAACACTTTAATGCTTGAAAGTCTGAGTTCAAATCCCCTATACTTACAATTAGACTTAAGGTATAAGAGTGCCTGGTATTTCAAATCTTAATTATTTTATATAAAATAATCCTATTATACTACAATATAGGCAAAATTTTATAATAGAAACTCATTTATTTACTAATTCAAACCAGATTGTGATTTATTTTTAGATTTCCATTTCTCTACAAATGAGAATTATTTATGTGCATGAATGTGAAACTATAAAAATGAAATCATTAAAAAAAAACTAGAAATATTTCTAATTAAGTAATAGAAATGCTTTGAAGTTTTATTATTTTACTAGTTTAATTACTATTTATATGTGATATATTTAAATAATATTAATGTTTTTGTTGTTCATTTTATAAATGTATGTTGAATGGACTTTTGAAAAAAAATATAAAATCAATTAAAAAATGATTTATTGCTCTGAAAATATTTTGAAAAAAATGTGTCTTTTAAATAATCATTTGGACTTGTAAATATATTTTTGGAATCAATTATATTCACAAAACAAGATCTTGCATTTATTTTGAATTGCAGAATATTTTGTTATATATAATCAATTTATGGTGTTAAGTTATGCCAGAAGTATAGTGCAGCCCAGCAAGTTTTATTGTAACAAAAATGACAAGTATTTTGTGTAGAAATAAAACGGAAACTCCATAATTTGTATTATCTTTGAGTTAAATAATATCTTTCATTAGTTTAGTTTTTGACACTACATAGTTTTCTCAGTAAAATATTTATAGATAAAATAAAACAATGTGAGTACATTTTGCAGACTAATGAAAACTATGCTTAAAATTATGTTTCTCATTTGTATTTTATGGTTTCATAAAAAGAATAATGTTTATATTTATATGATAAAATCAGTTTCAAATTATTTAAATTCAGGCAGTCTTTTACTTACATAAACCTGAATTATGTAAATCTGGATTAAAATAAATATTTTATGGAATATAATGTGATGTGAAAGTCAGTATGTGTTTATTTGCATTTATTAAGCAAATATTTTCATTTCCTGCACCATGGCATGTTAACATGCACTTTAATGAGAAGAAGTTGTGAAATGTTTCATGGATGTAAATATAGGACTGATTATGTATGATTAAAAAAAACAATTGAAGAGTACTGTATAGAAGATATTTAAATTAAGAAGAATTCATAGAATAGATCTACCCCAAAAAACAAATTTATTTCTATAATTTATTGTGATTCTTTATCAAAAGAATATTTTATTAAAAATGTTTTGTTGCAAAGAAAATGTCTAAAAATTTGGTATGGAGAATAGAAATATTATAACAAAAAGTAATCAATTTAATATTTCACATTAATTTGTGTTTATGTATATTAAATATGCATGATTAACATTTCAGTTTAACTTATGTCATGTTTATCATCATCATTTCAGATATTATTGATTCACTGCTGGATGGAAGATTTCTCCAAGTTGAGCCCGCTTTCTTTATTTCTCTGCCTTTCTTCTTCACAACACATCAGCAAATGTACTTATTTTATTCACCCATCTCACATATGATCTCTTTCTAGATCTTTTTTACAATCTCTTGGGGATCCATTTTAACACTATCTGTCTATCTATTATCTTTTCTAGTAATATGTCTAGTCTGCTTCATTTGTCTCTTGATTCTTTTAATGATGTCAATGATTCATGCTTACTCTCTTATTCATATATTTATTGTTTTCTGTCTCTTAATTACTCCATTATATGCCTCTCTATATTTCATTGAATGATATGAAGTCTGTTAAGCGTTCAAATTTCAGATTGGTAAAACATCTATTAAAAACTTTCTATTTCAAACGCATAAACATATTTCCTTTTAATGTTAATTAATGAGAAAGAATTTCATCTTTTTTAACATATGTATCTTACTGATTTTGATAATAGCTCAACAATGCTGTGTGTGAGTACAGAGGAAACTCAAACCCAAACACAAGATAGAGACTTTATAAAGAGCGGCTATCTTACCTCTAACCTAAATTTCTGATTTATATAGGCCAATCTGAAGCATCTTGGTTTGAGAGAGATGTTATTCTATTCACTTTTACATCCATTGCTTTTTTACATATGTTTGAATAATTTTTTTTAATGTTAACTAATTTCTACCAAAAGCATTCCACCCAAGTTTAATTTATTCATTATATTTTCATTTGTATTAATAATCTGATTTGTAATTGTTAACTTCTTCTAATTCATGATTATCAATATTTATTTTCTTCTAAGAAAATCCATTGAACATTTAATGTTTTTTTTTTTTACAATTATCTTTAGTCCTACTTTTTTACTTTCAGTTAATAATTCTTGTAACATTTCTTGAAGCTCTGAAGTATTATTTGCAAAAGCATAGATTATATAAATAATCTCCATTTACTTTTACCATCTTAACTTTCCATTTTATGCCACAAAATACTTCTTATAAAATTGCTATAAAAAGTTTTGGGGATTTGGATTCACACTGGTCCACACCCTTTTCAATGTTAATATCACTGTAATCTATATATTTTTTAGAATATGACAACCTGGATCTATATCTTGATGATCCAATATTTTAATCACTATAAAGATACTTATAGAATCAAATGTCTTTTCACAATCTATTAATCCAAAGCATAATTAGAATTTATCTTCACTGGTTTTTATAACATTTTTCTCCAATATTTGGGATGTGATCCAGTTTTGCTAAGATTTATTTTTAAATCCAACTTTTTTTTTTGTTAATTAAAATTCAAAGTTTGCTGTAATTCTTTTGATAAAGTTTTTGTATAGAACTGATAGAAAAGTGATATGTCTAATTTCTAATATTTTCTTTATCACTTTTCCTAAAAAAAAAAAAAAAAAGTCAATATTATTGCTGCATTCTTCCCATCATTTGGTACACCTTTATCAATACAGCATTTGGTATATAACTTTGCCAACAATTTTTCAATTTTTTCATCTGCATTTTTCAAGATATCATTTAAAATTTCATCATTTCTTGGAGATTATCTTTATAGATTTTATTGCATGTCTTACTTCATTTAAAATATTGGACAATTCAGGTTTAATAACTATAGTAGATAATTCGTTTATTGTTATATAATTTCACACATTTTATATTATCTTTTTTTTTTTTAGTATTAGTTCCATCTTTCCTGTTATTGCAGAAATATTACTTACTTTCAAAAATACCAAGATGTTTTAACTTTTGAGACTCCTTTTATATGTTCCTTGCCAATTCACAATTATATTTCCTTATATTGTTATTATATTAATTCTTTTTCATACCATTTTACAAAACTGTAGATATTCATTTAAAAAAAAAAAAATAATATATTTCTTTTTGTCTTTATATACTCTTTTGACTCAATAGAAAATTTACAAAAAAAAAAAAAGTATTATATATATATTTCATGGTGTACTGCTATTTTTTTGTACAACTTTGTGTTTGGCATTCTATCATGAAAGAAGATTGCTGAGAGAAAAGTATATTTTATAAAATATAAAAAAATATATAGATTTTTATTTAATAAGATTTATTATTTTTATTGTAACTATCCTGATAATCAAAGAAAATGTACATGTAGATTTTTTTAAGATAAGAAAAAAAAGCAATTAACTTTAATTAGAAGGGAAGGGAGTTGTGATATTTCTTCTTTCTAATTAAATATGATCTATGGATTGAAATGTCGATTGTCAGTATGAACTTAGTAAATGAAAAAAGCAAAAAAGTTAGAGATTGTATAAAATCAAACCTTGTTTAAATTTTGTAAAATATTCATTTATTTTGGCTGAAATTATATTAATCCAAAAATCAAAAATGAATGCTATATTAAAGGTAATATAAAGCCATCTATT
Organism: Epiperipatus broadwayi; assembly: GCA_028023455.1. Lineage (NCBI taxonomy): Eukaryota > Metazoa > Onychophora > Udeonychophora > Euonychophora > Peripatidae > Epiperipatus > Epiperipatus broadwayi. The sequence continues at coordinate 2,937,146 of JAQFVV010012404.1, read as the reverse complement.
GTGTGTGTGTGTGTGTTTGGTATTATAAATTAATTATAATAAAAAATAAGTTTTGTAGGGAATTAAATTCCTGAAGGGATAAAGAAAAGTGTGAATAAGTACTTGTGTGATGGAATCAGATCAGTGGTATAAAAAGATGATCCCAAGAACTTTGATTCTCTCCTTCCTTGCTTCATTAATATTACTCGTTGAGTTCTTCAAATTAAAGTCCTGAATTTTTCATTGAGTAGTGAAAAACAGAAAAAGGGTCCAAAAAGCTGTATAAGAATGTTTTACCACTTGTTTGCTTTTACTTGTGGGTATAATTCAAATCAGATGCATTGCTAAACAGATACGGTCCTCGATGCCTTTTTCTTCGCTTAAAGTCAAACGGATGCCTTGATTCAAAATGTTATACTATATAACATCAGGACCCTAGCAAGCTAATAAGAAAACAACATTTCAACCAGACTTAATGGATCCCATAGTTAGTAGAAATAAGAATCCCATGGCATGATGCACTCATATTATATCGGTCATTAAACCCATTCAAAGAAAAGTAGTAACTAAGATTAATGAGAGGTCTACACCTAACTTTAATGACTATTTGAACTAATAATATAAACTTTCAACTTACTAATAAGACAGCGGAACTAAACTTTATTATTGCCACCTGATTACCTAATTAAAACTGTAATTAATATTATATATCTATTCTATGTAATGTTGTATCTATATGTTAATGTTTAATAATATTCAATAGATTAATATTAATAAATAATTTTGTATTTATAGTATGTACTTATTAGTTTATTAAATCTATTGGTAATTTAAATTCAGAAATCTTCATTATTTAGATTCTTCCCTCTATGAATGCTATACATGTTATTAATTTACTAAATCTCTGTAAATGGAAACCAGATAACAAAAAGTTAATAATTATAAAGGAAGGAAATTCCACCTTTATTAATTAATTTTGTCTGTGACGGTGTGTTCAACTAACATGGACCACTGACTATTGGTGCCTGAAACAAATAACTGTCACAAGTTATAGTTCTCACTTATATATAACAGGTGTCAGAAACCTTTTGAGGAGAGAGCCAAACTGGTATGCAGTGTCATGAAGGTGGGCCATGATATCAAATGTATTACAAATAAATTTCTTTGACCTTAGATTGCTCTGTCCAGAAAGCTGTTTTGGTCTGGATATTTAAATTAAAACAAGGAAATCAATACAATTTTATTTAAACAAGGTTACTTACTTTATTGTAGAAATAATAGTAAAACAAGTACTTATTGCAAACTCAACAAATTTTTTCTGCAAATTCCTTACTATAAACAAATTTATTAATGTGACACTTGTTTCTGCTTATTGTTTGTTAACTTTTCCAGATCAGGAGAAATGTTTGTTGATGCCAGAAGCAAAACATCATTCAGGTGGTTATTACATAACCTTGTTCTTAAATGACTTTTAGAATATTTTATTTTTGAAAAAAGTTGTTCACAAACATATTTACCACCATTATTTTTACATTATTCAAGATGTTTTTATATTTTTTGCTTGGCAATATATATTTCTTGTAGAAGTTAGCAGTGGACTCTTAAGTGAAATTTTGATTTCAAAAACTTGTCAAATTGTAAGTCGATTAACTCCAACTGATATTTTTCTGCCACTTGTTCCACATCAACTTCACAAGGAGAAACAAGTAATATAAATTGATATATATATTGCTAGAAGTCCACAAAACTGGAAGAAAACTCGCTTCTCAAATTCTGAATAGAGCTCACAAAAATGTCTCGTGTTACATCTTTCTTGTGAATTTAGAGATTTGGAAAATGAGAATAGTTGCCTGTCTGAAATTGTGATTCCCACAGTAGAAGTTTTCTTTCAAAAGCAGTAATTTGACCAAACATTTCAAATATAAGCTTGTTTAATTTGTTAAAGCTCAAGATTCAAATTGTTCATGTGAGTCGTGATGTCTATCACAAATGTTAACTTGACAATCCACCATGGATCCTGAAAGCAAGAATTATCTTGGTCTTTGCTCTCTAAAAACATCAGTCTCTCTTCTCAATGCTTAGACTTGTTTCAGGATTTTTCCTCAGCTAAGCCATAGAACAAGTTCTACTTAGTTTGTTTTAGAAATTCTTGAAATTGACGATTTAGTACTTTTGAAAGTATAAAATTCACTGTTCCCATTGCCATGATATCCTTAAAATTCAATGACTTAGCACATAATGCATCCCAATGAATAATGCAGTGAAATTTGATTAGTTTGTGATTAATACCAATGTGTTCTTGAAACAATGAAACAAACCCCCATAGTGCCTTCCAAAATATCTTCTCCAGTACTAGTACCCTTCATAGGAATCAATTGTACAAATTCTTCCACAATATCAAATATCGGTGTTACACTCCTCACAAATACTGCCAGTTGGCAATTATCCATCATATCTGTGGTTTCATCAATAGCAATAGAATTTATTACTGCAGATTTGTTAAAATGCCCTTTTGACATTTCCTGCCAATTCTTCATTTCATCTTGTTACAGTTTCTGCCGATAAGCTTATTGCAGAAAATAATTCTTTTTTTTTTTTCTGGTCCAACAACATCCACTATCTTCAACTTACATTCTTTGAAGAATTCTCCATCAATAAAAAGTTTTAATAATTTCTGCAATTAGTTTTGACACCTCGTAACTAGCACAAGTGTTTTGGTTAATTTCAACTTTTTAACTTCTGATAAAGGATGACTGCTTGCTTTGTTAAATTATTTCTCAGCCATGCAACTTCGTCTTCTCGTGTTTTTCCAGTGAAATTGTTGTAATGATTATGATGAATTTCATTGTACCATTTAATATTTGAAAATTTCTTCATGATAAGAGTATCTTGACAAATCAAACAAATACATTTCCCAAAGTGCTCAATGAAAAAATAGATAGGTGTCCAACCTTTCATTAAAATTTTGGCACTCAAGATCTACCTTTCTTTTCTTAATATCCATAGGTTTATTTTTACTCAGAAAAAGAGAACTTCTGGAAATGAAAGAAAAAAAAAGAAATTAGTATGGAGAAATAAGAAACAATAAAAACAAATATATCTGTAGATACAGTAATGTGATGAGATTTAATAATTGCGAATAAATTTTTATTAAACTTTTGCCTGTACACTGATATCTAACCATTGGCTCCTAGTTATCTAATCTCTAGATATTTTTGTAATATTTATTTATTAAATTAAAAAGGAAGGAAGGATTTGGTCATATCACAAAAGTTAATCTATTATACTTATGATTCAAAACCCCTTTAATATTATATATTCTCAATTGTTTATTGATGGGCTAATTAAAAATATTATAATATATATATATACACACATACACATTATTTATATTGTTTTTTTGGTTTTTTTTTAATGTTACTTAACTGAAAAATTTCTTATGTAAATGAAAATGTATTGTTTTTTTATTTTTGTAGAGTGTGTGTATATGTTGTTAGAATTAAAATGTTTGCTTGTATTGAATCTTGAATATTAGACACTTGACATAATAATTTTATGATCGAAATTAAGTAGCAATTCATCATTTATTAACAATTAATATATCCTCTGATGAAAATGATAACGTCCACTTTCTACCTGATATCATGTAATGCACACATTTTTTGTTTATTGCTGTTATTGTTGCAATGACAAACTTTGCAATATTCTTTTATTAGTAGTAATTATGATATGTAATATATGTTTAATATCATAGCTAAATACATAAATATTTGTTATGAAATATTCAGTATTCATTCAGTTGTGGTCACAACTTCAATAAAATGAGGCAAATAGATTAAAGCAAGTTTAATGAGTTTAGTCATTAGGAGACTTGCATAAAAATGTAAGGTTTTCCTGGTATTTGTTCAATTAGTTCAATTGAATGCAGTCAATCTACATAGAGATTGTGATTATTTATTAAGAAGGAAAAACGTCAATTTTATTCTTTTAAATGTTTGTATTTGTTATAGCAAGCAAAATAAAAATAGAAGTTGCATATGTATTTATTATTCAATAAATATTTATTTACGAGATTTGATTCCTTCAAACTTCTTTTGGTCATAATTCAGTAATAATAATCAAATTGCATTTTTGTTTATCTGCATGTTGTTATGGATCACTGGGATATTTAGATTTCTTGTTTATTGTTTTCTTTCTAGTGAGATTTAGTTTTAAAATAGTATTTTAAATTTTTATAATGTGCATCTTTCGGCTGTCATTTTAATTTCATCATTTTTAGTGCCATCATAATGAGCATCAAATAATCATTTTGCATTCAGCTATTATAAGATAAGACAGTTTTGAAATATTTCAAAACGGTCTCAGTTCCAAGCTGATAATTATCGTATAATAGCTGAATGCAAAATGATTATTTGATGCTCATTATGATGGCGCCTTTATTTGTTATCACCAATCACAGATTCAATTTATGTTTTAAAAAGATTAATGTAGTGTGTTTGATTAACATTAAGTTATTTAGATTGACATTACAACTTATTTTTCTTAGCTATTATTATTTTTGAATAAATTAAAATACTTTTAAAAACTGTTTGTTATAGACATTTGCAAATCGCTTGTATGGTGTAATGGCTTGGATTATCCCTGTATTTGTTGCTCTTTCTACATTTGGTGCTGTTAATGGTATTCTTTTTACTTCTTCCAGGTAAGTTTTATAAAATGAAATTTATATAGTGTAACTTATTAAATAAGAGGGAAAATTAATATAATTCTGTATAGAATAAAAAAGATTTTAAAAAGAATGATAAGAGAAAATATTAATTAATAATAAGAACTGTAGTATAAAAATGGAATAGTGGATACTTAATGATAAAATGAAATTGAATAAAGAAGATAATAATGATGATGACGACAAATAAGAAGAAAAGGTAGTTGCTATAATTTAAAAAGGAAGTTACAAGCAATATAGTCTGGGAAAATGTATAAATTTAAAGTGATCTGTTTGACACTTATCCATATATAATTTTTTAGTGCCTGTAATATATATTTTATTCAGATATGTAGGTAGTCTATACTGCTTATAAAATAATACACAGTAATTCTTTGTTTTAGTAATATTCTCCCCTTGATTCAAGTTAAACTAATCGTTTAGAATAACATAACATGCAATTCCATGACTAAATATGTAGTCTTTATTCTCATGTATTTTTTTGAATTCAGGATAAATGTGTGTGTGAATGAAAAGTGGATGCTGTGAAATTGCCAGCCAAGGTAGTGGTTGGCAGTCAAAGGTGGAGGGCACTTAGAATTCCCTGATGTAGATGACAACCTTTTATTTACAACTGCAGATCACTTTTAGGAGAAGGAAAGATTGCTCAAATTAAAAGAACCATTTAATATTAAATGGGACATTGTTAGAATTTGTGACATTATAAAAAGTGAGACAACTGATTTAAAAGGTGAACATGGACTTTACTTACAAAAGCACAAATGTAATGAGATTCGTTATTAATAAAAGTGGAAAAACAATTATAGTAGAGATTGACAATATATCAGACAGTGTATCAGTTATTTAACTTAATGGAAGGTATTAAATGCAGATAATTCAGTTTTATGTCCAACAAGTTCTTATGATGAAATAAAGGATTTTTATATGGATGGACAAAATGTTTTTGTTTAGACTAAACAACATTTTGAAATTATCATTAGAATATTAATGCTAGAGGGGGTGAATAATTGAAAGGTGAAAGTGCTGGAATAAATTTGGAGTTTGGTTGATAGAAATGAGAGTACACAGATTTGTAGAGTTGATAGAAAAAGTATAACAATGTTAAACATTCTTTCTTTGATAAAAAAAGCTAAACAGAAATGGACATAAAAGCATCCAAATGAAGATATAAAAGAATTGCATTATATTTCAGTTAATGGAAAATATATATTTTAAGATTTAATTATAGGAGATTTGAATACAGACTTTCAAGTTCCCTTCAGATATCCACTCTATCTCATACAACAAATACACACCACACACATGGGAAAAAGGTAAATGATCTCCAATATATATATTTCATGCTGAACCAGCACTCATCAATTCATTCAGATCATCATCTCCCAAACATGTATGTAATCTGTGCTGTTTTATTAAGATAGCAAATCTTCAAACTTTAGTGGATGTTCAATCATCAGATTTTCAAAAGTATGAATGGTTGAAGAGTTAGAGGGTGGAGTAGATTGAAGCCTGTCCATTAAAGTTTGAAGATTTGCTATCTTAATATAAAACTGAGCACTGATTATGAATATGTGTGGGAGATGATGATCTGTACCAATTGATGAGTGCTGATTTAGCACAAAATATGTATATTAGAGATCATTTATCTTTTTCACATGTGTGGGCTCATGTGTATCGGTTGGATGAAATAGAGTGGGTAGCTGAAGGGAGCTTGAAAGTCTGTGTTCAAATATATTTTAAAATTATAATGTTTTTAATACATTCGACATAAGAAGTGATCATCAATTGGTAAGATGTAAACTGGATAGATGAAAACTGTTAGGAAAATCAGTATTAACAATTGATATTTCTAATCTTCAGAAACACCTAATGAATTTAAATTAAAACTTTGCAAATTATTTTTAAAGTATTAATACTTTTTTAAAGATGATTCAAACTTGAATGAAGTCAGTAAGAAAACTGCTACACTGTTAAGAATCACAATAATAATAGCTAGTATCAATAATTATGCACTTTTAACGCTTGTTAAAGAAGTTGTGTATATCAATAATTTATTTAAAGCTTAGTTCTTCAAAGCTCTATGGCTTCATACTCATAGCTGTTTAATTTGATAGTGATGAGGGGGGTTAAAAGTGCATAATTATTGATATTATATAATTTATGAGAAGTTAATAATAGCTAGTATAAAAAAGTAGCAATTTACCTGTAAATTCTTTACTAAACAGGACATTGTATGAAGAAAAAAAATGAGTATGAAAATATTTAAAAATGATGCACTAAGAAGAATTGGATATTTAGAGTATTATAAAAGATATGAATAAGGGTTAATAATAATATAAAAAAAAAAAAAACAATTGTGAATTAGTGAAGAAGGCTGTAGAAGAGAATAAAAGCCTCAAAGGTTTAAAACAACATCTTGGTATTGGAAGGAAAGTTATTTCTGTAATAAGAAGAAAAAGATTTTTAAAAAGAGAGATAATCTTATTAAGCATATGAAAGAGTTCTGTAATGAATAAAGTAGTAATAAAGAACAAAAAAACGAAGTGTTTCCTACAGTTATTACATATTCTGAATTCTCCATTGTTTTAAATGAGAGACTATAAAGAAATGAAAAACTCCAGAAAATGATGGAATTATAATTGATATCTTAAAAGAAGCTTGTGAAGAAATAGAAAAATTTGTTAGCAAAGTTATATACCAAATATCTAAATAATAAAATTATTATCAAATGATTGGTAGAATGTAACAGTTATATATTGAAATTTAAAAAGAAATTACAGACCTATCGTTCTTTTAGCAATTCAGTACAAAATCTTTACCAAAAGAATTGCAACGCATCTATAGCAAACCTTGGATTTTAACCATCCTCATGAACAAACTGAATTTAAAAATGGTTTTAGCAGAAAGAATCATATCCAAGTATTGAGAGAAGACCAATGTATGAATTACCATCGTGCTTTGGATTTGTGGATTATGAAACAGCATTTGTTTCTATAAGTATTTATATGATGATTAATGCTACATCCAGGATATTGTATGACTCTGAAGAATATTTATCAAAATGCAATGGCAACGATTAATGATATGGTGATTCTAAGAAGATTAATACTGAAAAATGGGTGCAAAAAGTGATTCCATATCTTCAAAACTTTTTGTGCTAGTTTTACAAGAATAGAAAGCTGAGGATGTGAAAGTAAATGGAGATTATTTAAATAATCTAGATTTTGGAGAGGATGTGGTTATTTTTACAATTAATGCTTCAAAGTTTCAAGAAATATTGTAAAGTTAGCAGATGAAAATAAGAAAATAGGAGTAAACTAAATGCTGAAGAAATGTTGGTTGGATTTTCTGAGAAGAAAATGCAGATTGATAGACATGAATATAAGTTAATAATTACAAATATCTGTCAATCAATTATAGAATTAAACCTGGCAGTGATTTTGGGAGAAATAACTCAATATTAAAAGGAAATATACTCGTGTGTTAGAAACAGATTTTTAATTGATTTATTTTGCCAGTTTTTATTCATGGATAAGACTTGGGCACTTAACAGATCAATAAAATAGTGACATCAAATTACCCAATGAAATATGGAGATATGTATTTTAGGAGTAACAAGAAGTGGTTGAAAACAAAATACACGGATGAGAGAACAAACAGGTATTACTGACATCATTGAAAGAATTAAGAGACTGAAGTGAAGTAGAGTTGGGCTGGACATATTGCTAGAAGAGATGATAATAGATGGATAGTTGAAGTTTTAAACTAGATTCCAAGAGATTATAATAGACCTGGAAAGAAAGCGCATGAAAGATGAATGAATGAAATAAAAACATGCACTGGAGTGATGTGAAGCTAGGCTAGAGATTGGAGAAGATGGATTAAATATCCTGCAGTAGATTGATAATGGTTGAAAATGATGGTGTTGATTTTTTTTAAAAAAAAAAAGGATTTGTATTGTAATGGTATGAATAACTTCCTAGCTGTGATTATCATCTATCTAGTCCCACAATTGGATAAATTGTACATTTTGAGATATTCTGTGTTGATGCTGATCCAATTCTCAATATTACTTGGTTATTATCAGTTATGGTACTAATTTTCTAGTGATCATTTTTTAAAATTCTATCATTGAAACGAGGTTGTATTTTAAAAGAGAATAATCAATATTTCTTGAGGATGTCACAATCCAATTTCAGATTGGCTGATTCCTTTATGGAAGAGATCATTTTTAACTACACACATCTAATATTATCATTCCCCTAGCAAGCTTAGAGAATAGCATGCAACTGAGTTCTAATGTTTACACAATCATATATATATATATACACTTAGATATGTCAAAAATAAGAATGTTTCTCACTGGAGAATAAAAAAATCTTATCCACATAAAATAAGTCAATAAAAATTAAATGTAATAATTATTTTTATATATATTGAAACGATAACTTTCCAAGCCCCTATCGTTTCACCATCAAACCTAATGACACTCTCATCTGTGCTAAGTTCGAACCTATTTAAATGTTAATAAATCTAAAATTCGCTCATGTCGGTATAAACAGTATTATATATTTGCATGCAAACCAACGCTATAATTAGATAGGATTAGTAAAATTATAGCGTACTAAATTTATTTAATATTTCTAAAAATATTCGTTATATTATTTAAGTTAAGTGTAAATTATTAATTTTGTTGTTTAATATTGTAATTTCTTATGTGGATATATAATCTGTGCTATATAGAAGAAAGACATGATTTAAAATATGTAAAAGCCAGTATCTAAAAATAATATTAAATGTCTTTAAAAATTGTTAAAAGATTTCTTGTTTTAAATATATTTCAGGGAAAAAGTTTCTCGAAAATATATTTAAAAGCCATATCAAAATGTTTGTAAATTATTTTAAATAAATATGTTAAAAATGTTTTCGTTTTAAAAAAATGTTAAAAAGTTGTTTTTAAATAGAAAGAGCTTCTATTATATGTAAGATTAAAAATAAAAGCTGGTCAAGTAATTAAAAGATTTTTGATTGTAAACCAGTGTCATTAACGACCACACCTGGAATTCGTAAAAAGTAAAACTAGTTCAAAATTTACTAATTAAAATCTCCTTAGATAAGATTAAGTTATTTTAAAATCTAAATTGGACAATTGTTTGCAACGAAAAATCTTAATTATAATAGCTTATGGAATGTTTCTAACATAAGTTATCTAAGATTTTAAAAATCTGGATTGTAAAATTGAAAAAATATTTAATTAAATTCCTGAGTTTAGTGAGTCTTGAGGCGATAATAAATACTCTGTATTTTTAACAAGGAGAGCCATATTGTTAGTGAGAATTGCAGCCAGTATTCACAATTGTTAATGTTTAACATGTCCGGCTAAAAGCGGACATCTTGTTGCTGTTACTCCGCGGGAGAACAGGGTTTCTCTCGTCGAAATGCCTAAACCACCATCATGCCGATAGAAGAGACGAGCCTAACATAATGGGAAAGATGATGCCGCCCAGTCAAACTAAACCAAACCAACAGCCAAGAACTTGCAGTCCAGATAAATAATACCGGTATCATTTTATTTTTCAAACCGCAGAGCTCTGTGTAATTCTTTATGTAAATATATCTATATAAGTTAGCTAACTTTCTTTTAAAATAATGATAAAGCTAAATGTAACCAAAACTTAAATCCATTTAATTAATATTTTAAATATGTCAATTGCTATCCAAAATTTCATGTTGTTAAAGTTTAAATAATCTGAGTAATTTATATTTTCCTTTCATTTAAAGTACTTTATAAGTGTCTAATTTAAAGTTATATCACTGCGGTTGTGTCTATATTTCTTTGCTTATTTTAAATGCTTATTATATTTTATATGCCAATATTTCGAAACGGTAGGCACTTATTTTCATATTTTAAGGAGATATTATTTGAAAATCTTTGCGTAATTTATTTATAGCATCAACTTTCTGCGCTGTTTCGAAATCCTATTTTTTTTATTATTTAAATGATTTAATATGCGAAATGTGGCTCTTTTGATCAATCAGTTAAAAACTTAACCTTATAGTTTTATTTAGAATTAAATTTAGCCTTGATCATATTTATAAGTATATTTGACATTTAAATTCTTAAGTCCATAGAAATATACTTTCCCTCCTTAAATATTTATTATCTATAAGTAACTTAATAGATCGAACATGTCAAAGTACAGATGTAGTAATATCCCCTTTTGTAGCATAGACGTTTATTACCAGGCTACACAAGAGTTGGTCCCAATTTGATAGAGCTAATATGCTATTAACTCGTATTTCATAGTATAAAATATACTATTCTTTGCTTGGCGGATGTGATATTATTTTATAAAAATATTCTCGTTTTGCTGCTATACGTAATATACGTATCTTAAGATGGAGCCACGGCGTTGCCAGCACATCTTCTTTTATAGGGTAGAGCAGTAGCGAAGCCTGAGCCAAGGCCAGGTTAGCACGTAAGTCCCCCGCCATTCCTGAACACAATGTTCCTTTCCACACAGCATTGCGATCGGTTACAGGGTACCAGCGTTTGTCGCAAGAACCCTGAAGTTATTTCATCCATCCGCAGAGCGACTTTTCCTATTATTGTTTACCTGTGCCATAGTGCATTGGTAAAATCTTATGCAGCCAACTCTCCCACCTTAACATAACGCTTTCAGCATTCTGAAATTTTCTCTCGAAAGCCATGTTCGATCGATCATTACTTGAGCTGGTTTATGCACTCGTTATTAAGTCATATTGTATATTTTAGTAAATGAATTCATGATCAAAGTTTAATATAATTATTTATATCCAGCCACAAATGTAATAGGATTTGGCTTATCTAGAGTTATAGACATAACATAGTGATTGATTATGTATCAATTGTAAATAATTCGTAAGATGGGCACATGTTAAACCCCTCTATGAAATTTAATGATTACTTATGTAAAGTGGTTTTGAATTACCAAATGTTTGTGTACATCCTACGCTGAATGCTGTTGTAAATAAGTGATATATAGCTATGCCAATTGTAAATAAATATATAATTAATTTAATGTATTTCGTTCTCTGTCTCGTTATTGATCTAATTCAATCCAATTCTAATTATTATTTATAGCCTATATATGTGAAAACTATGCATTAAGTTAAATTAGATTAGTGATCTATTTTAGTCAATTAAGAACCTCTCTTTTAATTATCAGAGTCTTATTGCTTCTCCGTGACCTATGTCGGCCGTGTGGAAAGAGGTCTACTACGTGTAATTTCAAGGTGGTCATTCGTAGGGTCTTGAGTATTGGAATCCTGGCTTACGAGTTGAAATGTGGTCGGACTCGGGATGTCACAGTCCTAGTCTGGTCAGCTTCGGTCTCTTTTGCTTGGATTCTGAATTCTGTTACGCGAATGTACAAACTTGACTGTTACAATATATATATAATTCTGTCTGTACTGCCAAGTGTTTCTTACCTCTGTGAAATAATTTTTTTAATTCCAACGACTTATTCCTCTTTATTAATTATGAATTATAAACAGACTATATATGAATGATTAACCAGTGATCTGAAATAATAATAAAAAAATTAAAATTATACTTATAATGCAAATTTAGGAAGATTTAAATATATATATATATTATAATGTCTGTGTGATATATTTTATTTCTAATTGTTATATGTTCAGTTCTCAATTAGTGATTAGAATGGTGATGATCAAGTGGTCTATTTCTATTGTAAAAGTCATTTTAAAGAACTTTAAAAAAGCACAGATTATATTTTCTGATATCGCCATCAATTTTGTCAAACCAGTGTACAAGGGTTGAACTAAGATTTATAATATCTAGTCGTTTCACTTATAATCAGAATATATCAAATAATTTGCCAGAAGTCTGTCTAATATCCTAATTTATTTGCTGCTAACATATGGACATATTATTCAGTCTGGAGCATAAGCATGCTCTAAGACATAAGCTATTTAAATTCACAATGTAAATGGGACAAGATTTAAATAAGAGGTACCAAACTTAATTTTAAATAAGAGAAACAAAATAATGTATTAAATAGTTTGATTAATTCATAATTACTCATGGTTATAGGCATATGTAAATATAATAAAATGTTAATCCTTAATTGACATGACTAAAGTATTTGCAGATGCTTTTTCAGTTAAAAAGAGAGAATAAAAAAACTAATTTATATAAGAGATGCAATGTCTAGACTTTACTAACCAATTTGTTATAAAACAATTGGAAATTGCAGGGATATTGTTTCAAAAAAGCATTTGAGGCTCAAATAAAAAAAGGCTTCAATTGCTTTTATGAAATGCCAATATTCCTGTAATTTCTAGTTGTTTTATAATAAGTCTAGATTTTTAAAAACAAACTATATTATATCAATACAAAAGATAACCTATATATAAGCACTCAGATGTGTTGTATAATAATTTAAATATTAACATGTTTAAATTGTCATAGACTTATAAAAAAAATTTTTTAGAATACATAATTAATTTGACAATTTACAGAGATTTTTAGATGTTTACATGACATATCTATACAAATAAGTGCAGACCTGATGTATAAAATATTTATTAATTTTTAATGATATATAAATAATGATTGATTTAATATATGTTTGGGTACCCATTCAGATGTGATCATACATATATTTTCACCAAACATAATTAACTCAATGTCAAAAACATATATACATAACCAATGCACACATAACTGCATATATATTTTCTTACTAATCTAAGTCATTGATTGGCTCACTATTCTTAATTGTAAATAAGTTTTTTTTCTTTCCAAAAATATAGTACTTCTTGATAGTCATTTTCTTTCTTTTTTTCAGATTAGTCTTAATTAATTGCAAAAGTCTTTAAAAATACTACAGGAAGTTCTTTTGTTCAATATAGAAAGATTTTTGGAGTTTTTCTTTTTTAATAAAGTAGGAAACACATCTTGGTTTTTTTTAATAAAGTAATTACTTTAAAAAAAATTTGTAATTTAAAAATTACAACTGTTATTTTCAAGAAATTATTAAAATATTCTCAGTATATATAACACAACTTACTAGCAGTCCGTTATATATGACACAGTACCTATATCTGTGCTTATATGTATAAACTACTTTAGCACACTGATGGAATCTCTAGGCTAAGCTGATTCCTTCTAGAAAGTAGACTGGTTTATTATCATCTTAGGAAAAGGTATAATCTGGTAATTGTTGGTCTGCAGTCTGTATGCTGTCTAATACATGTATATATGAGATATGAACTGCGTAAAAGCACGGTCATGCTTTCATATGAATCCAAACTACTATTGTGAATTAGCATGGCTGACTTACACTGTTTTACCTTTAGTTATATCTTCATAGTAACTGTGTAACTCTAAAATCTTCCAACTAATCTTTTTTTTCAATCTTTTTATAGTCAGGGTGAAAAAAAAACGAATTAAAAGTAAATTTTTTTGATTGACTTTTTCCAATTTACCTTATTCCTTTCAAAAACAACTTTTGCAGGATTTTTATCAAAATATGTTATATAAGCTTTAATTTAAAAAAATTTAATCAAAATAGATAGTGGAATTTTATAATTATTAGTATATCTATTGTAACATAAAAACATGCTTATTCTAATTTTAAAATCAGAATTAATAAAATATTAATTAGACCTTTTTAGTTGTTTAATTTATAGTAATTTTTTTAATTCAAAATTATTTAATTCTTAATTGTTATTTCAATGTAATAGAAAATATTTACAAAACATTTTTCTATGCATGCATACTACTATGTTTGCAATGAGACACATAACTCAATATATATATATATAAAACATTGGGATTTTTCTTTTCACTTGACTTATAATTTTTAACTGAAATATCGTAACTTTTTATTTATGGATTCACCCTTGCATGTGGTAACCATAATGAATATTAAAAATATTAATCCACAATTAAAAGTTCACAAACTAATTTTTTTTTTTGTAATCCATTTGCTTTTCAATAATATGCAATTCTGAAACATTCTCAAATTCTGGCTAATTCAAAATAATAATTAAATGGCAGACCAGGGAATGGTCAGCATTATTTATCTTGTTTAATTTGAAAAATGTCTCTGGTCTGATTTATCTTTAAGAATTATTGGCTTTGTTATAATTATACATGTATTCCAATATTAATCCTAGTTTCCTGACATTATATTTATTTTTTTAAGTTCACAATGTAGTCAAATCCTAAATGATTACAACTTTGCATTTTCCATGCAACGTTTATACAAACTATCATTTTTATTCCAGTTCTCAGTACTTAACAGCTTTTATAGATTGTATTGGCTGCAGAAAGGAGTTTGCTATTAACTGAAAGGAGACCCTTTGATTCTTCTTGGAGGTCTTAAAGGAACCGAGCAGGGAAAATTCCTAATGTCCACTCCATACGTTTTTGTCGTTGCAGTTGTTATTACTATATGATTATTCATATAGTATATGAACATGGATGGGCTGCTCACCAACACGCATTAGCCAGCGTGGTGAGTTTATTGGCTTTTTACCTCTGAGTTTAAGATCAAGAAACACCATGTTCTTTTTTCTCAGTGCCTGATAAGGCAGAATGAATGTTTGTGTAAATAATAATTATTTTTCCAATACATATTTACAATTATGACAGACAAAAATAAAACATGGCCGTTATTCCCAGGAGGCTGTAAAGTCACCAACCAAGGCAGCGGTTGGTGGCCAAAGGTAGAGGGTGCTAAGAATCCCCTGATTGTGGACCCAGGCTACCATTTGATGACAACTTTTTATTTAGGTACTTACAACTGCAGATCACTTTCAAGTGAAGGAAGATTGCAAGAATTAGAAGAACTGTCTTATATTAAATGGGACATTATTGGACTTTGTGAAGTTAGAAGAAAAGGTGAAGAGACAATTGATTTAAAAAGTGGACATATACTCTATTATAAAGGCACAAATATTGGAAATACAAGTTGAGTAGGATTCATTATAAATAAAAAATGGAAGAATAACATTGTGGAGATTGATGGTGTATCGGACAGAGTGGTAAAATTAGTTTTACAATTTAATAGCAGATGCCAAATGCAGATAATTTAGGTTTATGTGCCAATAAGTTCTCATAGTGATGAAGTAGTAGAAGATTTTTATATGGATGTACAAAAGGCTTTTGATCAGAGTAAACAATATTTTAAAATTGTTATGGGGGACTTTAATGCTAGAATTGGTAAACAAATGAAAGATGAAAGTGCTGTAGGTAAATTTGGTTATGGTAATAGAAATGAGAGAGGACGTAGACTTGTTGTGTTTGCAGAAAAAGAAAAACTTTATATTATGAATTCTTTTTTGAGAAAAATGTTAAAAGGAAATGGACATGGAAGCATCCAAATGAAGGTACAGCAGAATTAGATTATATTTTGACTAACAGAAAATACATATTTCAAGATTGTAATGTTGTTAATAAATTTAACACAGGAAGTGATCATCGATTATTAAGGTATAAGATACGTGTTAATGTAAAACTAGAGAGACAACAATTATTAAGAAAAACAATATTTACAGTTGATATTCCTAATCTTCAGAAATATTCTAATGAATTTAAATTAGAACTTACAAATCGGTTTCAAGTATTAGTAGATTTTGAACATGATTCAGATTTGAATGAAATTAATATGAAAATAACTGATATACTTTTAAAAACTGCAACAAAGATAGCTGGTAGAAAAAAGCAGCAATTAACTAATAAAATTTCTACTGAGACTAGAGAATTTCTGAAGAAAAGAAGGAATAAAGATATACAAAAATGATGCATTAAAAAGAATTGAATATCTCGAATTTTGTAAAATGGTGTGGAAAAGAGTTGAAAATGATATAATAAGAAAGTATAACTGAATAGCAAGGAAAGCTGTAGAAGAGAATAAAAGTCTCAAGAATATCAAACATTTTGGTATTGGTAGGAAATTTATATCTGCAATAAGAAAAAAAGATGGAATTATTACTAAAAAGAGAGATGACATCATGAAATTGGTAGAAGATTTTTATCAAGAATTATATAGTAATAAAGAACAAGTACCTCCTATAACTATTACATCTTCCGAATTGCCCAGAATTTTAAATGAAAAAGTGAAACATGCAATTAAATCTATGAAGAAAGGAAAGGCTCCAGATAATGATGGAATTATAATTGATATATTAAAAGAAGCAGGTGAAGAAATAGAATTTTTTTTAGCAAAATTATATACCAAATGTCTAAATGATAAAGATGTACTGGATGATTGGAAAAATGCAGTAATAGTATTAATATTTTAAAAAGGTGATAAAGAAGATATTAGAAATTACAGACCTATCAGTTTTATATAAAAATTTTACCAAGATAATTACAACTCGTCTACAGAGAACATTGGATCCACTAATTTGATTTACATTTGATTAGTCACTATTATGGATCTGTAAAAAAAAAAAAATCAAAACCTTTTTTAAAAACTATTTTGAACTGCATTTTTGAAAATGCTGGCCATTTTGAAAGATGGATAATAGTTATAGGATAATGACTTTATTTATAATACTGTATTCAATATGTTTTTATTAACAAATTAGAATACAATTAATGTATTTTATCAGATTTCCATCCAAGTCCTTAAAAAATAATTATTACTTTCATTTATTTTCAAACTAAAAAGAATTGTCATCATTAATGATTACAAAAGCAAAAAAAAAATACCAATTTTATTAGATATAGTAATCATGTACAACAAAAAGATTATTATTAAATTTTAAAATATGTATATTAAGTAAACTGTATTCAATCAGTCAATTTTTCGCTTCAAAATTATTATGAACGCTATTTTGCTTGTAGCAAAAAGCATGTTAATTGTAATAGTAAAATGATCATTTTGAGGGGGGGGGGGTAATAAAATGATTTTGACATACCGTTAATAATCAACTTCATATAACCAAAGGTGGCTAAACATAAGTTTAGAATTATTATTTATTTGATCAATAATTTCAAAAATTTGTTACCAGAAAATGGTGATTTTATCAAAATAGCAAAAAAAAAAAATAATAATAATTTATTTACATTGTTAAAACTTCAGTAATCAATTGTAGATTAGCATTATCAAATTTGTATTTAATTTCATTGAATTTATGTAAAATAAATAAATTTGTAGTTTTTTTTAAAAAAATCACATACATAACAAGTTCTATTGGTTATATATATATAGATGTAATAAACACCTCCATACTTCCCCATTCTTTTTAAATTCGTATAAATAAAGATATAATATAAGACAAACGCCCCCCAAGATGCATTTCGTGCTGAACCAGCAGTCATCAGTTGGCCCAGGTCACTATCTCTCATATATATCTTTATTATATGCAAAGTATTTATCTAGAGCACATTGTTACATTTTCATTTACCATTGTCAAACTCCCTCCACTCACAACTCTGACGCCATCCATTTCAGATAAATACACTAATGATTATTACTAATCATTTTCGAAACTAGAGATTATCTCTAGCACAGATATAAACGTTAAACCTCAATTAAAGATTAATATATCTGATGGCGTCAGAGTTGTGAGTGGAGGGAGTTTGACAATGGTAAATGAAAATGTAACAATGTGCTCTAGATAAATACTTTGCATATAATAAAGATATATATGAGAGATAGTGACCTGGGCCAACTGATGACTGCTGGTTCAGCACGAAATGCATCTTGGGGGTCGTTTGTCTTTTATTATATCTTTATTTATACGAATTTAAAAAGAATGGGGAAGTATGGAGGTGTTTATTACATCTATAAAGATATTACATACGGGACAGATAAAGGTGAATAACTCCGTGTGTGTAAATTTTAAAAAATCAGATATATTAATCTTTAACTGAGGTTTAAAGTTTATATCCGTGCTAGAGATAATCTCTAGTTTCGAAAATGATTAGTAATAATCATTAGTGTATTTATCTGAAATGGATGGCGTCAGAGTTGTGAGTGGAGGGAGTTTGACAATGGTAAATGAAAATGTAACAATAAAAAACTTTAATAATAGAAAATAAACTGCATCAAAAATAAATTTTGAAATGTACATTTTGATAGTTTTTTTTCCTTTCATCGTGAATCAGAAAATATTTCTTGGCTAAATAAGAAGCAAAATGGCAAACTTCAATTAAAGAATTAGCTTTTTTTTTTTAATTCTTGCTATCATAGTGTTTTTACACAGTATATGTTAACCCATAGATTAGTAATTTTTTAATTAGTAAAATGTTTATTTATTAACACTTTTTTTTTTTTACAATTTAAAATTATTTAATCAATTTTTTACATCTTTTGAGTTTAAAGTGACAGATTAAATTTTCCCTCATAGAACCCATTATATAATTGCTTATTTTTAATGCATTTTGGCACATCGATTGATTGTTCTTGATAGCTAGGATAAAGGTGTGTTAGAATTAAATATTATGCACACACTTGTTTGCAAATAATAAATTGATGAAAACTGATGATGATGCAATCCAAATGATATAATATCTAATCTCAAGCTTGTGTTTTTGCAATGTGAAGTTAAAAAATTAAAAAAAAAAAATTGTTTATTTAATTTTTTGCATTTTTGTTTATTATTTGGATGAAACAGGTAAAACTCTCTGTATTGCCACTCAGTGTAAGCTAGAGTAATCAATGGATTGTGCTCTCAGATCCAAGGCTCATCACTGACAAAGGCTACAAGCCAGAAACTAGTCTGGGGATATTGGATGAGTAGGCGCTAGATGGGGATTTTATGCACAAGCCTTCTGGCATCCATTAATTACTCTGGCTTGCACTGAGTGGCAATACGTATATAGAGTTTTGCCTGTTTTAATAACAGTTATGAGCTAGCATAAGAAAATGATGATCATGTGATGTTTATTGGCATTATTTGGATAATGAGTAAATGAATCTGAAGGATCATACCAATGACAAAAACGTTCTTGGAAAATTATAAACATTACCCCCCCCCCATCTTAAAAGTTAGTGCATTTGTATTCTTTATCAAGCTTAATACTTTTATATCTTTCTTCATTCAACCTTCTGTATTTGTATAAAAAGGGTAGCAATTGGCTGCATTGTGAATTTGATAGATTAAAATTTAGAGACAATTTTATTTCTTAATTTGTAATTTTTTCTTTTATATATATTTTTAATAGAAGTTTATTGAATTTGCAGGGTTGTGATCACAGATTGGAGTAGGGTGAGAGCAAATACAGATGGTGTAAATAGAAAAAGATATGGGTTCTGAATTAATTTACTTAATATTAATAAATTCATTATAGGACAGAATTGTATAATAAAATTAAAATCACTTTTACTGAATAAAAGTGACTGCTATATTTTTAAATTGTATGTTTACTCCAACTGTGAAGGATACATATTCATGTTAAATGACTGCTGCAATGAATGACAAACTTCTCTATTGCATTTGAATATTGTTTCTGTTTCTGTTGAATTTTTAATTTTTCCATAAAAAAATATGGAAATGAAATTATAATTAAAATGAAGTAAAACACAAAATTGACACCTTATGTATTGGATCCTACCAATCTTAGAAACATCATCACTTAAGAAGGTCACTAGGCTACTCAAGGACTCTAGAAAATTTATTTGGGTTGACCAAATACTAACGATGATGAGCATCCTGACACTGACACTAGCTCAGCTGAGACTACGAGACTCACAAATATTAAATGATTGACAGACAGACATAGTAAACAAATATCTGCCAAATTAATTTAATAAATATAATAATAGTAATGTTTATTAAAATTGAAAGAAAATTCAAAAACCGTAAGATTAATTAATATTACATCTCTGAAAGTCTTAAAAGAGTATGGTATTATTGACAGCTTTGGCAGTTAAATGGATCCTTCCGTTTAATTACTGTAATAAGACTAAAATCTTTTAACGGCGTTTTTAATAATATAGAATGTATAATCTATATGTGCGAAGGACTAAATTTAAAAAAGAAGAAAAGGTTCAATTTATTTCCTTGAACGCTTATGCATAAATACAACAATAAAGATGCATGTGTGCAACAATATCTAAACCACTAAATAATTATAATAATCTAAGAAGGACTGTTGAATAATAGAGAGGCATGAGAAAGTAATGCTAACCTTCCCATGAAAAAAAACAAGCGAGTCGATGATTTAACGATTGGTATATTCGTTAAAAAAATATGAATTTGTCCAAAACTTCGCAGTCAGAGACTCTGAAGAATTCGGCAATATATAACACCAATAACCAACAAAACGGGTGTAGCGGCTATGCCAAAGCTAGGCTATGACTGAGTAAATAGACCAATTAAGGCAGTAGATGATCGGAATGACCAGATGAAATATATTAATATGACCGGGTAGAAATGTTGCTACCCCATTGAAGTAAGAAAAAGAATAATAAAAATGTATGAGTTTTGTCTATCAGTAATGTTATTTATAAATGTTTAAATCTTTATTATTTATTTATCAGTATTATTTATTATTGTTGATATAGCAATAATTTAAAATGAATTTTTAAAATATTCCATTTCTTTATCTATGGAACTATACCAAAATAATATTTGTATTTTGCTTTACAGATTATTTTATGCTGGTGCTCGGGAAGGACATATGCCTTTTGTTCTGACCATGATTCAAGTTTCTCATTATACACCTCTTCCTGCTGTACTTTTTACAGTAAGTGAATTCTTGAATATAAATTAAAAATTGATAGTTTATATGGTTATTTGCAGTTCAACTCTTTAATTGTAGTATTATTTGTATTAAAAAATATTTATCGTATGATAACTGTTCTCATTATGAGAGTGCAAGGAAATAAATTACAAATGAATTATTAATGTTTTTAAAAGAGTTTTAAAAAATAATATAAAGTTATGACTGTGACTTGACTTTTAATGCATTCACAATAATCCCTTCTTTAAATACTGTAGTTTTGAAACTGTTATTTAACTCATCAAAGAAAATTAATAAAAATATCCATTTTTTACATATATATTAAAAGTGCCTTCTGGTAGTTTTTCCTAGTTGGATAAGTATTATATAATGTAGTGGGGCCACAAGACACATAATATTTTATTCTAAGTCCATAATCATGTGTCGAACATCATGTATAATAGCTTATATTGATAAAATTTGATTAGAATGTATATTGATTGTTGAACTGTAAGTGAACAGTACTTTTCAACATGGATATATATGAAACAGATGCTTTATAGTATAAATAAAATTTTTAAACAATAATATAGTTATTAATAATAAAATGCTTTACCTACAGCACACATCATTCGCTTCAGGAGATTCTACCTACATGTTGATCCAATATGTTCTTTGTGTCACAGGGAAGAAGAAATACAAGAACATCTGATACACTACTGTAGAGGCTTAGAGAAAGTTAGGCAACTGATATTGAACAATTATAGGAAAAGTGAAACCACAATAGAAAAAATGCTGAAAGCATTCAAGGAAAACAAAATCCCAACAATATGTGCAGCCACTTTCAGCATATATGCCTTATGGTGTACCAGATGTACATTTACATTAGGCAACAATACAAGAAGACATCCTAACACATATCATAACAAGCTACAGAAACTTAAAGAAAGAGACAATCTTCTTGCACCACCGGACATTTTTGCCACCACTTGGTCTCTCTTTAAAATAAGAGCAGCATTATAATGGATACCCAAAACACAATCTCAGAAAAAATGGAAAGCCAGAACGGACCGACAGTCAGAACTGAACTTTGAAAACTATAACAATTACTAAAGATTCTAATAGGAAAAAAGCTTTTCTTCCTGTAATTAATGATGGATCCTAGTTTATTATATTTGATACAATATAAACCTAAAATGATATAACCATTTTTGCCTAATAAAGTTTGCTTTGAAACATAATAATAAATTGAAGGAACACATTTACATATGATTCACTCATTCATTCATTGAAAAAAATAATATGAAAAAAAAACTTAGTATACGATATTTTTATTTTTTTAAATAAAGTAAATAGTAAAATATCCTACTTACATCATTATTAAATATGTTCTGGGTGATATTTTTTCTTTCAGTACCTTTTTTCTTTTATAAAAACACAAGAAACTACATCTATAATTGCTTTGATATTTTTAAATTAGTATCAACTTTAAATATGTTGTGAAATTTTGTAAAACTTTTAGTGTTATGCTTAGGAAATATTTGACTATACAAAATGTTGCACATTAAATTCAGAAAAGATAATTAAGGAAGAATAAAATGTATATGCTTTCAACATGTTAAACCAATGAAATGTTATTAATAAATACGACTCCATATAACACTTAGAGATGCGAAAAATAGTTGCTCAAATAATTTTATGTTTTCTTTTTATTATTTTTGTTTGTTTGCATAGTGTATAATTGAAATAGTTTAGATTGGTTCAGTATAATTTGCAACTTTGTTCAGCTGGAAGTTAATTCTAAAATCCTTACATTTGAGACCATAAATCTGCTTAGGATAATATTATAAAGTAAATATATCAGTAAATACAAAATGGTATATGATATTTGACCTAACTGAATAGGTTCGATAGGTTGAAATGTGTCTTAAGAGTATTTAATATAATCTCCCTGTTTACATATGTGCATATGTTCAACACATGACTTCTAATTGTAATTTCTTAAAAGATTTAAACAGATGTATTAAACTAATAATAGTCCTATTATAAAAGAAATTTTAATTAAAAAAAAACCATTTATAAAAATAAATTTATTATGGATTCAAAATTACGTTAAGTAATATGATTTCTTTTTTAGGCATTTCTCTCTTTACTCTACTTGACATCCAGTAATATAGAGCAACTTATCACTTACTTGAGTTTTGTTGCCTGGTTAGCTATTGCTATGAGTGTTGTTGCTCTTATTGTCTTGCGATTTACTAAACCATCGTTACCACGACCAATTAAAGTAAGTTAACTTAAATTGAATATAATTTTATATTTTATTTTATTTTTTTTTTTGATTGAAAATTATTTTTAGTTTACAATTTAATCAGCATAAATTAAATAATTTTTTTTTACATATTAAATATATACACATCAATTAAGATTTAACTAAATAACAATCCATAGTTCCTTTATATTACACATTAACAATTAGTCCTTGATTTAAAGTTCTAAATCTATTAATGCTATAATCACTGCCAAAAAAACAAATACTGCCACTACAATAGTGGTGGAATAAGTGAATACTAAAAGTTTATACTCACAGTGCTTAAAATACAATTCTAATTGGATCTTCTCAGGCGTACACAAATAATAAAAGCCGGTGAGGTATATAAACATTTCCCCTAGCCAGGTTTCTTTCACCTTCAGTGGCATAGGCTCTGGGACACTTCATCATTGCAGAAAAGTCTAAGGCACTTTTCCCTCAACTTTTTTCAAAGGTCCTTATGACAGCAATAACAACAGCATGCGATAAGTGGAGAAAAGCTGACGACGACACTCTTTTGTTGCATACACTATTTATACTGTTTTCTCCTTGCTTGAATTCATTGATACATTCTTATCATTCCAATGTGAAAGTAAATCCATTTGACTTATGCATCTTTACAATGATGATTAGGATCCGGCTTCTAATTACATCCGTTCACATTCTTTAGTAATTAGCCTCAAATATTTATTCCATTTGTTTTCTCCTAAAATAGTTTAATGGTTCAATTTTAACAATACTGTTCTCTCAGTATTTTAAATCCACGAGTTATATCCGGCCTTGTACATAATCATTTGCATTATCTTTCGGCAATCTTTTATAGAATGTTTTTAACTTACAATCTTTTTCTGTTTAAGTCTAATTTATCTGCCAACCAATCTTTCTTAGTTGAATTAGACTTAAACCAAAATTATCAAAATAAAGTTTCCTTTATTTTACAAACTTTATTTTTAATTATTTTTTAAAAAAAAACGTACATATCTATTTAACATTTAATTTCCATTAAGGTACTTGTGTATAATTCAACCGATGACGTTTTTGACTTACCGATTTCCCTTCCGGTAGACATCGACGTTTTTTGCATGACCAAGTGACTGGCGTGATTAATCCATCAGAGAGTCAATTTTTTTTTTTTTTTCATCCGCGAGATTTAAAATTCGTAGAGAGGTTTGGGAAATTTTTTGATTTTTCTGTCTATTGCGATTTTGCTATCCACGGCATCACAGTTACTTTTTTGAGCTGTTAATTCGGGTAAAGTGATTTATTTATCTGTTTATTTTAAATTTACAAAAGTTTTTTGTTAATATTTCTACAATTCTCAAACTTCTCCGGTAAAGTGTTTTTTATTTATCTGTTTATTTTAAATTTACAAAAAGTTTTTGTTAATATTTCTACAATTCTGAAACTTACATTGAATTACATTTATTGTGTAAATAATTTATTTTCCGGTAAAGTGTTTTTTATTTATCTGTTTATTTTAAATTTACAAAAACTTTTTGTTAATATTTCTACATTACGTTTTTAATGTGTAAATAATTTGAAATAATTTTTTAAATCAATTTTGCAATATGCAGTACGTTTTAAAAATTACCAAATGCATGTAAAAGTGCGGCGTTTTCTGGATGCCATTAATACCAGAGTTTACAATTAGATCGCATCTTTTTATTTAGGTGTTTATTTAAAATTGTACAAAAAGTTTTTACTAATATTTCTACAATTCTCAAACTTATATACAAAAAATATTTGTTAATATTTCTACAATTCTCAAACTTACATTGAATTACGTTTTAATTTTATTTTTAATTTCTGAATTATATCATACAGCTATGAGAGTAATATAATGTCTGATATACATGTACACTGGGCCTGCGGCTCACAAAAAAATCCTGTGAGGTTAAAACATTCCCCCGCCAATTCCTGCGCTACAGTGCAGCTGCTGTATTTTAAAATTGCAGAATAATAGTTGTTGACGCATGCATGTACATTTTTTTTTTGAAGTATTTGCCTGACCTGCATCAGATATTTTTCATTTTTAAATATTTTTTAGCATGTGACTTGGATAATTCAACCGATGATGTATTACCCTGAAGGATCAGTCTAATCTTGCGATTTTATAATACTGTACTCTCAGTATTTTAAACACGTGTTTATCTGCTTGGACACATTTTAGCGATTACATATATCCGCAGATCACTTGGAGAACGTTTTATCTTAAAAATTTGTCAAGTTTAGATTGATATGCCTTCAGGGTAATATGTCATTGGTTGAATTATACACAAGTACCAAAATAAAAAAATATATTTTAAAAATTTAATTTTTTATTTTTTTTTAAAAAAATTAAAAAACTATATATCCATGAATTATTAGCGATCTTTTTATTGCTTTTTAAACTATATATATATTTACATTTTATTACTATTTTTTTCTCTGAAGTAAAACTTAGTTTTATAATTTATAGCTCTTGAGTTACTCAGCCTAATATATTTTCTACAAAATATAGCAAAAACTATGAAATCAACATGAAAAATATATATAATTTTGTTAATTTTACAATTGTATTTCATAATTAAAAAAATAATGAAATATTTATCAGCTTTATATAGTTTTACTTTATTATTAAATATATGCATTTTTTTTATTTTTATGTAATCTGATATCTTCTTTGGGCTCCTTTTTGATGAGAAAATATGGTGGCTATTAAGGTCATCTGAGATTTTGCATAGTCTCAGTAGTTGAATAAGTAGCATATCTAAGATGATATGTTTTGAATTTTTAATTACAATTCTCTAAGGATCTGATTGATAAGAAGAAAGATAAGCTCTTTCCCCACTCTTTACTTTTTTGCTTTCTCTTGTATTCTATTGTTCAGTATGACCCAAAATAAATAAAAATATTTTACTTTCTTATGAAATGATTAATCAAAATAATTTATTTTGATCCACTGAATAAATATATTAATTTGAGAGTGTATGTTTACATTTATTCAACATTAACACGTGTACTTTTATTTTTCCTATAATTAGTTTTATCATTCATGAATGATTAAGACAAAAATTGTGTTCTCTTATTTACATAAATGTTATTTACTTATATTGATAATCAGGCTTATTAAATTTATTATTTTAAAGTGGTTAATTGAATAACTTTAATACTTTCTTGTTTTCTATTTTTTTATATATTATTTTTTTCTGTCCAATCGAAATATTAATTTGAAGTCAACTGCTTTGATATATATATATGCATAGATACAGATTTATTCCCTATTTATTTAGAGCATTATATTTGGTGTGGGTCAATGGACACATTAACTTTTTCTGGATTTTGAAACATAACTAAAAAAAATTTTCATTAGTAATACATGCAATCACAGTTTAAAGAAAACATTTATTTTGATAACAAAGAACTACTTAAATAAATGTTCAAAGAGCATTGAACTCCATATAAATTAAATAAAGGTGCTTTCTAAGATCATGCATCTTCCTATAAAACTCATTCATTTATTAATTATCAACAAAAACAAATAAACTTCAGCATTTATTAAAATATCACACACCCCCCCTCACCAAGAACCAATTAATGTTCACTTAAATGAGTTCACATAAGAATTTTTCAAATTATTTATAAAATTGTAAAAATCTTTTTAAAATATATATATATACACACCTTTACCCCGCTTAGCGATTGTCTACTTAGCGATATTTCGCAATAGCGATCATCATCAATTTGTACCCACTACTTCGATGTACAATCGATTATTCGCTATAATGATCGGGAAAAATTTTTTAAAAAAATTTTTTTTGCCAGCCATCTTGAATTTTGCATCACTGATGACATCAGAGATAGCTATATTATACCCAAAAGCAAAAGTATATTATTGTAATATGTATATAGGTAATGACTTTGCAGTAATTGTATACACATACAATATTTTATTTATAAAACCCATTTTAAGGGTTTTATATCTATAATTACTTTATCTATAATACTGTATACATCATATATAATAAATAACACAGCAAATGTTCATCCATTTTTTCTTTTAAAATATGTATATATGTTCTACAATAATATCAACAAATTAAAAATCCTTCTCCTTTTTCTTTTCAAAAACATTATTTTCTTATCTCAATACTGAACATATACAGTATTTATATTTATATAATACAAAAACTCCAATGTTTCAACATTGATTTGTAATTAAATAATGTAAAAGAAAGAGTAATAAAATACACCTTTACCCCGCTTAGCAATGGCAATTGGTCCTCCAAAACTCATCGTTAAGCAAGAATATCGTAGACAAAATACGTAATTATAATGGGGGTCTATGGGAAAAAATTGGTCGGTTCCAGTGACGTAAAATATCCACATTGATTTCCAAGCTCAAAGATTTTCTTGATTTTTTCATGACAATGATGACTAAATACGGTATCTAAAAAGAAAAGTTTTATATCACTAGGAAAAAAAATGCATATTTTCACTTTAAAAAGTACAGAACAGCAATGAAACTAAATTTGAATTTAAAAGTTTTTATATTCTTCCGCGGAAGTTTTTCATCGTAATGAAAAAAAAATCTATACTGAAGTGCTTTTTTTAAAAAATTGTATTACAGTATATATTACTACTATACATTTATTTTATTACTTATGTGAAATTATTCAAATTAAAAAACAATGTTTAATTATTAATTATTTAATTGAACATATAGAAAAAAAAATCAACTTATTTTCAAAGTAAAAAATCTAACTTCTAATTTTCTAAAACATACAGGTAGGTTTATTTTTCTTACTGTATATTTTTAGTAATGTAATAATGCCCCCCCCCCCCCCGTTCGAGTAGAAAGATTTTTAATTAAATGCAATCTGTTTTTTTTTTAAACTTTTCTAATTCGACATCGTTTTAAAATGTTGTTTTTCTTCTGATTTGAAACATCTTGAGTGTAAACAACATGTTTATTAATGAAGTTACAAAATCAATAACTATTTTTACATAATTATCCAGGTGTTCTAAAAATAATATATCGTATTTAAGAAACACACACACGCAGTTTAATATTCATATTTAGTGTTTTCCTGAAAGTTTGTGATGATGGTATTTTATTTGTCTTGTACTGTATTTATATATTGGAGTATTTGTATACAGTATTATCAACAAATTAAAAATCCTCCTTTTTCTTTTCAAAAACTTTATTTTCTTATCTCAATACTGAACATATATATATATACTGTATATACAGTATTTATATAATACAAAACTCCGTTTCAACTGTTTATCTTCATACAGTCATTTTCAAGGATATCTCTCTCCCACTGCTATATTTTATTACTCTTTCTTTTACATTATTTAATTACAAATCAACGTTGAAACGTTGGAGTTTTTGTATTATATAAATATATATACTGTATATGTTCAGTATTGAGATAAGAAAATAATGTTTTTGAAAAGAAAAAGGAGAAGGATTTTTAATTTGTTGATATTATTGTAGAACATATATACGTATTTTAAAAGAAAAAGTGGATGAACATTTGCTGTGTTATTTATTATATATGATGTATACAGTATTATAGATAAAGTAATTATAGATATTTTAAGGGTTTTATGAATAAAATATTGTATGTGTATACAATTACAGCAAAGTCATTACCTGTATACATATTACAATAATATACTTTTGCTTTTGGGTATAATATAGCTATCTCTGACATCATCAGTGACGCAAAATTCAAGATGGCTGCCAAAAAAAATTTTTTTTTTTTAATTTTTCCCGATCGTTATAGCGAATAATCGATTGTACATCGAAGTAGTGGGTACAAATTGATGATGATCGCTATTGCGAAATATCGCTAAGTAGACAATCGCTAAGCGGGGTAAAGGTGTATAGCAGTGGGAGAGAGATATCCTTGAAAATGACTGTATGAAGATAAACAGTTGAAATGGAGTTTTGTATTATATAAATACTGTATATACAGTATATATATATGTTCAGTATTAAGATAAGAAAATGAAGTTTTTGAAAAGAAAAAGGAGGATTTTTAATTTGTTGATAATACTGTATACAAATACTCCAATATATAAATACAGTACAAGACAAATAAAATACCATTATCACAAACTTTCAGGAAAACACTAAATATGAATATTAAACTGCGTGTGTGTGTTTCTTAAATACGATATATTATTTTTAGAACACCTGGATAATTATGTAAAAATAGTTATTGATTTTGTAACTTCATTAATAAACATGTTGTTTACACTCAAGATGTTTCAAATCAGAAGAAAAACAACATTTTAAAATGATGTCAAATTAGAAAAGTTTAAAAAAAAAAACAGATTGCATTTAATTAAAAATCTTTCTACTCGAAGGGGGAGGGGGCATTATTACATTACTAAAAATATACAGCAAGAAAAATAAACCTACCTGTATGTTTTAGAAAATTAGAAGTTAGATTTTTTACTTTGAAAATAAGTTGATTTTTTTTTTCTATATGTTCAATTAAATAATTAATAATTAAACATTGTTTTTTAATTTGAATAATTTCACATAAGTAATAAAATCAACAAATAAAAAATCCTTCTCCTTTTTTCTTTTCAAAAACTTTATTTTTTATCTCAATACTGAACATATATATACATTAATATACAAAACTCCAACGTTTCAACTGTTTTATCTCATACAGTCATTTTCAAGGATCTGCAACAATATTAAATACATATCAACAAATAAACTTCAATTACATAAAAACTTTCTCTTACATTAACATAATAACAAACATATAGAAATATATTTTACTTACAGCTTTCTTCCACTGCTATATTTTATTACTCTTTTTTTTTTTTATTTACATTGTTTAATTACAAATATATCTTAAAATCATCCAAGAAACTTTCTATACAAATTTAAATACCAACTCTAATTTCCAAAAACCTCCCCCTTTCTTTAAATTTTATCTAAAACCCATCTTAAAACTACATTCCTAAACTATATATTTAAATGAATATAAAACAAATTTAAACATTCCTCCCCCCTCCTCTCTCTCTCTCTTTTATACAAAAAAACTTCTAACAATTTACCTAAACCCATTAAGCATTTATTTTAATTATACAGTAATTTATATTCCTTATCTACTCCATTAATTCTATTTAGAGTAGGATTATATTTTTTTATATAAAAAAATTCTTTAACCATCCTTTCCCTGTAATTTTTAACCCTTTCTAACATTTTAATACTAAATTCTTTATGACCTAAACCTTTACAATGAATGTAAATATTTAAATTTTTGTCATACAAATGTTGTCTAAGTCTAGTTTTTAATTTATTCTTAGTTGTGCCAATATATGAAACCTTACCCCCCCTCCCTCTTACAATTTAAACATTCAACTAAATATATTCCATTCATTTTGTCAGTTTCTATATTTTTTGTATCATTGATTAAATTTCCTAAATTCAATTTCTTTTTATATACTGGTTTAATAATTAACCTACTTTCCCTTTGTATTTATTATTTATACTTTTTATAATCTTTTTAATCTTCATAAAAGTATCTCTAGAAACATTGTAACTATTATATATAAAATTATTTACATCTTTCCCATTGTTTCTCTTCTTTATTATTTTTTTAATATTTCTTTTATTACATAATTTATCAATAATTTTAACTGGATAATTATTTTTTATACCTTCCTCTTTTATATTACTAATTTCTTTTATAAACAATTTTTCTTCAGAACATAAATTAATTGCTCTGTTTATCCTATTATTAATAATATTAATTTTATGTTCATATTCAATATCTGAATCCCAACTACTTAACAAACCATAAAAAGTTTCCTTTCTGAATACACTAGTTTCAATATCAACCTTACAATTTTTAATAACTTTTTTTATTATAACATCCATATAAGTAATTATATTATTCTTTTCTTTTTCCATAGTAAAACTAATGTCATCATCAATTGAATTAATATACCTTATAAAACATTCAGATTTTCTATAATTGCCATTGAACACTAAAAAATAATCATCAACATACCTAACCCAAAAAACAGGCTTATATTTTGTAACAAAAATATTTATCTTCATAATCATCCATAAATATAGCAGCTAACAATCCACTCATACTATTCCCCATAGTAATGTGGATTCGTATTATGAAAATTTGTCTAAATGGTTATATAATAAAATTTTTAAAAAATATGGTGAAATAAAAAAAGAAAATAATGTAACTAATTCATATGATTTTGTAAGGACTTTAAATGTTTTTTTAGAGGGAAATAAGTATAAAAATGTGTTTTTTGTTAAACTTGATATATGTAGTATGTACACGAATATTGTACCACATAAGGCATTTGATATAATATTGAATAGATATATTAAAGATACTAATAAGAGTATAAAAATGGAATGTAATCAATTGTATGATATGTTAAATATTTGTTGTAAAGATGTGGTATTTAAATATGATGAAGTATATTATAGACAATGTAAAGGATTGAGTATGGGGAATAGTATGAGTGGATTGTTAGCTGCTATATTTATGGATGATTATGAAGATAAATATTTTGTGTTACAAAAAAATATAAGCCTGTTTTTTGGGTTAGGTATGTTGATGATTATTTTTTAGTGTTCAATGGCAATTATAGAAAATCTGAATGTTTTATAAGGTATATTAATTCAATTGATGATGACATTAGTTTTACTATGGAAAAAGAAAAAAATAATGTAATTACTTATATGGATGTTATAATAAAAAAAGTTATTAAAAATTGTAAGGTTGATATTGAAACTAGTGTATTCAGAAAAGAAACTTTTTATGGTTTGTTAAGTAGTTGGGATTATTACATAATTTATCAACATAAAATTAATATTATTAATAATAGGATAAACAGAGCAATTAATTTATGTTCTGAAGAAAAATTGTTTATAAAAGAAATTAGTAATATAAAAGAGGAAGGTATAAAAAATAATTATCCAGTTAAAATTATTGATAAATTATGTAATAAAAGAAATATTAAAAAAATAATAAAGAAGAGAAACAATGGGAAAGATGTAAATAATTTTATATATAATAGTTACAATGTTTCTAGAGATACTTTTATGAAGATTAAAAAGATTATAAAAAGTATAAATAATAAATACAAAGGGGAAAGTAGGTTAATTATTAAACCAGTATATAAAAAGAAATTGAATTTAGGAAATTTAATCAATGATACAAAAAATATAGAAACTGACAAAATGAATGGAATATATTTAGTTGAATGTTTAAATTGTAAGAGGGAGGGGGGTACGGTTTCATATATTGGTACAACTAAGAATAAATTAAAAACTAGACTTAGACAACATTTGTATGACAAAAATTCAAATATTTACATTCATTGTAAAGGTTTAGGTCATAAAGAATTTAGTATTAAAATGTTAGAAAGGGTTAAAAATTACAGGGAAAGGATGGTTAAAGAATTTTTTTATATAAAAAAATATAATCCTACTCTAAATAGAATTAATGGAGTAGATAAGGAATATAAATTACTGTATAATTAAAATAAATGCTTAATGGGTTTAGGTAAATTGTTAGAAGTTTTTTTGTATAAAAGAGAGAGAGAGGGGGGGGGGATGTTTAAATTTGTTTTATATTCATTTAAATATATAGTTTAGGAATGTAGTTTTAAGATGGGTTTTTGGAAATTAGAGTTGGTATTTAAATTTGTATAGAAAGTTTCTTGGATGATTTTAAGATATGTTTGTAATTAAACAATGTAAATAAAAAAAAAAGAGTAATAAAATATAGCAGTGGAAGAAAGCTGTAAGTAAAATATATTTCTATATGTTTAATATGTTTGTTATTATGTTAATGTAAGAGAAAGTTTTTATGTAATTGAAGTTTATTTGTTGATATGTATTTAATATTGTTGCAGATCCTTGAAAATGACTGTATGAGATAAAACAGTTGAAACGTTGGAGTTTTGTATATTAATGTATATATATGTTCAGTATTGAGATAAAAAAATAAAGTTTTTGAAAAGAAAAAAGGAGAAGGATTTTTTATTTGTTGATATTATTGTAGAACATATATATTTTAAAAGAAAAAGTGGATGTACCTTTGCTGCGTTATTATATATTATAAGTAACAAAATAAATGTATAGTAGTAATATATACTGTAATACAATTTTTAAAAAAAAGCACTTCAGTATAGATTTTTTTTTTCATTACGATGAAAAACTTCAGCGGAAGAATATAAAAACTTTTAAATTCAAATTTAGTTTCATTGCTGTTCTGTACTTTTTAAAGTGAAAATATGCATTTTTTTTCCTAGTGATATAAAACTTTTCTTTTTAGATACCATATTTAGTCATCATTGTCATGAAAAAACCAAGAAAATCTTTGAGCTTGGGAATCAATGTGGATATTTTACATCACTGGAACCGACCATTTTTTTCCCATAGACCCCCATCATAATTACGTATTTTGTCTACGATATTCTTGCTTAACATGAGTTTTGGAGGACCAATTGCCATCGCTAAGCAGGATAAAGGTGTATATTTTAAAATAAACTTTATTAGGCTATAAGATAAAGTTGGAGCCCTGAGGCTATTTAATTAACAATGAAAAAAGAGGAAAACTTGAACTTGGCAGAAGCTTATGGTTAGTGGCAACCAGGGTATGTGAGAAACAGGACAAGGTACCTAATTATTCAGCCGATAGAGTAAACTTTGCCCAGGTATCGTTGTAGAGGCACCCTGGTGATAGGGCAGAGTCTCTAGTTTTGGCTTGTTAGAGTAGTTTGGTGGAAATAAGCTGAGATGTGCTTTGAGAGTGCCCAAATACTAATTTACACAGAATTAATCACAAGGAGAAAGTGAGAAAAATGGACAGCCTTATCATGGCACAAGTTCCTTGTTTGAGTGTATTTTATACTGATAAAGCATCTTTGAGGTCTCGAGAAACATTGGCAATGATGAAATGTCTGGTAAGAAGAGAGGCCATTTTAAGTTTAAGGATGAAATCTGTGTTTACGAATTAAGGCTTTATTAGCGATACCTAATGTGGTAGGGAGTGAAGTTTGAGACGGATATTTTAGCTTGTAAGTATCCCAGAAGGAGCTTTTCCCATCTAGGGTGAGTTAGGTGGAAGGTAATACTTTGATGATGTGTTTCCATGTGTCATTTAGTCACTGGCTTGAGAGTGGAGGTCAGGTGTCAATAGAATCGATAATCAACAGAAGTGATAGCTGTGGCAATTTCAGTCAGGCATGTTTTTTTAAATATATAATTGGCAAATTTAAATTGCATTTAGTATAAAATTAAAACATTTTGTTTGTATCTTGAATTGGACTTTACTAATTTATATATATGTAATATAATTTAGTTTTTTAATATTTGATCATTGAACTTTCTTCAACTATTATCTTTAAATAGAAAGAAGCTTTAAAGAAGTAAAGAATGAAGATTTTAAAATCCTTATCTTAATCAAGAATAGTGTTTTTATCTAAAAGTAGTTTCATTTAGAAAGAGTAGAGATATGAAAAACATTGCTGAAGGTGTCAAAAGTATTATTGTGTGATTTAAAAAAACAGATATTATCTGTTTCCTAATTTTAAAAATTATTTGATAAATTTGGTTAGTTGATTTTCTAATTAGGAGAGACTTAAAATGAAAAGCAGAATGGCTAAAGAAGTCTTTGTTTTATTGTTAAGCAGCATTTGGGAGTTTGTTAAAAGCAAATTATAATAAAAGAAGAATTAATTAATATACCAGCAAAACTCACTATAGGTATTGCCACTCTCTGCAAGCTAGAATAATCAATGGATGCCAGAAGGCCTGTGCATAAAATCCCCATCTAGTATCTACTCATCCAATATCCCCAGACTAGTTTCTGGCTTGTGGCTTTCGTCAGCGAGGAACATTGGATCTGAGATCATTGCACCTAGATCTTAGAATCCAATGCAATCGTCCAGCAGCCATCATTTATCTCCATTTAATTACAAAACTATGAGACTTAAATTGAAAACACTATAATATTTTCAATCCAAGTGCATTGGCTTATATAATCATATGATCTGAACTCAGTTCAGTACCTATACATTTTGGTGTCTTTGGTTCTTTAATATAGTCACCACTATCTTATTAGGCAGGATTGGGTTTAAACCAATAATGCTTGCTTATAATATAACTGTTATTAAAACAGGCAGAACTCACTATACATATTGCCATTCTCTGCAAGCTAGAGTAATCAATGGATGACAGAAGGCTTGTGCATAAAATCCCCATTTAGTGCCTACTCATCCAATATACCCCAAGCTAGTTTCTGGCTTGTGGCCTTCATCAGTGAGAAGCCTTGGATCTGAGAGCACTGCACCTAGATCTTAATCTAATGCAACCCTCCAGCAGCCACCTTTTATCTCTATTTAACTACAAAACTATGAGACTTAAATTGAAAACACTATAATATTTTCAATCCAAACTTATTAGCTGCCTAATAGGATAGTGGTGGCTATGGTTATTAAAGAACCAAAGACACCAAAATGTATAGATTCTGACCTGAGTTCAGACCTATATGACTATATAAGCCAATGAGCTTGAATTGAAAATATTACAAGGTTTTCAATTTGTCTCATAGTTTTGTAGTTAAATAGAGGTAAAAGATGGCTGCTGGAGGGTCGCATTAGATCCTAAGATCCTGTTGCAGTGCTCTCAGATCCAAGGCTCCTCACTGACGAAGGCCACAAGCCACAAACTAGTCTGGGGATATTGGATGAGTAGGCACTAGATGGCGATTTTATGCACAAGCCTTCTGGCATCCATTGATTACTCTAGCTTGCAGAGAGTGGCAATACGTATAGTGAGTTTTGTCTGTTTTAATAATAGTTATGGTGACCATGTGATGTTTATTGGCTTACTTAATATACCATGTTAAGAAAGATTAGAGCTAAAGATAGGAAAACTCAGAGAAAGGAAACTTACTATGATGATATTGAAGATTGATAATTAAAGGTTTTTACATTAGATTAAAAATTTTAAAGTTTATTGTGAGTAAGAACTCTTGTTAGAAAAAAAAAAAGTCAAGAATAATGATGAAGAATAGTTAAGAAGCAGGATGTAATCTAGATTATATGCATTTTAACAAATGAGAATGGTCTTGCATGCATACACATTTATGTATAAATGAATATCTCTGTTTCATACCAAAACTGGCTTTGAGATATCAACAGTATTGTTTTTTAATAAATGGACTAAATATTCTCTTTTGATTCTATATATTTGATAGCCATTTTGAACAATTTAACAATGAATATTTCTTAATTCTTTTTAAATTTATGTTTACATTGATTTTCTTTCCAGGTCAATATAATATGGCCTATTATATATATCCTTGGATCTTTGTTCTTACTTTCTCTTGCAACATATGCATCTCCAGTTGATGCAGGTAAGTACAATATTTCAATTTTTATATTGAAATACATTGATTTGGATATATGTGAATTGTGTTTCATTTGTTTTCATATATATATGTAAAGTGCATTTTTTGCCAGATAAGATGGCTACAATTGTTTTGCACTTATAATGGGCAGCTTTTGTGTGTATTAAACAAAGAACCACTATGTGCATTGATAATGATGTGATGTAATTTATTTTTTATTCCAAAGCCATCAATTACAAGTTTGGATAATCCTTGTATTCTTAATAATTGTGACTCAACCAAATCCTCAGATTAGTTTCTGGCTATTGGCCCTGAAAAAAATAAAAGTGACTTTTAGATGTGTAAGTGCAAATCTAATATTATTTATTTATGCCAATAGTTGCTAACTAATTTGAGAATTTGGATGTGCCGCTACCATCTAGTGCAGTGGTGTTCATGAAATTTTTAAGAAATCCATTTAAGTTTTGGATAATACTAAGGTTTTTTTAAAATAATTTAATTTTTAACAATAACATGAAAATAATTTTTTTTTTTTTTGTAAATATATGATTTGTTTCAAAAATTTCATTTCAAATCATCTGTGCTATTATTAAAATATAAGGAAATATAAATTTATATATTAGACTAAATTTACTAATAATATTCTTACATACTCATAATTTAGGCATGGTAAAAATAAATAATGGGTTGCATCAAATTTTCATCCAAAATAAAATATAAAAAGGCTGCATACCATTTATTTAGTGTTTATTAATTACAAAAGATAGCTCTGGAATAGAGTAAATAAATGAGTTAATGCTCCTAATGTGAACAGTAAATAAAAAATAAATTTATAATTATCTTATAAGTTTAATAATATTTTCTATTTGCACACACCGATGAAATTAAGCTGTTCAGTTAATAAAATATTTATAAGTATATTCCATTCAGACAAAATAAATGTCCATAAATTAAAATTATCAATTGTTACATTTTTCAATTATCATATATAATATATATTTTTTAATTTAATAATCAGAAATTAACTAAACTCACTTTTAAAGTTTTTTGAGAATAACTGAAATTCAAATTTTAATATTTTTCTTTTCTTTTTATACATTCTTTTTATATTATTTATTTTGTTCAAAAATCAATTTCTTATTCACATAAGTTAAAGAAAGTTAAGATTTTTCTGCATCTTATTACTTTTTAGCTTTCAGTATTTACATCTTAAAAACTGTGAAAATATTTAAAGTTACTATTTCCACTTCTCATAAATACAATGTTTGACTTGACTTATGAGCTTTTGTATAATCTAAGAAAAACTATGGTCCATGAGCTACATGTGGCTCACTATGACAATTTGTGTGGCACATGCATAAATTTTTCCCTCCAATTTTACCACAAAAAGCAATCAATACATGTTTGATGGCATAATATTTTAGTGTAGATAATTTATATTTGAAAACAATGACTTCAACAGAAAAAAGTTTTTTGTAAAACACATAACAAACAATATACCATGAAAATATTTGTTATAAAAAGTTTTCATTATATCTCAAAAACAATTCATCACAATTCTAAATAACTTTTATCACATAAAGTTTGTCATAGAATGCACATCTAATCAGTTATAATGAGTTACAAATTCTGCCAATTATTCAATACATTTCAAAAACTATGAATTTTACAGAAATTTGTTTTAGACAAAAATGTCTTAAATCTCAACATCTTTTATCAAATAAATTCTTTCACATTAGGTTCAGTTTTTGAATAATTAATAACTAGGATTCTAGTTGTATCAAACCAGAAGTTCCCATAAATAGATATTATTGTCCAATAGTAGGCCTCTAAGTTAACCTAGAAAGGTTGTGACACCAAAATTTCATCACAAAATTTTGTTTTATTTTCAAGTTATCATTGGAACAGAATTTGATCATTTATGAACATATACACTCATTTATTTGGCACTGGATATCATTGTAAAATTGCCCAAAACTGATTTTAAAAGCTTTATTTTGTGAAAATCAGTTTCCAGAAATGATTGCAATACTTTCTCTACTTATGAGTATCTCTTACATCAGAAAATAAAAAAATTTTTTTTTATATGCAATCCTACTAGAACAGGGTGGGGAACTTTTTTT
Source organism: Epiperipatus broadwayi (assembly GCA_028023455.1). Classification (NCBI taxonomy): domain Eukaryota; kingdom Metazoa; phylum Onychophora; class Udeonychophora; order Euonychophora; family Peripatidae; genus Epiperipatus; species Epiperipatus broadwayi. The sequence continues at coordinate 2,897,911 of JAQFVV010012404.1, read as the reverse complement.
CTGCCAAGGGCTGTTTGTAACATTCATGGGACATACAAACTTATCAACTTAAAAATTAGCCTGCTATATTTGAACATTTAATTAATTTAACTCTAATCATTAGAGTTGGACAATCTTTTCAGCTGACAGGCCAATTTCAACTGGTTTTTTTTAAATGAGAGCCATAATTTTTTTATAAATTAAAAATCAAGTGACATCATTATTATTAATAACTGTTACATATTTAATGACAATTTATCTGATTTGTCTTGGAATTCTTCTTCATATATCTCTATTCTAGAATTTCTTTTTGTTATGGACAGATGAATTCTTCAGCAACTAGGATGCAGTCATTTATGAACTCCCTTTCAGAAAATAGTTTTGAGGTTTCTGTATTTTTTTAAAAAAAAAATGTAATTTGTCTTCACAGAATTTTCTGACTTTTTATGAGTCATGTCAACCACTTTTTGTTATAATCAGATTAGTAGTGTTTTTTATTAACTGAAATACTTTCCAGGCATATCGAGATCTTTCTATATAAAAAATATGCATTGATCCATTTTTATTGAAATATGTAATTTTCTGTGTCAATTTTTAATTACCTTACTTCGTTTAGCTATTGTAATAAAAAAATAAAATAAATGCAAAATAAGAATAACAAAACAAAATAAAATTCTAATTTTATTTTTGCAAATATACAATTGGTATGTGAAAATCATTATGAAAGCAAAGAAAATCTTCCCAACATTATAGATTAAACCTGTAGTCAGATTAACCACACAACATAAATAATTTATTGGAATATTGCACATCTGATAAAAAGATCTATTATAAAGATTAGATATAATTGAGAAAATAAATATTTTATTTTACCTAACTCTTAGTTTAATATTTGAACTACACATATATTTAAATAGAAGTTTTATGTAAGGCTATTTTATATACATTTTTGAAAATGTCTGGGGGGGGGGGTTTGAAAGCTTTCAAGGGCCGGAGATCCCCCGCATTTCCACTAGAAGCTTTATAGTAGTCTATGTGGCTAATGGTAAAAAAAAAAAGATTACCGCTGATCTAAGGGAATAAGCTAAAAATGGTGCCATTTTCTAAGACTGCCCAGACATACTATTAATATATAATTGCTGTAATTTCAGTTTGCAATACTTTTTAATTGATTGCTGACATTTAATTAGAAAAATCTCATTAAACTTTCAATATTTCCATCTTAAAATCTGTGACACTTTTCAAATTTTAAATCTTTATAAAAGATTTTTTACTTATGAAAATATCTTGGAAGTTGTGATATTTTCAGTTTTGACACTTTAATATAATTCAGGATAATAAATTAAAAGTGTTTCACTTTTGATTTAAAGATGGATTAGATCAATACTGTTACTAGATGTCTGCATGATTTCAGTGTGCAACAACAGTTTTTAATTGGTTAAGTGTCTGGTTACATCAATGAGAAAAAGTGTCATTAAAAAATAATGATCTCTGCTAATTTGCTCTAACAAGCTTTATTGATAAAGCCAGCTAAACAAAGCATTTAAAAATCTCTATCTTGAAAACCGCTCCTTAATCTCAGACCAATGGTTTCATGCTTTGGCACTTCTCAGTGAGGCGCTAGGGTAGTTTTAGAAACTAGATCTAAAAATACCAAGCCAAAGCCAGCATTTATTTAAAAGTTAACTATTAAGTAGAAAAACTGAAAATTTTAAATACCTAAATGTCTTCAAACCCAGCTATCTAACTTAAATAGCTATATGGGACTGAGAGATCTTCAGCCAAACCCTATATTAATAGCCTTAGCAATATAACTTTGCTTAAGACTTTAAAGCAAAGACTATAAATAGTCAACAAAAAATCAAAGTCATCACATGACTCAATTTTTAAGCTTGTAAATAAAAAATAAAGAGCTCTGCAAATTTGCTCTAACAAGCTTTACATGATCATTATTGTATGGAGAGTTTTGCCTGTTCTAACAAGCTTTATTGAAAAATGCCAGCTAAACAAAGCATGTAAAAATTTCTATCTTGAAAAACCACTCCTTAGCCTCAGACCAATGGTTTCATACTTTGGCACTTTTCACTGGGCGCAAGGGTAGTTTCAGATACTGTCTAAAAGTAAATGCTGGCTTTGGTTTGGTATTTTTAGATCTAGTATCTGAAATTACCCTTACACCTCACTGATGAGTGCCAAAGCATGAAACTATTGGTCTGAGGTTAAGGAGTGATTTTCAAGATAGAAATTTTTAAATGCTTTGTTTATCTGGCATTTATCAATAAAGCTTGTTAGAGCAAATTAGTGAGAACTTTATTTTATTTACAAGCTTAAAAAATGAGCCATGTGATATATGACTGATTTTTTTTTTTTCTTCTTAAGTGTCATTAAACTTTCAATATTTCTATCTTAAAGTCAGATAAAATCTTATAATTATTATATATATAACTCTTTACAGGAGAGGCTTATTTACTTGTAAGAATTTTTAAAAGTTGCAATATTCCCAGTTATCACATATATGTCTGACTCACTAACTCATATAATCATCTCTTTACAGGAACAGCTTCTTTAATTTTGAAAATATTTAGGAAGTTGCATATTTCCACTTTTCATACATGTAAAATATGTGTCTGAGTTATTATCTTTATATAATTTAGGATATTAAACCAAAAGTGGTTCCATTTTTGAATTAAAGTGACTTAGATAAATACTACTACTAAATAGAATGATTTTAGTTGCAGTGCCAGTTTTTAAATGATTTGTTTGCCTAATTACATCCTTGCTGGAATTTATGCAGAAAAATGTCAATATTTACAAATATATAGCAAAACTGAATTCCTAGATTATTTTGATACAAAAAAGTAGACATATAATTGCTGCAGTGCATGGACTAAACAATTTTTAATTAGTCTTGCTTGTCTGAGAATTATTTTTCTGCCTGTTTGGCTACTGATACTGATTGAAGACTAAGTTTAGAAACTTATAGCCATGCCTGATGTGGAGTGAGCTTGAAGACCTGCTTTAAATATTTATAGTGTATCTGATGTTCTTTATTTTGAAGCAAAACTGCAGTGACTACTATCTTTAGAACTTGGACAGATTACCATAAAATCTCTTTAGCATTTCTTTTCTTCTGCACAATGAAACATTTTATTTTGCTCAATTTAAATTTTTTTGATTTAATACTTTTGCAAAGTTAAATTTTTATTATCTAATTTTTGCTTCTGAAAGCCGGTAATTTAAGAAATGATACTCCATTGAATAGATTGATCAAGTTTTTTTTATCTATTTAGTGTTTTATATGCTTTCAGAAAATTGAGTTTCTCATTCCTGCTATTATTTTCTTATTTTATAATAAGAATATAGTGCAACCCTCTTATTTCAGTAGAAAAAATAAAAAGTATTTGATTTTTTCCTTTTATTTTTCTACTATCATAATATCTTTATATCAACAAGGATGTGCACTCTTTTTTCTCTAATGTGGGCATTTTTAAAGAATATGTACAAAAATCCTTATTTAAACAAGAGTCTACTTGTTATATCTATTTTCATGATTGAGATGATCACCAAATGAATATTTTTTATTAATATTGAATTTGTATTTTATCATTGTAAGTCAGTCGGTCTATTTTGTTTATCCATAAAAAAAAGAAGTTTACTTGTTTTTTCTATGTGCAGACTAGTCTGGTAAAATTGGCATGTGAAATGGAATACAACTTTATGTATATACAAACACACACATATATATATATATTACATAAAAATGTTTATTTTTTCTTAGGGGTTGGTTTTGCCATAACTTTAACTGGGATACCAGTATACTTAATTTTTATTTACTGGAAGAACAAACCTAAATTATTTTTGGATTTCATGGGTGAGTTTTCTTTATTTATTTTATTACAAAGTTACATTAAATTTTTGTTTTAGATTCCTCCATTTTTTATTGCAATAGTTTAAGCTTATTCAATTCCCAAAAATAATCTTTTACTTATGTAATGGTTTCACTTGTAAAAAAGTGGAATTCAAAAATAATATTAATGGAAAACATACAGGGTAAAAATATTAGCTATAAAAGTTATACAGCATTCATGCCCTGGTAATTTGTTCATATAATAAATAAACATGAATGGGCTGCATATCATGATTGGAAGAATGTAGTAGTGATAGTGGTGTTTAAAAAAATTAAAATGAAAATAACAGAATTTACAGATCCTTCTCTCTTCTAGAAGTCATTCAAGTAGTAAGACCAATTCCCAATGAATACGAATTGTCATTTTGTATTGGATTTATAGATTACAAATAGATGCTTCTAATAGATTCAGAAATCCATGTTTTAAGACTATTTACCAAAATTAAAAGTTTAACATTGATAGAGATAATCTTATGCCTTTGTGGATTAAATCAAATATTGAATAAATAAAAATGATGACTTAGTCATCTAAATAATTTGGTTTTCAGAAATATTTCAAAGCTGCAGAAAATGTGGCAAGAGCTAGATGAAAACCAAAAAATAGAAATCAAATATAAATCTTAAAAAGATTAATATTTGATAACTTTTTATCAGTAATAATAAATTAGAAGTTAATAATTATATAAATATGTTGTTCTCTTTGATTTTATTCTACTGGACCATATTTTTGGCAAGCTACACAAGCTGATGTTATCTACTTTAATCTGTAAAAGATTTTCTCCATATTTAAATGTCACATCCTTTCTGTTATTGATGAAAAAAATTGCACATATATCACAATTATTACGTAAATAGCTCTACAGTAATATGTGATGCAAAGTGTAACATTACTATCCATTATAAAACTGAAATAATGCAAAACTATTCACATTAAAAAGATATATGGGAAAATTAATTAAATATAATGGCTAATTTAATTCCTGGTAATATCAATATATATAAATATTGAAACAATCAATTTCTAAATAATATTAATATCAATGCATTAATCTTTTTGTCACATAGTTTGAAACACTGTTAGTTGTTATACATATATGCACACATGAAAAAATAGTAGATTGTACAATTTTTATAATGAATTTTGCATGAATGTAAGTTATTGGTCTCATTTATATTCTACTATAAATTTTGTGTCTTTAGAAAATGCCAAACAACCTAAATCTATCATTAAATGAGTTGAGAAATCTTAATTTTATAAGATTTGAATGTCATCATCTATGCCAAAATAATTTAAAATAAATGAATTAGTAAGACTCTCCCCTCCCAAATCAAATTAACCCTCCCTCTTTTCAACCTCCAATCGCCGAATCATTTTCAGCTTTGTTTTCCCCATTTCTCATGCTTTTTTCCTGAATCTTTTTCACCATGTTGCACACTAAAAATTAATGTTAAATATACTCCCCTTTCATCTCCTTATAAACCAAAATTACTATTCAAATTATACATCTTTCGTCTTTGTTTTCCTATAAAGCATTCATTGCTGTCTTAATTAATTTGCATTAAAAACTCCTCAGCTTAAATCTGTTGTGTTAGTATTTTAGCAGGTTTTTTTATTTTTTATAAAACAACCTTTTTTAGCATCTCTCTCCACAGAAATAGTGGAAAAGAAAATACTTGTCTTTTAATTAGGAAAGGTTCATGTTTCTCTTGATTTATCTAAGATATTTAAATCTGAAAAATTCAAATATGAATTAGACCCTGTAATGATAACACATGATTCATGTCATAAGTGAGTCCCAAGCTTTTTTAAAATTTCTGTTTAATTTTCACCCTACCAACTTCTTTGAAGTATGCAATTATTTCACTTAGTGGTCTCACTTATAGTGCCCCAGAATCAAATTTGATTATCAACTTCACTAGATAGTAGAATTATAATATATTCAAATCTGAATAATTTCTATGTGAAAACTATTTTTAGTGAGTTAATATCAGATAATAGGAAATAATAAATAAAATAAAATAGTTGTGTGGATATTTAGGATTCATAGATCATAACAATTTTTGTTATCTCTGAAATCATTTATTTTTGGATAAGGCTGAAATATTTATCCAAGACAGTTCATAGTATAGCTCATCAATAATGTTTTGAATATAGAATTGAAAACTATCAGAGCCAATCCTACAAGCATTATGGCATCTATTTCAAATTGAAATAAATCCTAAAACAAACATTATATCTGAAAATGTACATATTTTATTTATTATATAATTTTTCCTATTAAATTCATTGCTTTGTTCAATAAAAAATAAATCTTTTAAGCAATTTTAAAATGTACAGTTGTTAAGGCTTGACTCAGATTGCATAATTAATTTCCCAGACCCAAATATCATTATTCTGAAACTTCTCTTTGGTTCTTAGCCATTTTTGGATCCAGAAATTTACAAATTCATACAAAGCCAGTCAAATACATATATTACTTATTATAATTTTAAAAAAGAAAAATACTTGAAAACTATTTCTGTATTTGTTTAAAAAGACAAATTAGTTATAATTAGTGTTATTAAAAAATATAAACATAATTAATCCAGTATTGCTTAAAAAAATGATTCATGAAAAAATAAATTCATCATTCATACTTTTATTATGAAGAAATTTTGCATTGCTCTTATGGTAGAAAATTTAATAATAAAAGTTGCACTATTTTATCAATTATAGTCAGACATTAAAAGTAATTTTATATTATTAGATGATTAACTACTAGTTTTTCTGATGACATTGAGAAACATTTAGTGCAAAATTTTTTGCTTTAATATTTCATATAGTTAAGGATAAATAGATTAATATTTTTTAACAATTCAATTTTAAAAATGGATTTTTATTGTAGAATTACAAGGTTTTTTTTTTGTCATAAAGCATATAAATGAATAGTGCTGATATTATAGTTTTTGAGAACATATTTTTATTTTGTGATAACTGAAGCAAATATACTTTAATATTAGAAATTATTGCCATATTTTTGATTTTATAAGTTGTGCAGAGTTGAAGATCAGTATGCATTACTAGTATTCAAAAATGGAAGTTTTCGAGAACCTTGAGATGCTGTTTTGACTAATACATTTATCGAGACTTATTCTATCAATGTATATAATAATATTTTAAAATGAACATTGACTGACCAAACAAGATATATTTGTAGAATCCATAATATCAGTACACGAAATGTCTATGAGAGCCAAAGAAAATGGAATTCAAAAACCATAAGCTATCAAATAGAATTTACCATAGGAAAAGTGATGTGACCTTAATTTTTTTTTTTAAAAGAGAATTACCGCTGAAATTAACAACTTTTTGGTATAGTAATAATTTATGAATTAAATTTTTATGAGCAATTATAGGATTTTTTTTAAGGATATGACCATATATAGAGAAGCACATTCTAAATTCAATTGTTAATTTATAATCCAGCAGCGATGAAGTATTTGAAACTTTCCACCACCCTAAAACAAGCATGTAGATGAATAGCAGATCAAAAATTAGTTTGCTTGTACATAAATAATGAATGGACATTAATGATAACTAATGTAGTAACATTGGAAAGTGATTGAAAGGAAAAGTAAAACTTGTCCATAGTCAAAAAGTAATAAATACAACCTAACCAGAGATGTATAGTTACTGATAAGAATAATATTTTATCAATTTATTGTGGATTGAATGTATAAAAATATTGCATGCTAGAAAAAACCATTTAATAATCAGTACATCTATTAAGTCTAACCCCCCCCCCCTTTCCAATAAAACATGTATATTGCAATGGATTAATGATTATTTGATATTAGATCAAAACGGTTTGCAGTAGTTATATCTTTACATAAAAATTAGCTTTTGACTTGGATTTCTTAATTAATTTGTTAAATAATAATTAAATATTTATTATTTGATTTCATGTTTAAAACTTTATATGTTGCTTTATCATTTTTTGTATGCATGGTTTATTTTTGTGGTCCTTTATTATTGTTTTTTAGATGAAATTAAAACGTAACCAAAACAACTTTTGACTACTGGATGGAATTTATAATTGAGAATAGATAATAATAATGAATAAATATTGTATATATTCTTTAGAATTTATCTTTTCTAAAAAAAATTTTATACATTTTCTCACTTCACATAGGATAAGCAATATTTATAATTTAAATAAAAAATGATTGATGAATTTTCTTGAACCAATATTTTATTAATCTATTACATGTATAAAATTGTGTTTGAGATTTTTAAATTTTTTTACAGAATCATTTACAAAATTACTGCAAAAATTAATGGTGGTTGTGGGTGAAGAAAAAGTAGCCAAATTGTGAGCATTCCGAACACACTCCAACACTTCGTATAAAGAATCTGGATCTCTTTCTCTTAAAATTCCAGTTCCTATCTAAATTATTTTTATTGCTGGTGGGGAAAGCATTGTTGTTTTTTTTTTGTTGTTGTTTTTCTATTATTTATTTATTTATTTATTTTCTTAAGTGAGATTAAATTAATAAATGTATTCATTTTTTGGTGATAAGTTTTTAAATGAAAAGTCAATCACCATATATTGTTTTAGAGGTATTTCTGTATAGTTTTAGTTCAGAATCCGCCTTAGAATTAAAACAAAGTCTTAATCATAATTATGTATATTTAAGACAATTGTTTTATTATCAATTATGAAATGCAAATGATTTATTTTAAAAATTTCCGACTTTTTGGGTAATCATCAAAATTAGAAAATAATTTGAAATGGAAGTGATTATATAAAACCACTCTTTTATCATTAATCATACCATTTATTTAGAGTGGTGGACATATTCCTTTTTTTTTTTTTTTAGTAAAAAACAAAACAAAAAAAAAAAAGATTCATTGTCAAATGTATTTTGTAACAAAAAAAATCAGAATCTCCAAATTTTCTTTATGCGAGTTTGAAAGTAGATAAATGCATGTGATAGATTATATAGACTTATTTTTTTTGTAAAAAGGAAACATTATAATGCATATCTTTCATTTAATTCATTGATATAGGTTTTTTTTTTTTTAATGTACAAATTCATTTATAAATTTGAATGAATCTCTCATTCTACCGTCCATTTCAAAGAAAATGAAATTGGTATATTATTAATAACTCATGCAAATGCTTCTATAATTCTCATTACTGTATTTTAAGTTTGTAAAAACATCAATTTTATAAGAGCATTTAGAAGAATTAAGTTTTTTTTAAAGGGTAATACATATTAAATTATGGTATTGAAATTACATAAACCATGTTTTATGCATGTATTTAGTTTACATTTTCATTGCAAGCAATAATTTTTGCAAGTATGAATTTTGTACATGCATATGTATGTGTATATAGTGTTTCCAATTTTCTAATTGGGTATTCATAAAATGTGTACTGGCAAGACTAAATATATTTTTGAATCTTAATTTTCTCTTTATTACTATTATTATCATCATTATATATTCTCCACTCTATTCAACTGCTAATTTGTGGTTTTTTGTGTTTTTTTTAATTTTATTTCATTCTTTTTCTTAAATGGATGGCTGGAAGTTTGGCTAATGATAGGTTACCTGAAAAGAAGTAAAAAAAAATCTCAAGCCTGCGTGAAAGCCATCAGATTCCAGTCATCTAATATATTTTTCCATTATATTACAAATCAAAAGAATTACAGGAAAAAAAGGAAAACTATTAATTGAAATCCGAAAATAATTTAATTTTTGTTAAGTCTAAACTATCAAACATACCATCTAGTATCTATTGATTGATTTACTATCAGACTATTAGAACTAAGGAATTCATTATTAATTTTGAACTGTAAATTTCTACTTAAATATTTAATTGAAAACATTTCCCTCAGATTTAACAAAATAATGTTAAGTGAGGAAACGAAACAAAATCATTTTTGTATATTTCTAATGCATTTGAAAAAACAACAGATTTTTCAAACATTTTGTTATAATAAAATAAAATGTGCAACTGTTGGGTTATACAATATTATGCTTTGTAATAAGAATTAGGACCATTTCTAGTTGACATGAGAAAATGTTGGATTTCATTTTGCAATATCTTGGTAAAAGTTAATATTTATTAAATATTAGTGATGTTCTATCTTTCCTATCAATATATTTTATGTAAGTTTCATAATGTAAGTGGGAACTTTTTTACTATTCAAGTCTATTTTTTTTTATAACTAAATGATTGTGAATTGAATTTCCATGATTTCTGATTTTGTTATCATTTTTCATAGAATGAATTAAACATATATATTGGCCATGAGTCAAGGACATAATAATATTGTAAAAGAAGGAAGCCAAAGTATGTCCTTTGAAATTTTATACAGTAAAATCTAGGTGTGATTAGTTTTATCATCAAAACAAAGGAAGTGTAGTTATGGTTTAAACATGTAGAGAAATGACAAAGGAGTAACCAATATTTTAGAAGTAAAAAGTATAATGGTTTGATTTTCTGAAATAAAAAAATAATATTATGAAGGTAATTGAGGCAATAAAGTTATCTTTGTGAATATCATTGTATGGTGCTATTCATAAGAATGTTAGCATTATGGTTAAGGTAAAGGACTTTGTGGCATCTTAGGAAAATTACATTGCTTTTTGTTGCAATATAAAGAATATGAAGTTTCAAGGAAAAAATCACTCCTGCAGATGCTACACAAACTTGTAATAGTTAATTTTAAATTGATCTTCAGATTCAACAAATGACTTATAAAGTTTATATTTCATAATCATTTTATTTATCAGACACAAGTTAAACTATTAATGATGATTTATAAACCACACACACATATATTGAATGACCATCATCAACTAGTTTGACATTTCACTGCTGATGAGATAATCTATGTAAACATAATGCAAACAATCAAAAGAGTTTTAACAAATTAACAGTTCAGTTGTAGTTAAAAAACAAAATTTAGAAAAAGAGATCAAATTATTAGATTAAAAAAAAAAAAGTGTATCTATTAACTCTTTGCCATTGTCATGTTTTACATAATTGCATTAATTTTATTAAGCCTAATAATGGAACTCCACATCAATTCGATGAATTTACTGAAATTTTGCTTGTTTTTATTTGTTGACTATTATATTATTAACTAATCAAGTCAATTTACAGCATTTCTGATTGGCAATCCATAATCACTTAAGTTATCAATGTAGTGAAAATAATATCAGAATAATCTCTCATTATACATTGTATATATATATATATTTCTAAGAATAAAAGTCCACTCATCAGGTAAACTAGATTTTTACACTGTAATTGTGTGCTGTTTGGTTTTAAAACATAAATATCTTAGCAATCATGTGATGTTTAGAGGTTCAATCATATATACATATATAAAGTATTAAATCTTTTAATGTAAAATTTATAAACATCTCGTAATAAGTGGATATGATTTATCTGCATCAAAACACACAAACACAGTATTCAAATCTCCAACTCACAATGATTGGAGATTTATTCCAAGAAATAAATTAATTGTACAGTGAGAAGTCATCTAGTGTTTTTTTCACTAGATTGGTGACTTGGTAGATCATGAAGTGCAAATCACAACAATGCTGTGAATTAATTTGATTGGTTATATATTGTATTTCCTTCCAGCCATAGTGCTTATCATTATGTAATTTTTATTACATGGAGCAAGATCAAATAATGACTAATTAATCAGGAGAATTTGCATTTAGTATTAGCTTTCCTACCTAAAACAGACTGGGATAAATATATATATCACTGCTATATAAAAATAAATCAATACGGGATTAACATTTTATTTATTCCATCTTAACAGCTATAAGGAAATCAGTTAATTTCAATACCATGTCATATCACATACATATATTTTTATAAGCAATATTTTTGCATATTTTTTTATAAGATTATTTTGAATAAATTTATTTAATAGGAGATTGGGGGGGGGGGTTAAAATACTGTATGATAATGTAATGATGTTAATTGTTTATACTTCTATATGCTATTATAGAGAAGCTTGTTATTTCTATAAATTGCTTTTAAGGACATAATCATAGTCTTGGAATGTGCAAATCTTTTGCATAAAAAAAAATTGATTAACTTAAAAAATTCAGGTTTAGATTGTATCCTATTTTGAGTGAAATTTCAGTTTTTGCAACATAGGAAAATTTTTCCAATTTTCAATTAATATTAACGGTCAAAAGAAAAAAACGCTGTAATTTACAAATATAACTCTATATTTCTCTTCATTATGACAATTCTCTGATGAACTTGTACATATATAGTGAAAAAATATTTGTAACATTATAACAATAACTTGCCATTTTGATATTTTTTCAGTTGGATTTTTATACAAACTTATTAAATATTGTGGTTGAGATTATTATTTAAAAAAAAAAATTGTTGTTGAGATTATTACTAAAAAACCCCCAAACATTTGATATTAAGAAAACTAAAACTCCAAATTTCTATTTAGTCTTGCCAATAGTTTCCATTGTTAACTAAAAGATTTTTTTTTAATAAAGTTTTTAGAATGAGTGAATTATTCTTGTTTTGTGTGAAAAGTTTGCTTGACACATACTGGAAATATGCTGTATGGTACAAAATAGTGATTTTATATGAGCAATAAATCTTTTTAAAAAAAAGTAGTATATAAACTTGCAAAATACTCTATGTAATAAAAATATACAATGGATAAAATTAAAAAAGAAAAACCTTTTGGAAACGTGTGTGAATTTTTTTTATTATTTAGATTTATTAAATAAAATTTCAAAAATAACAGTACATTAATTTATTTACAAAATTATTACACATACTTAAATAAGTTTATGCTACAAAATCCAATGGTCTGTTGAAACCACCTTTTCGATTCATGTATTGCCTAAAGAGAGCAAAAAAAAATAATATTTGTAAAAATTCGAAAGAATAAAATGAAAAGATAATGACAAAATCAATAAATGGATTCCATTTATCAACAGGTAAGATAAATATATTATTTTTAATTATATTCTATATATATCTTAAACATAATTCTGCAATCAAAAATGAGCATTTTACATGGTTTTGGAACATCTAAGAAAAATTTACAGATGAATATGAATAAAAATAATGTAAACAAGAATACATTGATTATACCGTTATTAAATTCATTGATCTATCTAATGAGACAAAATAGATTTGAAGAAATTATAAAATAATTCCAAGAATTGAAACCACTCAAACAATTGCATTATTTGTAATTATCTCTGTTAAAAGATATAATTTTTGGTAAGATTGGTAGTTACACTTTAACATTAATAATGATAAACCAGTAGGTGCTTGCAATGATGGAGGGATGATGCTACAAATTTAATATTTTTCAATAGCTATTTATAGTTTGGTTGGGTGCCTGTGTAGTCTTCAGTGGAAGGGCCCGTATGCCAGGTTGTTTCCTAACCAGTTTATGATATAGTGTTTCTGACATAACAGAAATTTGACTCCCCGAATCGATAAGGGTTTCTATTTCTATTTGATTGATTTCCATATGAATCTTTGGGCATTCCTGTTTGGCATAGTGGGGAACCCTGTCTTCCCATGAACACACTAAATTCCCAATGTGTTTCCTTTCTTTCAAGTATATCATTCCTTCTTCCTCTGCCATGAATTTTCTCTTATCGATTTCCCTCATTTTCATCTACCTCAATTTGACTTAATATTTTGTAAATTTCTTCAGCTGACCTAATACTTTTAATCCCACTCGGCATCTTATTTCTAATGGCAAATTTCGACACACCATTTTTACTATCTGATTGTCAGATAGTTTATCACTCTCTAATGTCTTCAGTGTGGCCACTTGTCGTCTGAAAAACTTGTAATTTTCCTTCCCCTTTTCCGAAAACTTCTGATTAATGATTCGCATTTTGATATTCTGCTGTTTCTCATTCCAAAACGTCTTCTTCAAGGCCTCCGATATCCCATATCTCCTAAAATATTTTTGTAAACTATTTATATGCTCTCTCAGACTCTCTTCATTCTGTCCTCTAAATACCTTCATTTCCATCCCCCCTCTCTCCTGTAATTTTGTTATTATCATATCTATCCTGCCTGTCTCTCCTGCTTTATCTTTGAGATAAATAACTTTTATTTCTACTTTTATTCTTATAAAATATCTCTTTAAGAAAAACAAACTCTGAGTAAAATAACACAATTTTTTTTTCTATATAACATTCTGAGTGAAATAATAACACTTTTTTTTTTCTATACAACATGCCAGGCTGCTCTACTGTTGAACCTCTAATCCTCACTCCTATCTTCTCCCCTATCTGGTACTTTATTCTTCAACGCAATATTTGCGAGACAAAATAAAAAAAAAATCTTATCAACCTGCCATTCTCCTACTTTCGGAGCCCCATTCATTGGGAAGCCATTTTAACAGTCAACCCCATATATCAATTATAATGCTTGGCAAAAGTAGGTCTTTAAAATGGATAAGTGGACCACACAAGATAACAGATGTAATACTATGGCTGTCTAGTCGCCATAACACCTGTAGACAGTATTTGACCACTGTCTACCAAATTGAAATTCAAATAAATTATTTTTTGGAATTTTATAAATGCAATTTCTAGATCTTGCATAGATCTTATCTAAGAATCTAAGTTAAAAATTTCAGTCAAAAGTTTCTTCGGTGGCCATTATCTCTTAAGTAAGATATATAAATAAACTTTCATGATGAGCGTCAGATGGTAGCTGACCTCAAGCGCCAAACTTACTAGTGCAGTGAGAATTACACTTTCCCTATAACTCTTAATGATCCTACTTCTATCTAATGAGGTGCCCAACCCTAGCTAGCTTGTTCTCGGGGTTGGGAGGAAAACCTATCTGATGAACTGAGGTATACAGAGAAATCTGCGTATTTGAACGCTCTCTTTCCCTCTTTCTAAATCTCTTAAGCCTGCTCGCGTATAACTTGCGATTAGCTGTATTGAATTCCATCTTTAAACCTTTATTCCATTAGTTAATTGCTCAAATTTATTTCTTAAACTTAAGGTTTGAGTTTAAAAACTATTTAATACATACGTGCCTATTCATATCAGGCATATTTAATTAGTTTTGGATACATCTTGGCAGGGAAAGCAATAAACAAACATAAACGATAAATCAATAGATAAGGCAAGTATATAACTTTTATTATTAATTTACTAAAACATTATTCATAAGACAAAAAACATAAATAATTCTCATATCAAAGTATACCAAAGTAATAACAATAAATAAATTTTTTTACTAAATAACACAAATGTTGATTGGGATTAAAAAAAAATATAGATACAGTTATACGTTACAACTCAAATTACTAATTTAACCATATATAATTATTCAGAGGGTAACAATAGACAATTCTAAGTATATTAATATAAAGAGAATCATATTACATGGTAGACCCCGGGGTTTTAATAATGACACATTAACTTATGTACATTTAGATAGTTCTAAGTTCACAATCCATAAGAAATCGAGGTTTTATTTTATTTAAGAGATATCTGCTATTGGCAAAGTCCGGCATTAGTGTCCATTTGTAGTATTAGCGGGATGCAAAGCAAAATAATGACATCTTTCAATGGAAACTTGTTTATCATATTAGATTCGATCCTTTAGTGTAGCATCTTGGTGAGGTTCTTAGGTTTCTCGTGCTGGCAGGTAGTAGAATCAGCTCCGTACTTGTAGCGGATGGTGATGCCCTTCATGTATCTGCTGTTACCCCATTATTATGAATGTTGACATTTTATAAATTAATTCAAAATACATTTATTCTATAAATCAGTTAATTCAAAAACTTTGATGTCCTTTATAACCATGAAATGATTACATTAGTGGATATAAGATATAGGGTGTCCCAAGGAGTTACTTTAAAAGCATTTTTTATCAATAACATTATCTTTTTCAAGAAGATAGAAAATAAATACTATCACAGATAGACATGCAGAATTAGATAGAATGTGTACTAAATTTTAATAAGGATAAATAGTTGCAGAAAGACACAAGGGAAAAGAGTTTTTGGATGAAATGGGGTGGGGGGGGATAGAAAAGTTAAAATAATAATGTATATAATTTAAGAGATATGCACTGCTAATAGTTATACATATTAGTGTTCCAAGCATAATAAATAATGAGGTGATGAATTTGAAAAGGAAAATAATAGTTCTTATCAAAAAGACTTTAAGGAAAATAAGATATGCATTAGAGAAATATATGATTGGCATGGGACACAATCTAGAGATAGATGGGTTGGTCAAATTTCTATATGAGGAGGATAAAAAGAAAATGAGTAATATAATTTTAGAGAAAATTTTAAATGGGGATAATATTAAAAGGGAAGAGGAATAAAGAAGATTAACAGAATGGTAAAACTTATTAGGACATTTGATATTATTTTCTATATATATATGCTTAAAATTTGTGATGAAGAGTCAAAGAAAATTGAATAAGAGAATAAATAAAATATTAATCATTAAAAAAAGGGAAGAAAAATATAAAATGCAGAATAGATCACAGCTATATGAACGCAAATGATGTCTTTCTGATTCAAGACATAAGAAAAGGTTTAGAGCTAGGATCTTTAGAAACTAGAAAAAAAAATTTAATAAAATATTTTCTTTTCTTAATTTTAAATTACTATTATTATTATATAGAAGAAAAAAAAAGTAACTGAAATAAAAAATATTCAATTTTTTAGTAGTATATGAATTCATGAAACTGAGCTACCTGATCTTAAAAGATGTTTCTACTGTTTTGTTCATGAAAATAAGAGGGATAGAGAAGATTATTATCTATCTATTTGGCTGAATTTTCTGATGAAAACCAATTCTCTGGTTGAAATATTAAAAATTATTGTAGACAAATAATTGTGTTTTATTTAACAAAATGGTTTGAAAGACTTCACTGAATAAGTAGCTTTCATATATAGATGAGTGGTTTTCATTGTTATGCAAATACATAGTATTATGAGCAAAAGTGTTATATAATTAAGGCATTTGATTTGATAAACAAAGAAAGTCTATAGTAATATTTGAAAACAACTTACTATCATGCAAGTTATTTATAATGTAGCTGTATGATAGCATGAAAGGAAACATTTCTATTGTTAGGAAACTTCTTGAATATTATGAATGAAAAAATAATGTTAATTAGAGATATGTATTAGTTCCAATTTTATTTTCCATATTTATGACTGATTTTCAAAACAACTTATGAATGGCTTCTTGAAAAACCATTAATATAAAACATAGGTGTTTGATAGTTTTAATTCAATTTAAACAGATTAAAAGTGAAAATAAGACAAATTTTCTTAGCTCCTATTATATAGATGATTGTCATATTTTGAATGCAATATATAAAGAATTTGGATTGGTCATTAACATTCATATGATATGTAGCTTTTTAAATAAAAATGAGGTGCAGCACAATTCCGGGTGTGCTGCTGCTATACTTAACACGTTAAAAAATGAAGTCATTATCCTCGACCATTATCAATCCACTGCAGGATGAAGGTCTCTCCAAGTTCAATCCATCTTCTCCGATCTTTAGCTTCTCTTCTCCACATCACCCCTGCACACTTTCTTATTTTATCCATCCATCTCACATGTGGTCTCTTTCTGGGTCTTTTACAATCTCTTGGACTCCCGTTTAAAATTTCAATTGTCCATTTATTATCATCTCTTCTAGCAATATGTCCAGCCCAACTCCACTTCAATCTTTTAATTTTTTCAATGAGGTCAGTAACACCTGTTTGTTCTCTTACCCATACATTGCGTTTTCGATCTCTTCTTGTTACTTCCAACATATATCTCTCCATACTTTTTTGAGTGGTCTGAAGTCTCTGTATTGCTCTCCTATTAAGTGTCCAAGTCTCGGATCCATAAGTAAAAACTGGTAAAACACATTTGTTAAAAACCTTCCTTTTCAAACACATAGGCATATTTCCTTTTAGTATTAAGTTATTTCTACCAAAAGCACTCCAACCAAGTTTAATTCTATGATTAAGTACTTTATCATAATGATATACATATTTAAACTAAATTACTTAATAAAGAGCTGTTATTTTGCCAAATTTTTTTGAAATATGGATCCCTATCCAAATAGTACAATGACACTAGTAAAATATTTAAAAATAATTTGATAAAATTTTGTAAATATGAAAGAAGATCATAAGTGTAATTAATATATTCTTCAGCTTAGACAATCTAAAAGAATATGTTTTTACTGGATTGGGCACATAAATCAGATGTAGAGTATTAGACATTTTAAAAATAATTTTATGATCAATTTGAGCACAGTTTTTGCTAGAAAGGCAGACCCTCATTATATTGTAAAGACTATCTAAGCGTTAAGAGATGTAATATTGATTACTTTCATGGGGAGGATATATTGCTAAAGATAGATTCCAATAAAGAGTTACAATTTTTAGGCAACGAATTGAAATCTTTGAGAAAAAATTTTTGTAATCGATATTTAAGACATTATCACAAGAAGTCAATTGACTTAAAGACCAGAATGTGATATATGTGAATGTATTTGTTCTTGCAATAGTTTATATAATTACTGCAAAAGTCTTATTTAAATATTTATTTACATTTTATTGATGAAATTAAAATAGCTATATTTGTTGAAGAGTGGCCACCAATGAATATATAATTTCTTTAAATATATATGCACACGCTCTAACAATTTGTCATTATGATGAAGAAATAAAGAATTTATATATATATAAAATGTTTTTGATCACACCAAACATCATCTTAAAATTTTCAGCGACTTTAATGCTAGAATTGAAAAAAACAACTGAAAAATGAACTACTATGGGTACATTTGGTTCATCATTATTTTCAACTATTATTGATCCACTGCAGGATGAAAGTTTCTCCAAGTTCAATCCATTTTTTCCAATTTATAGTCTCACTTTTCCACATCACCCCAGCAGATGTCTTTACTACATCCATCCACTTTACATGTGATCTATCTTTAGGTCTTTTGCAATCCAGTTTAAGATTTCAATGTCCATCTATTATTATCATCTCTTCTAGAAATATATCCAATCCAATTTCAGTCTTTTAATTGTTTCAATGATATCAGGAATACCTGTTTGTTCTGACAGGCAAAACTCTCTATACAGTGGTGCTATTCAATGCAAGCCAGAGTAATTAATGGATGCAAGAAGGTTTGTGCATAAAATCCCTATCTAGTGCCTACTCATCCAATATCCCCAGACTAGTTTTTAGCTTATGACTTTCATTAGCGACAAGCCTTGGATCTGAGAGCACTGAATTTAGTTCTTAGGATCTAATTCTATGATTAATTTCATTCATTATGTTTCTTTCTTGTAATAATAGTGACAAAAATGAGAGGAATTTGCAGGGGAAAAAAAGTTCTTTCTTTGAAGAAAATTCCAAATGAAATGGATAGGGAAACATAAAAATGAAAATATAGCAAAACTGGGTTATATTTTGACTAATATAAAAATTATATTTTAAGACTAATGTTAATGGAAAACAAGAGATAAAAAACTTAAAAAAGACAGTGCTCATAGTTGATATTTCTAACTTTGAAGGTAGTTCAAACTTAAAATAAAATCAATAAAAAGATATCTGATATCAAGAGCTGCACAAAGATAATTGGTATTAAAAAGCAGCAATTTATCAGTAAAATTTCAATTGAGATAAGACAATGTATGGAAAAAAAAAAAAAAGGAATCAAAATATTTAAAAATGCTTCATTAAGAAAAAGGAAATATGTGGAATTTTGTAAGAATCGACAACAAAAAATCGAATTGACAAGGAAAATTATAGCCAGAGATTAAAAATCTCAAATGTATAACATTTTGGTATTTAAATAAAAGTTATTTCAGCAACAAAATGGAACTAATACTAAAAAGAGGGAAATTATAAAATGTAAAAATAAAGAAAAAAACGAAATATCCTCTACAATTACAATTTATTTGTGAGACATTAAATCTATGAAGAGAAAAAAGCTTCAGGCAATTAAAAAATTAATATACTAAAAAAAAAAAAACTGGTGAAGAAATAGAAACTTGGCAAAATTATATATCAAAATTTAAATGATAAAGATGTATGATGAATAAAAGAATAGTATTAACATTTAAGAAAAATGGTAATGAAGATTAGAAATCATAGACCTTTTCAGTCTTATATCAAGGTAATTAAAAAGAATTTTAAATACCAACCATACAAATAATCTGGATTTAAAAGTGATTTCAGTATATTACTAATGGGTACGTGTTACCATTTGTAAATTATGAAGACATTACAATGATTATAGTTTGGAGCATAAAGATATAGACCTGGAATATTGATATATTTGGAAGAATACATATCAAAATGCAAAAGCAGTAATTGGAGTGCACACCAAGAAGATTAACTTTGATAAAAGTGTATGCCAGGGTGAATTTATATCACCAAAACATATCTGAGAACTGACTAAAAATAAATGTTGCCAGAGATTATCAAATGAAAGTAAACCAAGGAAGCATGATAAAAAAACTAAAGGAATGATCAGTGGATTTTCTCAGAAAATAAAAATGAAATTAATCATAGAATTAAATTTAAATGGGGCGAGTGCTTTTGGTAGAAATAATATTAAAAGAAAATATACCTATGTGCTTGAAAAAAAAAAAAGATTCATTGCAGATCTGAAGATTGTATATTAACGGAAAAGCAATAGAGACATAAGAGTACTTAAGGAGAGCTGTCTGCTGAGAATATCAAAAAGGAATCGAGTGAAATATGTGGGAGAGAGAAAAAAACAGATATCTTTGACATTATTGAAAGAATTAAGAAGCTGAAGTAAAGGTAATCTAAAAAGTTAATAAAAAATTGTAAACAACTTAAAAAAATTTGCTGGTGTGATGTGAAAAAGAGAAATTACGGATTGAAAAAACTGGATTAAACATGGAAAGGCCTTCTTATTACAGTAATACTTGAAAGTGATGATGATGAATTTATAAATTTTATTTATTTTACAATACTTTAAAAGAATATCAGACAAAAATGAAAATGTAAAAATACCATAACTGCTTGCAAATACATTAAATTTTTAGAATAAAAAAACCATAAATTAAAGATCACATTTAATAAAGATAATGCATATTATCATCAATATATAAATGAAGATATATATAAACACTTTGTAAGAGATAATTTTATTAACAGATCATAAAGAATATTAGTACAGTTATTATGCACAGATTTGAATCGCAGGTTAATTACATGATTAAATATTTTCAATTAGTATAAATGAAAGCTTTCTTTTAAAATTTATTTTAATGTCTCCTATTTGTTACTCTGATTATAACAAATATTGAAGTGATGCAATCATTCCCGATCCAGCTGTTGAAGAGGACAGTCAGTTCTAACCCAGCTGCTGAAGAAGGCAGTAGGAGGAAAAAAGTTCCGGACCCAACTGTTGAAGAGCACAGTTAATTCTAAGCCAGCTTCTGAAAAAGACTAGCTGTTCTAACCAAACTGTTGAAGAGAGCAGACCTTCCTGACTCAGCTGCTACAGAAAAAAGCAGATGCAGAAACTCAACTTTTTAAAAATGTTTTTTACAATGAAAAGAAAATCATGTTAAACATCATCTACCTCCATGTAATCTGCTTCACTGGAATAAAATGTGAAAGGAAAGATACCCTGAAATAATCTGTGACACAGAATTGTTGCCAATTAAGAGCATGAGTGTTTTTATGTGTTAGTCTGATCTGGAAAATTTATCAGAAAGATAAATGGATAAATCCTGGCTGTATGTTAGCCTGAAATATTATATTACACAATGAAGAAAAAAAGAACTGTGTACATTAACCTGTAATTGAAAAGCCTTCAAGAAGAAAACCTACATGGAAAAGCTGGAAATTATAAATGTAAAGGACTCCCAAAAGAAAGTAAAACCATGACAAGATCTTCAATTGATATATCTTTGAGGAGCAGCTTTATTTTCTCTACTATAGAATCACTTAGTATAAGCTTGAGTAATCATTGGATTCCATTCTAGTTTCTGACTAATTGTTTTTATAGTTGAAACAGGAACTAAAAGCATATGTTATATGTGAGGAAAGAAAATCATAATATTTTGTTGTTATTCAACTAATATTAGCTTCATTTGCATTATGGTAGAAGTTTGAACACTGATATTACTTTTTATTCTTTGATACAGAAATGATCTCAATATTAAGTTTTTAAAAAAAGATTTTATACCAATTATAAAGTTAAGAGAAATATTTTAAAGCCAAGGTAAAATTTAAACTTTTGCGAAGAATAATATTGATATCATATAATTAAATTGTAGGAGGACACAAAATTGTTTTACTAACTTTTTATAAATTAAATTAAAAAAGAATAAGATTTATCATTTTAGATAATTATAGAAAATTTATTAACAATTTTAGATATTTTACAATCAAAATCAATTGTTACTTGTTTCATTGCAATTACTAAAGTTTTAAAATAAGCTACTGATGATTTTTTATTAAATAAAGAAATTGGCTAATTGAGAGATTTAGAGGTTCAATCAATAATTTTAGATATTTTCAAGGATCTTTGGGTCTGCCATAAGTGACTTCTCAGTAAGATCTCTTAATATTGTCTTTTAAATTTGTAAAGAGATACAATGAAATCAAGATAATAATATTCTACATATTTATTTTTCACATTATTTACTTTTTTTTGATTCTGAAATTAACTTATGTTATTTTTTTTTATAAATCTATTGTTTCTCAAACTAACATTTTATCACATGTAGCATTTAAAATCAATCTTGATGCAATAGTTTACATGAATTTGTTTAAAAAAAAAAAAACAGAAAAAAAATTACATTGCTCACTTTTAAATTTTAATTCATTGAAAATGTTTTCAGAATGAATTAGAATTATGCCAAATTTTGTCAAGACTCATGAATTGCTGATAAAAGTACAAGTTTTCAAGAACTAGTTACATCAAATATATGCTTTATATATACAACACAATAACAATTGTGGAAATTTTTAGTTTTAGAAAGATCATACTTTGAGGTAAAAGGTTAAAACAAATGTTAATCAAAGATTATTTTGTGTAAATATTTTAAAATTTAATTACAATCTTGCTTTGCACCC
The DNA here is from genome assembly GCA_028023455.1 of Epiperipatus broadwayi. Taxonomy (NCBI): domain Eukaryota; kingdom Metazoa; phylum Onychophora; class Udeonychophora; order Euonychophora; family Peripatidae; genus Epiperipatus; species Epiperipatus broadwayi. Next base: position 2,874,875 of record JAQFVV010012404.1, on the reverse strand, counting down.
AGGGGTATTTTTAACAATACCAGCTAGGCATCATCAATAAGTTTTATTAAATAAACTCCACTCAAATTAAACTTAACAAATAAATTTATGTTGAACACATATATAAATAAAAGAATTAGCAGTTCTTAGAATTTACTTCGTAACCCCTACAGTCTATAATATTTAACTACTGGTTTGATGATTTACTTCACATGTACAATTTGTTTCTTTCCATTTTTTCCCCTATTTTGCATTGATTATTTTTATATATAAAATGCCATATACTCCCTAATTAAACACTTTATAATACAAGTTAAAATAAAATAGAATTTATTCTTTCTTGCTAATAGTTTCAACTGTCCAGCAGTCATCATCAGAGCTACAACATTTAAAAATATATAACCATACAAGTGATACTTATCTGTAAAAAAACATTATAAACAATATCATATACAATGGATTTTTAAATAATGTAATTTTTTAATGATCCCCATAATTATATATTCTTATATTTTTAATTAATATTAATCTTTTATCTTATTCCTATTTTTAATCGATTTCTTTTACATATAGTTTTATATTTTTAATAAACTTTTTAAATAACTTCATTCATTTCTATCATTTTAACTATTACATTATAGTTTTAAACATGCCTTAATCAATAATAATAATATATTTATATAATTCTATTTTTTCAGAATTCTGAATTCTTCTTAATTAACTTTACATCTTTTAAACTCAACAATTTCTATATAACTCTAACTGAAATATTAAATTTTTTTTACATGATCACTCACACTCCCTCTATGAACATCTTTTAAAACTACATCTTATTTTATTAATAAAGAATATCTTTAAATTAATGTCTTCAAACACATCCTTATTTAAAGATAGCCTAATATTTCTAACTAATATAGCTTCTTTAATCTTTCTACTCCTTATACTTCTAGTATAATTAATCAGTTTTATACTATCTTTTTAAAATTTATATACTGTCTCCAATGAATGTAAATAAATAGGTGATCTTTTATCATATTTGTGTTGGGTTAATCTTGTATAAATTGAATTTTTTGTTTCATCTACATAATTACTTTTAATATTTTTATTTTAACAAAATTTGCATTCTATTTTATATACTCCATTTTTTACAATTTTCTATATTATTATTTAATATATTAAGTATAAACAATGAGGATTGCCAATTCCTCTACAAGCTTTATGATAAATGCTTAGCCAGAGCCAGCACTTAAAATATCTCTGTCAGTAACCCCTTCCCAAACCTCTGACCATGGTTTTGTGCTTTGGAACTCCTCAGAGAGGTGTCAGGCTAGGTTCAGACACTAGATCTAAAAATGCCAACCCAAAGCCAAGCACTTATTTAAAAGTTATTTATTGAGTGGAAAATCTGAAATTTTCAGACATCTACATGTCTTCAAACCCAGCTATCCAACTCAAATAGCTATATGGGACTGATAGATCTTCATCCATACCATATAGTAGTAGTCTTAGCAATATAAAATTGCATATGGTTTTGTGCTTTGGCACTCTTTAGAGGTGTCAGGCTAGGTTCAGACACTAGATCTAAAAATGCCAACCCAAAGCCAAGCACTCTGAGGAGTGCCAAAGCATGAAACCATGGTCAGAGGTTTGGGAAGGGGTTATTGACAGATATTTTAAGTGCTGGCTCTGGCTAAGCATTTATCATAAAGCTTGTAGAGGAATTGGCAATCCTCATTGTTTATAACTTACAAGCTAAAGAGATAGGGTCATGTGACCTATGACTCGTATTTTGAATATTTAAGTATATTCTTTCTTTTTTTATTACTTTATATTTAACCACATTATTAAACTTGTTATTAATCTTGTAGATAATTTTGTTTATATTTTTTACTATACTATTGTTATACCATTATTGCATTTATCCTTTTTGTGATTATTTTGTTATTATTAAATTTCTCGTCTGAGTTTTATATTATCTTTTATAATCTTTATTAGGTAATCATTAATTTTAAATTCCTTAATTAGTTCTACCTGCTTATTATAATCTCTATTTGAGCAACAATTTATAGCTCTATACATTCTTGAAGCAATACTTTACTTTGTCTATACTTGAATTCTAATTAGCTATATTCGTATTTATATTCATTTTTTTATGTATAGATGTCCATTATAATATGACTTTATTAACAGAATATCTAAATATGGTAACTCGTTTTCTTTTTCTATTGTAAATTTTATGTTTGCATCTAATTTACTAACTTCTCCAAGGAAAAAATTTATTTGCCTTTGGCTTTTGTTAAAAATTAATAAATAATCATGAACATACCTTTTCATAAATATTGGAGCATTCTTATTATTCATCATTAAATCTTCTATCTCTTTCATATATAAATTACTTAGCATTGCACTTAGTGCCCCTCCTATCAATAATCCTTTTTGTTGTTTATAATATTCTCCTTTAAATTCAAATGCAATCTGTTTTTAACAAATTTCCATCAATGTTTTTATTGGTATTTCTACTTCTTTATTTTTATCATTTTTATATCTAATTGCTAGTTCTGTCTTTTCTACATTGATACATCTATTTTGACCATTGTTAAGTTATGATTATTATACTGATTTATTGGTTTTTAATTTTCCTTATCAGATCTTTATTGTTTTTAATATAAGAATCACTATTATTATTAATATATTTTTTTAAAATATTATTTGCTAGCCATTTTGATACTCTATCAAAATATGAGGACTTGATGGACTTTTAAAAATTATCTGTAAGATTAATAACAAGTGATAAAATTTAAACAAATAAAAAAAATATTAGAAGTAATTATTATACAAGATTAACCCAGAACAAATATGATAAAAAAAGGACATAAATTAAAAAAAAATAGTATAAAGATGATTAATTATATTAGAAATATAAAGGATAAAAAGATTAATGAAGCTATATTAATAAGAAATATTAGGCCATCTGATGACGTTAATTTAATAGAGATATTCTTTTTTAATAAAATAAGTATGTATAGATTAAAAAATTAAAATAAAACATAGTTTTAAAAGATGTTCATAGAGGGAATGAGAGTGATAATGTAAAAAATTTAAAATTGTTTCAGTTAGAGTTGTATAGAAATTGTTGAGTTTAGAAGAGGTAAAGTTAATTAAGAATTAAAAATTCTGAAAAAATAGAATTATATAAATATTATATTGCTATTATTATTATTGATTAAAACATATTTAAAATTGTAATGAAATAGTTAAAATGATAGAAATAAATTAAGTTATTAAAAAAAGTTTAAAATAATAAAAATGTGAAGAAATATATATGAAAAATACAAAACTGCGTATGTAAAAGAAAGCGATTAAAAATAAGAATAAGATAAAAGAGTAATTAAGAATATATCATTATAGGGATTATTGAAAAATTATAGTTATTTTAAAATTCATAATATAGGATATTGCTTATAAGTATGTATGCAAAGATAAGTATTAATTGTATGGTTATATATTTGAATATTATAACTCTGATGATGACTGTTGGACAGTTGAAACTGTAATCAAGGAGAAATAAATTCTATTATATTAAATTAAGAGAAATGAACTTATATATAAGTATGTATGAGTAGATAAACATTAATTGTATGGTTATATATATTTAAATGTTGTAATTCTGATAATGACTGTTGCCAGTTGAAACTGAAAGTAAAAAAGAATATATTCTATTTTATATTTACTGGTTTATCATTTATTGTTTTTTTCCCATACACACACAAAAAGCACAACTACTATATATGATGATTGTTTGCTGCTACTAAAAACAATAGAGTAAGAACATTCCTGAGATGGACTTACTGATTGATGGCCATATATACAAAGTGTAGATCTCTGCAAGAATTTTTATACTAGTCCAATCCTGCATAAATCTATCAGCAGTATATATTAATGTTAATGGCATTCAAATGTGTGTGTGTGAAGTATGTAAATTTTCTAATGTTAAATAATAATTAGGGAAATTTATTCGTGCACTGTCTGAATTATGATTACACTAATTTATTAGTAAGCTTTAATTACAATATCAATATATAACACACAAATGCACAGATAGTACAAATTTATAAAATCATGAACTGTGATTTGGAGTTCTTTTCATTCATATTTTGTTATTTATAAAATTAAAATTATGATTATTAGAAAATACAAATGAAAAATATCTGCAAATATGTAATCAGTATATTTTATATTAATCTCACTTTTAAAACAATACATGTAATATATTAAAATTATATATACACACATTTTCCAAATAATGTGTTTGAAATGTTTTAAATTATAAAAATCTGAATTGTACTTTATATACACTTCAATGAATAATCATTAAATTGTTCTTATGTAGAATTTTTAATGATCTAATATTATCATTTATTTTCCCCACCCTTTTGAAAAATGATAAATAAAAGTTTATTTTGTAGTTATTCTTTTTAAATTTGGATGAACACTACAAAATCCAATACCTATTCTGAATTAAATCATAAAACTTCTTTCTCCAGCAACTTTTTCTCTTTACATAAATGATTTTTCAATTAAATGAAATTCAATTAGGATTTCTACTGATGACAGGATTTCATATTCAATTTTTCCAAGTAAAATATTCTTTTTCTATTTGGTTCATCACACCTTCAAAAATAAGACAATACTTAATTAGTTAATTTTTCATTCTAAATAAAATAGTACTGCTTTTTCACATATGATTTTTGAATCTAAAATTTTCCAATTTATAAATATTGAATATTACTTTTTCCAACAATTTCTTTAGCATGATCCTCTGATATCACAGTTGATTCTAAAAACAACTTTTATTATTTATTTTTTTTAAAGGATAAAAATTTACTCCTTCCTTTAATCTTCTGTTGAATACTATTCTCATAACTAGATGGACTTGAAGTGCATATTAGAAATGATCCAAAATAAGGCATATTAATACAATTGTCAATTGTTTTGAACCTGATCATATTGTTTGACTCCATACACATAATGTTTCTAAATTTTTCTATATCTCTGGATTACAAAATTCTTACCAAAGAATCTCTTTTAATTCTTCACAGAATATTCAGTCCTTCAAAACAATTTTAATTAATGACTTTTTTTTTTTTGATTTTAAGTAATTTTTGGGCTCCTACATTTACTGAAGACACTTTATATGATTATAGACAAAATCAGAAGAAAGTTTAGATAGAAATCTTTATGGATATTGGTCACATTCTCTAATTCATATGCAACTTTGCTTTGCTCAGTAAGAGTTTTTCATATATCAAGTGATTAAAAAAACATCCAGTATTAAATCAGATTCATAAAGATATGATATTTTATTTGTCAAACAAACATTAACATTCTGGAAAAAAAATCCCCGTCAATATCTAAATTGAGATCTGAGATAATCCTTTTCTTGATTCAAATAAGTATAATAAAAGGTTGATAGAAAAAAAGTCCATCAAGTTTATAATTAACAGCAACAATATTTTAGTATTACAAAAACATTCATTCCTAATAATAAAAAAGTAATTGGAATAAAAAACTTATTAGGTAGAAGAAGGTGAATAACAAATAATTTGAAAAATATACTTAAGATATGCAAAACAATTATAAGTATGACTAGAATTGGTTACTTATATCCACAAGAGTTTAATATATTTAGTTTGCTGTGAGTAGTAGTAAACTGCCATTTTAATTATTTTTTTGGAAATTTGTTTACTATACTTAGTAATATGTAATCCATCAACTATGGTTTAATCTCTAGAACAATAGGTTTTTCATAACTTTCTTCCATAATTCTTTGATATTTCTCATCACTACATTCTCAAATTACTACAAAGACATCTATTGATTAAATGTGATATGTTCGACTATTTCCATCATCTATTAGTAAATGTTGAATGTATAGAAAATTTTAAACAACCTGTGTTATCTATTTGTGTGTTATTGCTAACAAGTTGTTTGTATTTGAAAAGTTTAAAATTTTCTAGACATTCAACATTTACTAATAGATGTTGGCAATAGTCCAACATGTTGTAACATGTAATATACCATCATCACAAACCTTCAGCCAAATATCTATTGATTAAGGGTTTGCAATTAGTCAATGAGTTATTATCTAATTTTCACATTCAGAAAAAAATCATTTCACAATAATTTCAAAAAGATTACAAATTTGTTTTAATTTTTCAATTCTGTAGACCTCCTTATCCTAACAAAATGATAAACATAACTATCCTTATCTAATTTTTTTTAATATCTTCTGCACAACGATTTTGGATAAAGAAGTTTCCTAGATAAAAGAAAGTGCTCATCTTGAATTTACCACTTATTTTAAATTGTATTGCAGTGTTATTGTTAAAATCAATTTCTTTTATTGTTGAATATTCAAGGCCAGTTTATCATGCCACATCAATTAGGCAATTACAGTGTATTGCTATCTTATTGAATCACTATCAATGAGCAGATAACTGCAATATCAAGATTTTTTAAAAATATTATTAGATCACTAGATACCCTTCAGTTTGTATCTGTACATACTACAAGATTTAAAATTCTTATTTCATTCCTAATTGCAATAGATTAAAATAGTATCTCTTGAATTTCTGCTGGCATTGTTAATCATTATATATTGCCCAAATTGAATAAATTAATTTATTGGTCACATCAAAGAAGCATCTAGGAGCTATAAATTGTTTTGCAATATGATGATGTGTTCAATGCCTGGTGAGCTGATTGAAAACCAACTTGTTTTCTTGGCATGGCAATAAATAAATATAGATAATTAATGATGTGTTGTATTAAAAGCTTCTCCAACTATAAATTACTAAGATAAACTGAAGCTACATAAAATAATTCTGCAATAAATAATATTAGTGATAATGTAGATATCTGAACCTAATCTTAAAAAGTATGATTTCTTTTTTTTTTTGTTTAATATCATAAGGATTTTGTTTTTAGAAAGAGTGTTTATTTTAATATTGCAGTCCTTAATATGTTTTAAGCTTTATTTAGAAAATTATATTTTGGTAACAAAATGAATATGATTTTTCAGAAGAGAATATTTGCTTCTTAATTTTTTTTTTTCCATTTTGGTTTTAATATTTATGAGTATTTGACTTAATAAACAAATCTTATTCATTTAACTTTAGACATTTAGTTTTTGTTCTTCTAATGCTTGAACCATAAGAATATCATATTTAAAATCAATAATTTTTTTTTTTGTGATTGACTGTTAAATCTCATGCTCGACATGAGTTGTTAATTATTCTGATGGTTATGAAAACTTCAAATAAATGATGAAAAAAAAATTAAATGTTTCAATTTCTGAAAAGTCATCATTATATTGTGATAAAAATTCAAAAGCTTTCAATCTTTCATCACCAAATTTTTTCTCACAATTGTCAGATTATGATCTCCTAATAGGTAATGGGGACAAGCATGAGCTAGTTTGTCTAATCAAACTTATCTGCTGTATTAGCTGGTGATACATTTAAAAACAGTGTGCACCAAAATGACAAAGATAAGACAGCAATATATATATATGCAGTAGGAATCTTTTCATTTACAAAACTTCGTGATTTTAGCTACAATACATATCAATCTTCAAAATTTTTTGACTTTATTCTCTGCAACTTTAAGAGTATGCAACAATCATGAATAGGAATATATATATATAACATAGGTTAGTCAAAATGACAAGTAAAGAAATGATTAATGATCAAGAATCATTTCATAATGATTAGAATCATTAGTTTTCATGATTGTGAGGCTCAACACATTAATTTTGTGAAAAAAGTTCAATGTTTAGTGGTGTTTGATAAAAGACATGGATAGTACTTGAATTAGATGCTCTTATTTATAGCAAAGCTCCAAATTTCTAAGGCATGGAGTAAGTCAAAATCTCAAATTTTTATCAAAAAGTAGAGTATTTAATAAACAATCTTTTGCTATATTTATTTTGCTTAATATTTATTAGATTTTACATCTTGTATGCCTTGATCATTATGGGATTTGTTTACTCCAATAAATGCACTTATATCTGATAATCATTGCTTGTTTTATCATATAATGTGTGAGATGGGGAGGTAAGAGAATGATTATTATTAATTATATAAATTCTTATGTGAACTGAAACTTTTTGAAAAATTTTTTCCTGTTTTAATTATGCCTCGCTATTCATTTTATTGAACATTAAAACAGAGAAGAAACATTACAAGAGTAATATCAAAGAAAAATTATAAAAGAAAACCATGCAAAACTTATTAAACTAGCAATTGAAAAACGAAAAACTTTGCAAGAGGATCTAGAATAGGTACCAAAACTCTTAACATAGAAGCAGACTAAGAATAAACTAGAAGAAGAATTAAATAAAAAAGACCAGAAACCTGAAAAGTTACAGGATAAGATTAAGTATAGGGGATTTGAACTCAGATTTTCAAGCACCCTTCAACTATCCACACTATCTCATACAACTGACACACATGACCACACACACATATAGAAAAGATAAATAATCCCCCAATATACGTATTTCATGCTATACTTGCAATTAAGCTCCAGGTTTGTGAAAAGTGCTGGTTTTCAAATATTTACACATTAAGCTTGTATCCTGTCCATCCCTCTTCTATGTATTTAAATGGATAAGGTCCTATACATGAGGGGTAAGAGTGACTAGAGGTCATCATGGACATAGCAATAATATTAGCATCAGCATGGGATTTGGGTTTTCATCATCAGATTTTCAATGATATGAATGGCTGAAAAGTTGAAGGTTGGAGTTGATTGAAGCCTGTCCATTAAAGTATGAAAATTTGCTATCTTAATATGCACTGAGTACTGATTATATATGTGTGTGGGAGATGATAATCTAGAACAACTGATGAGTGCTGGTTTAGCACGAAATACTTATATTGGTGATTATTCATCTTTTCTACATGTGTGTCAGTTGTATGAAAGAGTATGGATAGTTGAAGGGTGCTTGAAAATCTGAGTTCAAATCTCCTATACTTACAATTAAGCTCCAGGTTTGTGAAGAGTGCCTGGTTTTCAAATATTTAGAATAAGATTAAATAAATGATGGAAAGTTACACTCAATGGAGAAAGTTTTTTGTTTCTATGTGCTGCCAATGATAATTTGCTCCAAATACTTTTAAAATAAAAATTTCAAAAAAAAAAAAAAAGGAAAAAAATAATAATTTTCACATTCTTATCAAAAGAGATATACATACAAACTTACATTTAATTATTCATTTATTTCTATTTTGATTTGCTTTTTTAGCATTTTCAAATATTAGAATTGATAGAGATAAACAGGACATTTCTGATTCTAAAAATATTTTATATCTTTGCACGATGAATTCAAAGTGTATATTAATAAATGGAATGAAGAATTTAATAAATTAATATTTATTGCTGCACACACACACATTATATAGCTTAGGCCTTAAGAGTCTTTTGCACAATCATTAATAAAATAAAATGTTTAAGGCTACTCACCTATATTTTCTTTTGTGAACAATATTGGCTACATAAAAATCATTTCCTGGAACATGTTTTCCCTAGAACAAAATTTGAAAGATTTTATTATATGGAATTAGTAAACATTTTAAAACAATAACAACAGCAGAATTAAAGATTTTATGTACAAATGTGATTTTGATAAGTTTATAAAAAGTATACAGAATTATAAATTTAGCTATTTTTTGTTTCGATCTATATTTCAGACTGATATATTATGAATTAATTAAATTATGCTTGTTATCAGGATTTCTGCACATTGTGGAATAAATCATTTAAAATCTTGCTGTAACCCCTTAGCTTTAGCTTCTTATAATCAATTTTTAATTCTGTTGTATTTCTCTCTAGGTTAATATAACATCATTATGATTCTCATCTCATTTCATGGTTTATCATAAATTCTCATTATAAGATCATACACTATTTTATCTTTTGATATCTTCTTTCTTCTCTTACCCAAGTGACTTTATCTAACATTTATTAAATCTATAAACTCCCTCAAAAATAAGACTTGGTAAAAGAAATATCTGCTATTAAGTTTCTTTTTCTGTAATTATGTTCTCCAAGACTTTTTTTTTTTACATAATTTCTAAATTGTTTCAATAAAAAAAAAAATCCCTTTATAATTATTTTTTTCTATTGCCTTTTTAAATGATATAGTCTTTCCTTCTTGAAGAAATTATTACATCAAAACCTTAGTGGTCTCAAGAATATTATTTTATCTGCATTGATATTTGTCATTTCTTAACTCCTGGATTTAGATCTTGATTTTCATCACTTTTATATTTAAAAAAATTTCTAAAAACATTGTTGATTACAGATATTTTTTTTATTAAACTTATTTTCTTCATTATTTTCATTCAGATTTCCGACATTTTTTTCTATTTAAAAATTTCAATTCCTTTTTATTATTTTTATATACTATTTTCCAGAGTCAGCCTTAATTATTTTTTCTTTTATTCAAAACTTTTGTATCATTCCTTCTGTAACTCTATAATTCTCTCTCTTTCTCTCTGTTTTTTCACTTTCAGAAATTTCTGTACTTATTTTTCTAACAAAATTCTAATCCGATTAAAACTTTTATTTATGTTTTTTTTTCTTTCTTTAACACTGTTCTTCTTAAACTAGTTACTTTATACTTTTTAAAATAAATAAAATATACTTTTTACTTCATCAAAAGGTACTTACAACTGCAGATCACTTTCAATTGAAGGAAGATAACAAGATTTGAAAGAAAAACTGTCTAATATTAAATGGGATATTATTGACACTGTAAAGAAAAAGTGAAGAGTCAATTTAAAAAATGGATATGTACTGTACTACAAAGACCCAAACACTGGAAGTACAAATGGAATAGGATTCATTATAAATGAAAGGTGGAAGAACAACATTGTGGAGATTGACATTATATCAGACATAATGTTAAGATTAACTATTCAACTTAATGATAGATACCAAGTGAAGATAATTCAAGTTTATGCCACAACAAATTCTCATTGTGATGATGATGAAGATTTTTATATAAATGTACAAAAGGTTTTTGACCAAACCCAACAACATTTTAAAATTACCATGATGGACTTTATTGCTAGAATTGATAAACAATTGAAAGATGAAAGTGCTGTAGGTAAATTTGGTTATACTGATAGAAATGCGAGAGGACATAGATTTGTGGCATTTACAGAAAAAGAAAAACATAGAAATGGACATGGGAGCATCCAAATGAAGCACAGCAAAATTAGTTATATTTTGACTAACGGAAAATATATACTTCAAGATTGTAATGTTCTTAATAAATTCAACATAGGAAGTAATCATCGATTAGTGAATACGTGTATGATACATGTTAATGCAAAATTAGAGACAAAAATTATTAAGAAAAATAATATTTATAGTTAACTCACTATATATATATTGCCACACACAGCAAGCTAGAGTAATCAATGGATGCCAGTTATAGACAACAATTATACACAACCATAAGAGGAGGTGGTCATGTAATATTTATAGTTAGTATTCCTAATCTTCAGAAACATTCTAATGAATTTCAATTAGAACTCGCAAATCATTTTCAAATCTTAACAGATTTTGAACATGATTCAGATTTGAATGATATCAATAAGATACGGCAACAAAGATAACTGATACAAAAAGCAGTAATTGACTGGTAAAATTTCTACTGAGACAAAATAATTTATGAAGAAAAAAAGGAATATGAAAATATATAAAAATGCAGAGAGTTAATAATGATATAATAAAGTATAATTGTAAACTAGCAAGGAAAGCTATAGAAGAGAATAAGTCTCAAGAGTGTAAAAAACTAATTTCTGCAATAAAAAAAAAAAAAAGATGGAACTATTACTAAAAAGAGAGTTATCATAAAATGTGTACAAGAGTTTTATCAAGAATTATATAGTAATAAAGAAAAATACCTCCTACAACTATTGTATCTTCAGAATTGCCTAGGATTTTAAATGAATAAGTAAAAAATGCAATTAAATCTATGAAGATGGGAAAAACAATAATAAAATTATAATCAATGTCTTAAAAGAAGCAGGTGAAAAAGTAGAAAATTTTTTTTGTAAAATTATAGACTAAATATTTAAATGATAAAAATTCATAAATGATTGGAAGAATGCAAACATTAATATTAATATTTAAAAAGGTTAATAAAGAAGATATTAAAAATTACAGAGTTTTTATCACTATTATATAAAACTTTTATTAAGATAATTACAATTCATTTATAACAAGCTTTAAATTTTAATCAATCAAAAGAACAAGCTGGATTTAAAAGTAGTTTTAGTACAGTATATCATATCCAATAAAAGAAGTTATTACCATTATGCATTGTACTTGTACATTATGAAAAGATATTTGATTCTATAAGCATTTCTTCAGTGATTAAAGCTTTGGATCATCAAGTTGTAGACTTACGATACTGTCATATTCTGAAGAATATTTATAAAAATGCAACACCAAAAATTAGATTACATAATGATACTAAAAAGATTGACAATGAGAAGAATGAATGACAGGGTAACTCTATATCTCCAAAACGTTTTACATCAGTTTTGCAAGAAGTATTTTGTAAACTAAAATGGAAAGTTAAGGGAGTAAAAGTAAATGGAGATTATTTAATCATCTAAATTTTATAAAAAATGTAGTTGTTTTATCAAATGGTTGCCAACCTTTCTATATCAGTGACTCACTCCAAAGTTAATTAGATTTTTGCGACACACCAGAAATTTTAGAAAAAAAATTAACAAGTTTTACATATAATTTATATTTATTATAAAGGAATAAATTATCACATATATTATTTATATTTATTTAAAAAATCACCAAAAAGTTTTAACCTTAATGTGATACTTGTACTTATTGTTCTTCACATAATTTCTTTATTTTAGAACGAATTGTAGATAGAGAAACCCTGAGTTCTTGTAAAGTAGTCTCTCACATTTTTTTGCTTTTAGTTTCAATCATTGATAAATATAATAGTTCATATAAATACAAAGTAGAGAAAGGTAATAAAATTTTAAAGGTCTTTGTTGATATATTTGGAAATTCAGATGAAATTTTTATCCAAAATGATGGTACACTCATTTCAGTAAATTCTGTCCTTAAATTTCTATCATTTTTTATTTCTATGTGCTTTTCTTCCAAAACTGTTCAAGATTGGTCAGGATTTTTATTAATTAAGAAAGGATTTCTAATCTAATCACATTTGTGAACTTTCAAAGATGGAAAATAATGCTGAATTTTTTCTTCTCATGCAATGTTTCAGTTATTAACTTTAATCTTTTTATCATATTTAGTTTTTGACATTAGTGGAATCATAAGTAAGTTTTTGACTTTTATTCTCCTTTTCCACATATATAATTTATCATTGAAGGATTTAATTTCATCAGTTGATACTAAAATATTTTCTTGTCTTCCTTGCAAGCTTAAATTTAGTTCATTTCAGGTGATCAAACAAATCTGCCAGTAATGCCAACTTTAAATACTGTACTTTATTACTCAAATAATCACTGTACTCATTTTAATCAGTTCTAAAATAAACAAGTAATTCTTTGTGCAATTTGTAAAATTGTGCTAATACCCTGCTTTTTGACAACAATCATACTTCAGTATGCAATAACAATGCTAAGTGATCTGCTTCCATAGCTTTGCGTAATTTAGAAAATATGCAAATTTTTTTGAGGTTTACTTTTGATAAAAGTGACCATGTTAATGATCTGCTGCAGAACTTACAAGCTTAAGAGATAGGGTCATGTGATCTATGACTCTTATTTTGACTATTGACAATATATTTAGAAATTAAATTGTCTCAATGTAAACAACAATGAGTCAAAATAATATCTGGATTGCATTCTTTACCTTTCAATAAATCATTTTATTGAACCTGTCATAGATTTTGCTTCATCAATACCAATTCCTATTATCAACTTAAATTATAACTTTTTATGTAATTGTTTATTATTTTAAAAATATCTTGTCCTGTTGTACTTTCAGATAATTCTTTCCAAAAAAAAATTGATTGATTATATCGCCATTAATATAATTCTGATGAACATTAACAGCATTTTTCTACTTATATATGTCATTTCATCTATTTGAAGATCAAATATATTATCAGACTTCAGGTGTTCTATTACTTGAATTTTGATATTTTCCAGCATGTTTTCAATCCGCCTAGAAAGAGGAATTTTCAGAATTTCCTTTTTAGCATCATCCCTTAATACAGTTTTCATCATGAGATAATATGCTGATAAGACTAGATTTTCAGCGATAAAATATGGTTTTTTATCTCTGCATTATTACCTCAATAACCAAGAAACTATATTCTTGTGCTTCATCAGAGATTTTGAAATATTTTGTAAATGACTGTGCTTAGTTATCTTTTGAATTTAAAAGTCTTTTGAAATAATCAGGAGATTTCGTTAATAGATTTGGATGTTTTGTAGCTAAGTGACATTATAATTTATTAGAAACCAAAGAAACAATGATAAATTTTTCATTACAAATAATGCAAATTGGTGTAGGCCAGTCTTTATAACCTACCCATGAAAATACCAATGCTATATATTTTTTATCATATCTTTGCCAAGATGCTAGTTCGGTACTGCCATCATTATCAGTTCCTTTAACTTTATTTTTGATTCTTTTCTGTTTAAAAAATTATCCATTTTAAAGACTGTTTAAATTTTGAAATATATATATATTTTTTAAAAATTGTAAATAATAAATGTTTACCTTACCAAGCTACAGAATATCACAATTTTATAAAAAAGAGATATATTGCATGCCTTTGATAATTTTAATGAATACTAATAATGATAGAACTATTATTTTAGAACCAGAGAAGGAATGGTTAATCAGTTAAAATATATTTTACAACCTTATGACTGCCAACAAATCATTCACTAATGATTATTATATTGCAACAACTGTATTTTTAAGATGTGCATTATGAATTAGAAAATGAAATCAACATATTCTCATTGGCTAACCTAACCTAAAAATTAATAAGAATTACGTGCTAAATATGTACTGAAGGACAAGGTAGTTAAATGTGCATTTTTCAAAATTATTGTAGCTTGTCAGCGGTTTTTTAGATGTTATGTATTTTTAATTTTAGTAAGTTTGTATTAATTCTTTAATATAAATTTTGACATTTTTCTGACAACTAAGGAACACTCATGACACACATGCTGAGTACCATTGCTTTAGAGCTTTATAAATTGTTGCAAAGATTATTAGATGAAAGAATGAAAGTAGGATTAATGGTGTAAAGGTCCGATTTTTGCACCATAAGAGGGGGAATGTATCTTACTCTGTTGAAATTAAGAGTCTTCTGGTAGGATGCTGTGAATGCTGCAATGAAGTACCTAACCTATGATCGTATCTATCTTCAATGAGCTAGCTCTAAGTTTACACATTAAATTTAGATACAATTTGGGCTAGTTCATCCATACCTCCCTTCAGGTTGTTACGCCTCAGTAATGAAACTCAGGGAGAATTCTGCTTTTGGCTCTTTTCAGGGGTGAATTTACACTAGGTAGCAACTACCACACCTCTATACAGGTTCCAATTGATTTAAAGATCCATCTAAACATATTACTTATTATTACATAAGAACGAAATATGTGTGTAGGTATATATTCGGTTATAAGTTTATGAATGAATGTATAAATGATTTTAATAAATTAGAGACCAGTTTAATTTAAATCAAATTGACAACATTTATTAAAAACAAAACAGAAATTCAAAACTTTTTAACATGATAAAGCAATATAATTGTGTGTCAAGAATGTATTTCTACCATGTCAATGATTAAATGTGTTCACTATTCTAACTCTTGCCTGTGATAGAGATACATAAGGCACTAACTATTTACAAAGCAGATAAAATTAATAAAAAAAAAATCTCATTATTACATTGACCACAAAGCCAACTAGCTAATTTACAATATTATACTAGTGTATGTGTAATAGCCTCATTGTCCAATTCCAGTTATTAATGTTCCATCTTCTTTGGGGATCATCCTACCTAAGTATGGTTCCCTACTGTTGATAGAAAAGAACATTCATACTAAAAGGTATAGTCATTTATACCGAAAAAAATTAACAATAAAAAAAAACACAAATAATATGAACACTGTCCCGTAGTAAGTGTATGTGCTTAATATGGAATAATATCAAAACTCTTACCTTATTCCATATCATAATAGTTATGATCAAATGTCAAGTCACTATAGAGGGACAGCTGATCTAAACTTTATTTAAATTAAAATATTTTTTTATCTAACTAAATATCCCTCCCCTCATTTGTTGCTTTCAATCATAAAGTTATAGACACATTTAAGCTTCCAAGTATGGAAATAAAATGAAACTAGAATTTTACAAACATATATAAAAAAAACATAATAAATCAAAACTTTCTTTAAGTCATCTTGGTTAATGTCCATGAGTTTGGCAGTAATGACTTTTACAGATACAGTCTATCTCTCTTCATATCATTCCTCACTTGTGAAAATTCCTCAGCAATGCGCTTAAAACGATGTTTCCATTATCTGCAGTTGCTTTTCTTCTCGATCCATTTAGACATTTAGTGTAGGTTGGTTTTTCTTTAGGAATTATTCAAGTAAGTAGATCAAGTCATTGCGCTTCCATAGTCGGAACAGTAGCACTCCAGACATATGGCAATGTTAATTTAACCAGAATACATTGCACAGACATTTATAACAGATTTAATTTTTCTTGATTTGCTAATTGGCATTTAATGGCATATATAAGAAAAAATTATTTCATCATTTATATAATGCTAGTGATGTTCTATTTGTTTTTCTCCGTGTTCGAATAATAATGCAGTTTTTATTTTTAAATATCAATTTAAAATCAGTTCAGTTCTTTTGTTAAACCGCATGTCAGTCGTAATTTCTTATAGTTTTGCACTGCAAAAATTATATGGATAATATGGAATATTCGAACAAGTCATCCAACTTCTTTTGTATTCGAACAGTTGATCATAAGATGTTGGTTTTGTACAGTTATTGCATCATTTAAAAAATAACAAAAGATAAAGGAAATGAACTGGGTTTGCTTTTATACCATGCTTAGTTTCCTTGTTTGATATACTAGCTTTTCCATTGCCATCTATTGTTGCACGTATTATATTGGTTGTAGTTAAAAAATAAAATTACATAACAGAATTCTATCTTTATTTTCCAAACTTGGTTGCCTAGAGATGGGTTTGACATTAAGTCGTCGCTATGTTTACTAAGTCTTTATCCGTGATGTACAACACATCGATAATTAACTCATTGATGGTATATATATATGAAGGATTTCTTTAACTGTTTTTTAATTTTCATTAAATAAGAAAAATTAGTTCATTGTGACATTTATTTAATTTGGTATTTAATAAAGCAAACATTTGTCATATATATATATATGTTTACAAAAAAAAATGATAGTACATATTGAACCACTTGTTAGCTAAACTTATGTTTTAAATGGATTTGATTTGGTGGTGTGGCTAAATAAAGGCTGGTCTCAATAGAGTTGTAAGCTATCCTTACAACGGAAAATGGTAAAAGGACTAAGGTAATGTTCAATGGATTTTCTCAAAAGAAGAAAATAAAGATTGATAATGATGAGTTAAAATTAAGTTAACAACTACAAATACCTTGGTCAGATTATTATTACAGATGGATTACTTTTGGTAAAAATTACTTAATATTAAAAGCAAATATGACTATGTGTTTAAAGAAAGGTTTTAATAAATGCCAGTTTTTACTTAAGAATCTGAGACTAGGACACTTAATAGAAAAGCAATGCAGAGACTTCAGACCACTTAACGAAGTATAGAGAGATACATATTACAGACTTAAAATGAGATACATGGGTGAGAGAACAAACAGCTGAAAGAATTAAGAAACTAAAATAGAGTTGGCCTGGATATATTACTAAAAGCGATGATAATAAATGGAAAATCAAAATCTTAAACTAGATTCCAAGAAATTGTAAAAGATCCTAGAAAGAGACAACATATGAGACGTATGGATGAAAAAAGGTTAGAGATTGGAGAAAATGGATTGAATTTGGAGATACCTTCATCCTGCAGTAAATCGATATTGGTTAAAAATTTTGATGATACTTTTCTCTTTATTTTTCATTTCATTTTATAAATTCCAAGCTTAAAGATATCTCTTTAGTCACAATATAACATGGTTGATTTTAATTCAATTATGCCAATGAATATTTTACATTCATTTCTATTAAATATGAAATTAAAAAAATATGCATAATCAGAATATGGGAAAAATAAAATTCAATACTTGTAGCATTAAATTATAACTATTTAAAAAATATTATCATTAATTTTTTTTTTACTATTAAGAATGGATGTATAATTATAAAATGATAAATTATAGCATGGTGATCATGTGATGTTTAATGAATTAAGTCATAATATTTTTAACACTGAATCAAATAATGAACTTTAATCATTTTTTCTAATGATGTTTCATTTGATATTCATATCAAATATTTTAAAAAAGGGAAAATGAAGTATTTGCACTAATAGTAATTCAAACATTACCTTAGTAGAATCAAAATTGGAGAAACCCATAATTTTCATCATTTCAGCTTCATCTTCTGTTAATCCCTCTAACTGAGCACTGTCTATTTGAGGTCTATCTAAAAACTTGGGCTGGTCATTTAAATCTTTATTTGCACGGTCTTTAGATCTAAAACATAATATAATATGAATTATAAAAAATATAAATGTTAATGATGAATAATAAAATGATGTATTGGCCCAATTAACAAAATAAAAGAATGATAGTTATTTCATTACAGTATAAAATTTAATGAATGTTTTTTAAAATTATAAAGATGAAATATAATTAATGTATTACTGCAAATCTCTTCTAAAAATACATTGCATATATTATGTAATCTTTTTTTTTTTTTAAAAAAAAAAGTCTACTAGTTAAAATAAAATCAACATTTTTTTAATACCAAACTCATAAGTATAGTTCTATTTAAATATGAAATTATAGAGTAGTTGCACACATTTCTTATCACCATAAAATATAATTATTACATTAAAAATCATTCATTGTATTTCAGATAATAACAATCTATTTTTATTAATATGTTATAAAATTAAAAACTGAAAATTAAAATCGAAATTTACATTGTAACTTACAAAAGCAACCTTTTTCTGGTATTGTTAAGTGGAACCAATAAAACATTAAGAGTAGAGACTTTAATACCTAGATAATGATACCACATGTTAGTTATGACTACTGCAATATATACTCTACAAAATACCCTTCAAAAAACTTATGTACTAATAAATTCCTGATTTCTGTCATAGTTTATTTAATTTATTTATTTAAAAATGTACTACTACATGAGCTGCAAATAATCAAAAGTTTCAATATAAAATAAGCAAATGCCTAACTATACAAAAATTTGGTAAAAATGAAATACTTAATATAAAATTTAAAAAAAAAAACAACAAAAAACATGAATAACGTAAAAAAAAATACACAAACAAATAAATAAAAATAATGATGTATTCATTTTTCAAATAGTAAAAAAGAAAAGGTTCAATATGGTGTGACACTACAACTCTTTTCCTTCCCCTAATAACTGAATCTTAATTATTAGAATCGCCGCCGAGGGCGCCACCAAGGATTTCTCTCTTGGAACCTGGCCACGAAGCTTTACGTAAACCTGGTCTTATTTATTTTCGAACGGCGATTCACCGATTACAAATTTTGTTTATAATCTGACAGGGGTTTTCACTTAAGGACACTAACTAATTATTATAAATAATTAAAGAATTCAAATATACATTGGATACAAAAAAAATTACTTTCCTTTATTATTATTATTATTAATAACATTATATTTCTGCCCGATCCAGAGAGAACTGACTTACAATTTCTGATTTTCAAACTGTTAACTTTCTAAGTATTCTTCCCAAATATCTACCCTGGATTTACTTGCGCTGACACTAACACTGCAGATTCTAGCAAGCGTGTATACAAAGGCGACTTATAGTATATAATCTTTCCTGAAGTTTATTTTTAAACCCCACTTTATTTGGTAAATAAATAACTTGCAAAAACTTAAAATGAACGTATAAGTGTCTTTCGTTTTCTTATACTTTCAACACTTCCCTTATTTTCTGCTAACAAGCAAGTAACGCCGTAAGGTTCTCTGTTGCTTGACAGCGCACTTTTATACCCCACCCTGTTGTTACCCTCTAGATCGAACAGATATTAAATAATTTAATATACAGTCATGCCAATATTGCATAAAAATATTTAACGAGAATTAACATAAATAGTTTACAATATTAAATAAATTTATTTCCCCACCTCTATTGTTGAAACATTCGTAACAAATATAACAAATGAAAGATAAATCAAAAATAAAGTTCTATTATGCTTTAACTAAAATTCCCATTAATTGAAAAGTTTATAATTACCCTGATCGATCAGAGCGAAGTGGCCTGACTTTCATAGATTCACATTCCATTTGTCGTGCCTTTGTCCTTGTATATGAGAATTCTGGTGTGTCCATGGGTGTTCCTTTGGTTGTCCGGCTAGCAATATACATTTCTTTCCATTCCTTGACTCTTTCGGTAGCTTCATTCAGATGGAGTGGCGGCCAATTCCCCAAAGGGGAAGGTTTTGATAGCTTTAGCCGCTATGCATTTGAAAAGAGTCCGCAAAATAAATTTCTATAATAATTTCTGATTCGGAGCACAGCTTCTCTCTTTTTTTTTCTTTATTGTCCTTGCTGGTCTCTCAAGTCAACTGACCTACCTTAAAAGCGATTTTATCTCTCCTTCTCTTATCTTTTTTTTTCTTTTAATTAGCGTAACAGCAATTATTAACCAAATACTTTTAGTTTGTGAAAGTTTCAACAATAGAGTCTAATTACTACCAACAATCTAATTTTGTTTTCTTTTCCCCACCCTTTTATCTCTCGAGTTTTCTCCCTTTTAATTAAACACTTTTAACATTTTTGACAATAAATTATATTTTATTTTTTTTATTTTTTTTAAAACAAATTTTTGCTCAAATCTATAGCAAAAATAAAAGTTTAAGATTTTACCCTTCCCATTAAATTCAAATCATTTGTTAATTTTTATTTTACAAACTATTTAACTTCGGAAAATATCCATGACGAAATTATAAATATGTGAGCTTATATATATATATGAGCTGACTTAAAATATCAGCTCAATGGGAAAACAAAAAAAAAGATCAATTTTTATTATGATATCATAAATATTACAACCTCATTGGTTAATTTCTCCAAAAAACGATAAATGGGAGATAACTATCATCATTGATATATTTTATATAAGGTACTAAAAACCCATCAACTTAACATAGGTTAAAAAAAAAACATGCATGACAGAAACCAAAAGTGTCTAATTAAGATTTACACCTTTTTAATGTTTACACAAAGTACAGCAGCTACTTAACTTTTGATATGCAAGGAAAAATTTGATCAAATGATAAGATGATTATGCTTAAACTAATCTTGAATTGATAACAATATTAAAATTAATATTTACATTTAGGAAATCATAAAGAACCTTTGCATTCAAGAAAAAAAAAAGAGAATAGAAATCTGATGAAACATCAAATAGTAAGGATAATATAGGTCCTTGATTTATAAAGATTAAAATTTGCAGATAATAGATTTTGGGTGGATGCAATACAGAGCTATCAGGCAATCTGAAGAACCAGCATACACAGTGTATACATAGTAAGAACTACTAAAAGAGAGATAAGTATTGCGGTACAATGAATACGGCAATTTTAATGTAAGTAAAGGGTAAAATGTATAAAGCCAACATTGAAAAAAATTTGTGAAAAATCAGAATTTAAAGAGAAGCCTTAGCTTTAAAATATAAAAAAGATCCCTAGGAAATGTGAAGGGATGATAAGAGTACTGTATTTTGAAATAACAGTTATATCTAAAGCAAACTCTAGCAAGAGTATAGCAAAAACATGATTGGAAAAGTAAATAATTAACTGATACTTTTAAATGATAATCTAGTTCCATTATTATTAATATATCAAGAATCAAATTTATTTATCTTGAATAGCTATCATTCATAAATTATTTTGTTTCAATTTTTTATCAGTCAAAATATTAGGTTACAAAATTAAATTCTTATACCTTCTTAAACAATATCTAAATTGTGCCTAATGACAATGGCTTCACTGTCTTACAATAAAAAGCAATTAATTCAATGATTACTGTTCAATTGCTTCTTCATAAATTTTATATGAACTGCAAATAATAAGAATGCAAGAGAGTAACTTAAACTTAGAAGATATAAGAGCTTCATAAATTTTTATGAGAAATTAAATTTATTTGATAATTAAAGCAAAATATTCATTTATTAGTAGAGAAAATTTTTTTTTTATAAAAAAGATGTTAAATGTACTTTTGAAATTTGGAGAGTGCATTAATTTGGCAACTATCAGAAGATTATATTAGACTTCCCAATATAAATGATTTAAAAAACAACAACTGAATCATTCATATTTATTCTGTGTTCATAAAGTGTGCTTAATGGAAAACATATTGAATAATTAACATTTATTTTTACCTTCTTGTTTTTTGTGGGTTTTTTTTGTAATTTTACTTTCAATTATAAAACAAGCTTAGAAAACGGATGATTTTCTTTAACATAAACAATAATGTTTTTTTTATTGGATTTCTAATAAATGGTATTAAGATTTTTATTTTTTATAAATTAAAAATAGTTCAATAGCCAAGCAAAATTCCATGATCTTTTAATGTTTTAAAACAGATATTTTTCTCCTTTATAAGAAATTTAAAGGATATATAGTTGCTATATCTCTTTGAAATTCAAAATTTATTTTAAAGTGTAATTATCTCCAGCAATTGCAAGTTTACTTCAATTTAATAAACTTTCATTAAATTTTTATTTGTGTTAAGTTTTTTCTTATAATTTTTGAATGTAGTGTTTGTTTTCAGTTAACCCCTAATAACTTCATATGTAAGCTCCTAATAGTGATCTCAGTTATATTATATTTCCAACTGGTAGGCATTCATTTTTAAAACTTGTAATTTCACTTTTGAATGGAAAATATAGCATTTTTTTTTTTTAATTTAGAAGGTAATGATAATACTAAAAGAAACTACATTGCTTGTAAACAAATGTAATACAACAAATAGTGATTTTTTTTTTTTTAAAGTAGAGCATACTTTTTTTGTGATTTATTCTATGAATATTCAATTATGTTTGTATGAAATCTCATTTTAATGAAGAAGTGTGAGTGAAGAACTCCTGTATATATGTATTTGAAATTTTTTTTATTCAGAATCATTTAATAAATTAATCTATAGTTAATTTAAAATAGTTCCAATTCAAAACATTAATTACATTATGTATAACACAATTAAATAAATAAAAAATAATTACCTTGACCTTTGTCTTCTAGGAGAATGAGATCTTAAAAAGAAAAAAGAATCACAAATTTATGATATTTTAATTTCATATGTAAAGAGATTTTCATTAGAATATAACACTTGCAAAAAAGTGTGATAAATATAACAATAGAAAGGCTGAAAATATCCAAAAAATTTCTTAATTTAATCATTTTATTAATTAATAATTTAGTAAAGTATAGGAATTAGGAATTTCCATAACATACATATACAATGTATATAAAACTAATAAACCATGCCTCAGAAGAGAAATACAATAATATCTCACAATAATATTATGTTATATAGTCCTAAATTCTTTTCTTCCCCTTTTGTTTTTGCTATCTTCATATATAATATTGAATTTCAAAAATCTTCACTTTTCAGCAAAAAAACTTTTATTATTGATTACAGTTTTGGGTACCATGCAGTCTTCATGAGAATAAGATCCGATGAAGACTGCATAAGTACAGTCAAAAATGTAAATCAATAATAAAAGTTTTTTGCTGAAAAGTGTAAGATTTTTGAAATTCAATATTATATTTCACAATAATGGTGAATTAGAGACCAGCCTCAGCTATTAAACAAATACCACTCCTAAGTGATATATACAGCTTTGTTTTCATTCATGAATATATATATATTATAAATATATATAAAGCACAGACTAGTGCAACACTTACAAAAATGATAAGAAGAAAAAATAAACACATTGCTTAACATTATTAATGGTAACAAGAACTATATATATTAATATTTCTACTTTAAGATTTAAAGTAAGATGTTTATGCTATTTATTTTAATCACAATCTCTAAAAGTAAATTTCATTTACTTAATGCAAAAATAATATTATGCATATAATATACAATATATAATTATAAAGTTTAAAAATTGCTAGGAATAGCAAAGTGCTAAGGTAATAAAAAGAATACACTTCATGTACTAATTTTCTGTCTCAGATGATGATGCATATTGCTGAATATACATCAAAATAATAAAAGTATATGATATAAAAATGTCTTTTAAAGAGAATAACCTTTATGATAAGGTACTACTGTAAATGCTCAAATATATTGAAAGTTAAAGTTTACAACTCTCACAAATTTACAGTAATATAATAATTTCAAAAATTATTTTCATATACATTGTTTTATATTAACAACATTGGAAACAATAACATTACTTCTGAATATCTAAGTCATAAATTTTCTAAAAACCAGATTTTAAAAAAAGCTTATCTTTCATAATAAAATTTGAATTATTTAAGTGGTCAACTTAGTGAAAACTAAAATCAATAACACAATGACCATAATCCCATACTAAGACGTAATAAATTAATTATTACATGAACTTTCTGAAAATGATTTTAATGTAATTAATAAAACAGTTCAAATAACTTTGTAAAAATTAGTCTTCAACAGATCAGTCAATGATTCAATAAATCAGAACTGATTTTTCCCAACAAACAAAGCTTTTTCTACCATTGCAGTCTTACATACATTCTGCAATTAAATAAAAATAAAAATCTTAATTACAGCAACAATTTTAAAATTGCTCCTGAAGCAACAAAATTATTATTAAGTAAATAATTTCTCTGAGCAACTTTTTAAATACTTTCTTAATCTGATATATTAACAAACTGATAGAAGTAGCACAAAATTAATTTTAAAACTGTAAATGTTTTAATATCCATTGTATTAAATCATACATTACTTATATAAAATAGAATAATAAATTATCATCAATGTTGCTACAAAGAAAAAAACTGTTTAAAGAATCTAGATTTTTCAATTGATTGAATAATATTATATAGTTCTAAAAATATTTAGAAATGACAACACATAGAAGTAAAAATAAAATTCCTTATAGAATATAAAAATTATAAAAATTTTACTGCCACATACAATAACTATAAAAATTTCAATGTAAAACAGATATAAAATACACCTAAACTATAAAAATAACATAAGCTTGGGTTTTATCTATCAAGAAATTAAATACAACTTAAAAGAAAATTAAGTTTTATAAATTTCAATATAAAATCACACTTAGTTATTTTCAGTTAAAACTATCATTAAAAAATGAGAAAAAATCTTTTATCTTCCTCAAAAAGTTAATTTTTGTTTGAAAATCTAGTAAAGAATTAAGATCCCTAAAATATGTTAAAATAATTTATCATATTACTGCAAATAAAAACACAATATACACACAAAAGTTGTCACAATTCATTCTATTAGTTTTACTATTATAGAAATACTGCATTTGTATTTTTAACATTGCACTATTTATTAAGAGTTGTGAAATCTGATAAGAAAAGAAAATATACACATTTTGTCTAGCTAAGTTTAATGTCATCTCTATATAAAACAGGAATTTAAAATAGTTCATTAAATTTTGTGCATAACATAATAGAAAAGTTTTTCCAATAATATAATAGGGAAATTTTTTTCAATTTAAATAGCATATTTTTTTCTTATGTAAGTATAATTAGAAATGAGATTTTTATTTAACCTATTCCTCAGCAACTTAATACTTTTTATTCAGAAATTTTGAAAAAGAATGTTTTGCACTCTCAGAGTACTAAATTTCAAATAATCACAATGCAGTAATATCTATTAAAACAATCATCCCTGTCTTTGGATTCTTGACCACTATTTTTTATTAAATATTTTTAAATAATAGCAGATGGATCATAAGAAATCAATAATCTTGTCAAATTCTTCTCACACTTAGTCACTAAGACAGCAATGAATTAGAGAATAAAAATACCAATTATTAAAGATTAAAACATAAAAATATAAATTTCGTTATAATAAAACATGCCAGATCAAAAAAAAAAAGATTAATAAACATATAATTAAAATACATAAACAAGTTTTAATTTGAAGTTCATGAGAATTGTTTTCTAGCTTTATATTTGCCCACAAACGAAAAACAAAGAATAATACTAATGGTTTGTAACCAAATGATCACAACATCTGTATATCTAATCCATTTTTTACCTCAAACAAAATAGTTGAAAATGCCATGTCTTGATAAGTTTGATGATCTTTATAATGATTTTCTTTGAAAAATGATACAGCATTTTCAACCACTTAACATTTCCTTTGATATACCATGAGATTACACAAACTTTAGTTAAAACATAAAAGTCAACTCTTCTTTGCAGTATTTCTTATTATAAACTAAAAATATCATATATTTGCATAAAGTGTTTAGAATTTATGTACTCTTCAACAAAAGTATCTTATAGAGTATGTAATAATGATCACAATTTTCTTTATTGCTTATGTTCAAATAAAAATCATACATAAATAATAATAAAAATTATGGTAAACAATGGATGAAAATATTAGGGCATGATCAAAGTTAATTTTTTTTATTTTTTTTTTTATAAAATCTGGTTTTGATTAACTTTTATGATTATTATTATTGAGCATAGATAAATAATTTTCAAAACAATAAATTTTCTTCCAAGATTTTTAAAATGCATTTTAGATATTATTAATCACTTTTTATTTTCATAATTATAACTTTAATATCATAGTCATTAATTAAAACTGGTTAAAATTTCAATGTATTTTATTAGCATTCAGCAGACAATATTGGCCTTGTTTGTTCCATGTAATAGACATTCCAAGAAAATAATTACTCAACATTGATTGTTTGATTTCTTTCAAATACCAAAAGTGGCTATTAAAACATTTATTAATTGGTTTCATTATCCAATTCAAAATATTCATGCCATTTATGTTATTTCAAATAACATAAAACACCAGTTCATTATTATGCTTAAAATTCTTTAAGCAAAAGTTCTAGCTTCTTCTAGAGCAGTGGTCTTCAACCTTTTCACACCTGTGGACCGGTAAAAATAAGGATAAGATTTCGCGGATCGGCAGAAGTCTATAGATAAATTATCTTAAAGATGTAAACTGCTTAGCCTTAGATGAACATAATTGTTATAACTGATCAAAACAATAATGTTAAATATACAAGATGAAATTATATATATACATGGAGTTTGTATAATAAAAAACTTTTTTTTTTAATTTTGAATTTTTTTAGAAAAATAATAAAAAATTTAATTCCGCCCCCCCCCCCCCCATAAACATTTGTGATAACTAGAAAATCAAATTAATTTATGTATGATTGATTAGATTTTGTTTTCATTCTATTTCTTTTTTTAATTGAGTAAAAATGAGATGAAAAAATAAATAAAAATTGTTTATATTAATTAAAAGTTTAAACTTATTATTTTGTTATTACAAACTTTCCTGCCAGTCTAGCGAGGACTGGCAGAAAAGTTCTGCGGCCCGGCACTGGTCTGCGGACCAAGGGTTGAAGTTCACTGCTCTAGAGACTTAAGTAAATAATGGCTATTAAATATATAATGCTAAGAATATATCATTTTATGAAGAAATTATCTCCAGTGTGCAAAGCATAATAATAATTCACAAGCCAGATCCAATATAGTAATTTTAACCAACTTGCAAATACAGTAATTTACTTTCTTATCAAATGATATATTCTTATCACTATATATTTGATAGCTGTTGTTTGTTTATATTAAAATTATTAGAATTAAAATCTTAAACATTATTTGAAACTACAAGCAGCTTGATTCTTTTTTTAAGATTATCATTAACATGAAATTTCATCCCTTTCACTTGTCAATAATGTGGCAATTTGATAAAGGTGGACTATATTTTATCTAATTAGCAGTGATAGAAAATGAGTATTATTATAAGTTTGTTAAAACAACTATACTAGGGTCTGATTTTTGAATTATTATTATAATTTGCTTCATCAAAGTTAGTTTCACAATAAAACAATATTTTACATAAATATATAATAATAGTAATAATAAATGACATTACTTAAAAGATCTTGATAAATAAACTCAAAGAAGGAAACAGATTAAAAATACTGCTGAGAAATATATAAATAATATTTATCAATTTATAACTATGGTAGAGCTAATACAATTACATCTAATGTTTAGAGACGTTTGTGAATTCAAACGATGTTTGATTATCAAAGTAACAGACTGAGCATAACAATTTCATTCCATTGACAGTAAAACATTATTTTTAAAAAAAATTTCTGCTCAAAAAAAATATAAAAAATTTTAGTTTTTGATCTCATAACTATTACTACTCTATTAATTTATATAAGGTAAACATTTTTTTCTTTCTATTAAATTATTAATGAACCAGTTCATATCATCATCATCAACCATTATCAATCCACTACAGGATGAAGGTCTCTCCAAATTCAATCCATCTTCTTTGATCTTTAGCTTCTCTTCTCCATAGCACCTCTACACACTTTCTTATTTCATCCACCCATCTCACATGTGGTCTCTTTCTGGGCCTTTTACTATCTCTTGGAATCCGGTTTAAGATTTCAATTGTCCATCTATTATCATCTCTTCTAGCAATAAGTTCAGCCCAACTCCACTTCAGTCAGTAACATCTGTTTGTTCTCTTACTCATATATTGCATTTTCGACATCTTGTTACTCCCAACATGCATCTCCCCATACTTCTTTGAGTGGTCTGAAGACTCTGTATTGCTTTTCTATTAAGTAACCAAATCTCAGATCCATAAGTAAGAACTGGTAAAACACATTTATTAAAAACCTTTCTTTTCAAACACATAGACATATTTCCTTTAGTATCAAGTTATTTCTACCAAAAGCACTCCAACCAAGTTTAATTCTATGATTAATTTCATCCATCATGCTTCCATCTATATTAATAATCTGACCAAGGTATTTGTAGCTGTTAACTTCTTCTAACTCATCATAATCAATCTTTATTTTCATATTTTGAGAAAATCCATTAAACATTACATTAGTCGTTTTAACATTTATCTTTAGTCAGACTTTCCCACTTTCATCTGATAACTCCTGCAACATTTCCTGCAGCTCTAAGCATTATTTGCAAAAACAACTACATCATCTACAAAATCTAAATGACTTAAATAATCCCCATTTACTATCACTCCTTTAGCTTCCCATTTTATTCCACAAAATACTTCTTGCAGCACTGCTGTAAAAAGTTTTGGAGATATGGAGTCACCCTGTCTTATACCCTTTCCCAATGTTGACTTTCCTAGTATCATTATGTAATCTAATTATTGCTGTTGCATTTTTATAAATATTCTTTAAAATATGACAATATTCTAGATCTATACCTTGATGATCCAATGCTTTAATCACTGAAGAAATGTTTATAGAATCAAATGCCTTTTCATAATCTACAAATTCAAAGCATAATGGTAACTCATATTCATTTGTCCTTTCTATAACTTCTCTCAATACCTGGATATGATCTACCAGTTCATATATGCTTTTACATATATATACACACGAACAGATTTAAACACCTAACTAGACACTAATTCAAAATATATTTGCAAACTTTTTTTTTTTAAATTTATTGTATGGTCACTTGAGAAATATATTTTCATTTATCTTCACAGCCATATATATAATATAAATAAAATATCCATTAATTAAAACAAAATTATAATCATAATAAAAATAAGAAATTTAACAGTAATAAATTATTATATACAGTCTTTAAATCTGAAGATTTAAGATTTAAAGACTGTTTATAATAGTTTATTACAGTTAAATTTATTATTTTTATTATGATTAGCCATATATATATACATATTTATTTATTACTTCCTTAAGCAGTAATTATTCAAAAATGCTAGACTAAAAAAAGTCTAGTATTTTATATTAAACTAACTATATTCAAAATCATCTTCAATTATCATATCAGAATAAATTAATTATAATGATAAGTCTCATATTTTACTATTTTATTCTCATCACAATTAATTCAAAAGCTGCATTTTTCACCAACATTAACTTCATTTTTGTTTTATTCTTTTTGATTAATAATAAAAGATTAGTCAATTTTTTTTTTAAAAAAAAAACCATCATAAATTTGCATTATACATATATTAACTACTCTCTCATATATTTTTTGCACACTAAATATGATTATTAAATTCAAATTCAATTTTTTTACATTTTCCTAAATATAATCTCAAAAAGCAATATTCCTCAAACTATAATACATGATCAATTATGATCTGTTCACAATTTATTACTGAGCCATGACAAGATTTCATGTTAAATTTCATAATTTTGTATATTTTATTAATAAATGAAATACTTTTAAAAACATTTTTTTTCCTTTTTCTTTGTTATTTAAATACTTAATATCATCTATTAATATTATTTGAATAAAACCATTAAAGCAGCACACAATTTCCATTTCCTATGCTTACACAAGCTGTTAAAAAGTAGCATACTCTCCATATAGTAATGCCACTCAGTTCAAGCCGTAGTAATCAATAGATGCACAACAAACCTTTTTGCTTCCATTCATTAAGTCTTGCACTGGGAGGCACTACTGTATGGAAAATAGATGGTGGCTGTAGTGTATATAGCCATTGGAGATAGTCAAACTGTAATGGAGTGGAACAGTAGTATATATGAATGCCTAGTTAAGGATATACAGAGTTTTAAAGAAAAGGGGAAGAGAATAATGGTTATAGAAAATATGAATGGACATATTGAAGACATTGATGATGTAGATAATAAGAATAGTCAGTTTTTGAAGAAATTTTGTCAAAGAGTAAATTTGAGCATTGAGAATTTATCAAATAATATATATTTCACACAATAGATTACATATTGGTAGAGAAAGAGGGAATGAATAAAATAAGGAAATTTAAGGTGTTTGATAATAAAGAAAGAGTATATAATAGTGATCATAACTTTATTGTAATAGAAATGGTTAGTAATGTGATGGAGGATAGAAATAAAGGTAGAAATAATAGTGAAAGATGTGGGTGGAGAGTGAATGAAAAGAATAAGTTGGAAGAGTATAAAATACAAGTTGAAGAAGCCATGGAACAGTTGGTTGGAGATGAGTATAAGGACTGGTGTGGTGAAATAGAAAAAGTGGCAAATAGGGTTTTAGTTGAGAATATGCAGAAGAATAAAAGTAATAAAAAATGAGAGTTAGTAGAAGTGTAAAAGAGAGGAAAGAAGCATGCAGAGAATATAAGTGCGCTATTAATAACAAGCAAAGTGAAAAACGATATTAATGCCAAATGGGGAAAGTACTTAGAAAAAAAGAAGTTGGCTAAAATGGATAATTATAGAGAGAGGATGAAGTTGAATAATAAATTGTTGGAGGATATTAATAAAAGTGGAAGAGATGGGAGTAAAAAAATTTGGAATTACATTAAAAGGAGAAATATAGGGGAGAGATAGTATTAATAGATGATGAGGGAATAGAGTAGCTCTAGAGAAGAGAATCTTAAATAGATATGTAATGGATAGGACTTAGTGATAGAAAACATGAAAGCATTTAGTAATGGGAATATTAGGTTCACAAAAAATGAACTGAATGAGGCAGGGAAGAGATTGAAAAATGGAAAGGCAAGAGGTTTAGAGGGAAGAGCAGCAGAGATAGTAATGAATTTAGGGCAAAGAGCAAAAGCAAAGTTATTATCATGTTTTAATAAGATGGCACAGAAGAGTTTTTTCTGGATAGTTGGAGTAATACAAGAGTACAATTATTATTTAAAGGAAAGGGTAAGGATCATAGAAAGTTAAATAATTATAGACCGATAGCAATAACATCAGTTTTATATAAAGTTTTCTCATATATGGTGGCTGAAAGAGTTGTAAAACAGATGGAAGAGAATAATGTAGTGGGGAAAATCCAAGGAGGTTTTAAGTCAGATAAGCGTATAGGAGATAATTTATTTGTAGTTACACAACTTATGGATAAGAGTAGGAATTCAGGTAGATCGTTATATAAGAGTTTTATAGATATTGATCAGGCAAATGATAGATTATGAGTAAGTTTAGCAAATTTGGGAATGGATGAAGCTTTAGTAAATATTATTAAGAAATTATATGAAAATAATTACTAGACTTACCAATTAGGGAATATAGAATCAGTTAAAGTTAAACAAGGATGCCCTATGTCACCTATTTTGTTTTTGTTGTATTTGAGTGAAATGGAGAAAGCAATAGAAAGACTAGGAAGAGGGATAAAGATACCATTAATGGGTGGCAAGGGAGTATATATTTTGTCGGGTCTTTTTTTTGCAGATATTTTTTTGTGTGCAGAAAGAAGAGAAGATATGGAAGTTATGCTGAGGACATGTGCAAGGGTGGGTAAAGAGATGAGGATTAAATTTAGTGAAGAAAAATCAAATATAATGATTAATAATGGGGACAGAGAAAATGTAAAATTTTTAATGGGGGATATAAAGTTAATAAATCGATTCTAATCACCATTCAATCCTTTTTTCTTTTCAAAATATACATTACATATAACCATATAATTCTATAATTAAAACCCTTCCTTTTTTCTTTACAAAAACTTTATTTGTTGTGTGTATATATATATATCCACTTGTTCCAATGTTTCAACTATTTTTACTTTATAGTCATTTTCAAGGATCTAGAAAAAATAATTACATTATAACAAACTCCATATAATAAAACCAAAACGACCAAAAAAAAAAAAAAATAAACACAAAAAAATATATATAAACCCCATAAAAATTAAAATAAATAAAATACATTAAATCAATTAATACCCTATACATACTTGCCTTTTAATTTAATTGATTTAATGTATTTTATTTTTTATGGGGTTTATATATATTTTTTTGTATTTATATTTTTTTTGATATTTTTTTTTTTTTGGGGTCTTTTTGGTTTTATTATATAAAGTTTGGTATAATGTAATATGTTTTTTGTAGATCCTTGAAAATTACTATAAAGAAAAATAGTTGAAACATTGGAATAAGTCGATACATATATATATATCAAATAAAGTTTTTGTAAAGAAAAGAGGAAGTGTTTTAATTATAGAATTATATAAAGTTAAGTGTGATGGATAGATATAGTTATTTGGGAATCATCTTAAATAATCAGGAAAATTGCTTGGTTGAATGGGAGAAAAAATTGATAAATGAAGCAAAGAAAAGAAAGGGTTTAGTAGGGAAATTAACAGTGTTTTCATATAATAAATATGATTTAGCTAGGATTGTATGGAAGGGAGTTGTAGTAGCAGGGTTAACATATGATATTGATGTGTTATGTGTGAGTAAAAGGGTATTAGATTACTTAGAGAAAGTACAAAGGGAAGTAGGAAGACATGCATTAGATGCAGAGGTATGGACAGCAAAGGAAGCAATTTAAGAAAAATGGGATGGTCAAGTTTTTATATGAGAGATGCAAAAAAGTAAAATGAAAATGTTTGGTAGGTTGCAGTTTATGGATAATAAAAAAATAGCCAAAATAGTATTTAATTGGGTTACGAGTAAAAGGCAGGCAACAAGATGGGTGAGAAAGGTAATGCGGGATGCAAAGGATTTGGAAAAAGAATTTATATCAGTATACTTGTATAAAAGGTGTGATGATTGTGTTAGGAGGATTGTTGAGTGTTATAGTAGTAAGGAATGGGATAAAAGAATAGATGCATTAATAAAGAATAGGGAGTTGGAGAGATGGCGAACTAGAATGGAGAGTAAAAAGAGTTTAAATATATATAGAAGTAAACGGAACATTGGGTGTGAGTTAATTTATGATAATAGTAAGGAAAGTAGCTTATTGTTTAAGGCTCGAATGGTATTTTTAGCAACAAGAGAATATACATGTAAATGGAAAAATATGAGTGATTTAGTCTGCAAATTATGTAAGGAAGATATAGAAAATATTAGGCATCTGTTAATTGAATGTAAATGCTTGAAAGCAGAAAGGGTACAAATAATGAAGTTATGGGAGAATAAATATGAAACAAAGTGATTATACAGAAAGTGGGTTATTGGTTTTTATGCTGGCTTTGGGAAAAGGGGAATTTAGATATAAAAGCCATAGAGTTGACAAAGATTATGTTATGGAAATGGAATGGAGCAGATTATGGGAAAGATGGAGGGGAAAGGTAAAGTGGCTAACAGGTTTCTTTGGGCATATTTGCTGAGACATTCCTGACTCCATTTAAGAAGAAGTCATGGTATATCACATCACATCGACTGCTTTAATATTATTTAAATTAAATGTTAAGAGTGCATTACATAGACATATTCATACTGTAGATATTTTTCCAATTATTTCTCTAATGAGTAATTGATAACATTTAATCTATAACTGCAAAGTATCAATAAATTAAGTATTTATTATAAAAGTTATTTTCATATATTCTTTTTTAATTTAAAATTTATTTAAAAAAAAAAAAACCTCTTTATTAGATTCAGGGTGCTACAGTAGTTATGATTTGGATGATAAAAGAAATAATAGAAACTTTAATTAGTTATATTAAAAAATTTGAAGATGATGAAGTGACAAGCCACAGTGCATTCTTTATGATATATATTAACTAGTGATATAATGCAATCAGAGGTTAAATGGTATTTATATAATACAGACAAAGAATTTGGTTCAAAACTAAAAAATTCTTTGAAAAAATCAAATATTAAGATAACACTTTAGATTTTAAACCATAAGAAGCCATATATAAATAATTTATCAATGATGTTTGAAACTGTAGCAAATAAGGTTGTTAAAATAATATCACTTATGTAATAACACCATAGCTCAATGTATTCAGAAAATGACAAGTGATAGAGCAGAACAAATAAAGCTAATCAAATATTTTACATTCCAGTTTGATAAATATGGATATTGCTAATATAGCAATTATATTGGTATATAAATTGTTTGAATATGAGAATGATATGAAAGATGAGTTCTTTTTTTCTGTTTGGATTGCCAATAAATATCACAAGTTCTGAACTCAATTAAAATTATGAAGAATTACACTGTTAATGAATACATTTGAACTTTAAAGATTGTTTGATTGTTCACACAGTGACTACAGTTGTAATTACAGAAATTCAGTTTAATATATTTAATCAGATTATATTACTAAAAGTTTGCTATTAAAAAAAAAATCATTTAAATTAAATACAATGAATATGGAAAAGTAGCTAACTAAAGATAAATATATTGAATTCAAAATTATTCTAATATACACCACATTGAAGCAAATCATAAATAATTGCTATTGCATATGGAAGGAAAGTACTTTAAAGAATATTCAAACTATAAAAAGAATTTAAGATGATATTATAAAATAAAAACCATTTTGATAACATTTATTTAGTGTTATAATGGACAGCACACATTATGTGACCAATATATATGGAATTTTTAATGACCCTGTGATCTCTCTATGCAAGAAATAAAATAAAAGATATATTTCAATAGTAAAAAAAAAATTGAAGGACAAAAGAAATTAGAAGTTTGAAAAACAGTTTCTGCAGATTGTTAAGAGCTGGATCAGAATTTATTGAAGAAAGTCATAAACATGATCATACAAATTTGTAAAAAGTTATTGCAGATCATCATCATGCTAATTTGATGAAATGATTTGGATATTATTTTCAGTCAAATTACTAGATTTAAAATCCATGTCTTTCACCTAAAAATATTTAAAAATTATAAAAGTGAATTTTGAAAATACAGTACCACTTGCTTCATTTTAGATAAAAGTTAGAAAAGAATACTTTCAGTTTGATGTTAGAAAGAGCTTTAAAGTTGTCTTCATCATATCTAGATGAACGTGCTTTTTAATGAATGTCAATAAAACAAAACAAGAATTCAGTGTAAATATATCTTGATCCATTGAATAGCATTATCACCAATCCAATTAAGATTAAATCAGTTAACAAAAAAAAAAAAAGCAACTCATTTGTTTCAATAAAACAACATATTTATTTATTTAAAAATTTTATAATTATATTCCTTTTTTATATGCATAATTGTACTTTAAGTTTTGTAGTTTTATATATTAATAAAATTTTAAAAATTGTACTTGAAGTCAGTTCTCTTGATTTCAAAATTATTTTTATTTAATTTCCCAAAAATATTTGCTTCTGATGGATTAAAATAAAATAAAAAACCAATGATGCATAAACACAGCAAGTTTGAGGATCGATTATCTTCATTATATTATCTATCAATTAGAATAACATTAATATTAAATTTCTGTCATATTTTAAATTCAGCAATCATTACTTTAAAAATAATTTCTGTATCATTTTGATGAAATAATTTTAAGGTATTATTTTCATATATTTTCAATACAGTAATATATAGATTATATTAGTTTTCTAAAAAAAATATTTCAAGTTGTCCTTCACCAATTTAATATACATGTAATCTGTGTTATGGAAAATGAAAGTATTTTAAAAAAAAAATTCCATTTCTTTCTTTATTAACTTTTTTAATTTTGCCATGTTTTTAGCACAAAATTCCTTTCAATTTATCAACTTGAAAATAAGATTATCTCCAAACAAGTTTACACTATAATTACTTTACATTAAATCCCTTATGGATTTCATTTCAAATAAAATGTTTATGCACTTCAATTTCCCACGACTGAAGATTTTGCTATACAAAAATAATCCAATTTAAACACAGAAATTAATAACAAAAACTGATAGTAAAATAATTTAAATACATTTAGATCTATAGATGAATAATTTATATGATTTCCTTTCTTTTCTAATTTTTATAGCACATTTGTAAGATATAAATA
Organism: Epiperipatus broadwayi; assembly: GCA_028023455.1. NCBI lineage: Eukaryota > Metazoa > Onychophora > Udeonychophora > Euonychophora > Peripatidae > Epiperipatus > Epiperipatus broadwayi. The sequence goes on along the minus strand of JAQFVV010012404.1, from coordinate 2,837,695 downwards.
TTACATAATATTCATATCTTAAGAACTCTAAAATTTCATTTCCACATCTCAATGTATTATTGAATAATATCCCTGATAAATTCTAGCAACACTTATACATCATACATGATGAATATCAATAATAAATATTTTTACAGCATTTGCTTAAGATTCACATTTCTATAATGTATTGTGTTATCCATTGTAATGCCAACAAAATTCTGCATTACATATGTAATCATTTAAAAATAAATGATCAAATTGATGCAAAAAGAAAAGTGATAATAATAAAATATAAATTATAATATATTTCTAGTTTTTTTTTTTTTTGAAATGCAAACTTGCAAAAATAAAGTATTGCGTAAGACAGTTTTAATATTAAAGAGCGAGTGGGCAGGGAAGGATAATTTTTAAGTAAAAGTTGAAATGAGTTCTCTCCCTTTTTATAAATTTAATGAAGAAAAAAAATAATAATAATTAATGTAAAAATGAAATTAAACTAAAAATATAATTTGTAAAAAGAAAACTTTTAAAATTTGCAATTCATCGTAGATTACTTGGCTGATAAAAGAAAAGATAACTCCCATTTGAACTAATTAAAGAATCAAAGGAAAAGACTACGGACACTATCTTATTGAAGTATTAGATTAATCTAAGCAAGAGATTAAATTAAAACGGAATGCAAAAATTAATTAAGGAAAATATAAAATTAATTAAACTAGATCGAAGGAGGATAAAAAGAAACAATGAGAAAGAAACATAAAAAGAGCGAGAGACGAGAAATCATTATTATTATTATTATTATTGCTAGTCAGATTGTTCCAGTCGCAGTAAAATTATTATTCAACATTGCTGTCCTATAAAAAAGTTTATTTTAATAAAGATACGAAAAGCTATCCACATTTCTAGTAAGCTGTGTATTTTTTTTTTGCTGAAGTCCGACCTAGCAGCATGCAGTGCTAAATAACAATCGAAGTGTGTAACTAGCCTTCAATCTCAGTCCTTAATATCATCAGATGTTTTCCACCTGGAACTCATGCCTGCCTTGTGATCTGTGAACTACCAATAATATCTCTCTCCTCATTGCAAATCAATAAGCCAAAAATCAGTCAATGTAAAGAAAAGGCCAACTGGTTGGTATTCGACAAATAAGGAAACAAACAAGGAACTATATCCATGAAAGTATGATGTGCTATCCAAAATCCTAGGTAAATATAATTCTTATTTTACCATTCTAAAGATTTGCACATATAAGTGAATGAAAAAACTTTGATGAACTTTAATAGTTACCGCCATGTAATCTTTAATATTGCATCCATAAATTCTTATTATATTATATTAGAAATATGTGTGTGCGTGTATGTAATTTTTTTTTATATCATGTTATAATTAGGTGAGTGTGGCAAATAAATATTTGTTTACTTAATTATTGTCCAATCGATTCTCTCTTTTATAACTGCATTACTAGTAAATTAATTTATAAATAGCTATGCGTATTGGGGGCAAGTGTGCCAAAGATTACCTCCCCCCCCCACAATTGAGAAAAGAACTAGCTTGGGATATATCAAGTGCTCAATTGTGAACTTGTCGTCCGGGCATGCTAACTATATAACTTATGGTTAGCTGGCACCTGAAATTAATCCTCAAAACAAATAAAGTGCTTTGGATGGCAGGGGTTTAAAACTAACAGTTGAGAAGTGCTATAACCTGGAAATGTGATCGTACATTATACTTTGTATAGCCTTGTCTGGTTATAGGCACTGTGGATGTCTCATCTATCTGTGGTATTATACTCCTCTGTTTGAAGGGCCGATCTGCTGCTGTAGAGGATGTGTAGAGTTAAAATCGAGATTTAAAGAATATGATTAGAGTATTTTCTCCCACCAGTTCACTATTATAAAAGCAGAATCCACTTCAAATAACACATCAACCATAAAAAAAAATTAAGGAAATAAATAATCGAATAGTGAAAAAATAATTGTACTGTATCAACAAGTAGCAATTTATAAAAATTTAAGTAAAACAATAAGATACAAATATTCAATCAAAAAATTTTAATAACTAATTAAAAAGAAACTATTTTTTAATTTAGAAGTTCAAAATAAAAATAATATATATCTAAAAAAAATAATTTTTGATCAAGCTGATAATGCAAGATCTATGTTCATAGGACAGAAGATTAAATGTGTATATCAAGATCTGTATATAAATGTATATTTGCAGAATTCTAAAAATTAGTGAATCTTCAATAAATGCAAGAATTGGTAAGTTCTGCTGGAATATTAATAAGATTAGCATAGGTATTGTGAATCAATTCAACTCAATGATATTAGCAAAAGCATACGAAAGTTAAAGGGACACTGACCCAACTTTAAATTACATAGCCAGCTTTTGATTTTAAAATTCACATGGGTAGCCCTGACATATAGAAAATAAAAAAAAACTTCAAATATTTATCTATTACTATTTTAGTAATATGATAAGTAATTTCCAGTCTGATAAATATTTTGAACATAGATAATTATAAAGAAAAATGATAATGCAAAACATTTCATAATAGTTGCCAATTAACAATTTTGTTTTATTGCTTTTAGATTAGGCATGCACATGTTGTTGATCAAAATGCACTACTGCCTTATGCATAAATCTGTTTACAACAGTTATATGTATCTCTTGAGATTTTCCAAACAATCAAAAAATTATTAAATATTGGATTTAATATTTTTTAATATTTAACACATCTAGTGCTTGTGATAAAAACAAACATAAACAATGGTTTAACATGTCTGCAAGAAAGCTATAACTGCTTATTAAAAAAAAAAAAAAAAAGTATATTCAACAGTAACAAAAAAATAAATTAACATGAAATTTTATTTGAAATAACACAAATATTTTACTTTTCTTAATTTCATATTTACTAAATTAAAAATAAATTCAGCACAAATATCATTTTCAATTGCTATTAATGCAAAAATTACAAGCCACACTTATAAAATATCATTAGTAAATATATCTTAAATTTAATTTATTATGGACAGCAGTGTAATTTAATTCACACACTTGGCAATACTAATTCTAAATTCATAAATTGATTTATGAAAATATATTATTTCTAAATAGGGATAAACGAATTACTTCTTATCTATGGCTAGTTTGTAAATATTTTATTAATAAACCTGTATACATGCATATGTGTGTAGGTTGATCAGTATAGGCAGTATTGATTCACTATAGAAATAATAATATGCAGAAAAGAAAATTAGTCTACTGCAAAAAGCAAATGCTAATTTACATTTGAATAAAGAACATTATGCAAATTAGCAAAGATAATAAAAATGTTGTAGAACTTCTAATGGTATCAGAGAAATATTAATATGAAGAAGTAGTAGTTAGAAGCATTGAATTGAAAGCACATTAGTGAAACTCTAAGTGTTGAGTGAAAACTGATATATGCAGTTGTAGACAAATATTAGCAGTAGAAAAGAGTTCCAATGTGTGAGCAGTAAGGTGCTTACTAGAGTAATAATTAAAACGACAGATGTAATATGGAAGATTAAAAAAATATAGACACTGTGTGACACTGCCGATAGTTGTAAAGCCATATATATTTATCTTCTGAGATATGAACTGTTATGTGATCAAGATTAATATAGTTATCCATTAACAAGTTGCAAGTTGATTTACTAATTCTATTTAATTGTTATTCAGAGTAAATAAACTCTTGAAATTATTTATTAAACTTTTGTTGGTTTTATTAATTTATTTGTATAACTGTATGGCTGCCAGATAAAAGTCTGACCTCGAACATATTACGTAGTACAGTCAGATATAAAATCTATGCGATATTATATAACACAGCCAAATTTAGAACCTATGAAGTATCAAGTGATACCAGCCATATAATCTATAAAAAAACCACTATTACAGATTACTGATTAGGATAAATGCTGAAATATGCATAACAATATAATAACCATCTTTTGATGAAAAAAATATGGCACAGAGCAGATATACAAAATAGAATTGTTGATGACAAATTAAAAATCACTACGCTATTATAGATGTTAGGACAAGATGTCCTACAATTGACAAACTGTTTATGTGATATGAAAGCCACCTGAAGAAATCCTGTATGAGGAATTATTAATAAAACTAAATGACTTATACTGATAACATCAAAATTCACAGTGCTTCTTTGTTTCCATTGTAGGATGCAATCATAAGATGAAACTATGCACAAATAAGATTTAATACTAAGAACATTAGTGAAGGATTAAGAATTCAAGTATTGTGTTGATAAAATGTTATTGGACTAGTTATTATAGGGCATCAGAGATATGAAGCTTGGACAGATACTAAACGAGTATATATTAATGCATATAACTGCTATTGAATGGGCTATAACCATGAAGCCACTGTAGAATACATGCAAGTCTTCAAAAAGGCAACAAACTTAGATACCCCAGAAATACAGATAAATGCAGTAAAACAACAAATGATACAAAGGAATTTAAAACAGAACCCCCCCTACTTGTAATTGTTGCGGAAAATCAGGTCATTTTAAAGCAACATATAAATATATAACAGAAAATGTTTTAGCTGCAACCTGACAGGTCATTTATCAGAACTGTGTAAAAACAAGTGACAAAACAGGATGGACAATTATTCAGAAAAGAGCAAAGATTAATATCAAATTAAAGAAAACTATTGTGACAGCAACGGATGTAATTGGAAATCCAATTATATTAAGAGGGTTATGATATAATAAAACTTTGCTATTACATGTTATTACAAGGAATAATTACTTCAATATTAGGATGCAATTGATTCAAGCCTCTGGGGATTAAGATTAAGATAGTAAAAAAACTAAAGCTAGAACCAAAATTAAAATAAATTTCCACAACTCTTTAAATCTAATTCAGTAGAGTTTAAGACGAAACCAGTTGACATTGAGCTAATAGATAATACACAAGTTATATATAGACCAAGGAAGGCCGTATTTGCTCTTAAGCCGAAAGTCAAAGAAGCACTGAAAGAATTGAAGAGTAGAGGCATTATTACACAAAGAGAAGAATCAGTAGTACTACAACTAAATATAAAGGTGAGGATATGTAGTGACTAATGGATACTCAGTGTAAGAGAAGTATTAGAATCTCTACAAAAAGAAAACATTTCACAAAATTAGATTTAAAATTGGTGTTCCACCAAATTTCAGTTACAAAGAGAACAAAAATGCTAATAATAAATGTGCATATGGAATTATATAATACACTATCATATGAGATAACTAGAACATCTATTATCTTCCAAGCAAAGATAGAGAACTTGCTAAGAGATATAAAAGTAGTTATAGTGGATGACAATCTCATAGTTGTTGAAAATGAAATAGAATTAAGTGAAAGATTATACATATAGTCTGCAAAAAGTTAAACAAGTTTGGCGCAATACTAAATGCTGAAAAATGTATATGGTTGACAAGAGAAATCAAATTTCTGGGACTTATAATTATTGAGAATGGAAAATATCCAAACCTAGAGGAAGTTTCAGCTATGAAAAATTCTTTCCAAGTCAACAAATGTAACACAGTTACAAGCTTTTCTAAGCTTATTAAATTTCTTTGAAATTTTCTTAAAGAGAAAATCATATGTAACAACACTTCTTTACGAACTTCTAAAAAAAAAAAAAAAATGGAAATGGGAAGAACTGCAAGGCATTGCTTTCAAAAAAGCAAAAGAATTATTTTCCTCAGCCATAGTTTTTGTGGTGAAAACATTAATATGTCCTTGGGCAGTCATTTAAAATTTATACCAAATGTAATCATTATTAGGAATATTCAGCAAAAATAAGTAAACCCTGAATCAAATCTGCCAACAAATGCTAAGGTTGATAAACATATTAGTTTCATATAAGTATGAATTGTTATATAGGCTGAGAAAGTTGATAAACTATGCAGATGTTCTCTCCAGAATTCCAAATAAGAGGACACATGTTTGAGAAATTAATTATATAGATGTGTTAAAGTCCAAATGGGCTAAAAAGAATAAAAAGCACGTCATTAAGAAATAGATAAAAAAATGAGTGGCCACTTAAACAACCAAACTATTTGCTTCCAGCAATTTGGAATAGTTGAGAAAGTTTGTCGACTTTCTATGAATGCATTCTTATGGCAGACTGTGTAATGCGATTGCTTAAGGAGAAGAAAAAATGTTGTACGGTTATTACATGAATGACATCCCGGGATAGTAAAAATACACTTATTTAAAATAAATGTATTGGAACATCATAATATTAAAAAAAAAAATTACCGTGATCGTCTATGCCTTGGTGATCGAGACCGGCTTCTTCGATAATCTATAAAAAAAAATATATAAATAGCCTTGTGCACTTAATAAAAAAAAAATGCCACAATTCTCACTTTTTACCTCTATGTCGCCTTTCTCTGGATCTTGAACGCCTTCTTTCTGCAAAAAAATTATATAAAGTTATATTTAAAAAAATAAAAAATATCTGATCTATATTTACTGTTTAATTATTTTACTATTTAATAATAACACAACATCACTTGACTCTCAAAGCTTACTATATCATCCTTCTATGGCTCAAGTAGTATATTATCCTATTAATTTTCATATGCCTAAATTTCATATTATTTTTTGTGAATAAGTGTCCATCCCAGTGCCTTCCTAAGTATGTTCACTATTTTGCAAAAATAAAATTAGTTTGAATTTAGTTTGCATAGTTTAAATTTTATGCTCCCCTTTCCTGATTCAATAATATCTCACATCGCTTGTATTCTAAATGGATCTAAATGATCACTTTTTTCCCTCTACTTTTTAAACAAATATTATAAAACTTATTATAACTAATGGCAATAATAATAAAAAAAAGAAATTTTATTTCATTATAATAACTGATTATAACAAAAGCAATCAATCAAATTCAGTTAAACCAAAATAATTTTATTTCTTCATTTTTGTTATTTTATGGTTATATAACTTTTTTGTACAAATATTTTAACATGTATTATAAATAATACTTATAATAAAAATAAAAAATCAAATTTGAAAAGATATTTATATAAATCAAATACTCTTTTTAGGAGCTATATGAGATATCACTTGTAGTTTGTGCATGTCTTATGTTGTAGCTATTGCGAGTTAAGAAGCATTTCTTCTCTCTTACTCTAGAGCCAATTATTGTAAGTTTGAGTTATTAATAATTACTAGAAAGTAGCATAATAAGCTCACTCTAAATCATTTCTGCCTTTGCCTTTATTAATGAAAACTTAGGGATCCAAAACTAAAATTAATACAATTATATATCTGGGAGCCACCTCTAGCTTTTTTTTTATTATCAAGTTTTTAGTTTGAAATTTAAAAACCTGTAAAGTTTTGATCACAAGCCAACATGCTTATGCAGTTACTGATCTGGTGTCAGATTCATATAACTACACAAACTTATGATTTGGTTTCTAAGGGTTTTTTGAATTTCAAGCTAACAGATTGATGAATTAAATGTAGCTACAAGATGAATACCTGCATTAACCCAAGCTCTGAATTCCAACTCCTTATGGAAAGAAGAAATTAGTAATAAGAGTTATATTGCATTATTATCTGATAATCAATAACTCATTCTACTACAGAAGACACTGAAATATAATAAATGCTAGTTATTTTATTATTTGCTGTAACAAATGATAATCATTAATACTCAAAGAAATAAACTGAAGTGAGTACATATAAATAATGTACAGTATTATCAACAGCAGCTATTTTCACTTTTCTATTGGAATTAAATGAATACAATAATACCACTCAACATACATTAGTGCCATCAAGTGCAAGTCTTCTTAAATAATCAATGGATGCAGGAAGATTTGTTCATAAAATCCCTATCTAGTGCCTACTCATCCAACATCCCCAGAATAGTTTCTAGCTTGTGACTTTCATCAGTGAAGAGTCTTGGAAATTTGAGAGCACTGCTGGGGTTTTAGATTCTAAGATCTAGGTGCATCTCAGATGATTAATTGCATTAAAAAAAGTAAATAATACTATAACTTAGCTTTCAGCACAGAATAAAAATGTCAGCACAGGAAAGCAGCCAAAGTACCTATTGTATCAAACTCTATATAGTTGTGCCGCCTAGCACAAGCATTCGTAAGTAATCAATGGATGCAGGAAGATTTGTTGTCCTTTTTATTATGCGATTAATCATCTTAGATCATCAACACAAAAATTGTTTGCTTGTTGTATGAAAGTGGAGAGTAAATGATGATCAAGAGATAGATATAACTGAATTTGGAAAGATTGAGAATTGTTAATATTTAGAAAAGTGTTTTGTCCACCATTTTAAATATAGAAGTAAAAAAAATTATTTTGTTGGATGTGTGTTAATATAAGGAATTTTTTATAACTAAGTTGTATGTAAGATTAGTTGATTTTTTAGTAAGTTTGCCACTAAAAAATTTTTTTAATTTAAGAAAAGGAGTGATTTATTTGAAAAAAAAAAAAGATAACGTTTTGGAGGCCTACAGTCAGAAAACACGTGGTTATCAATCGATCATCATTGAAAAAAAGTAAAATTTTTATCCTTCTGTGCAAAGGAGTTTGAAGAGTAGGAGGAAGTATAAAATCAAATATAGAGTAGGTGACTTGGAAATAGCATTTGTATTCCACAATGCATATATAATGGTTAGAAAGAAATTAGGTCTGCTGTGAGAGAGTGTACTGTATGTGATGAGGTTTATTACCTGAAATGTTTAAATACGACTAGGAAGGATGTAACAGGTTTATGGTTATGTAGACAGTGTGTAAAAGAAGTGAAAAAGTGTTTCTAAGTATAGATAGTTTAGAGAGAAAATCAGGAGAAATAGAGCAAAAGGTAATTGAGGAAGATAGGATGAGTATGGTTTTAGTGGAGTGACAGAAGATATGGATGGAAAAATTAATAGTGAAATAGTTAGCCAAAGAATAAGTAAGAGGTAAAGAATGTAGAAGCAAAATTAAAATCGTTAGAGATGAAGAGTGAGCAAATGAACAAATTATTGAGTAATAATGATAAGAAAGAACTAGATAAGGAAGTCCAGAAGGTAGTAGAGAATGTTATACGGATGAAGCAGAGAATGTAGACTATGAGACAGTATTGATAGGAGATTCACTAATTAGAGAATGTGGAGATATAATTGCCAAGGGAAAATAGAAACAGATATATAAGAGTATGTTTGCCCCGAGCTAGAATTAGGGATTTTACAGTTAAAGTAAAAAAGCAAGTGAGTAGAAATGTGTGTGTTATGGTAGGAAGTAATAATTTGTCAGCGTCATCAGAGAGAGTAATGGATGAGTACATAGAATTGATTAGGAATTTGAGTAAGATTAAAGGAAGAGTAGGAATAGTTGGATTATTACCAAGATTTGACAAGAGGTATATGTTAGATAGGGCATGTTCTATAAATGAGAGATTGAAAAAATTGTGTGAGAGAAATGATGTCATGTTTGTGGATGTGTGGGATTTTTTTATTGGAAAGAGGGAGTTATATAGTAAAGATGGATTGCACTTAGAAAAACAAGGAAGTGAAGTTTTAGGGAGTTTGATTTATAAAGAATATAGTTCGGGAAACTTATAAAGGGGGATGGGTTTTAAGTGGCAGTGTTATCAGAAAGAAGAAGAATGGACTGGATGTAAGAAATAATCAAAGGGTAGCTGATTTAGATATAAATGTAGATGTGGAGAGGGAATGGGTCTGTAAAATTAATGGTAAGCAAGTTATTTATAAATGTAATGGAGAAGAAAGAGTCAAAAGAATTTATAAAAGAGTAGTTAGGAAAGAAGAAATTGTTAAAATTGGGTATTTGAATATGCAAGGTGGTAGGAGACCAGAAAAGTGGCTGGAATTAAACAAAACAATTAAAAATGAAGAGCTTGAGGTATTAGCAGTAGTGGAAACACATCTAAGAGAAAGAACCTATTCTGGAAGACTTGGTATGGCAGGGTATAAATAGAAAAGAAAAAAGGGGTGGTGGTATAGGAGTTATGTCAAAAAAATATTTAAATACTGTTAAATGTCAAGAACATTTGTAGTTTGAGATAAGGTTAGGAAGACAAGAAATGGATGGTGGCTATAGTTTATATAGCCACTGGAGATAGTCAAACTATAATGGAGTGGAACAGTAGCATATATGAATGCCTAGTTAAGGATATACAGAGTTTCAAAGAAAAGGGGAAGAGAATAATGGTTATAGGGGATATGAATGGGCATATTGAAGAAATTGATGATGTAGATAATAAGAATGGACAGCTTTTGAAGAATTTTTGTCAGAGAGTGAATTTGAGCATTGGAAATTTATCAAATATTTATGAGGGACAATACACATGGTCTAGAAATAATATATTCCACACAATAGATTATGTATTAGTAGAGAAAGAGGGAATGAATAAAGTATGGAAAATTAAAGTGTTTGATAATGAAGAGAGAGTATGTAATAGTGATCATAACTTCTTTATAATAGAAATGGTTAGTAATGTGATGGAAAATAGTAATAAAAGTAGAAAGGATAGTGAAAGATGTGGATGGAGAGTGAATGATAAGAATAAGTTAGAAGAGTATAAAATAAAAGTTGAAGAAACCATGGAAGAGTTGGTTGGGGATGAGTATAAGGATTGGTGTGGTGAAATAGAAAAAGTGGCAAATAGGGTTTTAGGTGAGAATATTCAGAAGAATAAAAGTAATAGGAAAGTGAGAGTTAGTAAAAGTGTAAAAGAGAGGAAAAAAGCATGCAGAGAATATAAGTGTGCTATTAAGAACAAAGAAAGTGAAAAAGATGTTAATGCTAAATGGGAAAAGAACTTAGAAAAAAAGAAGTTGGCTAGAAATTGAATAGCAAATTGTTGGAGGATATTAATAAAAATGAAAGAGATAGGAGTAAAAAATTTTGAAAATACATTAAAAGAAGAAATGTAGGGGATAGACAAATAGCATCACTAGATAATGGTGGAATAGAGTGTAGATCTAAAGAAGAATTAGAGATAATTTTAAATAAGTATGTAATGGATATAAAAAAGATGTTAGATGTGAAGGACAGAGTGATAGCAAACATGAAAGCATATAGTAATGGGAATTATTAGATTTACAGAAATCAATTGAATGAAGCAGATAAGAAATTGAAAAGGCAAAAGGTTTGGATGGATGGGCAGCAGAGATGGTAATGAATTTAGGGCGTAGGGCAAAATTAAAACTATTATCATGTTTTAATAAGATGGCACAGAAAAAAGATTTTCTGGCTAGTTGGAATAATATAAGAGTAAGGTTACTATTTAAAGGAAAGGATCACAGAAAGTTAAACAATTATAGACAGATAGCAGTAACGTCAGTGCTATATAATGTTTTCTCATATATGGTGACTGGAAGGATTGCAAAATGGATCAAAGAAAATAATATAGTGGGAGAAATACAAGGAAGTGTTCGATTAGATAGATGTATAGGAGATAGTTTATTTGTAGTTGCACAACTTATGGATATGAGTAGGAATGCAGGTAAGACAGTTATATATGGTTTTTATAGATATAGAGAAGGCATATGGTAGAGTAAATAGAAATAGATTATGGATAAGTTTAGTAAATTTGGAAATGGATGTAGCTTTAGTGGATATTATTAAGAAATTGTATGGAAAATAATTACTATATATATATCAATTAGGGAATATAGAATCAGTTAAAGTTAAAAATGGAGTGGGACTAAGGCAAGGATGCCCTATGTCACCTATTTTGTTTTTGTTGTATTTGAGAGAAATGGAGAGAGCAATAGAAAGACTAGGAAGAGGGGTAGAGATACTATTAATAGGTGGCAAGGGAGTATATACATTGTTGGGTCTTTTATTTGTGGATGATGTCTTCTTGTGCACAGAAAGAAGAGAAGATATGGAAGTTATGCTGAAGACATATGCAAGGGTGGGTAAAGAGATGGGGATTAAATTTAGTGAAGAAAAATCAAAAGTAATGATGATTAATACTGGGGAAAGAGAAGATAAAGAATTTTTATTGGGAGATATATAATTAAGATAGGTGAATAGGTATAACTATTTGGCAATCATCTTAAATAATCAGAGAAATTACTTGGATGAATGGAAGAAAAAATTGATCAATGAAGCAAAGAAAAGAAAGGGAGTGATAAAGAAATTAACAGTGTTTTCATTTAATAAATATGATATGGCTAGAATTGTATGGAAAGGAAATACCAATGGTAGTGTTAACATATGGTAACAATGCATTATTTATAAAAAGTACAAAGAGAAGTAGGAAGACATGCATTAGATGCAGGTGTGGATGGCAATGAAGGAAATTCAAGGAGAAATGGGATAGTCAAGTTTTTATATGAAAGATATAAAAAGCAAAATGAAAATTTTCGTAGATTGCAGTTTATTGATAATAAAAGAATAGCCAAAATAGTATTTAATTGGGTTACTAATAAAGAGCAGACAACAAGATGGATAAGAAAGGTAAGTGATATGCAGATTTGGATAAAGAATTTATGTGAGTATACTTATATAAAAGGAGTGATTGTGTTAGGAGAATTGTTGAGTGTTAAGGAATGGGATAGAAGAATAGATGCATTAATAAAGAATAGAGAGTTGGAAAGATGGAAAACTAATATGGACAGTAAAAAGAGTTTAAATATATATAGAAGTAAACAGAATATTGGGTGAATTAATTTATGATAATAGCAAGGAAAGTAGTTTACTGTTTAAGGCTTGAACAAGATCATTAGCAACAACGAAAAAAAAAAAGGAAAAATGTGGGTGATTAAGTCTGCAAGTTGTGTAAGGAAGGCATACAAAATATTAGCATCTGTTAATTAAATGTAAATGCCTGAAAGCAGAAAGGATACAAATAATGAAGTTGTGGGAGAATAAATATAAACAAAGTGATTATATAGAAAATGGGTTATTGGTTTTTATGTTGGGTTTGGAAAAAGATAAGGGGGATTTAGATATAAAGGCCACGGAGTTGACAAAGATCATGTTGTGGAAAGGGAAGCTAAAACGGCTAACAGATTTCTCTGGGCATAGTTGCTGAGAGATTTCAGACTCTGTATAAGGCGAAGTCACAGTGCATCATATCACATCACACAGCGTGTGTAAGCATATGAAATGATCATGTGATGTTTTGATGAAATTAAATGAACAGACTGGTGCAAGTGTTTCATCAATAGTAATATTCAACTACAGTTAAAGAAAAATAATAATTTGCTGAATCTCATTATTGACATGGTATGCCTTTTCTTAATCAACTATGCATCGACTTTAAAGATATTATTTACAAAACTAAAATTCTATGCTACACAGAGAATTGTCTAATTCCTCCACTTACCTTTGGCTACGAAGTTTAATATATTGTTCTAACCTGTGATATTGTTATTCTGCGTCAAAACTAATACCTCTAGTATGTCTATATTTGGATAATAATGACATCATTTCAAAACTGACAGCAAAGTCATAATGCTCAAACTTAAAAAATATTGGCAAATGTTTGGCTATTCAAGTAGAGTAGACATTAACACAATGGCACTCAATTAAAAAGATAACATGACCTTAGGGAAATCTCAGTTTAATAAAGTTTTGAAAATATTACTACCTTTGCTAACAATTCTGAAAAAAAAAAAAAATAATTTTTTTTTGGAAAAATAATTATAATAGCATTTTAAATAATCTCATTCCGACTAGTACTTCTAATGAACAGGAAAGGTTTTTTAAAAACATACAAAAAAATTAAAGATAATATTGCATATGTAATTATTAAAAATTACAGAGGAATTTAAATAAGTATATAAATAATAGTATGTTTCATTGCATAGATCCTAAATATTCGAGATTGTTTTTTACTTGTTCGATGTAATAACAACAAAAAATAGCGGCCATTTCAAAAAGTTACGAATTTAAAAGATAAGAGACGGCAAAGTATAATTTTCTTTATTATTAAAAATAAAATATACAGTTCAAACAAACCTTTTCTGGGAGAACGAGAACGGCTCCGACTTCTAGCCATCGTTATTAAAACGAATTGAACGAGATCGAGAATTCAAATGTTAACGTTGATAGATGGCGCTTATTATTAAAGAAAAAATTACGTATATGTCGTTACTTGTTTGCGAAACAGTATTGTAAGTTTCATTATCTATAGTATTTAAGTAAATAATTAACTTTGTAATTTTAAAATTTCATTAAATTATGGCGAGGAGTCGAAGCCGTAGCGATTCACGAAGAAAAAACACAGAAACTAAACCTAGAGAACGAGCCAAAGAGCGAAAACAAAGTTCCTCGTCTAGTTCAAGTAGTAGTGGGAGTAGTTCAAGAAGCCAGTCTAGCAGTAGTTCATCTTCAAGCTCTAATTCGTCAGCGAGTTCTTCTTCTGGAAGTTCTCGTAGTTCTAGTAGTGCGAGTTCAAGATCCGGATCATCCAGCAGCACTAGTTCTACATCACCTGGCCATGCTCGTAGTAATAGAAGATCAAGAACAACTACTAGCAACAGAAGAAAAGAATCTGGATCCACTTCACCTAAGCGGCGAAAGCGTAGTCCAACACCTAAACCGACAAAATTACATATCGGGCGTTTAACGCGTAATGTAACTAAAGAACACATTATGGAGATTTTTTCAGTTTACGGAACGGTCAAAAGTGTAGAAATGCCTCCTGATCGTTGTCACCCACATCTTTCTCGTGGATTTGCTTATGTTGAATTTGAAAATCATGAAGATGCTGAAAAAGCTATAAAGTACATGGATGGTGGTCAAATTGATGGTCAAGAAATCTCAACTGCACCAGTATTGCTTCCAAAAATACGTCCTTTGCCTTCTAGACGAAGTCCTCCTCGTAGACCTCCGCCACCTGTTTGGCGAAGATCTCCTCCGAGATTTAGAGATAGAAGACGTTCTCCACCTCCAAGACGTCGATCTCCCCGTCGTGCAACTCGATCACGGTCCAGATCCAGATCGGCCAGACGAAGACGATTTAGTCGATCAAGTTCTAGTTCATCTCGTTAAATGTAATTTCTTATTTTAAAACGACGTATTGGAAACATTATTATGTTTAGGTTATAATGTTATATTTTTTTTTATATATGATAAAAAGTTTTTTCAATCTGTATATATTTTAAATCATTTTCTCAACAAATATTTCAAGTCATATAATGACTCTTTTTGGATTTTATAAGTTAGTTTAAATTTTGTCACTTTATTTTTATTACTCGCAGATATATGAATTATGTCACTGAGTTTGCATTACTGTTTAGTAAATAAATTATTAAAAATATATATTTATTGTGTTTTTACATATATTTCAATCTTATTTAAGGCTTCAGAATTTAATATAGTTATATTGAAGATATAATGTGTATCAAGCAAATAAGTAAATAATTGTTTGAATTTGTTGATACCATAATTCATGTAACATATTTTTTAAATTTGTTTAAATGAATTAATAAAAAATTTAGTTCACATATAAATTATTATACCTCATGACTTTTGAATTAGTCATGAAGGTCTATTAATTATAAAGTGCTATAAATAATTATAAATTACAACAATATAATTAGACATTTATAGTTTGTCTTGCAATAAGTCTGTTTTAAATACCAGAAATTGGTCCGTCCGTCCCCCTCCCTTTTTTTTTTACTGTTTCACATTTTATTGCACATTATGCCTTTTCTTTCATCAACCTTTTTTTTTTTTTTTTCAATCTTCCTTTTCCAGTCTTTTTCTCCAGTCTTCAAATAATCTCTGATTACAGTATGAGACAATTTTTTTTTTGTATCTATAGAATTTCATTGCATGATCCCCTCCCCTTCCAGTTCATGCAATTTTAGTTTTTGTTGCAAGTTACATAATTCAATGTCTATAATTTTATTAGCTCAGTATCCAGATATTTTTTATTATCAATAAATCTCTTCTGGTGAAATTATATATATACTGTAGTCTTTTTTCTGGTGTTGCCAAACTCTTAAGATAACAAAAGCTTTCAATGCTATCTATATATTCATCATTCAGATAAATACTCGTTTTTCTTTTTTTTATATCTATCATAATTAAATTAGTTTTTGTTATATCAGTTTTCATTCGATAATTATGTATTAAAATTTCTAATGCTACATGTACTTATATTTAAAAAAGGCAGAGCAACCAAATGCCTGTCTTAACTTTTTCTTATAAACAAGTTTATTTCTCCACATCCTACTAGCAATACTCTCTTTGCAGAGTTGATCTATTATTATCTTTTGTAATGCATTTTCTTTAGTATATTTAGAGTTGTGGTTCAACATACATTGTATATGAAATGTAATTTAGAAGATATTCTTAATGTATTTAATTGATTTTATCAGTAATCGTAAATATATGTTATGAAAATTTTTAATATTAATTGGTTATTATGAAGGTGAGATTAAATATTGTAGATTATATTTTTAAGATTTAAAATATTAAGTATATTAATATTTAATTTATATTTTAGTCTTCATAGCTTTATAGAAAAGTGAGTATGCATCTGCTTAGCATATTGTTTGAACATGATCTGGGTAAAATTGCAAATTTTTTCATTTTCTAATTAGACTTAGGTTGTTGTTTTTTTTCAAATAATTAATTCATCTAAACATCCAATATTGATCAGCAAACATATATTTCTTATTTACAGAGTAAACTAAAGATGGAAAATCACTTAAACTTACATCGCCTAGCTATTGTTAAGACTGGTGAGGAATATTTTTTTATTCATTATTTCTTCATAGGAGACTGTCAGAAAAGCTTTTGTCCTGGTTAGCTATTTAATGAATGTTTTATCTTAACTTACTAATGTTAAAATCAAAGATTTGCATAATGTGTAATTTATGATTAAAATGATAAAAACATTACATAAATAATAATAAAAGATTACAGAAAAGTAGATGCGAAAAAAAAAATATTGGGAAAAATAAAGAGAAAAATTTACTGTTTTTTTTTTTTTTTTTAAGCAAAAGGTAATAATAAGATTTTACATGAAATGTATTAAGTCAGACATATGGAATCAGCCATAAAAGTTTGAAAGCTAATATTAGATATTGCTTGTCTAAAATGAGATGAAACGAATATTGGAAAAAAATAATGAAAAATATAATTTCTATACAAATAGTGTACTAGGCATAGTTTTAGATTTAAAATAAAGGATTATATAAGTAAATGAAATAAATAATTGAATGGTTATTTTGTTCAGGAGATCATCATAATATTGAAATGATAGAGCTTTAATCCAGGATCTCTTAATTCTTCATTCTACACTAAACTACATAGAGCATATAAATGATAGATGTTAATAGATAGATAATTCAAATTTACATATGTTTGTCCATCTGTAACTAAGTGGTTTTTTGTTTATAACCTAAAGTGAGTGTACTTTTGATGAAGTTCACCTTAATCATATGTTACTTGTATGAAAAAATAATAAAAGAATCAGTTTAAATTGGAAAAAAAAAAAAACTAAATTAGATCCAAATAATAATAATAAAGAAAACGATTGTAAAAACTATTTGTGAAAATAAAAATGTTTAAATATATATAGATACGATTATGAAGAGAGAGAACATATTAATAATGACATTATGTATTAGCCTTAAAATTAAAGAAATGAACATATGCAAACTTTCTGAGCAAACAGTGATTAACAAAGTCATAAATAAGAATGCATCAGGAAATAATTGTTGCAAAATTGCAATTTTAATGAAAACAAATATATCAATAATAAATTTAAAGATTTTTGGGAGAAAGTTTTCATGCATTACACATTTCAAAATAAATAATAGTAGATTAAACACTGCTCTAAATTATAATAAAAATAAAAATTATTTATAGAAAGTTTAATTGCTTTAAGCAATCATAAAGATAGTTGGTAATGAGAAAAATAAAAGGGTATCATAGCATAATACTTACTACATGCAGATGTGATAACTTTTTCATGTTCCAAAAGTATTCTACAACTATCCAATTATTGGTTGGTAAATGGATATTAAACTTTTCTTAACTAGAGAAAAAACAAGGAAAGAAAATTATAAAATCGTAACACCTATATTTGGTAAGCCTGGTGATCATTGTCTTTCCTTTGATTGTTTCTCTACATTGAGTTTATGGAGAAGGCTGTTTTGAAATAGATTGTTTGAAGTTAATTTATCTTTATTAATGATATCATTAACAAAATGTTGAAAAGAAGGCAATGGTAAAATTTAAAATAAAGAAAGTTTTAAGAATGAACAAAGAAATCAGATGAATTTAATATAAATTAGGCTATAAATGTATTGCAAAGATATCAAAGGATTACACATAAGAGATACATTATTAAAGTCAAATATTTGTTAAAGCAAAAAATTGAAAATTATTAATGAAAAAGATGGATGTAAATAATATAACAAGCATTGATCAGTTATAATTTATTAGGATAAGTAAGTTTTATTATATGAATGAAACAAAAAATATTTTTATTCACACAAGTTATAATAAATAACCAAATATATATAACATATATATATATATAGTATATTAAAAGTTATACATAAAAAGTCTTTTTCAGCACATGGTTTTGTGCTTTTCTTTAAATGTAGAGCATCTACTTTAATATTGACCTTATAAAAATAGACCATGTGCCAAAAAGGGGGTTTAAGTATAATATTTATATATGATATTTTTGTCATTATAATTTATATGAAAGAAAAAAACAATATAATGCATTTCATTAATTTCCATTTTTGATGATTCATACAAGAAAAATATATTTGCACAAAATTTCATTTTTATTCTACTAAATATTATTTATGCTGCTATGTAGAAAAGATTATTCTTAAATGTTTTAAGTAATTACAATTTCTTTAATTTCAAATATAATACAAAATAATCAATGATTACAAAAAAAAAAAATCAAAATAATTGTTGTAATATATTAATTATGTGTAAGAAAAATTTGGATTACATCAAATTTAAATTAGTTTTTTTAAAAGAAAATATACACTTTTTTAATTAGATTTTTTAAATTCATTAGATAAATTGTTAAATAATTTAAAAACATTGTTTCTTCTCATTCAATTTCTATATTATAAGATTTTGTAGTGATGTATGGATTGATTTATAAAAGATTTTTTGAAATTGATAAAAAAAAATTTTCCATATAATTCTATATTTAAGAAATTTATCAAATAAAAACCAATTCATTTAATTTTCTAAAATTAATTTTTTTTTATTGCAGTACTATTAGTCTTCTAGTATTAAAATAACTAACTTGTCATAAATTATTCCATATCATAATAAAGTTTCACCCAAAGATTTATATGTAGTAACATGATCATTACATAGAAAAAACATTGATTTATTAAACATTTTTCCATTTATTATCATTCCAAAATATTTAATATATATTTTTTTCTACTCTTATACACTTATCCTCATTACATGCTATTATCCTGTCTGATTTTACATTGGAAGTATGGCAGATTTTGGATCACAATCTGTGAATTCCGACCTAGCTTTGCCACTTCTAGTTCTTGAATTTATTGTGAACTCATGAGTAATGAACTATTTGATTTTTTTTTTTAACTACACATTGTAGTATTGTTTTCTATATAAAACTATATGTAAATATATATTAATACTTTTTATATTTTATGTAAGGAGAACTTACATTTAATTTTTATCCATTCATATAAATTTCTTCGTTAAAGAATAATTTTGTTAAAAATTTTTTGCCGACTTTTAACTACAATATCAGTATTGATGTTCACACTCATGATAACAGAATCATCAACATATTGAAATATTTGATCAGTTTACTATTAAAATTTACCATTTATAAAACAAAGAAAAATACATTAATTTTAAAGATCTTGAAGAATTCCATATAATTTTTTCTGCAGTCATATCAAAAGCTTTATAAAAATCTAAAAAAAACTATACTTACATATATATATATTTTATCATTTAATGCAATCTTTATTTTATATGTAAAATTCTCTAATAACTTATTAGTATTTCTTCTTTCCATAAAATAATATTGATTATTATTAAAAAAAAGTATTAAAATTTTTAAAAATTATTTTGTGAATATAATTTTCTACTATTTTAGCAATTGTAAGAAGTTTAAGCATAGTTATAAAAAACTGGTCTTATTATTGTGTCTTTAGTAATATAGGAGGTTAACTATGGTAGGTGAGAGGTCAGTGCAGCCACTTTGCAAGCAAGCAGTTGCTTTGTAGACAATTGTCTCGGGTTCGCTTCCCGGCCGATGTTTTGATATATGGAAAAAATATATATATAAATTGTAATATCTGATAGAATATTTTGTTTTTTGTACCTATCATTTTAATTTTTATTTATTTATGGACTTATATTTATTATACATTCATTTATCATTTTACATAATTTTTCTTCATTTAGATTTGGTACAAAAATTAAGGTTGTCTTATAATTTTTGAAATAATATTATTATGATTAGATTTGTTAAAAGAATTCTATTTTATATTCAAATATTTTTTTTCTTAATTTTCATCATTTATAAAATTATATTTTCCAAGCAATACTTCATTTATTTTTACCAAGTTTTTTTTTCCAC
Source organism: Epiperipatus broadwayi (assembly GCA_028023455.1). NCBI lineage: Eukaryota > Metazoa > Onychophora > Udeonychophora > Euonychophora > Peripatidae > Epiperipatus > Epiperipatus broadwayi. Next base: position 2,817,112 of record JAQFVV010012404.1, on the reverse strand, counting down.
CATTTGAAATTTTTTTTTATTATATATAAAATAAGCTGTGTTCCTGCCCTTATCACAGAATTAATTTTATTTCTTAATATTTTACATGCCTTAAATTCAATATGTAAATTATTATATTTTAATAATTGATTAAAAAGATAGAACAGGTTATGAATAATAGAAGAATAGTGATTAAATTAGGCAAAACTTTCTATATGTATTGCCACTCAGTGCAAGCCAGAATAATCAATGGATGCCAGAAGACTTCTGCATAAAATCCCCATCTAGTGCCTACTCATCCAATATCCCCAGACTAGTTTTTGGCTTGCAGCCTTCATCAGTGAGGAGCCTTGGCATTCATTGATTACTTTGGCTTCCACTGAGTCACAATACATATAGAGAGTTTTGCCTGTTTTAATAACAGTTATAAGCAAGTTGGTGATCATGTGAAGAATAGTGATTACTAATTTATTGAGTTAAATATATTGGGAAAATTTTGAAAAATAGAGTTTAAAGTAGAAGAGAAAGCAAGTTTCAGAGTTGAAAAGTTCACAATAGATTATCTGCTTTGTATAATCCAAGTAATACAAAAAATGGTAAATTAAAAACGTTTGTAGTACCTCTATCAAAAGACCATGGAGAAAGTGGAATTAGCCAACATAAATCGTAATCTTCTTAAAGTAGTTATATTACAATATGTATGCAAGAAAAAAAATATGATTTTAGATAAAATAATTAGAGAACTCAGGCAAGGATATTCTATATCACCCACATTATTTAAAATACTATATAGAACAACCCTTAAAAATATGGAAAAGGAAATGCAAAAAAAGCAAAACTACTCTTCACATTAATAACATTTTTTATGATATGCTATGTTTATGGTCAACTAGTTTTGGCTCAAGATGATAATGATTTGAATTATATGGTTTGAAAATTAATATAGGAAATAAGCCTGGAAATAAATATAACAAAAAAATATATGAATTTATCAAACACAGTAGGATAAAATATTAGAAGATGGCATCAGATTAGAAAAGATGAGGAATATAAGTATGTAAGCATGCATTTCATACAAAAAGAAACAGCTGATGAAGCTATAAGAAAAATATAGGTAATAAAACTATAGCAATAATAAAATAGGATATGTTATCAGAATATATTGAAATCAGTAAACCGAATATATATGATAAAATAATGAAAAGTATTATTACACATCAAAATGAAATTTGACAATTGAAAGAAAGAATGGCAAGGGAATAGATGGTTACATAAATGGATTACTAATAAAAATCTGCAATAAAGTTGAGGAGAGAATGAACAAGATATAAAACAATTCAAGAAATAATGAATATTACCCATACAATATTAAATTTAATCTTAATTTGTTTCTTTATAAATAAAAATAAAGATTTTATAAAAAACGGATTAATTAACAATATTAAATGATATCAAAACAACTGGAATGGATATATACAGAAGATATCTTGGGGAAGATTACCAAACCAAAATGTTAAACTTTTCAGTACTGGAAAAGAGAGCATCCAATAATATGTTGGAAAGAAAAATAGTTAGAAAAGGAAATTTATAGGAAGTTTTATGGATTGACAAGCAATGAAACTATCCAAAAAATTAAATTTCTCAAATAATAGATAATTAAAATCAGATAATTATATAAAAAAAGAGGGATTTGAATAAATTAGGTCATTAATGTAATTTATAGCCACCGGATTTTCTACATATTTATGATTCCAGAAGAGAAAAGAATACAATGCACACCATGTAGATGTTCTTTGAATAAAAAGTCTGATTCACATTAATGCAAAAATTCTCAGAAGTAGGCAATCAACATTTCATTTATGTTATGGATAATATATCCGGGAACTATTTCAATGATATATATATATATTGTAATAAAATAATGACATTACTGATGATCAATCCGAGATCACAGCCATTATACAAGGCAAAAACATACATGAAGTTACATTAAGTACATAATCACACACAATTCAACTTTTTAAAATCAATGTTAATTAATACAAATTGCCTTTATTTGTTTTGAGAATATGAACACATCTCTTAGGTATCATCTTTCGCAGAAGAATTAATTTGTATCTCATTTTTATTATTATTATTCAAACAGTTTTATCCCTTTTATTATTTTTACCTAGAATCTAGCATAATTCTGGGCATTTTAAAACTTTTGTATAACCCATGATCCATAATTACATATATAAATGCAACTAGGTAAAGACTGGAATGACAGAAGAATATGATTATAATATTTAAATTTTAAAATAAAATAGCAAAAAGATATTTAAAGCAGAAAACCATTGTCAGATATATATATAATTCTATCAATAATATTGATTAAATGGCTTGAGTGTTTATACATATTTTCACTAGGTTTAACAAGAAATCTTAATATTAAAAAAATAATTTCAAAGATGTGTCCATAGTGCATAAACTATCTTAAATTACCTGTTAAACATATATAATACATTAATAAATATACCTTTAATATGAACATTTACCTTGATACAGGGAAGCAATTCAACAAAAATAAAAAATCATAGAAGAAATTATTAATGAAAAGTTCAGTAAATTTTTCTAACAATATTAGTCTTAACATGAAAAATTTTTAATTGAATATATTTTATTTAAATATCATAATTATAATTTAAAATAGAGCTATCATTCGATTACTGTTTAATATTATACGTGACAATTTTTTTTGGAAATATCTTCTTTTAGACAATCTGCAAAAAAAAAAAAAAAAGCTGCTTTTCAAGATAAATCCTCCAAGTTTTGGTTTTCTACTTTAAATCTCAACTTTTACAAGTAATTTTTTTTTGCATAGCAATAATTTTATATCGATAACTGTTGAATAAATTTAGGTTTATCCATAGTTTTTTTCTTTTTGTAAATGGGCTGTTAAGTGCACACTTCATTGTATAAGACAGACAATCACTAGATTATATTTTAAACTTTATATCTAATATTTCACCAGCAATCACATTTCAGGCAGTAAATGGAATCTCAGCTAATCTAATGTTTACACGTATATAATAAAAAATTAAACACTGCCTACTACTATACTAGTAAGGATAAATAAACTAGAAAATCATATAACATTAACAATATGAGCCAAAAAATTTTTTACTAAAATTCTTCCATGACAATGGTTTCATCTATTAACAAATATATATTTTCAACTGAAATTAAATAACATACACACACATATATATACAAAATAAAATAGATCTTCCCATCATTTATTTCAAAAACAAACATTTAACATCAAGGATGTCCTCATGAGATTGATGCTTCAAATTCAAGAAAATTTATCATCAGATTTTTTTACTCTTCTCTTTAATTAATTTCTTTCATAAAAGATAATTTCTGCATTGTCAAATAATGTTTCATGACCTATATTTAGTCCATGAATATATAAAGCTGAGTTATGATATCTATTTTTAACTTTATTCTTATAAATTTTAACTCTTTCATTATGACTTATTTACTTTGACTTATATAAATTTTACAACTGCAAGAAATCTTATAAATTACACCAGGAATAGATTTGCTATCAATGAACTATTTACTAATGAATTTAAATCAAGACCTTTCTTCCAGGCTACTTTCATACTACTCAAGAAATAAATATTCTTATAATCCAATTTATAAATTGATGGCTTAAATGGTAAAGAAATAAATTCTTTATTTTCACTAACAAATTTTTATTATTAACAGACATAGATGTTTTTATTAAATATAATATTTCTAATAAATTCATGATTATAACTTAAATCAACATAGAAGCAAATTGAGTCCTCTGAATATAACCATTATTTTCAAAATTATTTCTATTCTTATAATAAAAATTCAATAAAAAAAATTTCTTATGAATAAAAGATTGAAAACTATTCAGCCTTATATTTTTAAATTTTTAACTTAATAAATTCATAAGTACCTTCCTTAATGGTAAAATTAATATTAGAATCAAAAGCATTCAATCTGTCAAAAAAAAATCCTTCAATTTATCTTCCTTAATAACAAACAATCATCAACATATCTAACAAATAATTTTAAAGAAATAGAAAAATGATTAATAACTCTATTCTCTGAAAATCAATATAAACATAGCATATTAAAGAAGATATAACCAATAACTCGTCCTTTAATTTTATAAAATACATCATTGCACATAAAATACATAGAATCCTTTAATAACAATAGAAAATCATGGATAACCTTCCTATCTGTAGAAAAATATTCATGTTTGTTTAGAAACAAAGAAACATTAATACTTTTAAACCTATCAACTGTTGATGCATATTTTCAAAATTTAAATGACCAAAAACACATTCATTCTCTAAAACAAATTCATTAATATCAAAATTAATGAATTTGTTTTAGAAAATGATTGTTTTGTTAGTTTAGATATTAAAAATACATATCTAAGTTGATAGGATTAAAATATTAATATGTTTTTGTTTCTGTTTAAACAAATATGAATATTTTTCTGCAGATAAAATGATTATTCAAGATGTGCTACTGTTGTTAAAAGATTCTCTGCATTTTATGTGTAATGACGGGTTTTATAAGATCATAAAATCAAAGAGAGATGGATTATTGGTTATGAATGTGCTCTGTCTATATTGATTTTTTTTAGTGGGTAGTGTTATTAATCATTATTCTGTTTTTTTAAAATTATTTCTTAGGCATGTTGATCATTGTCTGTTTGTTATTCAGGAAAAAAAATTTAAATTTTTTTGACATATTAAATGCTTTTGATTCTTATATTAAATTTACTCTTGCAGAAGATACTTTTGTATTTGCCAAGTTAAAATTATAGATTTAAGTGTTTATAAAGTTGATAATGTTTTATTTTGCAGTCATTTTATTAAACAAAAAAAAAATTTAAGAAATATAATAAGGCCAGACAGTTGTCAACCTTTTACTCATAAGAAAATTTATTGTACTGAATTTTTGTTAAGGAAGAGAGTTTGATAATTTTGAAAATAATTCCTTCTGACTATGTTTATTTATGTTAAAATCATAAATTTATTAAAAATATTATATTTAATAAAAATATCTATAAGTTTGTTAACAATAAAAATTTAATTGTTAGTGAGAATAAAGAGTTTATTTCTTTATCATTTAAATGATCAATTTATAAAATGGCTTATAAGAATAGTTATTTATTGGGTGGTATGAATGTGGCCTGGAAAAGAAAGCCTTGATTTAAATTCATTAGTTCAGAACAGTTGGTAGCAAATATAGGTGTGATTTATAAGATGCCTTGCAATTGTCATAAAATTTATATAGGTCAAAATAAATTAAGTCTTAGTGAAAGTTAAAATTCATAAGAATAGAGTTAAAAATAGATATCATAATTCAGCTTTATATATTCATGGATTGAATTCATATCATAAAACATTGTTTTACAATGAAGAGATTTTTTTTTAAAAAAGAAAAAAAAAGTAAAAGAGACTCTGATAATAAATTTTCTTGAATCTGAGGACATCAATCTCATGAAGGCATCCTTTGATATTTAAGGAAGTTAATTTTTGAAGTGAATGATAAGAAAAGCTATTTTGTTTTGTATATATATGTTTGTAGTTGAATTTCACTATTTGTTAATAGATGAAACCATTATTGCAGAAAATTTTTAATAAAGTTTTGTTTTTTTGACTACTATTATACATGTTATATGATTTTCTACTTTATACTCATTTAATGTATGTGCACTTTGCACGTACATATGTACTTTGGGTTTTCGGTGTTGGTGTAGTTTTGTTTTATTGTTGCAGTATGTCTCACAACACTTACGTTCTCTCTTAATGCTAAAAGTCATTAATTCTAGGGTTGTTTCATATACTTTGTAGATCCGTTGCTGTCTTCCTGCATATTATATATTTCTAAAAGTCACAAATAATCTGTGTTTTTCAAAACATATTTAGTTTATTTATTGAAGATAAATGAAAATGGTTACACAAAAATAATATCAAAATTAATTTAACTGGAAATATATATCCTTTTCTTTTTAAAAATTTGAAACTTCTTTTATATTTATGAAATTTTGTCATAATTTACAATGTTATGATTTATAAGAATGGCGATTTAAATTCCAAAGTTAGCGATCTGTATACTGATTAACTGTTTATTTAGCTATTGTCACATGTTTCAGAAAATACCATTAAATTTTTTATCACTATGCCATCAATAAATTGTTTTAAACATTTGTTTAAAAATAAATGATTTTATTTATATTTTGATTACCTCACCCCAATTTATATAAAGAGACAATCATTTAGTTTAGTTACCAAAGCCTATTTAAATAATTTATAAGTATATATATATATATTTGGTGCTTGTCTTATAGATAAAGATTCCATTGGATGACACCATTTTCATGCTAAAACTATAAAATATGACCATTCTCAGGCCATTGATTATAATAATTTTGCTGTGCTTTTTTGTAATGTGAAAATAAAAACAAAACAAAGTCATCTTTTTTAAATATTTTTTATTAATGTATACAATTTAAATGATAATAATAAATGTAAAATAAAATCAACAAATTACAATTTGATTCGTGTTTTTTATATCGTATACTTTTTAAATTGTGTTACGGCTTTTTTTTATCAATTTTCTATCGGATATTTTTTTACTTGTGTTACGACTTTTTTTGTTGTTGTTTAACTAAAAAATAATAATCGTAATAAAAGTAAAAATTGTTACGGTTAGATTTAGGGTTAGTTTTAGGGTTAGGGTTAGTTTTAGGGTTAGTGTTTGTTATTTGTAATGCTAAAATAAAAAAATTCAAAATCATAACCATACTCGAACAAAAGAAAGAAACTCAAACTTTTTTAAACAACAACAAACACATACAAATGTCTTCTTTACTTATTAAACATGTTTATAATATTTGCTTTTTATGAAATTTACAAAAAAACCTGTATATTTGGACTTTTCTTACCGGATATTTTTTTTGTACCGCTCTTTTTTACTTCAAAAATATACAGACGGTAGAATCTTCTTTGTCTCGTGGAATGTTATGAACAGTACTTTACTTGACACGTTACCTAATTGCAACTCAATAAAAACATAGATATTTAACATTTTCCCAAATAAAAGTTCAATACAGTACGTTGTAAAAAGTCTTAGAATTATTGCTTTAAAAAATCTGAACATTTCAATACTTTAAAATAAAAAAAAATCCAATGAAAACAACATTTCAATATAATTCAAATACAAATTCTCTCATCACGCCGTAATTATTTTATAAATTGTGTGAATTCGGAAAATGTATTTGCTGCTATGCGACATACATGCTGTAGCACAACAAAAAAGTTGTATTATAGAAAACATGGGTTCGAACATGTCGGCCACGGAAACAGCATTTTTATGTGTTTTCGCGTGAAAACCGCGCCATAGAGTGGCATCTTTAGCTAAAAGATGAGTACCATATATTTATTTTAATTAAAAACTTTAAATATTTTAAAGATTAGTTTATTTCTTTTTTTGTTTAACTAATGAAACAAAACTTATTTTTTTCTTTATTACTCTAGAATTATATTTTATAATAAAAATATAAGAAAATAATATTACCATTTGCATTATACTGTTTTACTTTGTTACTAATTGTACGATTCTTTTTTTGACTTGAACTAATCCGACATCATTTTTCAGACCTCATTTTCATCCAATAGTAATATTTCAAGTAAATTTCATTTCTGATATCACTGTGTTGATTATGACCTTCCGATGTTTCACGTTGTCTTAGTGTTGAATGAATGGTATATTCATGATGAGATGATATAGATTTGAATTTTACATTGACATTTGCAGTTTGTTAGAAATCTGGCTAATGAGGAGAAAGACAAACTCTTACCATTTTTTCTTTGCTTTTTTAGCACTACATTCTGTTCACCAGTATTCAAAACAAATGAAAAATAGTTTACCTTTCACGAATTTTAGAACAAACTTTTATTGAACTTTTTACTACCAAGTCTTTACTGCCTGATAAAAATAATTATTGTAAACGAAATGACATTTCATAAATTAATATTTTATTTTTTAAAAAAAGCAAGCTTATTTATATTTTTTTTATATAAATAAAATAATTAACTAAAAATAATTTATTTATTATTAATATATGTATTATTTGTAATCAATCAATGAATAAACATATTAACTTAAACGTGTGCATTTTATATTCATTCAACATTGACAGTGCATCTCTATTCATTTTATATCTAGTTCTATCATTTGTAGCTAGAACACACTCATACTCTAATATTTATACAATCATTGTTTACATATATTGATAATAAGATTAAATTATTTATCTTAAAGTGGTTAATTGAATTGTTTTGATACTTACATTGTATTCTAATTTTTTTACATTATTTATTGAGCATTAATGCATTACTACTTCTTTTGCATTATTCTGTTTTTCTTACTACCTACTCTTGATTTGACTTTTATGAATCTTTCTATAATGACAATATTATTTTATAATTGTAAACAAATATTATTAATAACAAAATGTATTAATATTAATACAAAAATATATTCCCCATAACTAACAATTATTACTATTTAAGAATAACACTTTACCAAGAAAATTTAATGTTTCTTCCCTGCATAATATTTACACAATATGCTGAACAACTCTGCCTACATAAAAGGGGTATCAGCCTAAATCTTAATGCTTTCATAGCATGATTTAAATTTTTAAACCTATAATAATGAAAAATGTTTTCAGTGTTTAGGCTCAGAATATGCCAATAAATGAATAGTATTTTTTATTTCTGGTTATTTTATATTACATTTTCCAGTTTTACAAATATTTTATTTTTTGTTTTATTTCCATCTATTTTCTGTTCTTCTTATCATTAATACTGGTTAGATATTTAAATATCTCATTTCTACTAATTGAGAAATTATTAGCCCGTTTTTTCAAATATGTATATTGATATATTTTTTTATCATTTTCAAATATCTCTTCATATCTTAATATTTTTACATAATATAAAATTTCCATTTCATCTTGAATTGCACCTTTTCATTTTTTTCCAAATTTTATTCCTTCTATTCTAACTTGCAATTCATTTTTTCTCTCTTCCACTATATTTTGATGACTATCTGTTAATACTTCTCTGTTCTCTAGAAATCTATTATTATGTACTGAATAAGTTTGACTTTCTCGAATCTTTTTTCTGATCAACTATTCTTCTAATCTTATTTTTCTTTGCATGTCTAAAATATTTTCTGATATCTTTATTTTAAATCCAGATTCATCAATCTTTATTTCAATCCTAACATTAGTTTTATTTTTAAAATCTTCTATAATTTCAATATTTTTACAGTTCTGTTATTTGCTATATCTATTTCTATTTGATATTTTTTCTTCTATAATTGCATAATAGTTATACAATTATTTTTTACTGCTGTATGCTTGAGTTTAATATTCTTCATCACCAGTTAAATTCTTTTCTTACTCATTATCTCTTTCTTCTTTTACTATCTTTTCTACCAACACTTTTATTTTATCTTCAATAATTTTTTTATTTTTCTTTGTCTTGAACAATGTAATATCTCTAGTTACTTTCTAATTTTTTTTCATCTTCAATTGCATTCCTTCCATTCTATGTACAGCCATACCTTTTTAGTCCTTTTATTTCATTTTTTAATTTGTTCTGTATATTTTTACAGCTTTTTAGTTTTCCTTGTTTTCTTTCTATATCTCTTATTAATCCTTGATGTATCTTATTTACTTTAGTTTCCAAAATATTATAGTTATATTACACTAATTTATCTTTTTCTAATTTGGTTTCTATATGTTTAACTTGTTACTGATCTTTTGACATATTTTACATAGTTCCTACCTTGTCTTCATTTGATGTTTTTTTTTTTTCAGTTAGACTTATTTGTTTTCAAAAATTTCTAAGTGTTCTTGCCTCCTTTTATTTTCTGTTTCAAATCTTGGTGGATTTGTTTAAATTCCCGTTTTAAATCTTTCTGCAGTCCTTCTATTTTACTTTCTAAATCTTGTTGCTCTTTATCTATTTTATTTTCTAAATTTTTTTTAGCTTATTAAACCCTTGCTTCATTTGTGTTTGTTCTATTCTGAAATTGTGATGACTTTTCTCTATTTTGTTTTTTAAATTATTAAAACTTTGTCACTTTGTTTTTGACATTGTTTATTAGTACTAACATCAGCATTATTTGGCTCAAGTCATCTGGCTTTGATATTGGAATTTCTACTTTTGCTACTCTATTTTGTTCTTGAGTCAATGGCTCCAAATTTATTTATTTTTTCATATTTCAATTTTTCATAAATATTTAGGATGAAAGAGAGAATAAAATCTATTTTTCTTTCATCATCATTTCCACTTAAACCAGATATATTTTAAACAAATTTCCCTATTCATTTTATCTTTTTTTTTTAGAATTATAATTTATTTGTCATTTCTTATATTTTATTAGGCTTCCAACATAAAGTTATTTCATGGCAAAGTCTTTCATCTCATTTCATCTTAAAGGAATGAGTAAATTTTGAGTTTATCATTAATGACCATATTTAGGTCAATAACCTCAATACTAAGTCAATTGACAAATGATATAAAAGCCCGTGATTTAAGTTCAGAGTCTCTCTCTTTTTCTATACATATTGAGAACTTCAGTTAATACTGTGTTTTTGCAATAAATATTTTTATTTAAAAAAAAACATGATATATATTTTTAAAATGTTTTATGTAAATGATATGATGAAAGGCTAAACCAGAAAAATTTATATTTATTTCAGAATGAATTTAGTCTTTAAGGGGTACCTAAAATAACTAAAATTAAGTTTACATGAACATGTCATATGCTTACACATGCTGTTCATAAGAGTACCAAACTCCATACAGTAGCGCCACCAAGTGCAAGCCTTTGTAATCAGAGGATGCAGGAAGGTGCATAAATTTCCTATCTAGTACCTATTCGTCCAACAACATCCTAAGACTAGTTTCTAGGTTGTGGCTTTCATCAGTGATGAGACTTGGATTTGAGAGCATTGCACCTAGGTAGCTCCTAAGATCTAGGTATACTGCTTTCAAATACAAGCTCCTCACTGATGAAAGCCACAACCTAAAACGTAGTCTGGGGATGTTGAATGAGTAAGCCCTAGAATTCCAGCGCTATGCGCTGACATGTATAGTGTTGTATCAGAGTAGTGTAAAAAAAAAGTAAATTGTAAATCAGCCCGGTAACATTATATCTATTGGTTTTTGACTAGCAACAGCGATATCAGGTGGTGTGTGGGGGCTAATCGACAATAACCGAAAAATACTAATAGCAAAGTTTATCATAGAAATAAAATCAATCAATTCCAGTATTATGAATTGTATCATTTTATTTAACCCAATTGGGGGGGGGGGGGAATGTAGCTGTCGCTAAAGTACAAGCTACATAAATAAATTAAAAAAAGAAAGCGTCTAAATTGAGTTACTTTATAACAATTTTAAGAACAAAAAATTTTAATAAAAGACATTTATTATTGTTTTAATTTAAGACAGTTTTAAAATAAAGAAAAAAAAGGCAAATTAGATTGAAAAAGAAAAAATTGTTTATGATCTATTTTTTCTCTCTTCAGAAAAAAATTTGTTTGTAAAAAAGAGAGGAAAACAAGTGAATTATTTTTTTTGAAACAGCATTTTTTTTTATATTGTCTCCTAGTTTAATTTATAATTTAAAAAGAAAAAGATTTAATTTTGTTTTGTTAGTTTTATGGAATATTGTATAATTATTTAAAATATATCGTTAAACAATAAAAATATTGTATCAAAATTGTTATCTAAAGAAATTTAATTAGATTAAACAGTTTGTTAATTTGACCTTAATCAGATTAAGTAGTTTGTATTTTTTTAATTAATTAATACAATGAACATTAAAAACAGAGATAATGTAAAATTCAACTTAGAAGAATGTTCCAGTTTATTTATAAAAAGTCATTAAAAGTGATTTCTCTTGTGTATTCATTGTCTTCATTCAGACTTATAGTCTGTGTAAAATATGTATCATTGTTGTCTGATGAAAATTTTTGGTTCAGCAGATCCTGTGCAATGAATAAAAATCAGTATTGAAGTTTTAGTGGAAATGCATTGCAGAATTCTTATGTGTATGTCTATCACTCTGAATCAATATAGTTCTTAGTGTTATCCAGATAGCATCTGTCAAAAGCCTGAAATGTGACTGAGCTTAATCTGCCATTGCCAAGTAATGTTTGCTCTATGCTATATATTTTGCTTGCCAAAATATATATCAAATGGAAGCCTTCTCTTATGAGGATGTGTACCAATAGATAGGGGAAGGATCTGAGTTTATTTCTACAGTGTAAAGCTAGCTGAAGATCAAAAACTTAATTTAGCTTTAAAAAAAACTAAATCTATAGGAATAAAATCAGAAATGTCCAGCAAGAAGAAAACCAAAAAAAAAAAAAAAAGACAGGAAAAATGTTGAGCTCAGCAAAAATTGCTCAGCCAAAGACTCTCAACATAAAACTTGACAAAAGAACATTTATAGAAGTGATCACCAAAGTACATGGTAAAAACTTTCATTACTTGCCTGTTTTTTTACTTTCAAATTTAAACATTTATTGTAAATTTTTTATTAAATAAATAAATTTTAATCAGTAAGTTAAATAAAATGCATATTTAAATGTTTATAGAATTGTAATTAACTAGTGAGTTTATTATTGTGTAAAAATTTTTGTATTATTATTTTTTAATCTGGCCTTCTTTCTCTTGTCTCTTAATTTTTTTACCATTCAAAATTTAGCAAATTATTTACTATATGGTGAAGTTATTGTTTGTAGAATATGTTGTTTATTTCAAAAGGATCAAATTATGATAGCCAATGAGACAGGATTTCTTCTATTCAACTGAGCTAATCATGACTAATCAATAATAGTAATAGTAACGGGAGTTCAAACTGCTACTATGAATAATCAGGATGGTGTTTTTATGTGAATCTAATATAAATACATATGTTCATGAAGTGTTTGTTTTTTAATAAATAAAAGTGAATTTAATGTTCTTAAAATGTGACCATGGGCTATTAGTTATTATAATTCATACCACGTCTGACCATTAATATAATTTGATATAAAATTGATAAAGTTGCATTAAATTATTTTTTCCCTCTTCTCTTCAAGTAACTATTATACATTTGTCTTCTAACATGAGAGTATGAGAATGATAAATCTTTTTTGGGACAGTTATACATTTAGCTCTTAATGTGTGAGCAATAAATCTCTCTTCCCATACAGTTACAATATATATAACAAACATATATTCTAATTAGTTTATTTTATATCCTATGGAGCATGATCAATAAAATATTTAACCAACAGACTAAAGCTTAGATATCTATCTTAACTTAGATATTTATATCTTATGACTGTCATATAAATCAGGATATTTACCTAATATCTACCCATGTTAAATCTTTTTATTCCTATTACATTAACCCTTTGAAGCAAGCATACTAGAAATTACAATATGAGACAGAATATCATTAATTTGGTTGATATAATAAATAGAGAACATGATTAAATTATGTTGTAATCAATCAGAAGAGCTGGTATTTATGTCCACCAGATAAATGATAAAATAATTTTATCGTTGAAATATATATAAATAAATTATTATAAAATTGTTTAACAATTAATTACAAAATAACTAAACAATAACTAACACATACCTTATATTGACAACAACTTCAAAATTTTATTCAGTTTTTTGCAGAACTCCAATGATACTATGCTACTTCAGATTACATTCTCCTTGAAGCAAAATTATCTTCAGTTTTAACTTTTACTTTCAAAATTAAAACTTTATTTACACATTAGAGTGGATACAAAATCAATGATAGGATAAAATTATGCCAATAAGAAAGTTTCAATGTATATATATATAAATGTGGTATGCAAGCCATGTATATAGAGAATTCAAAAGTTGTATTAGATCAATAACATAGTCTCAAGGGGAGCATAAGAAAATCATGATAGTTAATTAATGCAAGTATGAGAGAAACATAAATAAATATGAATAAAATCAAAGATTACACTAATGCCTTAAGGCATTGCATCATATGCATAATTAGCTAGGGATATAAAGTAAGTTAAACCAATATATAAGGTTTGGAAATTCCATTGATTAATGATTATCCTGGCCCAAAGAGTAATGAGGACTATAACAATATTTACAAGTTGATATAGGTAACTTTTACTAGCTGCATAGATAGAATTTCAATAATGATAACTTTCACTCATTTTTCTGATAAACTATTTCTAATCCAAAATTTTATTTTCTATTGCCATTTAATTTTTATTAAGACTAATTTCTAGTTTATTTGATCGCTATTTCATCAGGAAGTAAAGGTGATAATTTTTCTTTGACTTCCTGATCAACAATGATCCAGAGTGTTCTATCTGTTTTAGAAGATGGTATTGGAAGTTGGTGTAATATGGCTGTACATAATGTTTTGTGTATGTCAGGGTGACTAGATTTATCAAAAGTCTGTTGCAGGAATTCACCTGCTAATTCATTGGATTTTGAAGGATGTAGAAGTATTTTTGTATGCTTAATACCTGTTTTTCCCACAAACTCTTCAAATGTTTTGGATGTGACCATTATTTCTGGAAATCCTTAATAAGAAAACATTTCTCTTAGGTTCTTAATAATTTCTATCACTCCTGTTCTCTTCATGACCTTAAACTTAGTCTATCTAAAGTTTGCATCACCAAACACTAGAAAAGTTTAATGATTAAAAGGATCTGCATGATCCATGTGTATTTTTTGTCATAGTCTGATATATCAAACATTTTTGATATATTTACCATACTTTAGCATAACTCACAACTCTTAAAATATTTTCTATGTCCTCTTCAATTTTTGATGACCAAATGAATTTATGGGCCAAAGCTTTAGCATAAACAATACCAGTATGATCACTGTGTATTATTTTTAAAACTTATTTCCTGGCCTGATTCTCATTAGAAAACATCCCTTTGAGATTGTAACATGTTCTATGTTATTCCAAAATAAAATTGTCAAAATTTGTAATCTTTGAGTTGGCATCCTTTACAGATTCATTTTATAAGAATTTGATATCCTTTGTCTTTAAATGTCCATGCAGCCATAGCTTTTCTTTTAATATCTATATGATTAATTTAAACTTCACCAATGTGGATTTCTTCTCTATCAAATATGATTGACAGAGCATTGATATGCTGAATAGAATTTCCTTTGATAAGTTAATTCAAAATCTTATGTTCATAACATATTTGTCAGATAATAATATATTTTTTGACAAAATAACTAGATTTATGATCAGTGATGATTTTGAATGATTGACCACATAAGTCTTAATAAAATTTCTTCACCCAAAACATAATTTCTAGTCTTTTTTATTCAACTGGCTATAGTTTTTGTCAGCACTAAAAAAGTAAAAGATCTTTCTCCATCAATTATTTAGTGACTTAACAATACTCTTATTCCATTCTCAGAGACCCCTGTAATTAATAATATTGCTGGATTGCTTGCAATGCATTAATAATTTATTAGTAATTAGTAGGTCTTTAGTCTGTTTAAAAGCCTTTTTTGCTCCCCCCCTACTTTCATGTCTGATTCTTTTGAAAAAGATCCTACAATGGCTGCATTAAATGAGCTTTCTTTAATTGATCTGGCTTCTTTAGGTGTAGGATGTACCATCTTTATTAATATACTATGCACTAACAAATTTATTTCTTCAGTTTCCCAAATGCACTTTTCATGATTAAGTTATTCCCAAATTATTCAACAGTTACATGCATTTATTACTCTTGATTTAGAACTCATAATAATCAATAAACCACCATAGTAGGATAAAACTCCTTCTATACCTTATACTAGTGGTCTACTTTTGCCTGAAAAATACTTGGGGGTTGTAGTGATCCCAAATGGTAAACTATTACATTTAAAAAATCTCAATATGTGTCATAATTGTCAAGACCTTTTGATGATTCTTTATCTACTGGGATCTGATAAAATGCTGCTTTCATATTCAATTTTATATAGTATTAACAACTTTGCATTAGTAATAATACTTTCTATGCACTTTTACATAAATTTTTATTTATGCTTATGCAAGAATCACAAATGGAACCATCTGCTTTAATGATAACAAGTTGATGTTGCCCATTTAGACTTTTCTGCTAGTATTAATACTCCCTTTGAAACCAACTGTTGGATTTCTTTTTCTACTTTTGCTCCTTGAGCACAAGGGTACTTTTTGTGGTTTACAAGTTACAGATTTTGCATTCTCCATAATCAAAACTTTAATAAATATTTAATTTCACCATTACTTTGTAATTAATAATGCGCTGATGCATTGTGGTGAAACTTTTCTATATAACAATTTATGAAAGCGCTAAGTCTACATAAATTGTTATATATAGAAAAGTTTCACCGCAAAGCATCAGCCTATTATTAATCAAAACTTTAATTGATAGCACTTTGAACTTTCCTTGTTTAGTCTTAAATAAATTATGGAAACAATATTTTATTTTATTTTTCTAGAGAAATATGCTGGATCATGTTCAGCACAATCCTTAAGTATCTGAATCATTCCTAAAATTGGTCAAAATTTTTTTTTTTACAGTAAACAAATTTAAATTTCCCTCTTTAGTGAATAATCAAATAGTAACTTTTACTATTCCAAATATATATGCTGAATTTTCATTTTATCATTTGTTTAAAAATTAATTTTCTTATTTGCAATGAATTCATACTTTTAGATTTGAATATGAGTGATATGCCTGATTCACTATTTCCAAAGAGATATTGGTTTTTCACATATATATATATTGAAGCAGTCATATATATACATCGTATATATATATGGGCTTCATGTATATATTTGCTATTAAGTTGAAAATATTAAAAATTTTAATGTATAAATTAAATTCTAATTTTATAATTATTTAGGGAAAATGTGACAAAACATATAATTATTGTAGAATCAGATAAGATCAAAGATGGAGTTTAATTAAGAAATGCAATTAATAAAATTTCAAAAATTAAGTTGCATTAAGATTCTAATCAATAGATAATAAAGAAAAGACTTTTACTTGAAGTTTAATTAGTTAATTACGTTAGAGAATAACCGATTTTTTGTTTTGAGCTATATATAGAGAGAGACTACAGAATCGGGGATTAGTTGGTTACTACTGTAAACTTCAGAAAGAATCGGGGATTAGTTAGTTGCTACTGTAAACGTCAGAAAGAGCAAATTATCAAAAAACTTCAGAAAGAGTACACTTCTTGTAGAGTTTAGTTACTGTAAAGTTTTTAAATTGTTAAATTACATCACGCTATGAGGGAGTAGATTGCAGCAATTTCTCTGCCCAGCTCCGGTGCAGCTAAGTTTGGAGTTCCCGATAAAGCCCTTGCCTACATTTAACAATTATGTTGCTGACATACTATGCCATTGCCGCCAATACAAAGCCCTATTTATAATATCACGGAATGACCAGCCAATTCTACTAGTTAGCCAACAAACATCCTTCAAAGGTCTGGTGTAATTATAAATTTTAAACAATAAAATATCTCTAATATTCTCTTTCTTTGCTTTAAATAATTATAAATTAATCATTCCGTAAAATGTTTATTTAGATATCATATTCATTATTTAAATATTTTCTTAACCAGCTTAATTAAACATAGTAAGGAAGATTGACTATTGCAATATATGCTCAATCTCTCTTAAATTTTGCTAGACTTATTGTTTAAGAAATCAGACGGAGGTAAATTTAGTAAAAGATTTCAATGATTTAAAATATTTGATATTATCTCAAGAAAAGTCCAGTAATTAATTAAAACAAGATATTTAAATTCCCCTCTCTCTGATTCTAATTTGCTTTTTTTTTATTATTATTTCAAAATTAGTATTGAATGGTTTACATAAAACTTTCAAATTTAAAATTAAAATAGTGTTAAAATGTTAAAGCAAACTTTATTCACTTTTATAAGAAAGTATATATGTATACTGTGTTTTCCTGTCACTGGTCAGGCCATCAACAGCTGAAGAAGAGGGGAGACTAATACCTCTCGAAACGTTGTGCAATATACTAACCTGTTTGATGTGCTATTACTAACAGTTGAAAGTATTTGGAATATTTAAATAAAATTAATTTTTTCTAAAGCATTCAATACATATATTAGATGATGGAAATAGTCCAATATAAAAATACAACTAGGACACTATCATCACAATATAAAAATACAAATATATATGTATACTGTACCTTGGATTTATAAACAATCTTCAATTTTTTAAAAATAAATTTAATGTTTGAAATTGAAAGTTAAAACTTCGTTTCTTTACTTTTGAAAAATATATATGTATACAGTACAATACGATACTTTATTCTTTAAAACTTTTAATTCAAATTTAATATTAGTGTCGTAGGCTATCGTATCAATAATTTCTTTATATCTGTAAGATCTATGGACAGATCTCTAAGCAGGGATTAATTCCTTTATAAAATCTTTTATTATATATCATAATTGCGTAAGCCCTGATTTAACCTCTTTTAATAGATATTCGCATATTGGAAGCTTATGGCATGACCATTTACGTCTTATAGATTAAATTCTATAGCCAAATATTCATTATATATAAATATAGCGTTACTGAGTTGTCTAAGTTCATATTTTATTTCGCTGCGTTTCTTCAGCAGGCATATATCCCTGCTTCGAAGATTTAATTTGATGGGTTCCACTTATATAAATTCCATGCAAATGCGGGAACAGTCCTTTATTTTCCAGACACAGAGAGTTTTCTTATTTCTTGTTATCAGTGCAGTGGATCGTTCCTGCCTGTTAATGAGAGTTATTTAGGGTTATATGAAGATGTTCATTCCTTCATCTCATGACCCATTTATTTTTTATGCCTTATTATAAGACTTCGATATGACATCACGGAGGCGGTCATATTCCAGTTTACCTTGTTATTTAAATATTTATTACTTTAGCAACTCAGAACCACCTTCCTTATCCCTTGTGTACATATTAAAGCTTGATATTTCAGCTTTTATTGGTCATGATCATGAGAGTTATGCATTTATCTCTAATTGTATTTTCTAGAATTAAAGTAAACTTACTTTATATTAATTATTATCATGTACCTGTTTGAGGGATATCTGCCCCAAAGATCAAATGTGTTCAGCATCCAAGGTCCCTTATTTATAGATCCACTATACTTTGAAACTTTTACATTTGTAATCACCAATTAATGTAATTCCACGATCTTATAAGTCTAGCAACCTAATTAAGCTGTAGTCACTTCTTTTATTTGTTTGTAACTTTAATTACTAATAAAGTGTTTGTATTTTATATATACATTGCATTGGGTATTTTGCTTTGTCACAGGGAAGTCATATAGTTAATCATCTAGTTTTTAGTCTTTACCTCTCCCTGATCACTGAGCCTAAAAAAAGAGAAGTAGTATGTAGGTTGGAAAGGGTTGTGATGGTTTATGTCACCCTGGTGGTGATTTATGTATTATCAGCTCATTCTGACCATCACAATATATTTATCTAAATGATTTCTGTGAAAGATTTTAAATTGCACTGTTTTAATTTTACTGTCAGGTTTATTTATAACCATTAGATATATCATTTTTTATTATCATGCCTTTTGGAAAACTTTTTTAGATGACCATTTTTTTTTTTATAGATCTCAAAACCCACATTTTCCTACTTTTCTGCAACAATAATATGGCATCAGAATCTGATGGAGATCAAAATAAGTCCTTTTTACTATTCAGACTTCTTTATTGAAAAGATCTTTCAGAATATTGATTACATTTCCAGATACATCACCATGTAATCCTAAAATGTTGCAACAAAGTGTGATATGTAAAAATGATTACAGGCCATGATAATAAGTGTCACCTTTTGATAAAAGTCTACTCTCCATATCTTATTTCATATCTCTTCCATTATTGTAGCTTTTGGTTCTACATGAGAAATTATGACATAAACACTATCTAATTTTACTTCATTAAATATGTACAAAAAAGTATTTGCATATGGAAAAATGAGAATAGGTTGGGTTTATTAATCAACAACATATTGTATAAAGCAAGTAACATAAATAATAAAGAAAAGTCAATATGAATAGCACACAGTCATAGTTATATATGTTATGGGGATTTGAATTAGTATATTTGCCAGATATACTTTGGACATCATTAAATGTTTTTTTTTTTTAAATTTAACTAAGTTCAGTACTGTACATCAATAGACATGGAATGATTATCTACCATGTTATAGCCCAGATCATATATAATATTATGAGTCAAATGTATTTGCTGTAACTTAAATAATAATTTTAAGTTTGACTTTGTGTTTCTAAATACAAGTAGAGCTATTAAATATTTCAGCATTGGTTTGTATTCATTTACTATATTTGAGATATGCAGTCATTGATATATTCTTATATAGTTATGTTAGGAATTTTTTATAATTATTGCATTTAAATTTTTTTTTACACTGGTGTAAAATTTACCATTTTAATAGGATGCTGCAATAATAACCAAGCCAAATTAGATCATTAATTTATGCATCTATGTTGTTTTT
Organism: Epiperipatus broadwayi; assembly: GCA_028023455.1. Taxonomy (NCBI): domain Eukaryota; kingdom Metazoa; phylum Onychophora; class Udeonychophora; order Euonychophora; family Peripatidae; genus Epiperipatus; species Epiperipatus broadwayi. The sequence continues at coordinate 2,796,450 of JAQFVV010012404.1, read as the reverse complement.
TCTATCTGCCTCATATTTATATAAACTTTTGTTTCTATAAAAGAAACATTTAAAGCTTTCCAGTTTGTGTTTTATTGGGACTTTTGACATCAGACGAATGGGTCCCCTTTTTATAAAGTTTAAGCTTCATTTTAAAGTTGAGTTGTTGTTTTTTTTGAAAATACATGTTAAGAAAATTGATCCAATGATTGATGATTTATTTAATCTACGAACCTTTTTTTCTCATAAGTTTTTTTTTTTCCCCCCCCATATAAAACACTTTTTATGTGATATGTTGATTTTAAAGGGAAAATTAAAAATTAATTTAATTAAAAAAAAAAAAAAAAATGATAACCCCATTAACCAACCATTTTCCACTTTATATAATTAATCTTTGGCTACTGCTACAATTTCACTATCAATCCATTTTAAGACTTCTACTATAAACTCTTTTTTATATAGATTGTAGTTGATGTGCTGCAAGGTGTCTTGAATAATGTTAATGGGTAGATCAGGGAGGCACCGAATCATAAAGTTCTTTTATATCTAACGAGGCTGGTTTATGATTCTTGTTAATTTTTAATTTTTTTAATTTTATCAAAGTACTCAAAAGATGATTTGATTATGTATATGCCAAATCTAATATCTTCCATCAACCGATCATCTATTTTCTTTGCTGATTTGAAGTAATATGCCCCACTGAAGTTTATCATGAGTTTCAGAGGCTGGTCTTCCTTGTGCAGCTTGATATTTGAAAAAATGTGCGGTGGTAAAGCCATTGACGGGTACATTGCTTGTTTATCTTTTCAACCAAATTCGAAGTAAACATGTGTTTAAGAATTACATAGTTTGCTGAAAGAGTTAATAAGTTGAGATTCAAAATATATATAAGTAAAACCCTGTAATATTGGATTTGTTTGACACCTTGCCATATCATATATAAATTACATACAAATTTGTCAATGCACCTTTTAACCATTGAAAAAATTGTGAATGTTCTTGTTTTAGGACATAACCAAGAATTCTATAGTTTAATTATAGAAATGATTTTAAATAATAAAAAAAAGCCAGCAATGCGTCTATAATTTTCACTTCGATTCATTTTATGTTTTAACTCTCTCCTATAAAGTCAAAGTAATTAAGTCATTTTTTGTTTCCGTGATCTCATTTGTAAAAATTACACATTTTGAAAAATACAGTATTCAATTACTAAAACTTTGAATAGTCTTGCGTTGTTAGCCGAGAGGTATCGCAGCCGCCATGCAAGCAAGTAGTTGGTTGCAGACGGTTGTGGGTTCGCGTCCCGGCCGATGCTATGACACATGGGGAAAAAAAAAAAAAAACTTTGAATAGAAACGTGATTGGTTCATTGTTACTATAGAGATATTGTTGATTGAAAATGGCGTTGCTTATTTTGACCTAGTTTTAGAAAGTTAACAAAAAATTATTTCTATCTAGGGTTATATTCTTCACGTAAGTTTTTTTTGTGTATGTTTGTTTTTAAAATGACAATTTTATATGTATAATGATTTCCCCCCCTTCTTCTAACTATTGATGTGGACTTGAAAAATGTACTTTATTATCTAAAAATTTTTATCAAAAATATTTGTGTATTATTTATTAACAAGTGTATTGACATTATTGTTAAAAAGAGAAAAAAATATTTTTTTTAGAGAATTATATAATTTTATAATGTTTTTTTTTTTTTTTTTACTGTTGTTAAATACAGTTGCTTAATTTACTATTATTGTAAGCACCAATGCAAGAGCTAGAGATATGAATCAGTTTAAAAAGCAATATCACACAACAATCAAATGCGATTTCATTTTACTATGTTATAATAAACATATATGTTTTACGTGTAGCATTTATAGAAAGTGTCGGCTTAGGATTTTTTTTTTTTTTTTAACAATAGAAATTTAAGTTGGATTTATCCATAGTTATTCAAAATTTCCTTGCCACCTTTTGGACAAATTTTCTGCCCTGATTTCCTCTTTCAATGTATTTATAAGATATTGTTGATTTTCCTTCATCATTGCTTGACACTTTGTTGATTCTGATTTATCAACGCTTATTGATTTTCTTTAAACATTCTCTCCATCCACTTTATAATTACATATGTGCTTCAATTTTGCTTGAAGTAATTTTGAATCTGCTATCTCTTGCTCTTCCTGTTATTGATAGTTAATATCTAGTACTGTTTCTGGGTTTTCATTTCATATTTTGGTTTCTTCTTTTTCCATTTTTTCTATTTGCATCATTTTCCTAACATGAGATCTTAATACCATTGACTATTCAAACTTTTTATTTTTATAAGCTTTTAACACTAGTGAAATTATTGTAAATATTATTTTTATACAATTTCATTAAATGGTGCACCAGCCTCATTCTCACAATGCACTTCATCAAGATCAAAACATCATTTTTCTTCTTTTATTAACTTTGCTTAAAATCTCATTCTTTATTTGCTTTTTTCTAACTTCCCACTAAGCTGTCCTGCTTTGCAGGCCTTAATTATTAATTATTATTATTTTTTATTTTATTTTACTTATATATTTGAGCCACTCTCAGATCTCACTTCAAACTACCTATTCAATTTGGATTCTTTTTTAATATATAAGTTCTCATATTCCACTAGTTCAGGTCACACATTGTTGCACCATTTATGTAGTTATAATTGTCTTACTGATGATTATATTTATACTGATAACTCATATATATACATACATCAGTGCACAGATAACACTTCTGGCATATAATTGAATTATTTTAAAGTTACCTCATTTTTGCCAATTTATCAAAAATGAATTGACATTCGAATTTTAAATAATTAAAACCTACATTAAAATGAATATTGATGATTATCAATTATCACAATTTTCATTTATTATCGATCCACTGAAGGATGAACATCTCTCCACATTCAATTCATCTTCTTCAATCTCTAGCCTCTCTTTTTCACATTACTCCAGCAGACTTTTTTATTTCACCAATCCATCTCACATGTGGTCTTTTTATAGGTCTTTTAAATCTCTTGGAATTCTGTTTAAGATTAGTCTGTTAAATTTGCTAAATTTTTTTTCTATTTCTTCTCCTGCTTCTTTTAAGATATTGATTATAATTCCATCATTACCCTCCATGAATTTAATTGCATGTCTCACTTTTCATTTAAAATTTTAGTTGTAGGAGATAACTTTTCCTTGCTTTTTATTGCTATATAATTTTTGATGTCATCTCTCTTTTTAGCAATAGTTCCATTTTTTTTTCTTATTGCAGAAATAAGTTTCCTACTAATACCAAGATGTTGTTTTACACTCTTGAGACTTTTATTCTCTTTTATAGATTTTCTTGCTAGTTCACAATTATACTTCATTATATCATTATCAACTCTTTTTTACACCATTTTACAAAATTCGAAATATTCAATTATTCTTAATGCATTATTTTAGGGATAGAATGTTTATTTTAAATGAAATCTATGTAGTCTATTAATCGACACTAAATAAAATTGATTAAATTTAAGTTGTTTATAGACGTTGATGGATGGTTTATTTGTTACTATGTTTTGTTTTCATATTTGATCAAAATATATAGACATTGATAAAAATGATACCTTACGGTGAGTATCTAAAATGTATTTATTCGGATGTCTTTTAAGTCATTGGTGAAATGCAAGTATCTTATGGTGAATACTACTGGGTTACTTATAAATTTCCCTCTGAATTGCAGTATCAATGATTTTATAATTTGATCGTTTATGTTTACTTTGAGATGTTTTTAACCGGTAATCTATGTAACGATCTATAGAAATTTTTAAAACAAGTTTTATAATCCCATCTGTGAACTTAATTAAAATGTAAACTTATAATATAATAGAAATTAAAATGTAAATTAAAATCTAAGGAAAGTTAAAAATAATGTTAAATGTTAAAATGTAAAACTAATACTAAAATAATTTTAAATCTTATATATATGTGATAAATAAATGTTTGTACGTTAATTACTGGAGTGGTTATTTTATTTATTTTTTTTTTTTTAATATTGAAATATAATTAGATAAGATATTATATTATTTAATCTCTGCTATTCCACTGAGCTAGTGACATGGCTAACGACGAATCAAAATTTAAAAAAAAAAAAAATTTTTTTGACTTAATTGTATTATAAATTTTCAGGTCAAGTAGATGGGCGAGGAGATTAGAAGTATTCTCGGATCGACAATATATTTTTTCATATTCCTTTTTTTTTTTTATAAATTGGCTTGTCTCAATAAAAATTTTACTGGTCAATTGCTGCTTTTTTCTACCAGCTTTGTTATGATTTTTAAAAGTGTATCAGTTATTTTCTTATTGATTTCATTCAAATTTGAATCATTTTCAAAATCTGTTAATATTTGAAAACAATTTGCAAGTTTTAATTTAAATTCATTGGAATGTTTCTAAAGATTAGAAATATCAATTGTGAAAATTGTTTTTCTTAATAATTTTCTCTCCAGTTTTGCATTAACATGTATTATACATCTCACTAATTCACAATCACTTCCTGTTTTGAATTTATTAAGAACATTATAATCTTGAAATACATATTTTCTGTTTATCAAAATATAATCCACTTCTATTAATATCTTCATTTGGATGCTTTTTTTAAAAAAAAATTCATTATGTATTCTTTTTCTGCAAACTCCACAAGTTTATGATGTCTCTCATTTCTATCACTATAACTAAATGTACTTACAGCACTTTCATCTTTCAATTGTTATTAATTCTAGTATTAAAGTCATTCATGACAATTTTAAAATGTTGTTTTGTCTGATTTAGAAATCTATATAAAAATCCTCTACTTCATTATCACAATGAGAATTTGTTGGATCATAAAACTGAATTATCTGCATTTGATATCTGAATTAAGTTGAATAATGAATCTTGCCACTCTCTGATACACTATCAATCTCCACAAAGCAATCCTACTCCACTTGTACTTCCAATATTTGTACCTTTGTAGTAGAGTGCATGTCCACTTTTTAAATCAATTGTTTCTTCACCTTTTTTCCTAACTTCACAAAGTCCAATAATGTCACATTTAATATGAGACAATTCTTCTTCCAATTCTTCTAATCTTCCTTCACCTAAAAGTGATCTGCAGTTATAATTAATTAAATAAAATATTAAATAACAGCCTGAATCTGCAACCAGGAGATTCTTAGTCCCCTTGGTTTTTGACCACCAACCATTACTTTGACTGGCAATTTTACAGCTTCCTGGAATTAAGGACCATGATTTTTTTTTGTCTTTAATGATTGTAAATATCTATTAGAAATTTTTTTTCCTATTCACACACACCTTCATTCTGCCTTCAATTAAAATTTAACTAAAAACTATTAGGAAACTGAGAAGAAAGTCCAAAGTATTTCTTGATCTTAAACTCAAAGGTAAAAATCTAATAAACTTATCATGTTGGCTAATGGGTGTTGTGTCCAGCATAACTGGTTTATAAGTTGCATTTTCTGGTCATCATATATGAAATCCTATCTTAGAGGATCTCCCTTAACATTCATTCATAAATGTTTACTTGAGTGAACAGGGTTTGAAATTCATTAATCCTGATTCAAGGTGCCACTTTCTTCTATGAAAGACTACACATGAATATGTTGCTCTCTGGCATCATCACAACAGTTCCCATGGTAACAATCCCACTTTGTTTAGATCAGAATATGAATGCCCAGAAATTGATCATCTAATTAAAAAATATGTATATGGATACTATCAAAGAAAGTAGATGATTCAATATCTATTATAATACATGATTTATTACTGCAGGAAATTGTAATATTTTGAATACATGATCAGCTTGGCTGTGAAGCATTATAGTCTTCACTAATCAAATACCTCAGAAATACACAGAATAAAGAAAATGTAATATTTGGTTATTAATGAACATAAACCCAGAAAAGATATTTTTTAAAATATTCAGCTGAATATTTAAAAAAAATATCTTACTAAGAATTACATTAGTTCATAAAATAAGAAAAAATAATACCAAGTGAATTGTCTTAAAAATATAGTTTATATATTTTGCATCAAGGTCTTCATTGATTCATCCATTTGTTTTTCACATTTTACATGGTTCTATTTGGAAGATATACTTGATATGCATTTATAAAGTTTTACATTGGTATTTCCATTCTCCATATCATCATTTGTGATTTTGTTTAGACTAAAGACATGGATTATAATAGATTTCATAACTACTCTTACTACTGTTACTGCTGTTACTACTGGTGCTACTGCTACTACTATGACTATGACTACTAGTTTTAAAAGATTTTTATTTGATATCATAAGTACATGCATCTGCTTTTACATACTATGGAAACAAAAACACGAATTTTTAATTTTTGCACATGAATAAAAGAATTACAAAAACTGTTTGACAATATAAGACCATAACAATTAAAGGCAAGCATTATAAATACATGTCAATAATTTTTACATAACAATGTGGAAATAAAATTATAAAGTATTAATTTATAACATTATCAATAATAAATATATAAAAAAAGTGAAAATCAGATACTGTAAGAATAAGAATGATATTTCACAGTGGTGGTGGTAATTTGACCAAGCTCTAATTTCCTGAAATTATATATATTGGTACTAATGTTTAATCTTTTGTTTTAATTTTAATCAATTTATTTAGAAAGAGGGATTTAAGTTTACGAGATGTGGGATTAAATATAAAGTGACATTTCATAAACCAAAGTGTGAATAAAATATAGATTGTTAGTCTTATAGTTGGAAACAGCCCTGTCTGAATATTTTCTATTAAGATTTTAATGAGGAATTTGAATTATGAGTAATTACAGAAATAAGTTCTTGATATGTCTGTAGGGAAACACACTGAGAAACATAATGTTCCATAGTTTCATCTTCCCTACCACATAAAGGACAATTAGCATCAATATTTGTGTATCTCATTTTCTCAGCCAGAAAAGCATTGGTAGGTAGAGCCTTTAGATTGATTTTTATTAAAAAAATCCAGGTATTTAGACTTTAAATACCAAAATCTGAACCTTTGTATTATGGATTTATTTGAGATATTAAGAAAACTAATAGGTATTTCAGGGAGATTGGAATTACTGGCTATATAATGAGCTTCCCAGTATTTAATTTTTGTTGAAAACAAATTAGGAGCAGATTTGTTATGTTTCAAAATGAATTTAATTAGGCTATTGATAAATTTATTTTTAATAGGAGATGGTGTGTTTGTAGGTACTAAGGGAATAAACATCTGAAAATTTTAATATATAGTACAAAGCTTAGTTAATGCATTATATGTTCTCTGATAATAAAAAGTTGAAATGCAGTGTAGTGACAGGCCGTTTAGTCTTGAATGTTTTTGCAGACTTTTAATTCCTATTGCTACTGTTTTTTTATTACATATTAGCTTTATACAAAATGAGTTAACGTTTTTGTGAATAAGGTGGTGAATGGTTTATAATAATATATTTTTGGAAATATTGGTATATTAATAAGTGAAATTTTACTATGCAATGAGAGATACGTTTTTGAAAGTGAGTTTATTACCATTTCAACTGCAGTTATTAATTGCTTCTGTATCATTATTCTCAATGCATTCATAGAAAAGTGAATTGGGAATCCAAGAAACTTATGAGGAAGGGAACGCAAACTGAATGAATTTGATTAAAAGAAAGGATACTCCAAATTGATGTTTTGTCTTTGTTAAATTTTAAGGAATAAACTTCAGAGTAATTTTCTAATATAGTATACATTTTGGGAAGATATTTTTGGATGGGAGGAAATGACAATATCATCCATATATGAAATATGATTGATTGATTGTTTTATAAGGATATATATATCCTTGGTAGTTTAGATTCTATTTCAAGTAGAAAGGAGGTTAATATATGTAATAAACAATAGTGAACTTGGGAGGGGGATCTTGAGATATTGAGTTGTGTGGAGAAAAGCCATGGGACATTCTGTCATTAAGTGTAATATGAGTCTTTCTATTCATAAGGAGGTAAGCTAGTATATACATTATTGATACTGGAATATTATGTTGATTGAGGATGTCTAATAGCTTCTGAACAGATACTAAATCAAATGTAGCCTCTATTCTAGTTGTATGACAATAGGTGCAGATTTTCTAGTCTGTCTTACATCATTTATTAACATTTTAAATAAGTGCTTCAGAAGTAGAACATCCCTTCTTAGCAAATTGAAATTTAGACATTACAGGAAGAATAAGGGGTTGAATTTTGTCTTTTAAGAGAGACTATATTAGTTTGATACTGGATACATTGAAATAAGTTGTAGTTTAACTAAAGTAGAAGGAAGTCTATTTTTTTAAAAAAAGGGAACCAGTGGTACTGGATAAAGTTGGTCAATATCATGTATCTTTTTTGAGAGGTAATTTATCATATTATGGACTATTGGGACAGTAAAATGACTAAGATGAGCTAATAAAAATTTAGTAATAGCATGTATTCCAGGATGTGTGTTATTCAGAATGGAATTCAACTTCAGAGCAATCTCACACTTTGTGATATTATGTTTTTCTATGGTAATGCCAAAGTAGAAAGAAGAGAGTTTTGACAAGGGAAGTTTCTAGAGTCCAGCTTTAAAGTGGTAATATATTTGAGGAATCATATCTTTCCCAGCAATTGTTTTTAACTCATAAATGATAGATGGAGTTAATTTCCCTAGGAGTATATCCTAAGGCCTACTAACCTTTAGACCAGTTAGGAGTGTTAGCTAGAAAAACTTTTGCTTTTTTAATAGAGAGATAATCAGCCAGTATGAGTTGAGTTTGCTTGTACTCCTAATTTTATGAACATTATTGAATTGACTGAATAAGGATCACATGATGTATTTTTTAGTTTCAAATGTAGCATATCCAATTTTTTAACAAAACTAATGGGAGAATAATTTTCAGAAGAATAATGTCTAATCATTGAAGATATATTAAAAAAAGATACACAGGCTTCTACTGAGTTTAGATAGTAAATTTTAGACAGAACTGCTTCAAGTGCAGTGAATTTTAATAGAAGATGAATAGTATTTAGAGGAAGGATTGGTTGGTGTTGCATGTCTATCATGAGTTCTATATTAAGTGCTAAATGATCAGAGAAGGTTACAGGGCAGAGGAAAGGGCTTATTATGAAATGTAAATCTGGTGAATAAAAAGGGTTTTTTAGGGGGGATTTTTTTTGATAAAGAAGAAGGGGGGTGGGGGGGAAAAAAACCCCCCCTTTTAAAGGTTTTTTTTTTATAAAGGGGGGTGTTTTTAAAAAATATTAAAAAAAAAAATAAAAATCCCCCCCATAATTACTTAAGAGTAAGAATTTGTAGCTAATATTAAATTTATTTTATTTATTAGTTGATGAATTAAAACTGGCTGATTATACAAATACAATGTTATTGAATTAAGAGTGAAAGCAGAATGCCAAAATATGATTATACTCATATGCCGATCTAAGTACAAAATTTGAAAAGCTTGAAAAGGAGACCTATTATGAATAAGAACTCATATTACAGCATCAAAAATATCAGATGCTGAACATTTATAGTATTCAAATTTAATGAGGTACTGTTCTGGATTAAATGTAGAATGTACAGAGCCTTTTGTTTCTGTAAATAAAAGTATATGAAATGAAAATTGACATCCAATTGCTAAATGTCAATATTCGCTGGGTTGAGTTAATACCTCTTATATTAACTGCAGTAATAGAAAGACTCATATTACTATTTAAAAAGGACGGAAGATGTATTATAGTTTAATATATAATGTAGGAAATAAATAAAATTAGTAAAAGTGAAACAATAATATGATATATAGGAATGAAAAATAATAAAAAAAATAACACCATTGTGAAATCAGTTGACTTGTTTTGGTAAATAATACTTTTTTCAGTTTGTTATATATTTTTCTATTTGAATATAAGTGATACCATTTCAAATTGGTGTTTTCCTGAATTTTGGGATTATCAGCCATTTTCATTAAAGAGTTTTTGAGTCCTTGTTTTTTATTATTTTTGTCTCTACCTTTAGTGAATTCTACTTTTCCTATTGTTTTCTTTAGTGACGAAGAGACTTATATTTTTAAAAATATGCAAAATAATTCAAGTTGCTCCATTATATTGATGAGAATACAGTTCATAAATTTCCAGGAAAAATAATTTTTGTTTTGAATAGATATCAGTGTTCCCATGATAGTTCAATATTTCAGTTCAGTACTCCTTGTATTTGTAGATGAATTGATTGACTCATAAGAGAAGTTGTCAGCAATTTGTATAGCATTTGTTTTTATTTCACTGTTATCTTCTGCAGAGTTGTTGTCCCTTTTTATTTTTGTTTTCCTTTTATATGAGTCTACTCCTGTGAGTACTTGATTTGCTTTTGTGTAAGTGGAGAATTATTAAAGTTTTGTCTAGTCCAATGTACTGCAGTTACATCTTCTAGAGCTTTGTTATCTGCATGTGATGAACTATATATATATATTTTTTGAGAATGGGCTGGAGAATTATTGAAGAAGTTTTCTTTTTAATTTTAAGGTGTTTTTTTTTTTTTGCTTATTTATGGGATTAAAGTCTTTATTTATTGGATTGTCATTTGTTTTTATTGTTTTTCCTTTTTTTTGAAATTTTTTTTACTTACAACTGGTTTAAAATTGTCATTATCCTCTGATGAGGAGTCATTGCTATGTATATTATCAGAGTTGCATTCTTTTTATGATTGCCCTGATAAATTGGTTTTGTTTACTACTTCATACAGAATTATTTTTCTTGGATTATCTTGTTCTTGTGGAGTCTCATTAGTTGTGGATATCAGTGTGTCCATGCAGGGAATCATGTTAGTGATTGATGATATTTGATTCATTGATTGATCCATTTCTTCACTAGATGCATTTACAATTTTTGTGTTTTTTTGTATTAACATTTTGTTTTTTGGTACATTGATGGTTTTTTGAATTTTTAAGACCACGACTTTTTCAATATCTATCCAGGCAATCCTTAACGAGTTGCTCCCTGGATTTGCAAAAAACACAGAGATATTTCTTTAAATGTTATTATCAATGGGAGGTATCAGAAACATGTAAAGTTGGTATATTGACTGGTTGAATATTTTTATTTAAGGTGTTTTTGAACAATACTGAGTTAAAACTGGTACTATTGCTATTTTTTCAAGCAAATATCTGAAATTATAAACTTTGCCATATCTGTCAAGTACATTTGCAAATCCTGATTTGTAAAATTAACATGGCAATTTCTAATTTGGTCTGCTAGTTTTATCTGTCTGTTTATATCTACATATCCTTGATAAACTGAACATGCTTCTGAAATATTACTTTTTGAGTTATATTATTAAACTCCAGTACTAGGTATCTATTATTAGGAGAAAAGGGGGGGGTGGAAAAAATAAAAGAATAGAAAAAAGGCGGGGGGGGTGGTCTAGTACCTTGTAAAGCATTCCCCACATTTTCTTTTCAGTAAGAAATTCATAAAACTCATCTGTGGGAAATTTCATTATTGTAACATTTAAGTCTGTCATATTTTATAATGAGAGTCTTTTCATTCATGAATTTTTGAAAAGATTTTAAAATTATTGTTGGTGTAGTTTGATTGAACATATTTGTGATTTCCTAATATTCTTCAGCATTTAAAGGCTGATTACCAAATAGTATAGTTTTTGAATTTGTTTCATTCTCTAAATAAAATCAGAGTTGAAAAAAATCAGTTATATTTTCATCATCATTTATTTGAATTAAATTGGTTTCTTTATCTGTATTAATTTTAAGTACATTTGCATAAGTATTTTTATTTTTAATTTCAGTGTTTTCATAGATAACATTTTCAGTTAGCCTGGAGCTATTTAATTTTAAACTTTCTTTCATCATTTCTTTTTCATTAGTACAGAACCCACTTATTTTTCACAATCAGATAAGGATTTCAATCATTTTTTGGAAATTCCTTCCATTATTCCCTTATCTGTATCAACGTTAAAAATGGAATCTAGATTTAATTTTCTTTAGAATTAGTTAAATTGCAATTTAGAATAGCAATTTTTTACATATTCAAAAAAATCCTTCCAATTTTAACAATTTTTAACCAAATTAGCTCACAAAGGTCTTACCTTGAACAGGAAAACTCTCTCTTTTCATTAGTATAGTTTTTAATGTCAATTTCTCAGTTGTATTGTTATAAATCCTACCTCAAAGAGGAGCTGATGTCATTGCTGACTATCTTAGAAAAGAGCCATCTGCTACTATTTACTACTGCTCCTTCTACTGTTACTGCCACTACTACTATGATTACTACTACTACTGCTATAATGATTACTACTAATACTATGATGACAACCACAACAATGTCTATGATGATGAATATGATGACAACTATGATGATACTTATGATGACTATAATGATGACTTACTGCTATGGCTATAGCTACAGCTGCTGCTGCTATTCCTGCTCCAGCTGCTATTGCTGCTGCTTCTACTCCTGCCACTGATGCTACCACCACTTCTACTATTTCTGCTTCATCTGCTTTTTCTGATTTTTCTTCTTCATCTTCTCCTTCTTTGTCATCTTTTTCTCCTCTTCTACTCCTTCTTTTTCTTCCTCCTTCTCCTTCTTCTTATGTTTCAATAATATACTTTATTGGCAACACAGGTTACATGATGTTTACATACTTATGCCTTGGGTACAGTGGCATGTTGAATTTTACAGATCTGGTTTGACTGAGATTTTCATTGCTAATTACATAGGTATGGAAATGTTGAATAGAGATCTACATAAGTTAACCTATTCAATTACAATACTTTAAAAACCCTGGGTGCACATGGTAGATTTTCACACTATGAGATTTTTGTTATTGCTATCATTGTTTAATTTTTACTGATCTTATTGTTAGTTAGTGTCCCTCCTTCAATCTTTCATTAATATTCTGTTATTGTCTTTGTTTATTAGTCAAAAATTTTATTTATTTATTCAGCTGTGTGATAATCTATATTTCATATTGTCCTTTTAGATTCTTGTTCATTGTTAGTTTTGTTTAAATAGGCTGTGCTCATATAATGGCTAGTTTTTGCATGCTCTTATAAATTGGCTTGTAGTTTTAATAATGACCAGGTGGGTTCATAGATATCTGGTTTGTGTCTCTGCTCCTTGTTTGTTGTAAAATGTTGCCAGATGCCTTCATGTATTATTTCCCAGGCTGAATATACTTCATGAGCATCAATGTGCATAAAGTCCAAAGATTGTTGCTCATGCTGCAGGGGATGTCTGCTTGTGTATAAAATCTGTTAGCTGTTGTATAGTTTGTCAGTCTACATTGATTTAGCATATTGTTTCATGTAGTATTTAGTGCTGTACAATTGTAAAATAAGTATTGTGTTTCTTTATCAGCATGACACAGGTTGCAGAATGGATCTATTGACCTATAAAGATGACAGTATCATAAGAAATAGGATATTGGTAGTGCAAATAGGTTTAGCTTGATCAAAAAGTCAAAGAACTTTTACCATTATCTGAAGTTTTTAAGGAGTTGCTTGTTGTTTACTCCCAGCATTGGGCTAAAGATATGATTGTTTGTGGCTTGGTTGATAAAACTTCCATATGTGCCAATATGTGTAGCTTTGTACTTCTGACATTGATTTGTGCTGAGTGTGCTAATGATACTAGATATCCATATGTGAGGCATGGACAATCTGTAGGAATTAAGTCAAGGAGGCATTGCATCTGCTGAAACCATGCAGTGATCCAATAGGTTTATTGTTTTTTGCGTGTAGAACACATGCATCATGTGTAGCCCCAGTTGGTTGACTGAGTTGTTTGATTGAATGATGATATGGCCACTGTAAATTTTTTTTTGCAAAAGTGTCAGTGACAATAGGTAAGTAATATGCAACTTTTGTTATTATGAGTATGTTAAATAGGTGCAATTTTGAATATAGAGATAAGCATGCATTTGATAGAGATGTGGCTATGGTTATTACTTTCTGTTTGAGTTTACTTTGCAGTGTTTGTCTCATTTTTTTGCACTCCCAGGTAATGAAAATCAGAGAAATGGAGCAGATTTTCCTTGATATAACTGTGTGTAGGGTTTGTTAGTATAGATGAATCATGCTGATGTTTTGCTTAGGTTGAATTGTAGTTTGTTCATGTCTGTGTAATCTTGTAATTTTTTTTAATACTGGCATTTTTTACAATGTTAATAATATTTTAATTTATGAAACATAGATAGTTGAAAATTGAAATAAATTGAGATACTACCAAATCTCTTAATGCTCATTATAATATTTATCTGACAGCCAATCACATGTCATGATGTTAGAAATACTGTTACATCATCCATGTATGCAATACATGGAATACATTGGGTAGTTCATGGTATTAATATTCCTGTAACTCATTTTTAATCTGTTTTAAGAATGAATTTATATATAGAATAAACAGCAGTGCACTGAGTGGGTATCCTTGTGAAACTGATTATGTGGGAGTAATCAGTGTCATGTTTATTGCCACTAAGTGTAAGGTGTATCTCTCAGTTGAGATATTTGCGATGATGTATAGTAGGGTGAGTGGAATTTCTGTATTTGGAAGCATGTTCATTAAGATGTCTATTGCAACAGAATCAAATACTGGCTTTATATTCGGTTGAATTGCAATTGGAACATACTATTTATCTTAATGTACTGCACTTTCTATCATTTTAAATACAAGTGCAGCCTGTGTGGTGGAAGATCCCTTCTTTGTGTATCACATGTTTGATATCAGGAGCCGTATGTATGTTTCTATTTTATCTTTGACTATCTTTTCCAGTAATTTAATTTCCAACAGACCTATGGATATGAGTCGAAGATTATTGAGATTTGAAATTGCTGTTATTTTTTATTAAATGGCACTATTGCTGTTGGATATAGTCCTCTAATATTGTATATTTTTTTGTGATAGGAAGTTAGCAATGTTGCAAAGGTACTGCATGGAAAATTTACTCAAATGTGAAAAGATAATTGCTGGTATGCTATTGGTTAGTTCCAGGATGGCAGCTGTTGGAAATAAAGTTTTTCAGTAAATAGTTTGATCTGAAAGGGAATATCTGTTTCAGCATTCCAAACTGATCAGTGGTTGGTACATATTGTTTATATGTTTGCAGCTTTTGTTGAAATGTTGGCATATGGGGTCAGCATGTTATGCCCTGCATAGATGATGTTGCTTGTCTTAATTATCATGGGCACTTTTCTGGTTGATGGATAACCCAGTGCAAGCTTATGCATAAGCGTGTTGATGTGTATTATTGCATGAGGCATATTTTTCTTTTGTTTGTGGCAATGTATTCTTTTAATTGTTTGCATGCATTGTGATATAGCTTTGTTACTGGTGAGTGTTATGCATGGATCTGGTAATGGTGATTCTCTTGTGGAGAATATCTGCTGGTGCCATTAATCAGGAGAGTGAGTATCGTATCATGTGATATATATTGAAGGATAATATATTGATGAATGACTGGTATACTTGAATTAGATATTGTGGCATATCATTAATTTTATTTAGCATGATGTAAGTTTCTGGGAATAGGAATTTGTTAGTAGTTGTTGGAAGTAAGCATCTGTTTTTTTTCTAGATGAATGAATGATGTTTGGAGCACTGAGAAATTTATTGTAATTGTAATAGTTTGTGCACCATGATTGGAAAATAAGCACGGATTGAATTGGAAGTTGATTAGATGATGAAGAATTGGTATGTAGTAGCATAGATCAATGAGTGTGGCATGCTGGTGATTATAGAATGACACTGTGGCAACAAATTCCTAAGTGCTTATGAGTGGCAGGTTTAAATCACTAAACATCACATGGTCACCATTGATGTAACCATTTTCTATTGAATTTTGTATAGCCTAAGTTGAAATCTCCCATTAATATTGTTGGTTTGAGGCTGGTTGTGAGCTGGGAATTTATTGTGAGAATTATATGTACTATTATGCTGGGACCTGGGGGGTAAATACACAAAAATAATGTTGAGTGTGGTAATTTGATGCTGGAATGCAGTGATTAGGAGATGCAGATTAATGTAAATAATTTTGAAGTTTGAAAAACTACAATTTGAGGCTATGAGTATGCCTGTGCCAACTGAAGATGATGATATGTCCTGGAGAATGTGGAAAAATCTTGGTTATATAAATATGTGGCTGGATTAATTTGTGATTCATTATAGATTTTTGTTTCTAGTAGTCCTAGTATTTGTGGTTGTATGATGCTAAATTATTTGTTAAGTTGATATATTTTTGTTATTGAATTAATGCCTCTGAGATTCAGCACTGCTATTTTAATTTTCATTAACTGTGTAGCTGGGATTGGTTTGTATTTTTTGTTGTGATTGTTCTGGAGCTTTATATTGTGTATTTTCATTGATTTCAATTTTTTTTTGATCTGTTTTGTTGGTTTTTGTATTATTCTTCTGATTTTTTTTTGTATTGAGTGTTTATATGTTTTGTGCTTCTTTATTTTGTGATTCTGTGGTTATTAATTGGTTTTCAAGTAAATTTCTGATTTCTTCCATTGGATTTGAGTTTTATTAATAATTGGTAAATTAGAATTATCATCATCTGTCTTTGCTTTTTTTTGCTAGATTTTTTCTGGTAGGTCTCCTGGTTTTCTTTTGGGTTCTGGTTTGATTGGGTTTGTTGGTTGCATTACTGTGCTGGGATTTCTTGGGGTATGAGTGTCTTCATAATTTCTATGGCTGTCTTATTGATAATAGTATGCTGTGTGATTTTATCCATTGTGCAGTCAAATTCTGGCATATATTGAAGCTATACATACATACACATTGAATATATATATATATATGTTTACTTCACCATTGACTGTGGTTTAACTAAAGACCCCGAGTTTAACCACAATGAATGTAGACTAAATTTAAGGTAAGAAAAAAACTTTAAAAACATTCTGTAAATTTTAGAAAATAAAATGAAAAGATTTTATTTTAGATAACATAATAAAATTTCTAGAACTCATTTGAGAAAAAAATTAGTTAGGTAGGAATAATTAATTAAAAAACACAGCAATTAAAAATAAGATAGCAAAACAATGGGATTGGAATGTAAGATGGCTAACAAGCTAGATATAAATTGAGAACTTGTCTATTGTTAGCTCTCTTTTACCTGGCTCAGCTCTACAGCATGGTCTGAAATCAGCCACAAAGATATTTTATTGGAAAAGAAAAAAAAATTAACTTTTTCGGAAAGAACTCTCTGCAACCAAGAAAATATCTTAGTCTTTTTCAGAATAAATTCTCAAAACCACCAGAATTCTATAGACAAGAAGAAAAGAACTTAAATGGGTACTATAAGAAAAATGGGGGAGTAGACTTTTCCTTCTATCTGCCAATTGTTTTCCTGTCTGCTGGATCTTGGAAACCTCAAGAAATGTAGTGTGCCAAAATAATTTTGCATGACATTTTTCCTGCTGCTATAAATGGATAACTGAGAACAAAAATCACTATAAGTAATCAGTATGGACTGTTGACCAGAATGTCTTCATGGCTAGCTAATAAAGACATACGCACTCTAAAATCGTTACCGGTAACTTTAATTTTCCCTTTGTATTTTATGTTGGCTTAACTATAAACTTAAGTCATTTATGTTATAAATATAATGTGCTAATATATATATAGCCGGAGAATTTTTAACCTTTTCATTGTTATTTTTTTTATTTGATCAGTATCATGGCAATTCTTAATTCTATTAATATATACATAATTTTTTTTTATTTTTAATTAATGGATTGCCATTATTCATTACTTGAATTGTATAATACTTATATTTTTTTTAAAGAAAGAAACACGATTTCTTTCTTATGGCTTGGGATTAACATATATATATACTGGAGGAACTGGAAGTGAGAAATAATCTAATTTCATTTATTTCTATTTGTTAGACCCAGCTACTAAATACAGGAATATTTCAGATTTATTAAAACTCTTTGAAAAACAAAAAAACACGTTAAAACTCTTTGAATAAAATTTCTTCTTCCAATTCTTGGTTTCTTTAATTTTTTTTAAAAATATATATATTAGAAAGAGAGAAAAGGCCAAGCAATTGTTGTTTTTTAAAAATAATTCAATGTTTTTAATTAATTCATACTTATAAATATAAAAAGAAAATGACATTCAGTATCTATATTAAAATGTTCAATTTTATGCATTTTGTAAGAAAGATCCAATCCTGTCTTAGCATTTTTTATACTTTCTTAAAGTCAATCTGGGTTTTACCAATATATATCTATTTGCCTAAAACAGATATAGCTTAAGTGTTTTTAATTTGATTAAATATAAAAGAGGGTACAGTACAGTTATATATGTGTAAATTAAAATATTAAATCATTAACTATAAGTGTGAACTAGTTCAATAGTGATTAATTAATATACCTATCTTTTTATATATTTTAATGTTAGAAAAAGGTGCAAAGTAATTATTTCTAATAGTAGATGTTCTCTCAATCTCAGAAAGATTTTGAAGTCATATTATTTCATATATGTATATTTTACCTAAGGTTTTAAAGTTTAATGGTCAGTTGACCACATTTTTGTCATATATTGTGCTACTCAGTGCTTTGTGTGAGGGTCTTGGCATATATCCATAGCTCCTGCCATCTTTCGTTCATAGGCTAACACCACTTCGAGGTTGCTATTGATGATACAGTGGATCTCAACCCTTTTTGAAATATTACTACTGGACACAAGCACATAAACTACATCCTGAGCTTGGATCATGCTGTAGGTAAACTGGCTCCATCTCTCTAACTCTTGTGTTAGAACCAGAGTGCTATCTAGACCTCAAGTTAGCCATATATAAAACTTTGTGCCTTCAAGACTTGCTTCTAAGCCCACACAATTAAATCACCAAGGATCACTGTAATGTTTAATTTCATTATAGATAAAACCTTAACTTGGTAATATACTCAAGATATTGCTGAGTAAGTCTGAGAAATGTCCACTGGGGGGTGGGGGATTTTCTTTATTTTGTTGTTTAAATGCAGGCTATATTTAAAAATGGCCTTAATCTATTTAACTAGTTTTAACCAATTTGTCTGTTTTTGTTATGTTTTATGTTTTTCTGTATCCCTCCTTTAAACTGAAGCACCCCAGTTGTTAGCTAAGTTCAGTATTGTTCTGTAATGATCGTACTATTGTTTAATTATATTAAGTGGATCTTTCTAATGCATATCAATACATATCCATATCTGTAAATGCAAGAAAATAACTTGCAACATTTGTTTGTTAATTATTTTTTTAAATTGTCATTACTTTTGGTTAAACAATAAACTTTCACTAATTTCATCAATATCTTGTCTGTGTCAATATATAGTCTAAACCTGATTTTTCTTTGTTAAAATTCCACTTTAGGATCTCAACTCTCCCTGACCACCAGGCATACATGAAGAAGAAATTCTAGTGAGGTTTGAGAAGTAAGTCGCTTAGTAGTAATCTGGGGGGAGTAGGTGAGGTTCGAACCCCCTCTATCTGCATCTCCAGGTTAGGTTAAAGCAGCTCTATTTTTCATACTATTACAGTTTTTTTTGTATAATCTGGCATCCCAAGTGTGGCTTTACTTAGAGATAGATGCTGAAATATGATGGATGGGAATTTGATGATCAGGTGAATTTTTTTAAACAAATAATGTGAATGACAAAAATATTATTTTTTTTCTTCATTGCGCTTTCTGCTCTCTCTGGAAATTTTTTTTGTTTGTTCACACATATATATGTACATGTGTTGAAACCAACAAAACACTGGTTGGAATAATTAACTTAGATATGTATACTAATATGTTTTTTTTTTGGTGGTGTAGAGGGACAGAGTGATCATTTGTGGAGCAGAACAAAAGGGGGTTAAGTCAAAAAAATTTTTTTCTATAGATTTGAATAGTCATTACAATATTGTAATGAATGTTTAAAACACCATTACAAAATTGAAGTGTTACAGGGATAAAAATAAATTTATAAATGTCGATTTTCTTTATAAAACTTGATTAAAAGTTTTGCTGTTTTTTTTTATGTTTGTACAAATATATATGTACTTACATGGCAATTATATTTTAATACCACAGTTATATTGTTTTTTAATTTTGATTTAAAAAAAAAAAAGAAAACTAAAGATTACTTTTTTTTAAAATGTATGTAAAAGTAAATTGTATAAATAAATTGCTTTTCAGATTTGGGATTTAGATTGATACGAATAATTAAAAAGAAAGAAAACAAAAAGAAAATTTTTCATCAGTTAATTCCTAGATCTGTAATGGGCAATTTATTTTGTTAATTAGATAACTATTGTTAGCTAGATAGAGAATTTTTAAATTTTAATTAAAAAGAAAAAGTTTTGTAATTGTTTGAGATATGATTCAGCTATAACAGGCTTAATCAGGCCATCAGATTATCTTAGACTAACTCTAGAATACTTGCACCAGCTCGAAGATACAGACCCCAACTAGGAAAGAGAGAATTGCACAACCTCTGAGATACTTCCACCAACTCTGAGAGATACTTGCACAAACTATTCCTGCCAAAAATACTTGGAAAGAACGATTCCTGCATATTCTGAAAGCTGATCCGGTAATTATTCTACCTAGAATGAACATTAAACCTACAGCAAGAATATTTTCTTTACCATGATGTGCTAAGCTTTTTGCCAGGACAGATTTGTGCTTCCTGTGTCTTCATTAACTGCCTATAAGGCCATAAGAACCAGCTTCAATGAAACCACTAACTGACTCGCCCAAGCCTACCATCAGGAAATCCAGATTAACTGAACATATTCAAGAAGTCTAGTGCACTAGAGTTTAACTAAATTATTAAAGTACCTTATGTTCCACAATTTAAATAATTTTGTTGTCTTAGATTTGTTTTTTAAATATAAATGTTTTTCAAGTTTTATCTTATGTAATTTGGCTTCTGTGTGTTTGATATATATTTTTTCCCTTTTTAATGAGTGCTAGTTTCAAACCTACTGTCCATCCCATTTAAGTCTTAGTAAGTAAGGTAGTATAAAGTTATTTATAATCTCACATTCCTTTTTATTATTTGGAGCAGTCTGGATATTACAGACTATTTTAATTAGCTTCTGGCTCGTGGCCCATTTTGTTATTAGTCCTACTTATGTTGTGAAACTTTAATTATTTGTCATAGACTATT
The DNA here is from genome assembly GCA_028023455.1 of Epiperipatus broadwayi. Lineage (NCBI taxonomy): Eukaryota > Metazoa > Onychophora > Udeonychophora > Euonychophora > Peripatidae > Epiperipatus > Epiperipatus broadwayi. The sequence goes on along the minus strand of JAQFVV010012404.1, from coordinate 2,775,261 downwards.
ATAAAATATGATAATCTTTAGTTTTATTTCTTCAAGCTTCCCATTCATTTATTAGGGACACGTATGATTGTTTTAACCCTTTCAATAGGTAGATTGTGAGCCCCTAGCCTGTCTCACTGTGAGGGAGGTCAATTGATTGAAAGTAATACCTTTCAATGCCCTATTTTGTTTTTTAAAGTTAATGTTTCGAAAGCTATCTTTGCATTTCTCCTGTTTCGACATAAGCTCTCAAATACAGAGATTCAGTCCTTTCATAACCATGGGTCATAATCAGGAAGCTAACCTCCCTTGTCTTGCGTGAGATCACTGAATACTTACTAATACTTTTGCTATTGTCAGTATTTTTGCACTCTTTTACGCACAGGAGTCGCTCTTTAAGGATATAGAAAAATATATTTTTTAATTTTGACAAATGTACGAGCAGTACATTTTAAGTGTGTTTTAAAAATTATTATTTAGAATGTTTATTTAATCATACCCAAAATAAAATTATTTATTCTTTTTTTTTTACTTGGCTGATTTTGTTTTCTGTTGCTATCTTTCCAACTTTCTGAACAAAACATAAGATCTCAGTTGCTTGATTGAGCTAGTCTGGCACATTTGGTTCGCATATCCTGTCCACTCTTAAAATAAATGTCTTGTTCTGATTTTCAGACTAGTGGCACCCTTGTGGTCAGTATATGAAAATCCTAAAGCTTTTGTCTGGTACAATATAGACATAGAGATAATGGATAACTAGGTACTGTACCAGTCAAAACATGTTTATTCATCTCATATGAACTGGAACTCATAAAATGTACTTCAAACCCAGTCAAGCCCAAGATTTAGGTCAGGGACCAGTCTGAATTCGAACCCACTTTCTAAGCTCCAGATCAAACACCTAATGAATAACATAATAGTGATGGCACATGAGAATTAATTTTAATCCAGCAGACCAGCAAAGCTGAGCAAAACAATGAGACATCTATTAACTATGACTAAACTAAAATATACATAAGCATGACTGTAATATGTTGAAGTGGAGAAAGGGAATTCAAACTACTCAAATAAGTTAGACAATAAAAATATAGTTTAATATACTGACAAATTATACATTTATAAATTAATTATATACATTAGTGTGTGCGTGAATGAGCAAGCGGTCTACCAAGCGATAGAGGATTACATAATGTCATTCACGCTATTATTTCCCATATGCTCTTTATTAGCTAAATGTATTATAAATAAACACACACAACTGAGGTCATGAAAATAAATAAAATACATTTGAAAACATATTTGAAAAATGACATTTGATTAGATGACAAAATATTTAATGAAACTTCTGTTAATTAGCGCTGGTAAGAAGAACGCTTTATTTTCCCAAGGCAAATACTCTTAAATAGATATATAAATTACGACGGTGGGATTGTATATGATTGAAACAAATTTAATCAATAAAACTAGAAGTAGTTTGCATTTATATATATTTTAAACAGAGTGCAATTTCAGTATTGTTACAGCACTAAAACTAGATCATAAACAAAAGGAATAATAATAATAATACAAAGTTTGTGTGGTACTGACATAATAGCCAAAAGAATAATTAAGAGGACGGTCGTGCTTCTGGACAAGAACGAAGTCTAAGCCCCTTTTCTTGGGTAGTGCTTAGAGAAAAGTGGATAGGCATGACATGGCTCAGACTTTTGCTGGTATAACTGACATGAGAAGCCTTTTATCTACGAAGTGAATATGCATAGCGTGTGCCAAACTTACGGGATCACTGCCAGAGACATTTTATATGAAATAAATGTGATTCTGGATAGCTCAACTATCTATGGAATGAGATATGAAAAGAAATCTATGGGTTCGAACTTGTCACACTCCCCAGATTAGAAAACTAGAAGCATGTAATATATCTATATACAAAGATAGACAAACGTCAGTAATGCAGTAACGATACATGTCACTAACGACATTGAATAAATTTTACTGCTTTAAAATAAATGATCCTTGTTCGAGTACTATAATTTAGACAAATAATACGCTATGCAGTTATAATATATATAGAGAGAGATTTACATTTCATTTACTTAAAATATACTTGAAGATTTTATTTAGCAAAAGTAACATTAAGATTTTTCAATCTTTAGTTAGTAATTTTGCTCCTATATATATATTTGAGCCACAGCTATGTATTTTAATAAAAAGAATTAATAATCATAAAATTAATAATAATAAAAATGTTAATTTAAAAGTTAAAATTTTATAATTTAGGTGCGCATCTCAAATGTATACATAAAATATACATACACAACAAAAGGAGCAGGATGGGAAATAGGGTTTGAATAAAAGTTAGTAGATGGAAACATGATGCTCAATCTTAAGCTAAGAGAAAAAGAAAAAACTTGTCATGAAAACACAAAGAAAACCAGCATATTAACTTCAGCAACAGTAAGGAGATGATTGGGAGAGAGAGAGAGTGATATTAAACCAAAACACTTCAAGAAAACATCAAAATTTTTTTTCTCTTTTATTTTTTTGCAAAATATTAATAATACACAAGAAGAAATCTGTGATGTCACACTAGATGACATAAATCAGCTGTAAGAGAGTATGGTGCAAGACCAAACCCCAAGAATTAGGGATAGAGATATGAGCACACCAGACGCCAAATGTATGGGACTGCTGCTTCAAATGATCAAAGACTTGAGAGTAAGAATGAAGAAAATGGAGAAACAAATGGAACAACAGAGAACAGAAAGGACAGACATACAAGATAAAAAACTGATATCTGAAACAAGAAGTGAGAAATTCCAAGAGACTAATGTGGAAACAAACAGCAAAAAGAATCTAACAGATTCACACAAAATAGATAGCCCTCTTGTCACAAAGTTCATACAAATAAAAACTTTTAGAGGAGACATTGGAGAAAACCCCATGGACCACATAAAGAGTTTACAGAAATTATTCCTATTTCATGAGGCAAGAGAAGTAGAAAAGACAGCTGTGGCTGCTATTCATTTGCATGGGTCTGCATGTCACTGGTGGGATTGTATTGAGGTTCAACCCACAACTTTTTAATGACTACCGCTTTGCATTGTGTAAGACATTCTGGAGTGAGGAGAGGCAGGATGGGATTCTCCATCAAGTGTCTCAAGAGAAATACTCTGCATCAAGAGGAGAAACTCATACATAATTTTTCCTCCTCCAGGTAGCACTCCTAAAGTCCCTGACAGCATTCAACTTATCAGATAGTCACATCATTAAAACTATAAGATGTAACATGCCTTCTCACATCCAGCAATTAATGTTAAGTTATAGAAATTCAGGAATAGAAGAAATGGGAGAGATATTAACTGCAATAGATTTTGGAAACATAAGTAAAGATAGCACCAAATCAGGGAAGAAAAATAGAAACTTTAAAACTACAGACAGCTGTCATCCAAGATGAATATCAACAAAAAGTCCAAGTTGAACAATCTATCCAGAATGAAACCAAAGTGAAAGAGTATGGCAGTGTCTGGGAAAATAAGAGTCACCTGTGATCACATTGGAACAGCATGATATGGATCTCCTACCACTGCACCAGGATCATCCAACTGCTATGGTAACATCCCAGTTAGGGCATTAATAGACACAGGAAGCCAAGTGTATTTGATCTCTGATGAATAGTGGAACACCATGCATAGTTCATACATACAACAAACCACACTAAAAAAGACCATCCAAGTAGTTCTTGCCAGGATCGTCCAACTATCATGGTAAAAATCAATAATATCCCAGTTAGGGCATTAATAGACACAGGAAGCCAAGTGTCTTTGATCTCTGATAAATAGTGAAACATCACACATAGTTCATACATACAACAAACCACACCAAAACAGACCACCAAGTAGTTCTTGCCAATGGTGAAGATGCCATTGTGGGATCATACCAGATGGAGTTGAATTTAAACATCGGTACCAAATATGTACACCACACATTTCAGACCATGCCAGGTTTAATCCAGAATGCACTGTTAGGATCAGATTTTCTTGAGAAGCATGACTCCCAAATAAACTATTGGGATCGAACCTTTGAGTTTTATAATGAAAAAATGGATATTGGCAACAATAACCCACAGAGTACAACAAATGTAAGTTGTGTTCAAATAAACATACCATCAGCAGAGCAACAAATCATAAACCAAAGTACTTGGAGTGCAAAAAAGCAACTTACTCCACATCAGGCTTTTAAAAATTTCACAAACTGGTTTTATAATAAAAAAGATGGATTTTGGCAACAACAGACAACATAGCACAACAAATGTTCTAGAGAAGATATCAGCAGAATAAATTACAAACAAAAGTATATGGAGCAATAAAGATGAGGATATGTCACATCATGGTTTTAAGCATTTCACAAAACTCTTAACTAGTCAGGGCACAGTGACAAAACAAGCAAGGGCACATCACATAGTGAAAAACCCAATACATAATACAAGTGGCAAATTTTCAAGGCCACCTATAAGAAGAAAAAAACTAGAAGAAAATGTTTTCCTGTTAGAGAACAAAAAAAAAGCCAGTTGTCATCTAACACAAAGGCATTAAAGCCATATCATTACCAGATAAATATTGAACAACACAATGGAAATACCAGATCCCAGAGAGGAAGATCCACCCATAAAAGGATCACATAAGCAAAGGGATAAAGAACATACAATAGGAATGACAGACCATAGGAACAAATGGACTGTAAATAGGAAAAGAGACAAAAAACATGATTATTTCTGATATTTTAATTTTTTTTGTATGTATGAATATATTGCTTGTTAATCTGGATTTTATTTTTAAAATATATTTATAATCCCCCTGTATCACTCTGCTCCACTCCACACCAAAGGTAACTAGGGTTATTTTTTTGCTATTGTTTTTTTTTTTTGATGGGTTCTGGGAATATGAAGCTATACATATATACACATTGAATATATATATATATTGTACTGGTCAAAATGTGTTTCTCCATCTAACATGAGCTGGAACTCACAAAATGTACTTCAAACCCAGCCAAGCCCAAGATTTAGATCAGGGACCAGTCTGGATTTGAATCCACTCTTTAAGCCCCAGATCAACATCTAATGAATAACATAGTAGTGATGGCACAAGAGAATTAATTTTAAATCCGCCGACTAGCAAAGCTGAGCAAAACCATGAGCAAAACCATGAGACATCTATTAACTATGACTAAACTAAAATATATATAAGCAGGCTTTACTTTTGAAAGTGGAGAAAAGAAGGAATTCAAACTACTCAAATAAGTTAGACAATAAAATATATTTTAATATATTGACAAATTATTATACATTTATAAATTAAGTACATTAGTATATGCGTGAATGAGCAAGCGGTAAATAATTACATAGTGTCATTCACGCTATTATTTCTCATATGCTTTTTATTAGCTAAATAATATATTACAAATAAACACATATCTTTGGTAAATCCAATATTAAAATGCCAATCTATTATTAGAAAGAAGAATTCACATAAAATTGTTATTTACGCTTTGGATTACGGTTCTGAAACATGGTGACTAACATTATTTAGGGGAGTGTTCTGAGATTTATTATACATATGATATAAACTATTTTCACACCATTGAGGTCATGAAAATAAACAAAAGACAGTTGAAAGATTATATTTGAAACTATGACAAAATAGTAAGACAAACGCTTTATTTTTCCCAAGGCATATACTCTTAAATATAGAAATAAGTTACGATGGTGGGATTGTAAGATAAGATTGAAATAACATTAGAAATTAATCTGGCTATTAATATTTGGCATTGATATATATTTTGAGCAGAGCGCATTTTAATATTAAAGCATTAAAACTGGGTCATGAAGCAAAAGAAATAAATATACGAGAAGTTTGCAGTGCTGACATTACAATGAAGAAATAACAGGAAAAGTCATGCTTCTGGATGAAAGATGAAGTGGATGGGCATAGCGTGTGCCATACTTAGGGATCACCACCAGAGGCCTTTTTATATGAAGAAATGGATGGGCATAGCATGTTCCAGACTTAGGGATCACATCCAGGGGCCTTTTTATATAAAGAAGTGATATGCATAGTGTGTGCCAAACTTACGGGATCACTGCCAGAGGCCTTTTTATATGAAGAAATGGATGGGCATAGCATGTGCCAGACTTAGGGGTCACACCCAGGGGCCTTTTTATATGAAGAAGTGATATGCATAGCATGTGCCAAACTTACGGGATCACTGCCAGAAGCATTTTATACAGAATAAATAATGAGAAATCTGTGGGTTTGATCTTGTCTCAACCCCCAGATTAAGAAGCACATATATATAGAACATGAAGATCGGCCAAATGTCAGAAATGCAATAATGATACATGTTTCTAACAACATTGAATAAATTTTACTGCTTTAAAATAAATGACCCTTGTTTGAATACTATAATTTAGACAAATAATACACTATGCAAATTTAGATTTCATTTACTAACATATACTTGAAGATTTTATTTAGCAAAAGAAACATTAAGATTTAGATTTCAAATTAATAAAATATACATTAAGATTTGATTTAGTAAAAGAAAAATTAAGATTCACCCCCTTCCCTTTTCTACTATTTAAAATAATTCAATCCCACCTTCTTGGATTTTACAATAACTGGAATACATAGCATATATTTTAAGAGTATAAAAAAGAAAATAACTAGCAGTTATATATATATGTAAAACAATTAAGTCACCCTTATTTTAGAATTAAATAAATAATATTTTATAAGATTTCAAAGTGTTAATTAGCTTGAGTTCTGGATTTACCCCGGGTAGAAAATCCAATATATTTTTATCATCAATAAAATGTTGACTCGAAAAACAATCTGGTGAGTGCATTATATATATATTTTAAGGGGACGTTAATAACCTTTTCATAAAGGTTTACTTAAAAATGACAGATAAGATTTTTATGAATTAAGCTTGCCAGTTTGCCCAAGATTGGCAAATTAATAATAACCAAAATAGACATATAAAATTAAGTAATAAATAACTATAAATAAATGACTGCACCAAAATTAAAGAAAGTTAGAGCATATGAGATAGGATTAAATTTATAAAATCATTTAAGAGCAAATTACATATAAAAAAAACAAAGTTAAATAAAATATAAGAAATCTTGATAGTAGAATTAGGTTAGATTTAGTTTGCGGTGACGGCTTGAAAAGTTACCTGGCAATTTTAAGAGTCCAATTTAAAATATTGCATGTGCATGGCAATTGAAATAAAAGTTCTTAAATAGCTGCAAGCTTCTAGTAGCATTAAAGTTCTTAGGTCGGGCTTTTACTTCCTCTTGGGCAGCAGAATGAGATGGCTGTTGAAGATGATGACCCGACAGGGCCAAGCAGGTTGGTGGGTTTATACTACATTATTTTTAGTTTCACAGCGACGTGTAATATGTTTACAATCAGTTCTCTCAATAGTAGCTAATCTAATCTGTCTCTCAAAATTCAGCCATTTTATACTTTTTCTTTATCGGTTGTTTTTGAAGCTGCAACAGTAAGATAACATCCAAAATAAATTCAAATCTATTTCCAGATTAGAACTAGATTTGACAACATGTTTTCAACAAAAGTATCTCTAATCTTAATCCCATTTTAAGTAAAAACTTTAATTAAAAATACCTTCCCCAGATTAAAACAATAGTGTTTCCAACCCTTAATTATTTTTAGACAATCAACTGTAGCATCTTCCATATTGGATTTTATAAAAATATACAGTTTAATAGAAAAAGTAGTTGTCTTGCGTTGTTAGCCGAGAGGTATCGCAGCGGCCATGCAAGCAAGTAGTTGGTGGTTCGCGTCCCGGCAGATGCTATGACATATGGAAAAAAAAAAAAGAAAAAGTTTAAAAAAATGTTATATAATAAAATATTTACAAAAAAATCAATATTTTGTTAGTATTTTGCTCCTATATATATATATTTGAGCCGCACCTATGTATTTTAATAAAAAGAATTAATAATCATAAAATTAATAATAATAAAAATGTTAATTTAAAAGTTAAAATTTCATAACCTAGGCGCGCATCTCAAATATATACATAAAATATACTGTGCTGGTCAAAATCATGTATTCATTCAACAAGACCAATAATTCAAGCAAAAGTACCTTGAATCCAACCCTGCACAAGATACATATGTCAGGACAAGGATGAATCCTAACCTATTTGCCTAAACTATTGCCTCTCTGACTAATGGATAACATTTGTGATGACACTAGCTGTGCTTGTTTTATTCTGTCCCAGCTGGAGGTCATGGTTCACATAGAGACTCAAAATAATAAAGGGTTTATATGAAAATCAATGATTTAATGGATTCTGACAATTGCAGAATGGTACAGATATGATTTGATCAAGTACTAATGGTTTGAACTGTAATAATGATAATTCTTTATGGCAACATTACAAAGAACAGTGCATCAAGAGTTACAAAAATTCAAGAAATTTCAAGTTTAAGGGGAGTTGGAGTGGAGAATCCAACACGAAACAGTTGGTAAGTGCTTTTACAATTAATTTCTAAGCATGGATGGGCATAAAAATCCTAAATCTGCCATTGGCAAGCTATTATCTGAAACTGCTATTAGTCCTATATCGACCGATAGCGGTGAAAACAATCATTCTGATGTAATTTCCAAAACGTTATCAAACACTAATGAAAACCAAATAATCAATAAAAAACCTACTAAAACATGTAAATACAATCCTAGTAACAATCTACATAAAGCTACAGAGAAATCTGATTTTAAAAAAGACAATACTTACATTGAAACTAACGTAAATACTGGAGAATTTCTTAAAAATCCGCAAGAGGCTGATAAAAGCTTTTTACATGAAGACTCTTTTAACCATAAGAAACTTATTTCAAATCCTAGAGCAATTCAAACAACAGTATTAGATTCAGAACAAAAAAATCATAATCATCAGGGTAAAACACAACTTTTAGAAGTGTCAGGAAGTAAGGAGATTAAAACTTTAAATGTTAGGGATAAAAGTTTAAAAAAAACGCAAGAGGGCGCAAAACCAAAAAATAATGTAAATTATAAAGATATTTACAACGGACCTTCTACTAAAAAAAATAAATGTTCTAACCAAATTGTAATAACTGATTTACATCAAGCAAATCATAATGTTACAAAATATAAAAGTACAAATCAAAATATACACAGCAACAGTAGAAACGAAATCGAAATATCTGAAAATCAAACAGTTAATTTTACTGTTAAAAAGCGATTTGATTGTAATGAACGTTGTACTGATGAAACAGAAAGTAATTTCAAAACACCCGAAACACACTTTACACATCATAATTTAAGTAAAGATAAGAATAGAAACCAAAACTCATCCAGTTTCCAAAGATCATATGCAGAAGCAGTTCAAAATATGAATGCTATTCCGATGCAGTCTGAAATGAATATCAAACAAGACGGTAGCTCATTCCTTAGTTATATAGATTTTGATACTGATGAAGCAACACAAAATACAAGCAACCTTCAGAATTCAAACATAACTCAAGATAATGATGAAGCATATCAAAATATTCATATAAAATTCAACAACTCTATTCCTGAAAAATTACTTAAATCGTTTGCTAACTATACAAACGATAAAATGCTTATTTTAACAACTACTGACCAGAGTGGTAATTTTTTCAAATTCCCTCTGGAAAAATTCTCCAAAATGATAATAGAGAAAAAAAATAGAAATGGGTATCAACAGAATTCTCTCACATCCCAATGACAGATATATTATCACTGAATTTAAGACATGGGGTGATAGAAACACATTCAGAAATACAATTAAAATACTTGATGATAAATACATCATCACCATCGATAACAATAGACCCACCACTCTTCAGGGAATCATCAAAGACTGTTTACTAAATTTTGACCATGCCGAACTTCAATCCATCTTAGAAAACTATGGTAAAATAAGCAATTTCCAATACTGGTTTAATCCGTATACAAAAAACCACATTCAATCAAACATGGCCTCATTCACTATTACCTTAAATAAGGGGATAAACTCCACAGACATCCCAACAGTTGTTCGTTCACGTGGATCCCCTATGGTACTCTCACTTCGCGGAGTCCCACCCCAGTGCTTTCACTGCTTTGAACGCACACACTTAATTAAAGACTGCTTGGCCCGGATCTGTAAAACCTGCGGACTCATGAAGAACAAAACACATAAATGCAACAAAAAAACAGAACCAGAAAAAACCTCCAACAGGATTATCACAGCTAATTTAATTCAACTTGACTCTCTACACACTGAGAACACTTTTTCCAACAAGATACTACATAACACAGAAACAAATCAAAATTCATCCTTAACAAAAACACTTCAACCAAGCTCAGAATCCAAAACCACTAACTGTGTTACTGACATTCAAATGCCTCAAATCCTCAAATCACCAGAACTGGCTCATCCTGATACCAAATCAACACAGATGCAACACAACACCACTATTACCTCACCCTCTTTAATTGGTTCAAAGACAAATGACACCAGCAAATCAGATCACAATCCTCATGAACATGCACAAAGAGTCTATGATGAAATAGACAGTGTATCAACATATGAGTTCAGTGATTCAAGTGAAGAAACTGACATTGAATCAGATGAGACTATGATAAATCTTCAACCTACTAACATAGATATTTCCAAAACTCAACATCAAGAGACAAAAGAGAAAAGACAAAAAAGAAAAAGAGGAAAGAAAAAACATACACACTCCAGTGGACCTAGTTCTGATGATGATATACAAAACAAATCCAATAACTCAAAAGCAACTCTACCTATAAATCCTACAACTTCAAAAGACAAATCCAACAAAAGAAGAAAGGGTGGCACTTTATTGCTAACCAAAAATATGCAACTGACTAATGAGCAAGAACTTTCAATAAATGAGAATATATCTAAAGATGTCAAAGCCCAAGCAAACACTCGACATAATGATGTAGAAGTTATTCTACCGGAAACCATTGACTTCGGTCAGTCAGTAGACTCTCCTGTGGACTGGTCACCTACTCCAGGAGACACATAACAACTCGTAGCTAATTCAACTGTTGAATTGTACAATGAATTCACCGACACATCTTTCTACCTGAAAATTTTAAAAACCAATTATAATGTATCTTAAAATTGTTGGTACCAATGTGAGAGGCCTAAACTCTCTACAACGTATATATGCCATAAGACAGTGGTTGAATATTCACACACCCCACATCTTCTTTATGGCCGAAACTAAATTCCACATAAAATCAAACTTACAAATCACTCAGATTCTAGAAAACTTTGGTTACACTAAATTCTCCATTGCCACCACTGCTTCCGGAGGGGTAGGTTTCATCATTAACAAAAATAAACCACCTAATGATTTCAACATTTTATACTTAGATGGTAACATAGTCATAATCAAAGTTAACTACAGTGGCTTCATCTTCAACATCCTGTTCATTTATATTCAAAACACAGTCAATAATTTTCATCACATCATACATACAATAAATATGGTACTATACTCCAACTCATCACCGACACTTCTCCTAGGTGACTTCAATGTGAACTATGCCCACTTCAACAATAAATACTTACACCTAATCAATAAAACTCTCATGTGTGGTGAGGGATTTTTGCCCCTGGGATCCTTCTCCTTCTACACACAAAGCTGTAAAAGTCTCATAGATCTTTTCTACTATTCACCAGAATTGCACTTCCAAATTGAAGCACAGCTTCAACTGGTAACATACTCAGACCACCTCGCACAAATTATCAAACTTCTTCCTGACAAGACCCTTTACACTGGAGAATACAGTCGCCAAACTCCCCGCATGATAACCCACACAACAGCGACTGAAGCTATCATCTCAGAGTCCTACATTTACTTCAAAAAAATTGACATTCTATCACAACCCATTGAAGTTGCATGGTTTGCATTCATTGAAGTCATACAATCACTCATAAGTAACTACACACGAAAGCTGAAAGGTCCAGTTAAATTGCTTAATGATTTACAAAACATAAGCTCCAAACTTAAAGAAATTCCAAGTAACACAGACAACATTAAAGATATTATTTCCTTAAAATTGAAATACAAAACACAACAGGAAAAACTAGCAGAATACCTATCCATCAAGAGAACAAAATTGTTCCTTGAATCTCAACATTGCTGGACCCGTGGTTACATTCGCTGGGCCCTTGGAACATCAAGAATAAAAAATACACCCTCAATAATTATTTCTAATGGGGAATCCTGGATTGGTCAACAAATGTTGAAAGGCATTAAGCATCACTTCCAGGAAATTCTTCAAAAAGATCCTGAAACACCACTCACTATATGGAAAAATGAAGAAGTTCCAGACATGCATTGCATAACGGAATCCATGCTACAAAACAAAATCACATCCCTTAGGGATCGAATTCATCCTGGGCTTCATGGCATTCCACGCTTCATTCTAGCCCACCTCAGCAAATTTTCAATACCAATTATCCATAGAATGATAGACCACCTAACAGATGGAAACAAAATTATCCCCAATCTTTACCCGATTGCCATGGTACCCTTTCTTAAGAAAAATAAACCACCATCGGAGCTCATGAGTCTTCGACCCATCTCAATGTCCCCTCTAATTATAAAAATCATTGAATCCACTATAAAAGATATCATTCAAGAAGGTATTCTCAAATACATTTCTCCATCCCAGTTCGCCAAAAAAGGCTCATCAACCACCCTAGCTATGGCCCAAGTTAAATCCCTAGTTGATCACTTAAGAACAAACAGGAAATCTAAACCAATTGCTGTTCAATTGGACATAGCTGCCGCATTTGATTCAGTCAGGATCAACATCCTGCTTAAAACTCTGGCTGACTATGTGCTACCCAAGCCATACCTCCAAATCATAAGTAATCTTCTTAGAAACAGACACATACTGATATCCTTAGATGGAAGAACCAATTCCACACATACTGACAGTTTCAAACCATCACATTCAATTCCACAAGAATCTCCTCTTAGTGTGATTCTTTTCATTGCTTACATCAATCCACTCCTGTTAGACATTCAAAGACAACTTCCAGGAGTCTACATTCCCAGACTAAAGAGGGAGATAGGAATCCTCGCATATATGGATGATGTCTTCATAGTCTTGCCATCACAAAAATATCTTGGTCATCTCAACAAAATTTTAAATGACTACACTCACCAATATAAACTTTCCTTCAATCTTCAAAAATCATCTGCATGGAGAATTGCTACAGGGAAGAAGATTACAACTAACTTCCTTGGACAACCACAGAATTTCCTAGGTATTCCCTTTCACAAACCACCTACTATCATCACATCACAAATACAAAATGAAATATTAAAATCTGCCAGCAAAATAACAACATCCCTTGCTAAGGTTTACCTTTCACTTCATGGGAAGGTGGCCTTACTCAACATGGTCCTTTTCCCCAAAATTAATTATTACCTCCCAATTATTAAACCTACCAAAATCTTTGTCAGTAAAATTAACTCACTTTGCTCTAGGTTGTTCTGGGGTGGGAAAACTGTTGCCATCAGTCTAGAAGGCATGCGCCATCCCTGCTGGCTGAATGGTCTTTCACTCCACTCCCCCTATACATTTTTTCTCCAAAAAATCCACAATCTTATTCATAAATTAACCCTTATTTTTGACAACTTCCAAGTCTATATGCCAGTTGACCCCACCGACCGACCACCACCTCTCAAACAGGATTGGATATCATCCTTAACCTCTGCTTCTCAATGCCTTTACAACTGTCCTGCAACTGCTTATTCTTCCAAAATGAAATACTGGGATGCATATAATCTACAGCATCCTCAAACATATTCTCCTATTTCCAGACTTAACTTATCCAACAAGAAAATCATATCACAGTTTAAATTTTGGAGCCTCGAAGCAAAATTCCTGGACTTCATAATTAAAATAAATCTTGATGCCCTACCAACTAAATGGTTTTTGGTAAACAGAAGAGGATTCAATAACATTGACCCACTATGCCAACTCTGTGGCCGGGAATCAGAGACATTTGAGCACATTTTAAACATCTGCCCCAATCTCAACAGTATCAGACAATTAATCCACACAAACTCAAAGATCAACTTTCAAATAATTAACTCAATCCAGCACTGCCTTGGCACAAAAACATTTGCATGGATAAGACTATCCACATTCCTCACCTTTTCCATCTGGTCCATCCGCTGCAAGCTAGCCTTTGAAGGAGCTCATTTAAATCCTCTTCAACTCTTCATTAACATCATCAACAATATCAAAAAAAGGGATGAAATCCTCTCTACCTCTACGGTCTTCTTTGAGACATGGAGACTGTTTGAAGTTCCGATACAACAATAATGCAAACACTGCAACAAACCCACATCAAACCCACCATCAAAAAGCAATATATTTATCATCCCTATAAATATTCTATGGTCACTCTAAGCATCAACCTGTTGCAGGAACACAATGTCGTTCAATTGAAATACTGCAACCACTATCAATACAAAGTTGTACAAGATAGACCAATGTCCACATAATAAAACATGCATGAGAACTCTTAACCTTTTAACCAAGCTTAACCTGTTATCCTGTATATCATAATACTATGTATATTTTGTGTTAAATAAATTTCTTGATATAAAAAAAAAAAAAAAAATTGAATTTAGATCAAAGAAATATTTAAATAAATAGAGTAATTAACCTTAGAGATTGGGAGTGATGACAAACTAAGCTTATTTAAAATAACAATATTCAAGGAATTTATTAAGGAATTTAGTACAAAATAAGTAGTCTTTGTTTATACAACTTGGTTATTTTCTTTAATTCGTTTTGATGCGGCTTTGACAAACAATGTAAAAGTTTGTTAATTGGTCGGCCAAAAACAATCAGCGATAAAATATTATTAGCCCTCTTCAAGCTATTACAAATAAATCTGTTTTATATATATATATTACAAGACATGAACTATGGGCATTTAAAACACTAATACATTTAAAATCATTTGTATATAATGAGTGTGGGAAGCAAAATAGTTCTTAAATAAATAATTGACAATTATACAGTCAGATTTAATTAATTACAAAATTTGTTTGTGAAGGATGTGCCATCATGGCAGAGAGCATTTCAGGTTTGCTAAATAAAGATATAAAATGATGAAGAAGGCAATATGCTATTATAGATTACGACAAAAATAAATGAGGTCTGTTATGAAACTCTGGTTGGCTTTGCTAAAGGAAATTCCTGATATGTACAGGTAGATAAAAGAAATGTTGGCCCTCCAGCCAAAGCATGTCTCTGAATAATAAAATATTTTTGATGTGCTGGATTTCCCATACACATCTTAAATAGCAATACCTGAAAATGGATCCCTTGGTATGAACTACGTCTACTTCGAGGGAGTGTGAAAAATTGGACTCGTTATAGTTAAATTTCCGAAGATCCTGATGAGTAAGTAGCAAAGCAAAATAATAAATGAATGGTTGTAGCTATAAAAACATTAATGTCTTAGACATATATAGATAGATAGTGTATCACTAACAAAATTAATAACTTAATTTCTAATTAAACTATCTCCCTGCCATAATGGAAAGTCCCAGAAACCTTAGGCCTTTACTAAATGGATCATAATTTACAATACAAAAGGACGGCAAGAATTAAAACTAAAATATAAATTGCTTTCCACACTTCCAAATATTTCATTTCTTAATAAGTTATTAAATAGCTCATCGTTGAAGATTGCAAAATAAATCAGTCTTTTAATTAACATGAACAAACTGGGTATTAAATATCAAATTCACTTCTGGTGAATGTAAATCATAATTTTAATGTTTTCTGACAAATAAAATATGTGTATGAAATATATACTGATAAAATTCTATGATAAATTTTACTTAATTGATTCACTAAAATTCTTTATTTTTTCAGAAATAATTACAGAGCTATTTTAAATAGGAGGCAAAACTAAGATACTTTTAAAATAAGTCATTCAAAATAAATTTATATATGATATACAAAACTAAACAAGCTTTCTATTAATTAATTTACGGGAAGTAAGTCTCCCGTAATGATTTTGACTGGAAAAATAAGAGGGAGAGAATTTAAAGTTAATAGCTCATTGAATTTTGTACTTGGAAATTTCAGTAAATCAAATATTCTAAATAAACCAACAAAAATTAATTTAATTTGCTGCATCAAAATAATGTAAGATTTTATAAGAATTGATATTTTAAATTTAATAAAATTAAAAGATGCATTTTCAACAAAGCCGTATAAACATCACACAGACATATAAAATATAAATTAGTATTGATTTGGAAAACAAGTAAAATGGAATCAATGGCTTGCGGCAAATTGGACGTTACCTCAGAATCAATCAGTAGGCATTTCATGGCTTGAAACAGGCAGTTAATACAGTCAGATCATTTCAGGCTTCCTCGATACAGACAGTCTCTGGCTAGATGTTTAAAGCACAGGAAAGGCATGGATGGGCTGGTGGAACAGAGCTCTGGAAAGCAAGGGTCGATCTTTTAGCCAGTCATTCTTTAATCATGATGTACTGAATCTAAACTACACTCTTCAGTCTCTTCCCATAAAACTCAATAATAATCCTTATCAAATTTTCCACTATTTATATGTTCTGGTCTTATGTATAGGATTAAATCTAAACTGACCTCCACTAATTGTAATTGCTCTAAGCAGTTCTGTGAGGTTGGTGCCTGCTTTGGAGGGAAAATCTATAACTCTGCATGAACATGCCCCAAGGGTTGATTTTCTAATTAAAAAACAACAACAACAAGCATATTAAGTTTATCAGTCATTGTACTAACAAAATCTATTTAATTAAGGTTTAGATTAACAAAAATGTAGATTTTATTCAGAAAAATTTTAGGAATTTGGTACAATGACTTTCAAACATATTTGACATACTTAAGCAGAAATTTACAAAATATTTCTTAAAAATATTACATTGTTTAAATAATTGATTCTCAAGTGTACATTGATTAAAAGATAAATATAAAATGTTATCCACTAATTAATTGAAGAAACTGGACTTTAATAAAGAATTTGAAATATTTGTAACATTTTATAGATATCTAGGATTCAATTCAATTTAATAAAATATACACAATATACATTTTTACAAATATAAAATAAATAAACTAATATAAAAATGTTAGTTTTAATTATAAAATAAGATTAATGAAATTTAAAAGATTATAATATTGATTAAAATATACTACCACCTATTATGAGATGGGTGTCAGTTAATAAAGATTGGGTTCAAACCCAGACTAGTGCTGATGACATTGGCACTAGGTGAAGCAGGAATATGTACTATATTTCCAGCTTCAATACATACATGACAAAAGGAGCGGGATGGGAAATAGGGTTTAATAAAAGTTAGTAGATGGAAACATGAAGCTCAATCTTAAGCTAAGATTGACTGCTACAATATATATATATATTTGCTTCACCATTCACTGTGGTTTAACTAAAGACCCTGAGTCTAACTACAATGAATGTAGACTAAATTTAAGGTAAGAAAAAAACTTTAAAAACATTCTGTAAATTTTAGAAAATAAAATGAAAAGATTTTATTTTAGATAACAAAATAAAATTTCTAGAACTCATTTGAGAAAAAAATTAGTTAGGTAGGAATAATTAATTAAAAAACACAGCAATTAAAAATAAGATAGCAAAACAATGGGATTGGAATGTAAGATGGCTAACAAGCTAGATATAAATTGAGAACTTGTCTATTGTTAGCTCTCTTTTACCTGGCTCAGCTCTACAGCTTGGACTGAAATCAGCCACAAAGATATTTTATTGGAAAAGACATAAAATTAACTTTTTCCGAAAGAACTCTCTGCAACCAAGAAAATATCTTAGCCTCTTGCAGAATAAATTCTCAAAATCATGAGAATTCTATAGACAAGGAGAAAATAAACATAAAAATGGATGTTATAAGAAAAATGGTGGAATAGACTTTTCCCTCTATCTCCCAATTGTTTTCCTGTCTGCTGGAGCTTGGAAACCTCAAGAAATGTAGTGTGCCAAAATAATTTTGCATGACATTTTTCCTGCTGCTATAAATGGATAACTGAGAACAAAAATCACTGTAAGCAATCAGTATGGACTGTTGACCAGAATGTCTTCATGGCTAGTTAATAAAGACATACACAATCTAAAATCATTACCGGTAACTTTAATTTCCCTTTTGTATTTTATGTTGGCTTAACTATAAACTTAAGTCATTTATGTTATAAGTATAAAGTGTTAATATATATATATATAGCCTGCAATTTTTAACCTTTTCATTGTTATTTTTTTTATTTGACCAGTATCATGGCAATTCTTAATTCTATTAATATATACATACATCTTTTTTTTTTTTAGTTAATGGATTGCCATTATTCATTACTTGAATTGTATAATAGTTATATTTTTTTTTAAAGAAAGAAACACGATTTCTTTCTTATGGCTTGGCATAAACATATATATATACTGGAGGAACTGGAAGTGAGAAATAATCTAATTTCATTTATTTCTATTTGTTAGACCCGCTACTAAATATGTGAATATTTCAGATTTATTAAAACTCTTTGAATAAAATTTCTCCTTCCAATTCTTTCCTGCCGTATTGGTTTCCTTATTTTTTTAAAAAATATATATATATTAAAAAGAAAGAAAAGGCAGAGCAATTGTTGTTTTTTTAAAAATAATTTAATGTTTCTAATTAATTCATACTTAGAAATATAAAAAGAAAATGACATTCGAGTATATATATATTAAAATGCTCAATTTTATGCATTTTGTAAGAAAGATCCAATCCTGTCTTGTATTTTTTATACTTTCTTAAAGTCAATCTGGGTTTTACCAATATATATCTATATGCCTAAAACAGATATAGCTTAAGCATTTTTAATTTGATTAAATATAAAAGAGGGTACAGTACAGTTATATATGTATAAATTAAAATATTAAATCTTCATTAACTCTAAGGGTGAACTAGTTCAATAGTGATTAATTAATATACCTATCTTTTTATATATTTTAATGTTAGATAAAGGTGCAAAGTACTTATTTCTAATAGTAGATGTTTTCTCAGTCTCAGAAAGATTTTGAAGTCATATTATTTCATATATGTATATTTTACCTAAGGTTTTAAAGTTTAATGATCAGTTGACTGCATTTTTTTAGTATATTGTGCTACTCGGTGATTTGTGTGGGGGTTTCAGCACATATCCATATCTCCTGTCATCTTTGATTCATAGGCCAACACCACTTCAAGATTGCCATTGATTTTCAAATATTACTATTGGACACAAGTACATATACTTCGTCCTGATCTCAAATCATGCTGTAGGCGAACTGGCTCCATCTCTCTAACTCTTGTGTTAGAATCAGAGTACTATCCAAACCTCAAGTTAGCCATATATAAAACTTTGTGCCTTCAAGACTTACTTCTAAGCCCACACAAGTAAATCACCAAGGACCACTGTAATGTTTAATTTCATTATAGATAAAACTTTAACCTCATAATATACTCAAGATATTGCTGCATAAGTCTGAAAAATGTCCACTGGGGGCCAATTTTCTTTATTTTGTTGTTTAAATGCAGGCTATATTTAAAAATGGCCTTAATCTATTTAACTAGTTTTAAACAATTTGTCTATTTTTGTAATTTTACCCTAGAGTTATGTTTTTCTGTATCCCTCCTTTAAACTGAAGCACCCCAGTTGTTGGCTAAGTTCAGTATTGTTCTGTAATGATCATACTATTGTTTAATTATATTAAGTGGATCTTCCTAATGCATATCAATACATATCCATGTCTGTAAATGCAAGAAAATAACTTGCAACATTTGTTTGTTAATTATTTCTTCAAATTGTCATTTCGTTTGGTTAAACAATAAATTTTCATTCACCAATTTCATCAATATCTTGTTTGTGTCAATATATAGTCTAAACCTGATTTTTCTTTGTTAAAATTCCCCTTTAGGATCTCAACTCTCCCTGACCACCAGGCATACATGAAGAAGAAATTCTAGTGAGGTTTGGGAAGTAAGTCACTTGGTAGTAATCTGGAGGAGTAGGTGAGGTTCGAACCCATCTATCTACATCTCTAGGTTAGGTTAAAGCAGCTCTATTTTTCTTACCATTACAATATACAATTGGTTTTTGGGGTTGTTTTTTGCTTGGCTTTCACTTTTCTTTTTGATTATGTTACTTTGTTTGGAGTTTTGTTGTTCTTTTGCATTTGTATTTTTTTATTGTTATTATTTTTTGTGTAGTTTGTGCACTATTATACTTGGCAATGGCTATCTTTTCTTCTGTTTGCAAGTTAGTGTTGAAATTTTGTTTTTGTACATGTGGGTTTTAATTTCTGGTTAAGTTCTGGTGGTTTGGACATTGTGCAGTAACATGTCCCCTTTGTTTCCAGGAGATCTCTAATATATAGACTAAGCATTCCTTCCTGATGTAAGACCTGGGTTGGTATATCATCTGGATCAGTATCTGGATGCAGATTTATTCTGAACTCATGTTATTCATGATTGGTATTGATGTGTCTTTCCAGTATACTGTTTTGAACATAATGACTTTGCAAATGGTTCCATCATCTGTTGGAAGTCTTGCTTTATGTATCCAAGGTAGGTGTTCTTAATTATTTCTGAAATGGTATTGTGATAGTTCTGGTCTATAGTGATCAATGTGAAGTTACGCAATTAGGTACCAGTCATTAGAATGTTATGCAATTTTCTGTATAATGTACTAATCTATTTACTGTTATTGCCTCATACAGCAACTCTTTTGGAAATTTATATAATGAAATGTTGCTGCCTGTTGCTGACAACACCATGAACTTGGGGGGAAAATCTTTTGAATGTTGCAAAGAGATGGTTTGGTATTAATTTATTGAACAATTCAGTTGTGATATTCAATTTTTTTTCATTCCAGACAATTTCTGGTAAATTTTAACTTTCCTGTTTTTCCCATTTCTAAGTTATCTATGTCACTATTGGTTGTAGCTAGGAATGATCTTTTGAGAGGTTCTGATATCTGAATTAAATTAACTTTCAGTTTTTTTGTTAGGATAAAGGTATTCATTTTTTTTCTTTTTTATCCTTGCCCATGTCTGAAAATGTTGGCTTGTTTTTTTTCTTTTTTATGGCTTTCATTGGTGTTTTTGCCACTGTTAATTAGCTCATATGACATTTGAACCACCATGCTTGCATTGTTCATTTATTAATGCTGGTTATCAATTTAAAAATTATCACTTAAATTGTGCTTACTTTTTCAATTAAATTAATATTAGAAATTTTTGATGTTATATATATATTTTTACTTTGTTTCTGATAGTTTTTATTAGCTTTTTACTCGTTAAATGTGGAATGTTTTTATCTGATCTGTGCTGTCCAAGGTCTAAGATGCCCTCTATAATAATAATACATTGAGGTAGGACATTTAAAACATAGCACATTCTTTAGATTATTAAAACAACATTTGGAGCAGCATTCTGTCTGTTTCTCTTCCAATATTAACAAAGCTATCTGCAAAATGTGCTGTGATAACTTGACAGTATTTTCTCTCAAAGAACTGTAGAAGTTTTTGATATGGCATATGTTTCCAAAAGCAATTTGACCAATGCTTATTAGTCGCAAGATAAATCACCATGTTAGAATTAATCAGAAAATATTCATCTGGTAAGAACAATTGAAAGATCATGAATTAATTTACTAGTAAAGTGTAAAAATTCAGAAATTTAATTATTTGGCAAAGAATTTCTTAAGATGAGCATGCAGCATGTGTTTGCAGGAATTCTTTAGTGTGTATAGAAAAAACGTTTCAATTCAATTCTCAGCATCATCATTTTTGATAATGATCAAATCCTTCTGGAAATATATTTAACAAATATTTTAATTATACTAGAAATTTTCATTAAATTCAATAATCAAAACCTATACATCATCATTTCCTTATTTTGTCAATTATAACTTTCTATGTTGGTTTGTTTTAAATATTTTGTATTATGTTCTTTTACACATAAAATTTAGAATCACAGTAAATGTTTGTTTTTTTGCAAAATTTACAAACAAGTATAATTTATTTATAATGAAGATAAGTTCATTATGAAAAAAAAGAATTAACTAATATATAAACAATGAATATTTCCATCTGATTTCTATAATTCAAATTCAGGATCTTTTACCATGTACAGTGAATTTACAATATACTCTGTATCACTATATACCACTTAAATTACTCACTATCTCAAAAAATGTAAATAAACAAAAAGTAAAACATTAAAAATTGTAAATTTTAATAAATTTTATGATATGGCAGTAACTATTTTTCACCCTAGTGTTCTGTATGAGAATACATTTATTAGTAATATTTTTTTAAACTTACATTGATGTGCATTGTGTAAAACTGAACGTTTTGTGAAATTTACTAAAATTTATAAAGTAGTTTCCTTTCTTAACTAATAAAATAAAAATTATTGCTGTAGTGATGATAGAAAACAGGACTATAAATTATTCTTATATTGTGTCAGAAAGTTTAAAATTTGAAGGGTTTAAATGAAAATTTGAAATGGGTAATGGGAAGTAGAGTGAATATATAGATTCTAAAGGTAATAAAGAGACCATAGTTTGTTTATAATCATAAGGTAAAAAAGATATTGACAAAAAAAGAGAATATAAACCAAAGCATATGCGAAATTTCAGATTTTCATTATAATTAAATAAATATATTTTTATATAAAAATATATATATTTAATTATAATGAAAATCTGGCATTTCACTAAGCATTTTATTTAAAAAAGTAAATATATAGTATAGTAAGTTATTATTTTTGAATTCAAATGAGTGAAACATACAGTAAAATATTAAAGAATGTTTAATCTTTAATTTTAAATAACAAATCGTTGAAAAGAAACATTATGCAATTAAACTTAGTTTAAACAAACATGGACGCATATATATACACACACATATATATATATTAATAAAACAGCTTACAAATCACTTTTTAAAAAAAGGAATTTATAAATTTTAATTAATTATAAAACTTTGTAGATACAGAAATAAATTCCTAAGAAAATAATGAATTCTGTAATTAAAGATAAAGAATTATTTGTATGGTAACAAAATAATAATTCAAACTAATTAAATCCCAAGAATTTACTCCAAAAAAGATAAAAGAAACAAAGAAGATGATATAAAAAACTAGACAAAAATAACGGATTGCTTTTTCTGTGGTTGCTGCTGTTAGTAGTGCGTCTGTAAGGTGAAGAGCAGTAGATCATCATCAAAGGCAGGATCTCGGCTTCTGAAAGTCACTATGCTGATTAGTGTTCTAAACAGACCACCGCAATCCAATACACATAAAAGAACTCAACAAAATAACAGTAATGTTTTAAGCAATAGTAATTTATATACAAATTTGGAAGAAAAATACAACGTGAGTATGCAGTTTGAAATTGATAGAGCTTAAGTCCCAGGTTAATTACTTGTCAGAAAATACTATTTACACAATTAAGGAAAAGCTATTAATCACTTTACCTTCACTACTATCTATAGGCCTTAATATATGATCCCCGATGAACCTCTAGAGGCGTTTCAAAATAATAAGTTCAGGGCGGTCTGTCACATTTCGAAACTAGGAAATAGAAAAGAGCTTAAGCCATTAGTAGTTCTCATATTGGGTTTTCTAACTTAGAAAGAACAATTCACAATTATAGCATTAAAGTTAGTCATAAAATTAAATTATTCAATAATTAGTCATGAGTGCATTGGGACAGATTAGTATACCAGAATTCAAAGTAACATGTGTGAATGGCCATTGTACATTACACAACTACAGAACTTCTTTATAATTGAATGGAATTGAAGATAATAAAAGGAAAAGTAGCCACACTCATGTGTTTTGCAGGTATGAAAGTTATAGAAGTTGTAGGTAGATTATTTGAGATGCCTATTACTGAGAAAATAAAATATGAAGATCGGATAACCAAACTGAGATTATGGTCACTGGGACCAGATGAAATCATCTAGATAGCAGCCTGTCTGAGTGGAAACCATTTTTGTAGCAGCCAGTCTGAAAGTAAATCATGGGAATTGAACCTTAGTGAACTGTTGAGATATTGTTGTTGTAAACTATTCACTATTCAGATTATTCTCTATTGTGTATTTGTTCACTGGTCACCTAGTCTTTTTGGGAATACAGCAAATTACTGGTGCAGTTGCATTTCAAATCTATTAGTAGCAAATATGTTCTGCATTACAACAAGCTTAGCCACAGTCAGGAGAAACCAGGTGAAAATAAAAATTCCAGTTAGTAAAATGCTAACAATGGAAGTGAATGGCTAAGAAATTTGCTGCAAGTCTACGTGATGTAACAACACAAAAGTTAGGAAATAAAACATTTGCATATTCATATTTGGAAGCTGAATTCCACCATACTTGTGAAGTCACCATTTAACCTGTAAGTGGTAAAAAAGTTCAGCAGAAGCTTGACTCAGACACTTCTAAAATGAAAGAACAGGAAAAATCAAGTGTTTTTCCAAGTTGGGAAGAGAAAAAACAAAGTACCGAGGGATTGCAACCAAGATTTTTCTGGAGTGGGAAGAGGTGTTGTATTTTTGTAAAAATATTATAAAAGCTTGTGCATTCCAAAAAAAACTAGAATTTATTGGAGAGATTTTTTTAGATCGCAAACTGACAACTGATAAAAATTTAATTAAAGAATTAACATAATGGTGATTGATAAAAGTCCAAGAAATATTTGCTGATTGCAAATATTTTTTGATAAGAGACTAAATTACCTTATATGGTAAGGAATTCCAAAAGGTACACTTTAATTAGCTATGGACCTAAAAGCTTACCATATATGGAGAAGAATTAATTGTAGGAGTAATCAGAAAGCTATAGAAAGAATACATAACAATGTACTTCGACCATTCAAGTGCATCTTCAGTTGATTTTCCAGTTCAATTTTGGTGTAGCAAAGATCTTGTGTCAGTGCTTTGGTTAATGTGTAGCACTCAGCAGAAATGTGTTCATGGAAAATAGCTGAATAGGCTCAGAGATTGGGAGACTGTGGCCTGAGGAAATCATCTAGATAGCAACTAAATAAAGAGTTGAGTTTCCAGCAGTTTTCAAGTATAGTTACAGGTGAACTGTTTCAGAGATGAAAGCTATGAAGAGCTTATAGTCAGTCATTGTTCTATACTATGATGTGTTTGTATGCAGCTTAACTGGACTGTGTCCAAGATGTGTGTAAACTGAGCCCATTGTGAATCATTTTTATAGCTGCCATTCTGAAAGTAAACCATTTTTGTAGCAGCCAATCTTAAAGTAAATCATGCATTAGTGAACTGTTGAGATATTGTTGTTGCAGACTATTCACTATTCAGATTATTCTCTATTGTGTATTTATTTTCTGGTTGCCCAGTCTTACTTGGGGACACATCACATACACAGTAAATATATAGGTAAGTGTGATTTCTTATTTTATTAATAATATGTACATTATTTTTTTAAATTTTATATATACTATAATTTCAATTTATATATGCATACTATATACATAAAAATAATCTTTGTTATATAAATGTACATGCAATTCAATAAGCAATATACATTCTGTTGTAGTCAAAGCTTATCAAAAAAATATGAGATATTATATGATGTATATGAGAGAGGTTTGGAACAAAATATAACAGGTATCACAACTTCATTGTAATTCATTTTCTAAGAAGACTTATGTCTTAAAGCTTTTTGTTTTGCCAAAAGTTGTCAATCACCACTTGCTTATAACTTTCATAAATATATGGACTATATGATTTCAATGACTTGTAAGCTAGTCAGTCATTGATGTTTTCTCCCATATCTTAAAAAAACACTTTTATAGTGATGAGATTGTTCACTCTACTCTTTAAGGATATTCTATGATTAGTTTTTCCATCTTATTTGGATGGGATTATCTTATGAAATGTTTGACCATTTCTTCACATTATGCTATTTATTCTAATTTCTAAACAAGAAATTTCATTTTTTATACTGCTCATTTATTTGTTTGTGATTTTATTCCTGTTATATATTTTTAAAATTTCTCTTCAATATTTTAAGTTTTTCTTCTACTTGGATAGTTTCTTTTTTACATATTTTTTTACATTTTTTATTCACCTCTTAGTAATGCTTTTTTTCTTCCAACGAATCTTCTTGCTAGGATTTCATATTTTTTGCAATATTAATGATTTTTTAGATTACTTTTATATTAAATTTTTAAATTCTTTTCTCATTTTGGCATATTATTCTTTATTTTTTCACTTTTTATGACAATTTAGCATTTTCTTCTTTTACCTTATTTATGTTTTAAAACATTATTTTTTCTGTTCTTTCATATTTCTTTAGCTAATAATGTTTATTTATTTGACATTCAATTTTAGTATTCTTTATTTTTGCCTCATTAAGAAATATATATTTTTATATCCCATATCAGTTTTACAACTTCCTATCATAATCTTCTGATTTCTTTTGGATGTTATTTATGTAAAACAAATCTCTTCTTCAGGTTCATATTGGACCATCAATTATGTAGTAGGAAACTAAGTTGATTATATGTAAGTGTAACAATGACTATATGTATCATTCTACATTTTTGCAGTAAAATATTGCCTCTATGAGTTAGTTATCCATTACAAAAAAGAAAGCTTTTTTTTTTTACATTAAACCTTCTCACTTGCCCACACAGAATTCTAATTCAAGAAAATATGTAGTTACGATTTAAAAAAAAAATAGGATTTGCATTACAAATTCACTATTTTACAAATTATATTCAACTTTTTGAAGATCAAATTCATTCTTTTGCAAAATAAATTCAATCTTTTACAAATCAAATCCACTCTTTTGCAAATCAAATTCATCCCTACGTCAGTGGTTGGAGAATGAAGGAACAATATAAATATTGTTGTGCTTTTATTTGAAATTGCTCTTGCAAGTCTTGCTATTGGGCTAAATATTCACTGATTTGCAAGCTATCATGATCTTATATATTTATAGGAATTTATTCTTTTCCATACATTGTAAATATTCCAGATAAGTTAAATGATGATATATATAATTGAGGTCAATCTAGAGATTATCCATTTTATAAAAATAGTGTGGCTTCAATTTATTTTATTAGCCGCAAAAAGAAACAATATTGCAGCACATTAACACATTTTCACTTCTCTGACCTTTGAGTCTGTGATAATTTGAATAAGCGTTTTATATTTATTTTTTCTTTAAGATATTTTTGGATGTCTTAGAAATTTCAAATGTTTATCTTTAAATTCTAAAATTAATATGAAATGGTTATACCATCATCTAATGAACCAAATTCCAGAAGTCCATTACCAGTGATTCAGATCAAAAAGCCCTGTTTTTGAAGTAATCACGCACCTCCATACAGTTTTATCTGTTATGATTTAAACAAACATTTTAATAAAAAAAGATGCTAAGTAGTGAAAAATTTAGCTGCAATCACTGAAACAAATAATAGCACTGTGAAACTCATTGTAAATCAGTACAGAAATAATGGTGTGTTGATGAAACAATATAATGGTAAAAGAAATGATAAATTAAGTATGAAAATATTAAATGAAATTGAACAAATAACTTAAGATTTATCTATAACTTAAAAAAATATTTGTGAGAAGATTTAGAATCTGAACGTGGAATTAAACATGAGTTTCATTAGAAATGGATTAAACCAGCTATGTATGAATAACATTAAAATGTGTTTATTGTAGATTGATCAAAAAATATCAAAGGGTAGGAATTCAAAGTGTATGCATTAAATTTTTATTGAAATGCCCCAGAAATGAGATAAACAATATTCACTTATGAATTAGGATTTAATTGCCATCTTCACTGAACAAAGATGTGATTGAAAGTTAATATATCAGCCTGTACAACTGCACCATGATGAGAGAATGAAATATTTTTATAATTGTGACAAAAAATGGAGAATAAATATGCTTGAAGTAATTGCGCATTCTATAGTTATGCATTTTATGGTCACTTAAATATTTTTTTCAACTTTCATGAGAGATTACTTTAAAAATTGGAATTGTGATAATCTGGAGAAAGTATGATTGGTTTGGACAAAGTAAGCATCTATCAGACTCAAGATCTATGTGATCTTAACAATGGAAAATTTTCCATACAGTAGTGCCACCCAGTGCAAGCTCTAGTCAACAATGTATGCAGGAAAGTTTGTGCATAAAATCCCATTTAATGCCTACTCATCCAATATCCCAGACTAATTTCTAGCTTGTAGTTTTCATCAATGTGGAGCTTTGGATCTGACAGCCCTGTACCTAGATCTAAGGATCTAATGCAACCCTCCAGCAGCCACAACTTGTCTGGGAATATTGGATAAATACACACTAGATGGGGATTTTATGCACAAACCTTTCTGTATCCCTAATTTTTGCATTGGGTGGGACTACTGTATGGAGAGCTTACTATTGTCAATAACAGCTTCTGTAAGCATTGGAAATGGTGAACATGTGACATTTTGTTGGTTTTATATCATTCATGCCTATGGCCTTATGGTGACTATGGTTTTTGATAAATCAAGGACACTAAAGTGTGTAGATGGGTTCAGATCTATATGACTATACTGGCAAATGAATATGGATTGAAAACATTAAGGTGTTTTCATCTTGAGTTCCTAGCTTTATAGTTGACTAAATAGGTAAAATATGGCTGCTGGATAGTTGCATTGCTCTTAGATTCAAAGATCAAGCTAGAAACTAGTCTGGGGATATTGGATGAGTAGTCACTAGATGAGGATTTAACCCAAACCTTCCTGCATCCATTAACTACTAATGTATGCATTGGATGGCACTATTGTATAGAGAGTTTATTATTGTTAATAACAGCTTGTCTAATCTTAGGAAATGGTGATCATGTGATATTTTATTGGTTTCATACCATTCCTGCCTATGGGATAATGGTAATTGTGGTTTTTGATAAACCAAGGACACCAAAATGTATAAACACTGAACTGGGCTCAGATCTATATGATGTACAAGCAAATGAGTTTGGATTAAAAACATTAAAGTGGTTCATCTTGAGCTCCTAGATTTAGTTAACTAAGTAGGTAAAAGGTGGCTGTTGGAGAGTTGCATTAAATTTCTTAGATCTAGGATCTATGCTCTCAGATCCAAAGCTTTTCACTGATAAAAGCATTAAGCTAGAAACTAGTCTGGAGATATTAAATGAGTACATCCTAGATGGGGATTTTATGTACAAACCTTCTTACACCCTTTGATTACTAATTGCTTGCATTGGATGGCACTACTGCATGAAGAGTTAGCTACTGTAATAACAGCTTGTGTAAACATAGGAAATAATGATCATATAAAGTATGTGATCTTGTTGGGTAGAAATGATATCCTCTATTATATCTAGCATCATACCCTTCAATGATAAAGATTACTGAAATTTTTTTTCCAAAAATTTAAATTATGCAAAAAATATGGTAGTTGATCCTTCAAATTATGAAATCTTAAACTAAATTCCAAGAGATTGTGAAAGACCCAGAAAGTGATCACATGTGAGATGGATGGATGAAATAAGAAAGTATGTAGGGTTGGTCTGCTTCCCTTCTCCAGTGGATTGATAATGGTTGATGATGATGATGATTTCAGCCTAGTTGGCAAAATTGATATTAATTTTAGCTAATTTATTAAATATTATTTAGTAATATTTATATGAATACTGCTATCTTCATAAAGTGATACCTCTTAGTATGTGTGGATATACATATAAATATTAATTTATTAAATATTATTTAGTAATATTTATATGAATCCTGCTACATTCATAAAGCGGTACCTCTTAGTATGTGCGGATATACATATAAATATTAGTGTGTGCAGATGTACATATAAATATCATTTTTGTAAACTAGGCTGAAATCATCATCATCAACCATTATCAATTCACTGCAGGATGAAGGTCTGCTTCTCTTCTCCACATCACCCCTGCACACTTTCTTATTTCATCCATCCATCTCACATGTGGTCTCTTTCTGGGTCTTTTAAAATTTCTTGGAATTTAGTTTTAAGATTTCAATTGTCCATCTATTATCATCTCATCTAGCAATATGTCCAGCCCAACTCCACTTCAGTCTTTTATTTTTTTTCAATGAGGTCAGTAACACCTGTTTGTTCTCTCACCCTTATATTGCATTTTCGATCTCTTCTTGTTACTGCCAATATGCATCTCTCCATACTTCTTTGAGTGGTCTGAAGTCTTTGTATTGCTTTTCTATTAAGTGTCCAAGTCTCAGATCCATAAATAAAAACTGGTAAAACACATTTATTAAAAATCTTCCTTTTGAATTCTATGATTAATTTAATCCATTATGTTTCCATCTGTATTAATAATCTGATCAAGGAATTTGTAATTGATTAACTTCTAAATCATCATAATCGATCTTTATTTTTATATTTTGAGAAAATCCATATATATATTGATAGGGTGGCTTCAAACCCTGTTTCACAAAAAGAAAATTTGTACACGCATATGTATATAGTCCTTATATTATTTTTTTTGAGTATATTTGATTTTTAAATTGATAGAGAAAGGGTTAAAATAAAGATGAAGTATGAAAGGGGAAGGGGTGTTTATGCTTTTGTATTTTATTGAAACACGAGTATATATATATATGTTGTGTGGATGGATGAATGAATGAAATTCAACAAATATAAATTTGATTTCAAAGATAGAAGCTAATGCAGCTCATTTTATTATAATAGAGAAAAGAGGTCTTAAATGGAAAAAAATATTAAAAATTTTATAGGTTATTATCTAAAGAATGTAAAAAGAAAAACAAAAATAAAAGTTGAAGACAAAGTACAGATAGTCAATGAAATTTCCTGACCTTCAAAAAAAAAGGTGTTAAAAAGCTTTTTGCTTTGTTTAAAGAGAAACAGGATCTCAACAGAATTTGGGTGGTAAGGGGTAAAAGAAAGGAATAAGAACTTTCTAGAAAAAAATGAATCTACAAAAAGAATTTGTCTGATACTGCTTTGAAGAAAATAATTCTCCATGCATTATTAAATTGTGAAGTTTTGGAAATGTATTGAAAGCAGCCAATGTATTCACCAGCTATGAACATACAGGGGTAAAGGCTTAAGCATGCTGAAGGTCCAGGGTGATGGAATACTAAATTGCAGATGGAGTAGTTCAAATTTATAATAAATAATTTTAATAATTATAATAAATAATTTGGCTGATACTGGAAGGAAGCTGCTCCTGAAATATTTCAACCATAACCTACTCTGAAGAAAATAAATACCAAGTTGAGAAATTAATTGGATTGAACATATAGGAAACCACCTATTTCTATGCACCAGCCAATGAATTATTACCATTAATATTTTCATCATTATCCCAGGGAAAAACACAGGTAGTATAAACTTTTATTGCATATATTTCTTCACTCCCATATTATTGCATTTTCCATATGATGGTAAATAAAGACTTTTAGAAAATGATCAACTATTCATAATTTTAAAATAATATTCTACATTTAAATGGATTTGGACCTGATTGCTTTTCTCTTCTAATTTTCTTTATGCATTTGTTAATATATGCAGTATGTGTGTATGCTTGTTTTTTATATATATAAAAATATATGAGCACAAATAATAT
Source organism: Epiperipatus broadwayi (assembly GCA_028023455.1). Classification (NCBI taxonomy): domain Eukaryota; kingdom Metazoa; phylum Onychophora; class Udeonychophora; order Euonychophora; family Peripatidae; genus Epiperipatus; species Epiperipatus broadwayi. The sequence goes on along the minus strand of JAQFVV010012404.1, from coordinate 2,743,481 downwards.
TTATGATTTAACAAATAAGTTTAATATTAAAATTAATAGAAAGCTTATCATATCTGTGTTGCTTCTTTATTCATTTGTTAATATACTCAGCGTGTGTGTGTATGCTAGTGCTTTATATAATATTTGAGCACAAATAATATTTATGATTTTTATCAGTTATGTTTAATATTAAAATTAATAAAAACCTTATCCATATCTGTGTTTCTTCTTTATTTTGGATTGTCTGCTGAGTGTAGGAAAAAAAGGGGAATATTTTATGTATTTCATTTTAATTTGTCCATTTCAGCTATTTTTGGATAGAAATTCTTCATTGGGGGAGGGGTCAGTTTACATTTGACTTATTTTTGATGATATGCCATAATTTCAAAGCCAGAAAATAATTAATTTGAGAAATAGATTCTCTCATGTAATGTTTATTTTAGTTTACATAACCATTGCTTTGGAATCTGGTCACAATGCATATTTGCAAATGTTGAAAGTTAAATAATTTTATGAAATTCTGTTTTTGTATTTCCCACCTTCCACCATTATTAATTTTTTTTTACTTCGAATTTTATAGCATTTTCTTTTTTTTTTTTTGTAATTTGTATTTTCAATGGATTTGTTGGATTTATTTTGCCTCAGGAATTTTTATTTGTTTAAGTGAAGAATTCTTCATTTTAGGGGGAGGAGGTTTGTGTTTGGCACATTTTCACTGATTTTTGTTTTTTTTATTCAAATTTTATAGCATTTTTTTTTTTTTGTAATTTATATTTTCAATGGATTTGTTGGATTTATTTTGCCTCTGGCATTTTTATTTGTTAATTTAAGTGAAGAATTTTTCATTCTAGGGGGGGTTCCAGTGTTTGGCATATTGTATTTTATTTATTTTGAGCCATTTCATTTTATCAATTTTGTGTGTGTGTGTACTTTTTTAAAATTTACATATTATTTCACTTGATTTTTTACTTACTTTTGATATCTTGCCTTAGGCGTTTTAATTTAACAGACTTCTGTGATTTATTTGGATGTTTTGCCTCAGGCATTTTACTTTTAATTTCCATTGATTTCAGCCATTTTTGTATAAAAATTTATCACTTGCAGGCTTCTTGGTGGTGTTGCAGTGTCACCTAGTGGCCACAGTATGCATAACTGAAAACTACTGAAAAAACAGATAGTTGGCATAATATAATTGATTATAAATATAAAATAATAATATTATAGAAGACAAAAAATATTTCAAATTGAAATGGCTTATTTTATAATTTTCTAAAATTATTGTTATTAAGTCTCAATATTATTTAATGATCATATGAAAAATTATTTTTTATAAAAATATATATTTTATATAAATGTGTATGCATTATTATAATTATAATTAATAAATTATGTCCTGCATTACACACCAATAAATAAAATATGTAGATGCATGGATAAATGTATGATTCTCTTTGATATTGGGTAGAATGATAGATGTGATAGATGTGGCAAATGTATATTGAGCAGCCTTTATTGTAATTAAATATGCAGTTAGGTGTATATGGTATACATTACATAGATATTATGTGATTTTAATTTTTTCTTTAAAAAGATATATTAATATATAAAATGATGTAAAAGTAATTAAATTTTTTACATTTATTTAAACTTTTGTTATTTATTTTATAGATAAATAAACAATAGTTTAACCAATCATTTTTTGTTTGCTATTTGATTATTATTGTGCCTGCTTTTTTTAAAAAAGAAAACATCTATATAAATTATTTATTAAATTAATGAAATTTGAGTGGGAATTAATGGTTTTACATTTCTATCTAGAAAAGAGTTGTAACATTGGTTTATTTTGTACAATATTTTTTATATAGGTGGTTTATCATTTTTTAAAAGTCTTTTAATAGGTTTCAAATTAATTTTTAATCATAATAACATTTCTATGTCAGCAAGGCATTCTTAACCTGCTTTTAATATTATATATGTATTATTAAGATTTGTATATAAAATATTTAAATTGTATCAGTTATTGTTCTATGTAGCCGAAAACATAGGACTAAACTTCAATCATTGTAGATGAGTAATTTGTTTGTTTTTTTATTTTTTTATTATGAAGATCTCATAAGAGCTATATGCCATAATGGACCAATCAGAGAAAACTGCTTCAGAATCATTTGATCAAATAAACCTTTTGATTGACTTGCCTCAGTCTGAAGAAAACATTCAGAAGGTGGAGTCATCTGATAATCATATTTCGAACATTCTTTCTAATCAAAGTGAAATTCAAAATACAAGTGAAAATGTTGATAAAGAACTTTCAGAAGCAATCAGTAAGATGTCTGTCAAAGAGGAACTTGTTGCTAATATCTTTCAAGAAGATAGTACTACCACTGATGTTGATGATGAAGATATATGGGATGACATTGAATTGGAATCGATAACTAAAAAAGAAACTGAGTGAGTTATTTTATTATGTTTACTAAACAGTTATAAGGTCTTTTTCACAGCAAACACAATTTTAAAACATAGAGATTACAATAACCTTTAATAACAGAAACAAGTTTTATTTCTTTAATTTTATTTTTAATATTAAATAAAGCAATAAAAATAAAAAACAATACGATCAGGAAAAAAAAATGTCAGTGTAAAAAAAAATAAAAAATCAATGGTATAATAATCTTGAATTTAGAAAAATAATTAATACAATACTAAATATATATGCTAAAACTATTATAATAATTTGAACACTAAAAGATTATTTATCTAATGCTAATAATTAATTTTAAAATGGGTTGGATTTATTCAAGTTTATATAAGGTAAAAGTAAATGGTCTATTTTAAATAAAGCCCTCTCTAATATTTTTTACAAATGAATTACTTCTCACCAGGTTTTCCAAGTTCTGGATGAGGAGGAGTTTGGCATTTTTTCATCCTCATATTGCTCACTAGTTAAGAATAATTAGATATTCATTTCTTTCAAATTAATTACACATTTTCATATTTTTATTATAGTAATATTTTTATTTTAGCATATTCTAACAGTTTCAACTAACTTAAAATTTTCATTAGAAATATTAAAATAAAAATTTTTATGAAAAAAGTGCACTGGGTATTGAATTAATGATAAATGTATCAACTAATGAAAAGGATATGAAATTAGGAAAATGTTTGTGTAGATATCCTTTAATACTCAATAATTGGATCATTTGAAGAGTGGCTATCCATGTACTTGCTAACTGAAAGAATTTCATTCAATCCAGATTTGAACCTTAGATCATATACAAAACAGGGAAATTTGCTAACCATTCTATCAAAAATCTATTCTAAAACTATTGCAAACTTCTACCAATAATGATCAAGTTTTTTGTTTACTTTTATAATGCTTTACTTCATCAGACATTTTATCAATATTAAATGCTAATCAATAATCAAATCAATTTATTAAATTTTACATATTGAAAATCAATTTTGTTATTTATCCATTCAAATAATTTTATAAATATTAAATACAATCTAATATTGAAAATAATTGAAAAAATTCTTATGGTAATATAGTAAAAAAAAAAAAAGCCAAAAATTTGAATTATATAAAAAATTAATGAGATTAACAACAATAAAAAATATTTCAGATGAACATTACATTAAAGAATAAATGTGAAATCTCCAGGAAGTCATGTGAAGAATATACAATGTAAAAAAAGTCCAGTATTGGTGATATAGAATGATTTAACTATTTGGTTATTTCCAATCAGAGTTCTTGTATTTTGCTTTTGATTTTCAGGAATTTTTTTTAATCCTTATATTTAAAGTAATTGGATAAAGAAATATAAATGAAAATTATTTTTTCTAAAATGGATCTGAGTTAATTTTTTTTTTTAGTTTCATTACTACTTCAGTGGAAATTCACTAATTAAACTGCAGATGGAGCTGATGCAGTCATTTAGCCTAGTGAGATCTTCACATAAAACTGTTAAAGCACTTAAAATAACTACATGATTAGTTAAACTTATCTATTCATATATATTTTTTTCATAGACCTTCTAATCTACTTGAGTTGACTAAAAATAAAACAGAAAGGACTAATAAATAAAAACTTCAAAATGGTAGATATTAATGCTAATGCTTGTTATAAATTTTGTTATCATAAAGACTTGTTTTTTAAAAAGTAAATTTATTTATTTAAAATATCAAATAATTGTTTTTATATGATATATTCTGGGTAGCTACTTATTATTGGGGGAATTACCAAGCTGAATTAGATTGGATGAGCTGGTTATCAGATGAATAAATATAAGGAAAATATATAAATCATAACTTGACCACGGAGAACATAACCTTTATTACAAGGTAATAATCATTAACTCAGACAATTATCAGATATTGATAATGTCAGAGATGATATATGAATGTATGAAGAGAAAAATTATCGAGATACAACTTCTGCCAGTGAGAAACACTCAAATAACAATGACAAATAGTAAAAAAGCACAGGCTCGAAACAAGATTGGGAGAAAATCAAAATAGAGGATAAAATTATACATCACACATTATTGTTTCTAAAAGATTTGGTGCATGAAGCCATATTGGGGTCAGACTTTATGTGAAAAACCAGATATGTGATTGACTATAAAGAGGAAAGGATTATCTCCAAAGGAGAAAGAGTGGAGTTTGGGTCACAGATGAGAACAAAATAAAGCTAAGACTTATTGTGATAAAATTTTTTTGAACTCCTAGCATAAGAGTTATATTTGAAGTTAATTTATAATCACTAAAAATGACTATTTTAAATTAAAATAATAATTATTAAACCACAAGATATAAGTTTAACCTTAGAAATACATAACTCTCTTACATTTTATGTGAATAGATCACTAATTAACTTAAAACTATATATTATTCATCAAGGTATTTCCAGAATGGGATCACAGTTTTGATATCTATTTCAAACTATAAACTAATAGGATGTCCTTGTTACAGAGAAGATATAACATATTTGCAAAAATTTAAATTTGAAGTACATTTTGTTGATTCAGATATTTTATATATTTATCCAAATTATTATTTCCAATAATAATTAATTAGTTTATATGACATAGCACACATAAGTAATAGTTATATTCATGATTATACGAAAAGATATCCTTCCATGAGCAATTATTATTTCAAAATAATATGAGTAGATTCTAGCTTTTACCTAGGATGATACGATAGGAAATTAAACTGATTCATATCTTAAAAAATTTGATTAATCAATCAAATAAAATTACAGAAGCAAGTAAATATAACTTTTGTACACCTTCTGATGTCTGTATGCCATCATTAAAATATATGTAACATCCATTTTAAAGGCTAAAATATTCTGATGCTTTACAACACAATGAAGCAATTTTGATGATTTTTCTTTTTATAATAAATTGTCATTTTCTCATAAAATTTTTTCATTAAGCTGCCCAATCCATGGGAAGACAATGTTGTTTCTTATCCCTTCATTTTTTTCAGTCATTTATATATTTTTACGGTAAATTAAAAAAAAAAAATCATATAAAGGAAATCATACATGCTTCTGTTTAAAGTAAAAATGAAAGAAGAATGAGATCAAACTATTCAGTCCTATGTCAGTGTAACTATAGTAACAATCTATATTCATTCTTTTAAGCAATTTGTGATAGTGTTCTTCTAATAAAAATTGTATTATTCAACTAATAAAAAATAAATATTTTAAAAATATTACAGACAACAACAATAATTTATATTTTTAAAATACAAATACTATTTTTCATTTCAACAAAAAATAAACAATTTACACTACATTTTCAATATATTACACTGGAAATATATTTTTGCACATATCTCCTAGTATAATATTATACGAATAAAAAGGACACATATATTGGAAATATTAAACATTTATTTGTATTGTTTATAATTTACTATAGCGAATGCAATAATAAAAATGAAACATATAAAAAAAATAATAATTACATCCAAACCATATACTTTATTATTCACATATTTATTTTTCTTTTAAAATTAAATAAAGTTAATTTATAATCTCACAAAACAATTAACAATAAACAATTTTATATTAATATTATAATTGTCATAACAGTACACTTTATATTTTATAAGTTAACACATTCATTCAAAAATTAAACAAGAAAGAAAGAAAAAATTATGACTGACATCTTACCACATACTAAAATACATCTCAAATTTCAGTAGATACAGCCCCCCCCCCCCACAAATATATATAGTACTGGTAACCTGCAGGGACTATGTTTAAGTATAATTAATTTGTGTAACTTTCATAGAGTTATATATAAAGTAGATAAGGATGAATATGCTTGAACCTAAAAAAATAGCTTATATTTTCCATTCATTTTCATAAAAGCAAACTACATTGGGATTCAAAATAGATGTTACCACTCAGAAGTAATTTGTTTGAAATAAAAAGGTGTGCATTATCAACCTTTATTAGAGTGGCATCTTTTCATTTGTGAAAAGAAAAAAGTGCTGAATGGACAAATTTCAAATTCTATATTTCCCATTTCCTGATAACACTTGATTTTTACTCAGTGGTTAAGCATTTTTTTCTAATTTAACCTCCCCTTTTATGATCATGGAACTGATAAGTGTTATAAATATTTGAAATAAAATATGCTATAAAATGGCACTGACAACTTGAATTTTGTAAACTAATAATTTATCTATAAAAAAAATTCATACATAAACACATGCACACAAAAAAAAAATATTTTAGAATAAATTCATATAATCAATAAGCACATACAAACATACAAAATAACCAAATAAAAATAATATTATTTATATTAAAGAAATAAATTAAAATATAATACATGGATTATACTGACTTATTAAGACTTACTATTTTTTTTGTTAAAATTTAGAAAAGTATTATTTCTATCATGATATATATTTTATAACTTCTGTTACTGATCGGCATGGGATAAAAATTTGTAATGTTTTTTCTTTCAATTTGTTCAATTTAAATGTTCTATTTCCAAAAATGATAGGGACAAATATTTAAAAATAGGCGTAATAATTTATCCAGTATTATGCTATTAAAATCGAGCTCAGGCAGTTTTCAGAAGATAATTACATAATTAATCAGAAATGCAATTTTTTATCACTGTATCAACAAATAATAATAATCCATAAACTAAGAACTTCTGTTTCTGATAATAATGATTTATATTTAATAAATTAATTTGTTCAACACAGTGATGTATATATCAGCGACAATTATAGTTCACAAAGAAAAAAGTTTTTTCTCTTTTCTATAATTAGAGCTAGACTGATTTTTTTAATAATTCACCATTTCAACACTAAAGAAAGAATACTACGCATTCTTTTGAAGTCTTTCTTTTAAAAAACATCTTTGCTTTTTAATTAAAAGTATATAATAAATTAATAATTAAAAATACATAACAAATTAGTGACTTTTTTATCTTTTAATTATTATTATATACCAGATTTGGTAATTCATTTTTGTTATCTATAAATCTAATCAAATTAACTTTTTTTAAAAAAATAATTATATGTATTTCAAGCTTTTTTGCTTTTATTTAAACCCTTACATAAATTAAATTCCTGGATTAAAATCTATTTTAATAAATGTTAAAAGTTTACATATTTATATCCTTATTTCTTTATTTAATCCAAGTAAGATGCTTTTATATATCTCATCTATGCACACATGTACATATACATTTAAAAATACTATTAAATCAACTTTGTCAACAATTACTATTAATTCTAAAAGATTTTAAAATAATTTTCAAAACCCATTACATCCTTATTATATCAACTATATATTCTAACTGACTACCTTTTCAAACTTCTGTTTCCAATGCTATAATTTATATATATATATATCAAAATTACACCAAATTCAGTAGTTTAGCTTTATGCTGTTAATGTCTATCTATCTATCTATCTATCTATCTATCTATCTATCTATCTATCTATCTATCTATCTATCTATCTATCTATCTATCTATCTATCTATCTATCTATCTATCTATCTATCTATCTATCTATCTATCTATCTATCTATCTATCTATCTATCTATCTATCTATCTATCTATCTATCTATCTATCTATCTATCTATCTATCTATCTATCTATCTGTCTGTCTGTCTGTCTGTCTGTCTGTCTGTCTGTCTGTCTGTCTGTCTGTCTGTCTGTCTGTCTGTCTGTCTGTCTGTCTGTCTGTCTGTCTGCATTTGTCTGTCTGTCTGCATTTGTCTGTCTATCTACCTATATATATATATATATATATATTTACAATGGTCTATATAGGGATAATAATTATTTTGTAGTTCAAAGGTATTTCCTCTTAAAATTTTTACTAACAATTTATTACACATTTGGAACTTTTTACCTTATTTTTATGCAGATTTTTGTAAATGATTCACAAAAAATTGTATTTTTAAGCTATTTCATATTGTTTTTTCTAATAAATTTGAAAATTGATATAAATCATGCCATCATCCTATGTTCACTTTAAACATTATTAATTTTATCAATAATATTTAAACAGCATTAAACTGTTGCACATGCGCTTTAGATTTTAAATATAAAATGAATGAATACTAACACTTCAACCACATGATAAAGTCTTTGGAAAAGATAGAATGGCCATTGTATCTTTTCCAAAGACTATCATGTGGTTGAAGTGTTAGTATTCATTCATTTTATATTTAAAATCCAAAGCGCATGTGCAACAGTTTAATGCTGTTTGAATATTATTGTTTATAAAAAAAAATAATAAAAAAAAAAACATCGTGCTATATAAAATAATTGACTTATTATTAATTTTAACATAAATGTCAATATTTGAGACTTTGCTTTAATAAGAATTATATTCTGTTCTATAATTATAAATTCATTTTATTGAATTTCAGAAACAAACCTGGTTAGATATGTAATATCAACTTTAATATTTTAAATGAAAACCATGATCAATATTTTCAAAAAATCTCACTCTGATCTGCAAAAAGATCATACAATTCTTTCAAGCATTTACTTTTAGATGGCTAATCAATTTCAGTGAGAAATAATAATTTTTCAACACCATCATTTTCAGTGCAAAGTTTTTGAAAATGGCAATCATGGAATGATGTCATTTCATTTTACTTTTATTATAATAATTACAGTTTATAAAAAAAATCATATAACTGAGCAAGTTTTTTAAAGTAAATACTGGCAATGAATGATGCAATAAATAGTAATAATATTTGGCACAACTTGTTAAAAATAAAATGTGAAGCTTCTATGGTGATCTATCTTTGAATGAACTCCATCAGTATATTTGTAAGTGGAATTTCTTTGTATTTAAAAATTATTTGGTAACACAAAGTCTCATTTTTTGTATCTGATTGCAAATATTATACCAATAATAATCATTTATTAAACTTTTCATTTGCAATGAATCATATATATGCAAGCAATCAAAAATTTATTACCTGGCAATGTTGATTCATCCAACCATAATGAAATATTCTGCAATCTATTATTTCTGTGTTTTTAGTCATTTGATTTATCTAACTTTTGAATATTATTATTATTAAGTAAAATTGATTCTATTATACTGCATGCTAATTATTTCAAAAATTGCAGATAGAATTAAATCTTGTTTAATGTATGAGTTTTTTTGTTTTGGCAATTAAAAGTGAGATATAGATTTGCAATCCATCATTATTTTATTATGAAGAACATTGATAATGTTGGTTATTTCTCAAATATGTCAAAAAGCTTTTGAAAATTAGATAAGTTGTTATTCATGTTATCTGAATGAATATTTTTTATATGTCATACTAAGTGAGAAGTATTTATGGACCCATTTGAAAATTTTATTTTATTTTATAAATAAGATATATTGATGGTTGAATGTTTTATTGTGCTTGTATAAAATCAAATGTTAAATATTTCCTACAAAATTGCTTACATTTCTTTTTTTACCTTCATAAATTTGGCATTATTTTTTTAAAAAAAAGAAATAAATGATAATAAATAAAATGTAGTTTATTATTAAATTATTTAATAATAAATATATAATAAAAATTAAATTGTTCTTAATTAATGTGTAAAGATGTACTGTATGAATATAGAAAGGTTAGTTGCATTATCACAATGGAAGTTTGAGAAACCTAACAATGAGCTCAGCCTGCAACATTTTAAAATAATAAATATGTAAATAAAAGTGAAACAAATTATATTTTCTTATATGAGATAAAATAACATTCAGCTTCAGGATGTTACTATTGAGATCACTGTTATAAAATCATTCTTTCATTGGATTGGAAATGTAAAATGAATGAACAATGGAAAACTTCTTAAAAGTTTGTCTAATGGTGAACATGAACATGGGTTTTGTAGGAGAGGTAGATCCTGTTTATGTTTATAAGAATTATCTCAAAAATATTCTAACAAAGTGCAATGTCAGTTGTTTACATTGGAAAAATATGGCAGAGGATAGAATACTTTGGAGAAATACAATTAGATATGGTGTTAAAGTATTTCACAAATAAGTTTTCTGCTGAGGAAACTATAATATTGTAAAATATCAAGTAAACAGAAAATTGGACAAGCGTATTCTATATGTGGATGTACTTCTGGTTTTCATATGATTTATATAGTCACTACAATATTCATTTTTAGAATAGTTTTGTTTTATTATTTTCTCTTTATTCTTTCTTTTCTTTTTTCTTCCTTCTATCCTTCCTTTTTTTCTTTCTTCTTTTCTTTCTTTGTTGGAATTGGAAGGCCATACTCATTTTTGAGTGGCTAATTAATATGAATTGAATCTGCTTAGAATGACTTTATCTCTTTTGCAGAAATGACAAATTGGTACTGCATATGCAACATTTCAAATGCACACACATATGTACGTGTATCAATGTATAGCAAAGTTCTCAAATAAATGTCGGTTTATGTTAAGAAATTTAATGCGATTTATTCGTAATAATACATTAGTGAATAATCTGAATTACATATAGTCATATTATTAAAAATCCTGCTCTGTGGCACTATTACTTCTAATCATTTCGGACACTGTTTTAGAGTCAACATCTCATTAAACATTTTGAATGTTCCCAAAAAGGTGGTAAGCAACCATGTTGAGACTCATTGAATTAATGATATATATTAAGTTCTCTAGCAAACTGTAAGTTATATCGTGGTAATTACAAAAAGAAATAACATGATCTGATGTTTATTCTTATTTTTCTTTATGTATCACTTGAAAAAAGATTTATTCTTTTTCAAATATATATATACTATAAATACATTTATGTACTTTCTTTAAAAGATTATGCTTTTTTCTTTTTAAGTGAACGCCCGATAAATCTCAAAGAAATTTTTTCTCAGCGACTATATGTTTCAGAAACTGAAAAATATATTAAAAAATGCAAAGACATTTCCAACAAGCAGGAGGAAATTAACTATGAATGGTAGTAAGTATTCATTGTGATTTCTTTGTCTTAGGATAAAAATCTTGTAGAAATACTGTACAGCAAGTCATTTTTTTTAATAGAAATAATTAAATATTTTAAACTGATAAAACAATTAAAACGATAATTTTGGGGAAGCAGAAAAATATTATATATATAAGAAACGATAAAATTTGTTTTTATTTATTTAATTAAAAAATGATTAAGAGAAAAAAACTAATAGATTAAAAAAAAAAGTCATTGGAAGATGTATATAGAGATAACGTTTAAAAATTTTAGTTGGTTAATAAATTTAAAAAATTTTGTCTCTCAAAACTTAAATTACATTATCAATGTATGTTGGGGAAAAAAATTTTTTTTTTTCCAATTTTCAGAATTATACTAGTATATATGTATTAAAATTATATTTTTACAACCTTGAAAAAGACTATAAAAATTATTAAAATATTGGGAAATGAAAAATGATATGATTGACTTCCTAAATAATAAGTTGTTTTTTTTTTAAAAAAAAAGAAAAAGGTTTTTTACATATGGGTAGTGATATGTATCGTTGTGTTTATATATTCAGAATAAACACTAACGTACAAGTACAATTAAATATTTATTAATGCTTATATAAATATGCAACATACATTTACTATATATGTTACATAAAACATCTGTTATACCATACACCTGATATGGGGCTAGGTTATAGCATATAGCTGTCATAAAACTATTGAGACAAGGCTTTTGAGGTGATCTTCTAGATATGCCTAATTCTTCCAGCTATACCATGGCATCTTGTCTCAATATGAACTTGCCTCATTGATTTAACAATATTATGGATAATGTGCTCACTTCTATTCAAACCTGACTGTTATTTGGTTTTTGTCTGACTTTATTTCCATATGGACTATCTATTTATAGCCAGACTTCCATTCATGATGAAAGCAATCGCATTTCCTTAGTTTCATCACCTATTGGCCTGTTTCTGCCATTGCATATATTTTATCTATTCATATATCCTTTGGTCTGTAGTGATGAAAGCTGGATAAATCCATTAGTTGAAGATAAATTTTATTGGCTTAATAAATCTTATACAAAAATATTAACTGTAGCAATAAATTAGATAATTGAGTTGATCAATTACAATATACAAGCTGGCAGTATGATGAGAAAAGTTTATCTATTATGTACATTATCTAGTGATAAAAGTATATGTATATTATTTGAATTATTCTAGGAGAACAAATTTACTTAACTGTAAATATCTTTTGATGTTTTTGTATAACATCTATGTTAATTAATTTAAATATAGAAAAAAAAAAACAGTTTAAAAAACAAAGTGATTCAGGGATCCTGAAAAAAATAAAATAAGTGAAATTTAAAGAATGTTTAAATGAAATTTGAATAATAAATCAGCAAAAATAACCCCAAAATATTAAGTCCTAATGCAAATTATTACACTGAGTTAATTAGACTCAATAAATGAAGGTATAAGCAAAGTATAAAACTATAAAAAACTTTGTAAAATAATCTAATCAAATATGAATGTCTGTGAAACATAGAAAGAAAATATAGTGGAAAGTAAAAACAAATTAATTAGTAAAATGGAATCAGAGGCTTAAATTGTTTATAAATAATAAGATATTCATCACTTGACCAATAGTACATCACCTAATCCCAGCTTTGTACATCGTTATTAGAAAAAACTCTTATTCTCTCTACTGTTATGGCATAAAAGAAGGGAAATAAAAGATGTTTATTAAAGAATGGTAATGTGTAAACTGGAATCAGGTGATGGTTGTTGGTCATGTGATATATTATGATTTTATACCCAATTAAAGATGTCTACAGTTATAAACAACACTATGGCTACTATAATATATAGAAACTGAACTAGTTTCAGATCTATATAACTATGCAGGAAAATAAGCCTGAATTGAAAAAAAAATGAAAAAAAGTTTTTCCAATTTGGGCTGGTAGTTTCATAGTATAACAAAAAGTAAAAAATGCCTGCTAGAGAAAAGTGTTTTAGATTAAAAAGATCCATTGCATGGTTAAAAAAGTCAAAAGCTCCTCACTGATGAAAGCCATATCTATAAACAAGTCTATGGATATTCAGATAGGGCAGACCTATATAAGGATTTATTAAACAGTACCATCTGACATCTGAATGGCATAAAAGTAAGAGGAATAAAACAGTTTGATAACAACAAGATGCTAAAGGCAACTGACATATAAAGGATATTTGTGATGTATTTGGTAGGAAAGTATGTATATCAATTTTTTTTAAAAAAAATATTAAGATGTGGCTGATATTATTAAAAGAAATCCACATTTACCATAATAAAAAAACTAGCTTAGCAGTAAAATTATCCAGCAGCAAAAGATAAAGTAATGCCAATAGTAGTTTTAGATTAATTAAATCAGGGAATATATGGGAGAATATCTAGAAATTAGTATAAGTACAATTATATAGTTTCTATGTCTAGAATAATTTTCATATTTGAAAATCGTGTTTCTCCCAGAATGATGTGTTAATAACTTCCACTTGAACGACCAATTCAATTTCTCAATTACATGAATAGAATGCTTATCAATAAGTTATCTTGAGTTAAAATTGAATTAGTTCTTATAGAAAATTTCTTGTGTGTAAATCTGTATCATTAAAAACTGGCCTGTTCTTAAATATACATAAATGGATCTGCAGATAAAACCACTAAATTATGAAATAAAGAAAGAAAAAGTGTTGTGTTTATACTGTAATACAACCAGGAGTAATATTCCTGGGCATTTAAGACTAATATGCAACTCTGAAAACAAATATAAAGAGCTGTATATAGAAAGTTTATACAGACATTTAGATACAATGATTTTCCTCCATTACAGTTTACAGACTTTGCAAGTCTAATTATTAGTGCTACAGCTCATGTTTTGGGAAGGAAATGCTATGATTTCTCTTTAGGACCCTGACACGTTCAGCCTAATTGTTGTGTAATGATAATTGTAACTAACAGCATCCAGCTCTAGGCTTAGGTAATGACTCACTGCTTTTGACAATATTATGATAATTTACATACTACTGTTCAATGTCTGGTAATTGCCTAATATTATCTGATAATCTGAAAGTTATCTTTGATTTTCCTCTCAAATGGACTTCAAAAATTTACCAAGATTCCCTTGCCTAGTTGGTAATGATCCGATTGTTTGACATACTTCCCCAATTGACCTGTGTATGCCATTGATTATTTATTTGCTTTTATTATTATTTCACTGATCAATTTTATTGAAATTAAATCCATTCTTGATAATATTCAAATCCATTATTTGAGGGTAAGCTTCTGCTGAGTTAGTATAAGTTTACAACCTAAAACAAAAGAAGAAAGAGTTTGAATGCATGGACAGTTCTTAAAGATTAAGTCAACAAGCAAATCATCATCATAAATCCATTGTAAATAATGTGAATAATTTCGATTAAAGTAACAGTAAATTTAATTGTAATTGTTTATATATTTATGTGCACATTTATTTATACAATTTTAGTTGAAATTATTTGATTCTAGAATTCAAACAAAATTTTGAGACCTATATATTGCTATTTTTTAAAGTGAAAATAAGTTATATATAGATATTTAATAATTAGAAATATTTTAAACATTTTAGCACTTTTTTAATATAGATATTTTTATTTCTGCATTTTTTAAAAGACTGGGTTTTTTTACTCTTAGAATATTTGCCTTTTTGAAATTCTCCCCTGTAGTTCTATATTTTACTGAATAAAAAAGTACAGTTTTTATAGAGACATTAGTTTTATTTTGATATTAAAATAATATATTAATTAATCTATTGTAGCAGGAAAGAACAATTTTAAAATAATAAATATAAGCAATCTTTACACTCATTAATTATTATAGATTTGAATTGATGCTCATATTATTAACTTGTGTGTTTTATTTTCTTTGTACTTGAGAATAAAATATGTAATATACTGGTTTGTCTGTTGGTTCAAATAATGACATCCCAGTGGTAAGATTATAAATAAAACCATCAAATAATAAATGATCTGGTACAATAATAAGATACATGTGAGACAGTTTGACATAATATATTTATTATTGTAATCACATAGCTAATTCAAACTTTATCTATCAATCATTTTATTTCTAAATCTAACTAACTTCACAGAGGTTTGTGATAAAACATCTAAGATTTAATCTCTCTTATAATCAACTTAAATCTTATTACCGCTTCTTATGATATATCTAACATAAAGTATAAAACTAACATATGGAGTTATCATGTTTCCATTATTAGCATTAATTTTATATCTATTAAATATTGATAAATGTGTTTTATCCCAATTCAACTTTCATTTTGGCTACAATTTAATGCATCAGCATGAGGTATATTTATATATTGTGCTAGTCAAAATCGTGTATTCATTCAACAAGACCAATAATCCAAGCAAAAGTACCTTGAATTCAACCATGCACAAGATACAGATGTCAGGGCAAGGGTGAATCCTAATCTATTTGCCTGAACTATTGCCTCTCTGACTAATGGATAACGTTTGTGATGACACAGTCCTTGATTTTATTCCATCCCAGCTGGAGGTCATGGTTCACAAAGAAACTCAAAATAATAAAGGGTTTATATAAAAAATTAATGATTTAGTGAAATCTGACGATTGCAGAATGGTACAGATGTGATTTGATATCGATTACTAATGGTTTGAACTGTAATAATTATAATTCTTTCTGGCAACATTACAAAGAAGTGAATTTAAATCAAAGAAATATTATAAATAAATAGAGTAATTAACATTAGAGAAGTGATGACAAACTAAGCTAATTTAAAATAATAATATTGCAGGAATTTATTAAGGAATTGAGTTATTGTTATAAAAAATAAGTTGAGTTTTGTTTATATAACTAGGTTATTATATTTCTTGAATTCGTTTTGATGCAGCTTTGATAACAATGTAAAAATTTTTTAATTGGTCTGCCAAGAACCAGTCAGCAATAAAATATCATTAGCCCTCTTTAAGAGATTACAAATAAATCTATTCTATATATATTGTAACGGACTGTAAAATGTACCGGCAGTCTACAGGGTGTGAGATTTAATTAATTGATGCCCCAAATGTTTGGGTTGCCAAAATATTTAATGGACTGTAAAACCCTTTAGGATAGTACACCCAGAGCCTTCTCTACTTACAGGTCCTATTACTACTCAGGGTTCTAACTCAGTGTAGACATTTGCCTTTAACTCTGCTCAAGGATGGAATTAAATAGGATGGCAATAATGTGACATCTATATAGATCCTTAATGGCTAATGCTAATAATAAATTAAAAATCTGTATGCATGTATAATAACTATTCTGGTGAGTGAAGTATGAATGATGCTTGACAATCTAGAGACCAGAGAAACAAAGATTTTAACTTCAAACAACAAATATTTATTAACAGATCATGCTTAAAGTTATGATATTTATAAATCAACAAAATATATACATGGTTATTATAAAATATTAATTTATCTCTACAACAATAAGACAAGCTATAATTTAAATATTAAAATATGAGTTGAAATAAAAATTATAAAATTATAGTGCATAATTTACAATAATGTATCAATTATTTTAAATATGAAATTATATTACTAAATGTACGATTATCATTTTGTTTATGTCCTTTAAATGTATCTCAAGGTTATGTCCATGAATTGCTAATTTGTGTTTTGTATAGTTCATTCATAAACAGTTATTCATTTAAACAAGAAAATGTTATATATATTTACTTATTAATTAGTTTGATTTTAATATATTAATTGTCTAATAAATGTAAATATTTAAATCTTACCTTTTGTTTTAGTCATTGTCCAGTTTAATTCAAGCATTCAATTAAGCTAATATTTTATTTACAAATATATATAATATATTGATGTATACTTTGAGTTGTGTACCTCTCTCACCCTATAAAAATCTAAACAAATGGGTTCTTTTTTTAAAAAAATGTTTGCTACAAATGAATAAAAGGGTGAGAAAAATTCATAACCCAACTCTCAGTATACATTAAAAAAAAATATTTAAAGCATAAAATTTAATGAAATTTTGGAATTCCTTAAAACAATAGCAAGTTAAATTTTCAAGAGCAGCTTCTGTATTCTTAGCAGATAATGTCTTTCTTTTATTCACGTATATTAAGTCATGTTAAACATTCTAAGCATTAACAATTCCCATGACAAAATTGAATTCCTGGACATTTGATTTTAAAGCCATGCATTTCCATTCCATCTCCAGATCTTTCCGTGTTGATTTAAACATTAAATATACCAATGAATATGATCCTCCATCACACGCCAATGACACCAAGAGGATAAAAAAATCCCCCGACACTTAATTAGCAAAAGTACATTGTTAGATATTATTTACACACATATAAATTGTTAAATATGAATCTTTTTCCAAGGCTTACATTATAATATAAGACAAATGCTATTTCTATGCAATTTTATTTATATATGTATGAGATGCATGATAAAGATTTTACTTTAAAAGTAATAAAAATTAGTGTTAATAAAGTTCTATTTCATCATTAGTTGATTTTATTTTATTCAAGAAACATTTTATAGCAATTATATTTTTTAACAACAATAAATAACTATGAAGCTCTTAGCATTTATTTGAACGAATGAAAGTTTATCAGTTAAACAATGTCTTTTTTTTTCTTTTTTAAAATATTTTACACTTATCAATAATAAAATTCCAAATATTAAACAGTTTATTTTAAATAACAAAAGGAAATCATAATAACTAATATAATAACAATTAAAATATTTTTATTCTACAACTTTACTTTCATGTACTTGAGTTGAACAAGAAAAACCAACAACAACTAAAAAAAAATCTGTGGCTTAGATATTTTTCCACGTTCCCAAAATCAACAAAGGTTTGCTCTTTTTTTTCTCTTTTAAACAAAAGAAATGTGGTTACTAAAATTTAATGTCAAATATTTTCTCTATTATTTTTGTCACGTCATGATTTAAAATCTATTTTCAAGTATATGTATATATTTTATTTTACATTTAATAAAAAAATAAATTTGTTCATTCCTTCATGAATGTATGGTTATGTTTGTGTGTATATGTCTCCAAATATCTAAAAAAAAATTAGGTTTTAAAAGTTGGCTGCCTATTTAATTTTTATACATTTTATCCTAAAACATCAGTTACTTATTATCATTTTTTTTTATAAGGACTGGGCATCACCTTACAATATATAACAATACTATTGCATTTAAATCAGTTGTCTATAATGAGTGTGTAAAGCAAAATAGTTCTTAAATAAATAATTGATAATTATATAGTCAGATTTAACTAATTAATTGGATTGGTTGGTGAAGGATGTGCCACCATGACAAAGAGCATTTTAGGTTTGTAAATAAATATATAGAATGATAAAGGCAGTATGATATTATAGATTACAACAAAAGAACAAATGAGGTCTGTTATGAACCTCTGGGTGGCCTTGCTAAAGGAAATTCCTAGTAAATACAGCTAGATGATGAGAAATGCTGGCCCTCCAGCCAAAACATGTCTATGAATAATAATAATAGATTTGATGTGCTGGACTTCCCATACACATATTAATGGCAATGCTTGGAAAAGATTCATAGTAGGAAATATGTCTACTTTGAGAGAAAGTAAAAGATTGGACTGGTCATATTTAAACTTCCGAAGGTCCTGAGGGGTAAGTAGCAAAACAAGAATAATCATAAATGAATGGTTGTAACTATAAACACATAATGCCTTAGACACATATAGATAGATAGTGTATCACTAATGAAAATAATAACTTAATTCCTGATTAAAATAATCGGCTCCCTGACATAATAGAAAGTCCCCAGAAATCTTAGGCCATTAATGAATAGATCATAAATTATAATATAAAAAGAAAGGCAAGAATTAAAAGTAAAATATAAATTGTTTTCCACACTTTACAAATATTTCATGTATTAGTAAGTTATTAAATAATTCATCATTGATAATTACAAAATAAGACTGTCTTTTAATTAACATAGATGGGGCATTGAATATCAAACTCACTTCTGGTGAAGTTTGACAATATACAGCATAATAAATTGTACATCACAATTTGAATATTTTTCTGACAAATAAAAATATATATGTATGAAACATATACTGATAAAATGCTATGATAGATGTGCTTTCAATGATTTTCTTTCAAGACATTTGTTTTACAGAAATTGGGACAGGTTTTACTTAAATGATTTAATAAAATATATTATTCTCTTAAAGATAATTACAGGGCACTTTTTAAGTTGGAGATAATAATAAGATACCTAACTTTTAAAATAATTTCAATCATTTAAAAATAACTTTATAATATGAGGTACAAAACTAAATGAGCTTTTTCTATTAATTAATTTAATGGAAATAAGTTTCCTGAAATGATTTTAACTGGAGAAAATAAGAGAGAGAAAATTTCAAGTTAGTTGCTCATTGAGTTTTATACTTGGCAGTTTCAATAAGTCAATATTATAAATAAACCAACAAAAAATTTAAGATAAATTTGTCGCATCAAAATAATGTGAGATTTTTATAAGAATTGATCATTTTAAATTTAAGAGAAAATTTTGAAAAGATGCATTTTAAAATTAAGTTGTATAAACATTACAGATATATATAATATAAATTAATATTGATTTAGAAAAGAAAGTAAGCTAGAATCAGAGGCTTGTGGCAAATTGAAGGTTATTTCACCCAGTCGGTAGATGTTCCATGGCTTGAAACAGGCAGTTATAAAATCAGATCAGTTAGCAGGCTTCCTTGACACCATACAGAGGGCTAGGTGTTGAGAGCACTGGAATGGCATTGTGATGAGCTGGTGGAACAGAGCTCTGGAAAGCAACGGTCAATCTTTTACCCCATCATTCTTTAGCCACAATGTACTATATATACTAATCAATTCTCTCCAGTGAACTGTTTTTCAATCCTCTTCTTACCAAAATTTTCACTATTTATTTGATCTGGCCTTATCTATAGGATTCAATCTACACTGACAAACACCAATTGCAATTGCTCTAAGTGGTTCTCTGAGGTTGGTGTCTGTCTGGGCAGGAAATCTATAATCCTGCATTAAACATGCCCCAAGGATTCATTTGCTAATTAAAAGAAAACAGCAACACGCATATTAAGTTTATCAGTCATTGTATTAACAAAGCCTATTTAATTAAGATTTAGATCAACAACAAAAAAGTGTAAATTTTATTCACAAAATTTTTAGGAATTTGGTACATTCTATAAATAATACGATGACTTTAAAACCTAATATTTGATATAAAACTTAAGTAGAAATTTACAAAATATTCTTTACAAATATTAGATTGTTTACATAATTGATCCTTTAATGTACATTTATCAAAAGATAAATATAAAATGTTACCAACTGATTAATTGGCAAAATGAACTTTAATGAAAGAATTTAAAATATTTGTAACATTTTATAGATATCTAGGATTAAATTATTTACTTAATGCCAATTTGATAAAATAAACACAATATACATTTCTACAAATATTATAAAATAAATAAACTATTATAAAAAGGTTAGTTTTAATTATAAAATAAAATTAATGAAATATAAATTAGATAAAAGATTATAATATTGATTACAAATATTGATTATAATGAAAGATTATAATATTGATTACAAATATTGATTATAAATATACTACCACCTATTATGAGATGGGTGTCAGTTAATATATAAGATTGGGTTCAAACCCATACTAGTGCTGATGACATTGGCACTAGGTGAAGCAGAAATATGTACTATATTTCCAGCTTTAATATGTGTGTATATAATCAAAATTAACCCAAATTCACAACTCAAACAGGGTAGCCAACAAAATAAACTCTAAAACACTACCAATGGTTTCACTGCTACAAGCAGACTTCTCAAGTGTAAAAAACTACAAAATAATAACATATTTAAACTAAACACTACCCACAATTCCATTTAATTGTTTAAAAGTTTTTTTAATATTAAGGGCTTATGGGAAGTAAGTTAATTGCTTCAGAATCATAGATTTTTAATAATAAAGATTCTTTAATTTTTCTTTTTATTTCATTTCTCTCAAAGAAGACAACCTTAGCTTCATGAAAAATTAATAGTGTGGTCTATATATTTTTCAAGCATATATAAAACAGTCCTAAAATATTTATTTCTAACCCTATTTTTTTTTTGGCAGAACTGCAGCAACCTCATAAAAAAATTAATTATTAAATGTGTTCTTGAAAATATCAGTAATATAACAACCATTCACCCATTTATAAAAATAATTATTTTAAACATTGCTTGAGATTCTATTCAAAGACACTGCTAATTATGGAAGTGCTAGAAATGGCATATTTGATGAATTTTAGCATGTTTGTCCAAAATTAGTTTATTTTTATTAACACACATAACTAGCATCATTGGAGTTGATCATTGCTGTAGCATCAATAGTTATTTGAACATAGTATGTTTAATTATTCTAGTTTCTCTTCAGAGTGAATAAATTTTTATTGTTTTGATTTAGGATGAGCAATAAAATAATTCTATTATTTTTTTTTTTTTTTGGTAGTGTTGGGGTGACACTACCTTTCAAAGTATTAGTTGACAAAGTCTATGAGGATAGTTGAAAACGCTCCTAAGTGACAATTATATTTTTTGTACTTTTCAAAATTTATGATTACTATATTTACCAATATTTAATTATAGGTTTACGTATATTGCTTTAAAGAAATACAGACATCGATTTATAAACATTATTATTATTATTATTATTATTATTATTATAATAATAATAATAATATATATAATAATATTATTATTATTATTATTATTATTATTATAATAATAATAATAATATATATGAGTCATATTCTAAAAAAATTGTTTTTCAGAATGTTTGTGTGCAATATATAATGTTTACACACAATCAAAGTTTTTATTTAAAATAAAACAAAACAATAATAAATAATAAACATACATGTATATTGTAAATAAGTTTTCCTTATTTTGTTTGGTAAACATATAATTATAAATATTTATTAGTAATGTAATTATTAGTAATGGATCTAAGCTTGTAAATAATCTTTAAAATAATATTTTACCATTTTTTTAAGCAATGTTTTAATAGGTTTGTTCAAAAGATTGGAAGAATTATTCGCGGAAAAGAAAACATTGGAGAAGAATATTATTCTTGCTGAAAAGGAGTCCAATAAGTGGGTAAAATAATAAAGATTTATTTATTATACACATAAGTTACATATTCTATAACTTTAATTATTTTCAATTTTTTTAGAGTTTTGCTTTCTCGTTACCATGAAGAATTGGAAAGAAATATCAAAGAAACTGAAGGCATTCAAACAAAAATAGAAAAAGCAAAGCAAAGATTTGATTCTAATGAGTAAGTAGAAATGTCCTTTGCAAAATCATTATTAGATCTAAAGATTACAAACTGTTTACCCAATTATATTGTTTATTATTTTTTAAAATCAATTTGTTTAGATATCTATTATTAATTTTCTGCATTTATAAGCCAAGTCAGTTTATCTGAATTAATAGGAAATGATTTTAAAAATACAGTTCTTAAAAAAGGTTGCTATTTTAACTATAATTATATTCAAACATGGGTTCAATGCCAATGTCATCAAAAACATCTTTTATCAGGGTTATGATCAGCTCATAGATATACATTTGATGAGGTTATTTTAATCTGGAATTTTTATCTCCAGCTAATAGCTAAATACTCATTTACCAACCAGCAACAAATATTTGTATTGGGTGTGAAATTGTATCGTTAAAAAATTCTAATTTTGGTAAGAAATAGAGAAATATTCAGTTACAAGGAAAACAATCATAATTCCAATGAGATTGAACCCTCAAGTTAAGGGCATAAAAATTGCATGCATTAACTATTACATTGTCAATATTTTTTTTCATAGTATGATCATTAAAAAGTCATGCATGTTTATAAATATTAGTTATATTGTTACACAATATATATTGATTGATGATGTTATGCAATTTGCTAAGAGGAAGTTTTATGATTCCAGAAGAACTGTAAATCAAGCTATAAATACTTGCTCATCATAGTAAGATGTTTTATTGCTTTTCGTCAATAAATTGATAAAAATTATTGCCACATTTCATGTTCAAATTTTATTAGAAGTTACAATATTGATATATATTTATATACTCAATGCTTATTTAAAATATTAAAAAGGTCATGACTATACAAACCATAAACTATAGATTAAGAGTTTTCAACTTTCAACCATTTCTTATGCATTTTATTAAGACAGGTCATATTATTCCTGAGTCATTTCAGAAAGTATGAGTAAGCAATGTATATTATGTGATAATACAGAGCAGATCCCCAGACAAGTGATCATTCATAATGAAAGAATTATCTTTGCTCTACAGCCATGCAATATCACATGATTTACATTTTCAAATGTTCTATGATTTTAAAATTAGTTCAGAAATCTTTTCATTTCACCATTTGGTATTCATTCATTACACACACTTCCATAAATGATTCAGTAAGAGAATGATGATAAAGATATTACTGCTAGTGAAATGCTAATTAAATGCAAATTAGAGAAGTCACATGTTACCTTGTCTTTGGGATTCATATAATATTTTACACTGTAGTAATGTAAAATATAATTAATGCCACCTTTACTCCAAAACCAAAGACATTTAAAATTAGCTTATAAATAAGAGTACAAAATATTTGGATAATGGTAAAGTTACTCATTAACAGTATATAATAAGTTATAAGTGACTTATATTTAAATCTCATGAATTTTAAATTAAGTTTATTTTATCTATTCAGTCATTACATTTATATTTTTTAAATGGAGGAAAGATTTTTAAAATTATTTTTTACAAAATTAATTAAGAAAACAGTTTTTAATAACAATTTATATTTGTTTATTAAGTACTCCTTTAAAATCAGTCACCATTTGTATTTTTCTTTGTAATATTTATTCTATTATTCACCTTTATTAATTTTCTCTAAAAATGTCCGATCATTATCCAGAGTGATATCTGTCTCACACAACTCCAAAACCAACATATGTAAAGATTAAATAAGTCAATAAATACTAGGAAGCTGTTTGTACTTAATTTACAAATTTCTGATAGTCTGGTAAATTACATTGGATTTTTGGTATTTTATTTAACATTTTTATGTTGCACCTCAATTTATTTCTTCAAAATTTAAGCTGGTGACTAAAGGCAAGCTATCTTGTTTATACAAACATATGTTTCTAATATTATATTAGTAACTATATATTTTAATGCAAATAATATAGTAATTTCAATTCCGTAATTTAATGCTCATTCAAAGTCTTTGGATGTTTTAGAAGTCATATTATCATAGTTCATTGATTTACTCATTATTTGTATATTAAGTTTTAGAATTGGGAGAGTGATGTCATCTTTATCTATAAATGTAAGCTAAAAGTATTGTAATGATTATTATTGATATTTATAATCTATAACACTTGAATTATAATTTTTATTTATATTAACATTATTATCTCATTAATTGATAGTCATTATCAATCTATTTTGTTACTGTTACTTCATTCTTCTGAAACGTTTAGCCAATTTTTTTTTTTTTTAATATTTTACATAAACTTTTTTCATTTTGTTATATGATATTTCTTTTGTTTGTTTTTAAGCTGTGCAACTAATTCAGTCATCACTTGATTTGGCTTTTTAATTTTCTATATAATTTATATTGTTATTTCTTCTTGTTCAAATCTTTTAATTAAATTATTACTTTTTTTAATTGACCATGGAATGGTATATGTTTCATTTTCTATTTTTTTAAAAAAAATTTGATTACCAATAATCTTTTATATGTTTAATATTTACTTATTTTTATTTTTTCGACTAAAAAATATTCTGATGCAAAGAAAGCACATCTGCCACATCCAGGCAAAACAAATTTTTTTTCCAGATTCTGATCAGGCTTAGGATTTTTTCCAAGCATTCATTCCATAGTCATACAAATTGATTGGTTGAGATAAAGGATAAAATAAGAATGCCGTAGAAAACACTCAAGTCATCACCACTGGTAGTTTGCTGATGAATAAAGCTTTTTTTGCACTTCAGTTGGTTATTTGTCTTTTACCTTTGTTTGAATAACTGTAAAATCTATCATGAGAATCTGATCAATCAATCAACTCATTGTTAGTAGCAATTGATTGCCATTATTAATAATACTGTATTAGATTAAATTTTAGTATATTATCTTTATTTCAGCTATAGACTTTAAAGATTAATATATATATATATATTATGATTCGATGTCTGTATTTTTAAAGCAATATACGTAATTAAATAACTGAATATTTGTAAATACAGTAACTAAATAATTAAAAAATTTTATCCACTTAGGAGCGCTTTCGATTACTGGGATAATCGAAAGCTCTCTGTATTTACAAATATTCAGTTATATAATTACATATATATATATATATGCACAATCTTATCCTCCCTCCTTAAATTTAGTATTTTTTTAAAGGTATCTGTTTCTCAAAAATATCCTTTGTCTGGATAAAGTATCTGAGTTGGAAAATCATGTAGATGCTGCACAGAAATATTTGCAAAGTGCTTATGAGAAATCTCGTGGAGAAAAATATCGCAGAGAAAAACTCTTAGTCAGTAAAGTACGCAAATTTCGTCATCAGACAATGAGGTGAGTTTAATTGCAATAATGACTGTATATTTTAATTTCTTTTCTTTTATGACGGATAAAAAAATATCGAATTAAGATGATTAATATGATTGAGATGTATATAGTAATGATGTATGGATGGTTGTTTTACAAAAGTATAAAATTTAGTTACTTTATTTTTATGCTGTATATAATATTTATAAAAAATATTTTGGAAAAAGTTATTAATTTTTACAATTTTCTCTAACTTTAGTTAAAATTAGCAAAATAAACTAACATTTTGCATACAAACACCTAAATATGTACCTTAAAATGTTGTAGAAGATTCATTGAAGTTTATGGTGAGCTGTAAAATTGAAATGACCATTGGTTGTAGAATTATCAACTATATGTTATATTGGCACCAAGCATGATAAAATCAGCAGCTATTAACTGACATCATGTTCAGCTTATGTTATTAATATGTAGTAATTAAGAGAAGAAAAGCAATATCCCATAGACTGTCTCCTCTTATTTGTATGTATATTAAGCTATATTAATTTCATGTTGATATGTAATAATAAAAATAATATAACTGAAAGAAGAATTACAAGTTCTTAATTTAAGTTACTAATAAGTTCTACTAAGATTTGTAACCAAATTAATTATTATTTCTCTCATTTTTCCTTTATTTTATTTTAGGGTCTTCAGTCAATTAGATTAGTTCCATACTTTATCATCTGAGTATCAGACTGTTACATTTGGATTATGTGTTTGAGTAACTGCATTTCCATCTTTTAATTACATATATAGAAATTCTGACTCCAATCTTTTTTATTATTATTTTCTAGCTTTTTAATAATTTTGTCTCTTTTTTTTATGAAGTTAGAATGGCCATACTTTTTTTATGAATGCACTAATGATAGTGATATTATTTGCATTTATAGAAAAAGAGAAACAATTTCTAAGATTATATAAGTTATATTATTTGTTCTATATAATATTTTGAATAATTTATTATATTTGTATTTGAATATTGTAAAGGAATTTTGATATCATATATCTTTGAAAAATAAACAATTAGGAAAAATGTAAATACTAATTATTAGATATCAGTATTCTATAAACTTTTTTTTTTTTTTGTTAAACTATTGAATAGTTCAGATTAGATATCTATTATTCTTTTAAAAATAGTAATTCACTCTGTTTTGCTACTGTGAATTCAGTTATTGTAGGTTTGAGTAATCAATAGATAATAGATAGCAGTCTGTATTCACACTTACAATCTAGTTTAGTATCTAAAGGCTTTCATGAATCAAAATTTTGAGCATACTTTTGGCAGCTTTTAAAATTTTTTAATAATATCAACCTAACAACATGAAATTTAAAACACCCTAGAGTATTAATCCAAACCAATTTGGTTGTATAAATCTGACATTTTGCCAGTTAATGTTTTTTTTTTTTTAAGAAAAGCTTTTATATTATGCAATATCACATCTGTGTTATAGTAGATGTTCTTGAAATGCATTTTATTCCTAATTATCACTTTAAAATAAAAACCTGATTGGAAATCTCAGGTCAAATTGCTTCCCATTAAAAATTATTTTTTAAGGTGATTTCATGATTTGTTATATCATAATAAAAGGATTACTTAAATACATTTCTAATATTTTTTTCTACTAAAAAAAAAAATTCTATACAGTAGCTATTGATCTACCTGTTACTCAGTATATTAAATTAATGAATAGAGATTTGAAGTCTAGCATTGAATATTAATTTCAGCAGGAAGGTTCAGTTCATCTTTCAACTTTGTGAAAAATAAATGATACAAATATAAATTATCAGAGAATAAAAAGATTAAAAAAAAAAAAACATATTTAGATTCAATATTTAATTTATCTTTAAAAACGTATTTATAATTTAAAAGCTGATATATGACCCAAAGTCTGAGTTTGAATCCTGCATATATTACATATATAAATGCAGGTTTAAGCCTGTACAATGTATTAATTTATATAAATAGTGTATAAAAGGTCTACCCATCCCTCGCATATGTATGTATAAATGGATTATTCTCCTGTACATCAGGGGTCAGAATGACTAATATGTCAACATGGGTAGGATGACAACCTTGGCACTAACAAGGGCGTTGAACGTTCCATCATCAGATTTTCAATGAAGTGGAAGGCTGAAGAGTTGTGAGTTAGAATAGTTTGAAGCCTGTCCATTAAAGTATGAAGATTGGCTATCTTAATATAAAGCTGAGCACTGATTGTATATATGTGTGAGGATAGTAATATAGACCCACTGTTGATTGCTGGTTTAGCATGAAATACGGATATTGGTGATTATTTATCTTTTCAACATGTGTGTGATCAGGTGGGTCAGAAATATGAAATGGCACTGAGAGTAGTGGGTCGTGTGAAAGTCTGAGTTCGAATCCTGCATATATTACCATCTTATGTAAGTATTGTCAAAGACTGTGCCAAAATATGATGAAAATATTAATTATGAATTTTTTTAGATTTATTTTGAAAATGAGCATTACATTTGTAATTAATTTAAAAAGTGCTATTCATATGTTATCAGCATTGCTTAAAACTAAAGTATTTTATACAATATATAATCTTTTTTAGCAAAATTTTAAGGAAATGCCTAGCAATTTTTGGCAAAGTATAATATAATAGATGAAAGAGAAGAGGGCACTATATTACTAAACTGAAGCTTATAAAACTCAAACTAACTAAAAATATAATATACAATAGAGATGAGAAAATTTTATTATCTTTAAAAATTAGTGAAGTTCAAAGTGGAAAGATCTGTATTGTGAGACAGTCTTGATGATACTCATTTAAAATGGCAAAGGAGAAGGTTGATACTCACGAAGTGTGCTTTGATCTTACTGAATTAAAATTGTGAAAGGAATAAATGTTTGATTTCAAATAAGTAACAGTCTTCCAATAAATTTGAATAATCATCTTTGGTGATTATTTTACATCTTATCCAAAACAAGTCCGTAATCTAGAAAATATTCAGAAAATGTGTAAAGATGATTTTATCTTAGACATTAAGTTTTATACATTTTATACTATACCTTAATTTTATACAATATTAGTAAGATATATAAATATTGCTATATATTTTTTGTATAATAATTACATTGAATTATTGGTTAAGAATTGGTTATTAGTTTATGTTTTTATTATTTATTTATTTATTTGATCTGTATATATTTCTATTTCTTTTTTTAATATTGTGTTTTGATTAAGTAATGTCATGTAATATTGCATAGCCAATTATAAGTTCAGAAAGTGGCAGAAGATATAATAGACCAGACAGAATCACATTTGTAGATAGTTTGGGCTTGATAGTGAAGAGTAAAATGAATGCCCATAAGTGCGAATAAAATGTACTGATACACACTCTCAAATAAATATTTTATGTATCTATATGTAAAAAAAATAAGAAATAATCACTTTTATTAATCATAATTTATAATTGTAGTTGGGAGGGGGGGACATAAAATGGATGAATTCAAAACAAACTGAAATTATAAAAGTATTTTATATTAATCAAACAAGAAAATTTGTCAATTTATCAAAATTTCATATATATCACACGGTTTATTTTGAAACAAATTAAGATTCGTAAGAATTTTTTATTTTTGTTTACTTTACTTCTTGCTTTATTTTTTAATTATTATTATTATTATTATTATTATTATTATTATTATTATTATTATTATTATTATTATTATTATTATTATTATTATTATTATTATTATTATTATTATTATTATTATTATTATTATTATTATTATTATTATTATTATTATTATTATTATTATTATTATTATTATTATTATTATTATTATTATTATTATTATTATTATTATTATTATTATTATTATTATTATTATTATTATTATTATTATTATTATTATTATTATTATTATTATTATTATTATTATTATTATTATTATTATTATTATTATTATTATTATTATTATTATTATTATTATTATTATTATTATTATTATTATTATTATTATTATTATTATTATTATTATTATTATTATTATTATTATTATTATTATTATTATTATTATTATTATTATTATTATTATTATTATTATTATTATTATTATTATTATTATTATTATTATTATTATTACGTTTCAATAAAGGCTTTATTGATCTCAATGGTTTACATAAGTTTACATCTAGAAAATTTTGAAATTTAACATACAATGAATAATATTAGGGTAAACACATATAAATGAATTTAGTGGTTACACTTTGTGGTTAATGGACTATAACAATATAAAAATTAAACAAGCAAAAATAATCAGAGTTCTAAAGTTTGAGGAGCTTATTCAGTTTTGTCCGCATATCACTTTGAATGTTAGTTGTATGATAGTTTTTCTTTGTAGCATTTACAGCATTGATGGTTGTTTTAACAATGACCATGTTGCTGCATATAAGTGGGGGTTGGTTATTATTTTATCTCTATTTCGAATGTGTAGCAGTTTGTTGCTAAATGTAGCTGGGTGTCGTCTGGTGTTATTGCCAATTAAGAAAGTACATCGGGTGCACCAATACGCATATAGAACAAATGTGGCTGCCCTAATGCTAGGTATTGATCTTCCCTGAAAAGCAGCTATTATGTGATTAATGATTGTACCCGGTTTTCTGTAGGTGTTACATATCATCTGTCGTGTTTGGTTAAGTGCTACACATTGATAAATAAAGTGGTCCAGTGTCTCTTCTGCTCGATGGCAGAGTCCACAGAAGGGGTCAATAGATATATACATTCTTTTATGATAAAGAAAGTGGGTTGTTGGCAAGGCAATGAGATTGATTTTCATGATAAAATCAAAGTATTTGGGCTCTAGAGCCCATTTTTTATATTCCTTGAGTAGTCTCTTGTTGTTAATTCCTAGCATAGGTTGTATAATATTAGTATCTGCTTCTCTGTTTATTAAACCATAAATATCCCAGTATGAATACTTATGCAAATACTGTTCTGGAATCTTGTCTGTGGTTTTGCATTGGTATATAATGTTGGTGAAAAAGGAACCTTTTGGAGGTGGTCTATCTGTTGGAGTAACTTCTAGCAAGTGGTTAATTTTGGGGTATTTGGCAAGTATTGTGATTATTGAGTTCCTTAACTTCTGTATATGAAAAACATTGATGTTGTGCAAGCCAAGTCCATTTTTTATTAGAGGTTGGCTAAGTTTTTTTGTGGAAATTGCTACTGTTTTTCTGGCCCAAAGTAGTTTATTATATATGGTTTTAATTTTTGAAATGAACCCCTTTGAGAATGAAATAACCGGTACATAGTAAGTTATTTTGGTTGTGATAAGCTGGTTAATTAACTGTACTTTGGAATATAGTGAAAGATATGCCTTGGACAAGGAGTTTATAATTTTTGTGGCTTCTTCTTTAAGTTTATTTTGGATATGACATCTCATTCCTGTAATTCCCATATGAAATGGGAACCCAAGGAAAGAGTTTGGTTTTGATTTGTAAATTGATGTACAGGGTTTACCAGTGTATAGAGACCAGGCTGTGGTTTTTGCTGGATTAAATGATAATTCATATTTTTGTGAATATTCTTGTAATATCTTTTGGAGTTGCGGTATTTGTTTTTTTGATGTTAGGAATATGGTAACATCATCCATATAGGCGATGCAAGTAGTGCGCTGTGTTGTGTCTGGTATCTCGATCCAGTAAATGCATTTTGTATGCTTTTAATAAGGGGATTGATTAAAATATAAACAATAGTGAACTAAGAGGGGATCTTGGATATAGATTTGGTGGGCGTGAAAGATGGTGAGTTTCTTCCATTTAAAGTTATATGGATCTCTCTGTTAGAAGCAGGTTAGCAATTATATATAGATGTGTTCTAGGAATTTCTGTGTCTTTTAGCATTTTAGAAGTGTGTATATATTGACTGAGTCAAATGCAGTTCTATGTCAAGCTCACAACAACGGGTCCTATTTTTTCCGCTGTTTTACTGTTGCTAGAATTGCTTTGAAGAATAAAGTGTTCTGTTGTTGAAGAGTTTTTCTTTGATATTGTGTTGGAGATAAGTGATTATATAGTTAATTTTTTTTAATAATTTTTCCAGAATTTTGATTGGAAGGTATAGATATTGGTCTGGGTGATATGTATTATTATTATTATTATTATTATTATTATTATTCTTTATTAATAAATATGGCAGAGAGGTTCAATGAGATGGATGAGATAAAGTTCGGAGGAGATGGCTGTAGGTGTGATAAATATATTTATTGATAAATATTTTTCAATAATCATAAATGTGTATAAAAGAGGCTTTAATAATTAATTTGACACCACAAAGCATATTTTTCTAGTGGAGTGATTGGAATTAAAACTGTTTATTGTAGAAGACATTATCAGACAGTGTATCATTTATTACAGCTTCTTTGTAAATTCCATTTCACAATTATAATTGCAAAAACAGAAAATTTTGCTAATATTATTATTAGTAACAAAAATACATAATGGCTATATACACTTATAGTTCAAGCTTAATCAGTATGGTTGACTAGATTTCCAGAGATTCATCTCTCATTTAGCATGCTAGCTCTGTAAAGGATAAGTTGAAATGATTTAGCCTTATTTAAAACTACAGTCCTTACACTGAAAACACTTCATTTAATTTTGTTCATGAATTAGAAACATTTTTTCCATTTTCCTCCATAAAATTTTATCTATCTATTAAACACTACAAGAAAAAAGAAAAAAACAAATCGATGTAAGCTAAATAATCGACTAAATCAAGGATTAATAGATTTATTTATTTATCTATCAACCCAAGAAAGAAATACCTGAAGTTATTAATTCAGGAAATAACCTAAATCACATAATTTGTCAATCAAATTTAAGTCTGAATAGGTTAACTTATGCATTTGTTAATCAAGGCCAGAAATAGAGAATTAATTAATGGATTATAATTGAAATTACTTCATGGATAGAAAGAAAATAAAGAATATAAAAGATTATCAAATTTTGGTCATGGTCAGATAAATCAGGCAAATACAGAAATATTAAAAGTATTATATATATATATACTTTTTCTGGATTGAATTAAGAATTTAAGATAAACAAATTGAATTGTTTTTCACTGAGTAGAATAATAAGTAAGACAGTTCTATTTTTTTGACATCACAGATGACCAAATTTTCTATTAATAATTAACATTTATTTAATTATTCATTTATTAGAGTGAATACTAATCTACTTACTCTGAAATATTATACATTTGTTAGCTCAGAGTAATGATTTTTTTAAATGTATATTCCAGTTTAGTTCATTAGGAAATTATTTTTCTTATATGTTTTTGTTTATTCATTTATATAATTCAACATCAATCAGGTATGTAGATCAATACAATATTTTAGTTTAAATTAATGGCAGAGGATAATACAAGTGAAAGATCATTACCTAGAAAGAAAATCTTTGATGCTTTATCAATAGTTGTACTCTTCATTTTCCACTATTTGAGAAGTGTGCTGATTCATTACATGAGGATTATTTCATGGAATAAAACTTATTGAATTTTATTTGTTTATCTTTATTCACTTTTCATTTAAGTAGGCATTTCTCCAATTTTACCAGAAGTTTAAAGTAAATAATGCAATATCATGTTTTAGTTTTGTATATCCCAACTTATATTTCAGTGCTGGTAGGATGGCCACTAAATGGATATGAATTCAGACTAAATTACTGATGATGCCATATGGATATTAGATAGTGTAATCAGCCCAAATAAATAAATGTTTAAGTAAGCTCAGGTCTAATAAACCATATTCTCAATAAAAATATGCTAAACAGAATATACGTGAATGGCATATTCCTATTATGAGTAGGAAATATTATTGTTGTGGAAATAACATTACTACAATAGGTTTTAGTATGATAATGTTCTTCAGTATGCTCACTACCAATCTATAATTGGTTCAGTAAAGAGTAAATCCTGAACATTAAGCAAATTTATTCATGTGTCAATTACATTATAGTAAATATAAAAAAAATAAAATAATGTGGTTCTAATATAAAAATTAATAGTTAAATTATTTTTGTTTATTTAACAAAGGAAAAAAATGTAGAAATGAAACAAAGTTGTTTTTTATTAATATAATGAAAAAAAGAGGAATTAAGAAATATGTTTTAAGTAAAAAAAAATACTTTAAATAATGTAATGATATATTATTATTATTATATTTGAAAGGATTACTAGTATTTTTATTAATTAAATATTTTTTTTAATTTTGTTTTTCCGAGACAGTTGTTTAGCCAATCCTGATTAGAGAGCTATAAATATTGAATGTAATTCAAAAGCTTGAAGAGTTAAGAATTGGAGTTGTTGCTAATAATACCAATTGAAACTTATTGCCAAAAGAAAATGCATGCTGAAGAGCTCTCAGGATATTGATAAAGTTCTGTACATTTCTAAAAATCTGTAGATTATAATTTTTTTCCTGAAATTTGATTATATAGTTATTTAATATAGATCAAGAAGGATTATTCCATAGTCTAGCCAGTGTCTACCCATCAAAAAACACTAATTACTTAAGTCATTGACATATAAAAAGACAAGTATATATATATATATCATACTCAGAAAAATAAATATCTTCATCAACCAGCTTTAAAGCCTAGAAGTGGTTAATTCATCTATATTGTAATGGTAAGAAAGATAAATTTATTAATTGAGCAAATGTGTAATAATAAAAGAATATTATCATTCTCATATTTGTGAAATAACAAATGATGTAATAAATGATTAAATCTTGCAAATATGTCTAATTTAAGAGCACCATGCAAATCAGGATGATAGTGCATACTTTCGCTCCTTCTCCTTACCTTTGTTACATTGGTCCTATGCTCAGCATATTAGAACTACAAATCATGAGACAAGTTTTAATAGTCATGTTGGTAAATAAAAGAGGACATGATGAAATTATCTTATAAATTCCAATATAATATATGCCATTCACAGTTATGCATTAAACCCAAAATAAAATAAATGAACAAATGAGAATGAGACTAAGGATCTATATATAATAAATAACAATATAAGTTTATTACATCCATACCTGAATAAAATATAATACAAATTAAAATAATAATTAAAAAGTAAGTAAATAAATATAAAATAGATAAATACCTCATATGTACAATGTTCTACACCCTCATATTACTTATCTTGAAATTTGCTCTTTATATTTAGTTCTTTAAAATTACATTTCTATATCTTTTTAAAAAATAAGATAAGTATATTGAAAATTATTTAAAAGTTGCAAATAACTATGAAAATTCATACTCATATCTAAAATGAATTTGAAATATTTGCAAAATAATAACATACTATTTTTACCATGCATATCAATTACTATCATTATATGTGCTTGCTTATCATCAATAATTTATGTTGGTTTATTAATATGTTTTAGTCATTAATTTGGGCTGAAATTATTTCAAATTAAGGTTAATAATTATAGAACCTCCAATAAATTACATGGGATTAATATATCTCTCAAATATTCTATAGAACATTTGCTTTATCATATCATCTAATTTTATTCTCTTTAGAGAGAAAAACATCTTTACATTATCAAAAACAAATATACTTTATATGGATTTTATATAAAATATATTTTTTATTTTTATCTTATACTTATCATATAAAGTACTGCTATATTAATCAGCAACATTATTTTGGTATAACCCATCATCATCATCATAAGAGAAATAAAATATCTTCTCAGTTCATGAAATAAGGAGTATTTTATGTATTTCAAAAATTGATATATTCATAAGCATATATTTTATTTTGCATTTCTCTAATCTTATTTTAAAAATCATAAATAATATTTAAATATGAAATTATCAAATGTTTATGATTTATTTTTTGAATATTTCTGTTGAAAATTTCTAAATATACACATATGTGCATATAAAAATAATAAATTTAACTGTAATAAATTATTAAAAACAGTCTTTAATTCTGCAGAAGTACTTTCCATTAATTTCTTAAACCTGCCTCAATTGCCATTAAATTAAAAAAAAATATTTTTTTTCTATCGATAAATTTTTTAAAAGTTATTTTTTAAAGTGAATATTTTTTAAAAACTAACAATTATTAAACAATAACAAAAAATATATTTGAAGTTCCATTTTGAACCTTTCCACCAATAATATCTTGAATCAAACAAACGAATTAATAATAAAACAATATTAACATTTGAATCCTTTTAATTTATCATAAAGTTTAATATACAAAAAATTACTTAGTCCATTTTCTGACTATGATGATTTCTTCTCATCAGATTCATTTTACGATCCGATGGTGAAACTCTTAATGGCATTGTTTATTGATTGAAGTAATTATTATTATTATTTATGTTGGCTCCTAATATTTTATGCATTACTTCTATAGTAGAATAATTATAAAATAGTTACTAGATAAGATATATATATAAATTTAAGTTAATCCATTAATCCATTTCCTCAAAATCCAACCAATGAGAGAGCTAAATTTCTTTCTTTTCTTCTTTTTGGTCTTATATTTATAAGTTCAAAACAAAAAAAAAGTCTGATCCAAATATGTTCTTGTTTTCTTATAAGTTATGAAAACAAACTTTTTACTAACTATCCTATTCAAGAGTCTAGATAGTTTTCCCAATATTTCTTGGCTACCTTTCTCAAATATCACACTATTACATTCAAGATTTTTTTTTATATTCTCATGTTCCAACTATAGAATTTTATTAAATAGAATTAATGATTGTAAATGAAAATAAATAAAATATATATTAATATTTTTTTAAAATAATAATAATTAAACAGATGATTTCTTTTTTTTTTTTTTTACCAGCACAATTAATCACTAATACTATTAATATATTTTTTCCAATCACAAGGGACCTGAACTCAGACTTTTAAACTCTCCACAGCCATTCAATCCATCTTGTATAACTGACAACATGACCACGTACATATTAGGAAGATATGTGCATCAGCTGTATAAGATGGATTGGATGGCTGTGGGTAGTTTGAAAGTAAGAGTTCAGGTCCTTTGTAATTGCGTTAAGTTTAGTATAGACATGTACATGTATTTAAATATATATATTTTTTATAAAGTAAATATATTGATTCAGGTATACATTTGTTTTACAAACACACATATTTTTCTACTCTTCTCATAACAGCTAAACAAAAATTATGTTTTATGTTTTACTATCTTAACAGCTGTTGTTTACCTATTTTTAATATTATATGAACTAATTTTTAAAAAAGAAAAAACTAATTAGTTCATTACTTATTTTTATTTTCTTACAATTTTTTTAAAATTAATATTCCCGTTTAATAAATTGTCAACTTAAAGTAACTGCTCAATATGCACACACTTATAGAGAGATAGTAGAAAGGTGAATAGTTATGTTGACTCAAGGAAAATCGAATTTTGAATTGTAAATAAATAATGATGAATTTTTTGGAAATATGGAGATTTGTGACATTTTAAATAAATCTAGTATGTGAATTTATAGAATTTTGGAATATAAATATTTTTGTTGGTTTGAAGTAGCAAATAATAATTTCTTATGAAACTCGATGTCTTACTAATGTTAACAGAACAATAATATAATTTTATACTTTTAATGAAATTGTTTATATAAAATTATATGGGAACTTTCATAGCCTATACAAAGATAATATATATTATACTGGAAGAAAGATATAATCCTGACATGAAAAATAATGAGTGATAAATAAAAATTATTTGGTCATATATATATATAAAAGAAAATTATCAGTCTCTTGTGGGATTTATTCATGGACAAAAGATGAGATTATTAAAAATGTAATGAGAAGATGCCAACTGTATCATTTTAATTAAAATTTGCAAAAACCCAAAGTTGATTTAATTATAATTTATATAAGTATATGATGAAAAATATCTAATTGCATAAAATTATTTTATATCTTGAATATATGCAAGCAATTAAGAGTTTATTAATCACTATTGTTGATAGCTTTAAAATTGCTTTTCTGACTGCTTAATTCACTTTTTGTTTATATAGGAAAGAAAAACTGCAAATACTTCAAAAGCAGGCTCTTCATGAAAAAATGATGATTGAAAGTAAGAAAGCACATGAAAAATGGAGTTATTTTGTCCAGGAAAAATTAACAAAGTGAGTATATTAGACAAATTAAATGTTACTTGTTTCAATTTTTATAGATGTTGACTTGTAATGCCTATAATAAAACTATTTTTTAAAAAAATGTTTGATTTGATCAGAACAATAAGTAAGATGAGATAGTGAAGCTCTATATAAGACATTAAAGCTTTTCAAAAGCAATTCTCTTCACTCTATTCCCGAACCATTTTCTATAAACTTGCATAATCAGTTAGCACTAGGTGGCAGTGCATCTTGACCACAGTAAGATGAGAAATCTTGATGCTTTGTTGATATTAAAATATCATAATAAGAAGATTCTGTTTCTAGAATTTGGTGATTATTACAATGTATTATTTTGTTAGTTGCTTGCATGATCAAAAAATGCTTGACTACCAATTTAACAGTTTTCATTTGGCCAGATTGAATTTTAAAAAAAAATTAGAAATGGGTTTTCAGTTATCTAATCTTTCCTGAAGCTAGGATCTCGGAGTATGATTTCTCTATTATCAATTTATATATGTAATTTAACTAATCAATCTAATTTTCTTATAAGTAACTTGAAGCATGTTATTTTTTGATTTGTTTATTTAACATTCAGATTTAATATATATATAATTGCTACATAGATTCTGTATGAATAATTACATTATTGATTTTTTTTTTAACTTTTCAGTTGCTTATTCTTTTATATCTTTTATTTATTGTTCTATTCTTAAATTATTTTATAATTTAAATCATGAAATTCAGTGAATTCTCTTGGAGAGTTGGAACTAAGTTGTAAATAAAATTGGCATAGCAATCTCGTAAGTAGAGTTACTGAAAGATATTAGCAGCCTGTGGCTAATTAGGCAATTCACCTGAAATTTCAAATAATGTAAAACACTATATTAATTATATTATAAATATTTGACTTATAATTTTTCACTTACTTGACATTCTTTCATGTAAGTCTGAACTAAGCCATATATAAAATTGACGATATTTATTTCCAAAATGTGTAAAATAGAGTTCACCTTTATTTAGAAAATTGATAGATGTACTAACATTATATACATCTTGATCTATTAATGCAAATATTCACTTTACATTGGCATAACAATCTAGTAAATACAGTGATATTAAAAGGATATTAACAGTATTTGGTTAATTAGTCAATAAACTGAAAATTACATATAAATATATATTGAGATGAATATATGTATAGAATATCATTTCTAGTTGTATGTTTGTCTTTTTTTATATATAAAAAAGAAGAAAGTCTAAGAAAAAATCAAATCATTTATTATGTTAATAAAATAAAATAAATAATATTGTAAGAATTTTTTTAATTAGTATATGAGAGTATATTTAACTTTAAAAATGTTTGGCTTTATTTATATTTTGTAATCCTTTTAATTAAGTAAATAAATTAAAAGAAAGAAATTAGAGAGTCTACAAATACTTTTCAAATCATCTGTGTAATACTAATTTTAAGAAAAAGAATGGCAGTTCATGTATTTACTAACTGTTAAAAATGTATTGAATATATATTTAAAGAGTATTTTGATCTTTTGTTGTTGTTGTTGTTTTTGTGTTCTAAAAATATGATAAGGCAAGTAATAATTAATCTATAAAAGAAAATAAATAAAAACAGGTATATATTTATGACTTGATTTTTTTATATTAAATAATAAATAATTATTTAAGGTATTGATAGCATTTAATGTTATCAAGTTACTCTCCTAAAACTCAAAATCCCACTCATCAGGAAAATATCTGAATACCTCAGCATTAATACCAGTTTTCATCTAAGTTTTCTATGTTTTAACCACATTCCTTGATCTCCAACAAAGAATAAGAAAATAACTTTAAAAAAAATAAAACTCTCTATAGCTGTCAATATCACTTTATTTCTACTCCAAAGCAGAAACTAAGAAGACAATCATTCTACTAAGTTATCACACAATACATTACTTGTCTAATATTTCTGAAAAAAAGATGAAAATTCTCATTACTATTATTTCAAATAATTAAATTAATCACACCAATGAAAGATGCTATTTTAAAACTTTTGATAATATGCATTTAATAATGTAGATTTATAAGCAAGTTTATTGATATAACTGCTATGTTGTCTAACTAAGAGTTTACTGTATATATTATCATGTCTTTGTTCCCATCAATTTGTTAATATGTGCATATAATGGCATTCCTAAAATTTATGCTTAATTAAACTGGCTTGTGAATTTTGATCACTAATATTGGTAATATAGTTTATGGGCAGCTCGCAAGGCTACCATTTCATAATTGGCTTATTAATACACACACACACATATATAGTGCATGTATGAAGAATAGTTGACTTAGCCAATATTTCACATGTGGATAAAATGCTACAGTATCAGTTATTACATATATAATAACTAATAAGGTTCAATAGTGCCAGTAGTTAAAAATGAAAAACTTTCTTTTTCTGCTGACATATAGTCTGAATTTCTGCAAGTAATGCATGGATTTAAAAAGACTTGCATAGTCAATAAATGTTTGTTCATTTAAGGAATAATCTCTAAGTATAGGTGGATTATTTATGCTTTTAAAACATTTATTGATGAGAGAATGTGTGTCTATCTTATGGTGCATAGGTGAAAAGTAATTGACCTCCTCGATATTTCATGTGTTTAAATCATTTTATATATATATATTGTAATGTTTACCGTCTTGCTAGGTTTCAGTTACACATAAATGCATGAGTTGGCCAAGTTATGCAAAAAATAAGAAAGTTGTATTTCTATTTTTAAAAAACATAACTATATTTCCTGATCAACTCGGCCTAGAATTGTTATGAATACAATTGTGAGCTGAATCAGTTTTTAATTTATAAATAAAGGTGCCAGAGTTGATTAGACTCACTGATTCTGCATCAAACATATTGTAACTCGTAAATTAAAAAGAAAAAATGTTTTTAAAATTATCGGTATTATATTTTACCATGAACTAGAATTATTTTCTAAATATTATTATTCCTGGAGCTTATTAATCACATATTGGCAAAGGTAAATTATATTTTCAAATATCACTAAACTAATATTAATAAATTTAATAATAAACATTAATAATTATTATTAATAACATTCAAATGAAAAGTTGGTATTAGAAATATTTTTATTCTAACAAATTAAAATAAAGAGAAATTACTAATTAAATAAACTGGAGAAAACACACACTAATCCAGATGTGAATCCATTAAAAAAAATAACAGTTAAACAATTATTAAAGTTCTTGGGTAAACAAGAGTCTCTTGATCAGTTAAATTAAAGTCTCTATCGGGATTATTTTAAGCTTATTTTTAAGAATGGTTTGTCAACAATTTAGTCACAATCAGGAAT
This sequence comes from Epiperipatus broadwayi, assembly GCA_028023455.1. Classification (NCBI taxonomy): domain Eukaryota; kingdom Metazoa; phylum Onychophora; class Udeonychophora; order Euonychophora; family Peripatidae; genus Epiperipatus; species Epiperipatus broadwayi. The sequence continues at coordinate 2,701,727 of JAQFVV010012404.1, read as the reverse complement.
AATGAATCATAGCTTACCAGTAAGGTTAGTGAGTTCATGAAACTTGTAGATTACTATGCATAGTTTTTTTTGTGTGTGAGAATGAGCTCGGCCATTGGTTAAAAATTGTTCTTAGTCCTGATTCTAAAGACTAGTCACAACAGCTTTTCTGGGTTTGACAGTCTTCATGATGAATGATGTCAAAAGCTTCAGTCTACTCCCACATGAAGAATTATTTTATCATAGAGTGGTCCTGGATTTCGATAATCCATGACCAGCCAAAAGAAAAACAGAAATCCAAGACACTGATCAAACTGGCCTCTCTCTTTTTATACTCGAGGCCCAGTTTTTAGACTTCTGCACACATCTTTTGTTTGTCAAAATATACGTTGATAATCTTGCACATTCTTTATAAAATTTACATTACAAAGTCTTCTTTTTCATCAGGTCTTTCGGCCATCTTTAATTAGCTAAAATATTTTTCTAATTGTAATCTTTTTACTTTTAGAATTCTTTTAATTTTCCAATGGTAATCTTTTTATTTTTGGAATTTTTTTTAATTTACCAGGATCAGTAATCTGCATGTCATTTATTCTCTCCAATTTTAACTTTTATTTTTAATTATATAAAAAAAATATGAACAATTTCAACCCTCATTGTACGTTATAAAAAAATAAATGGTTGTTTTACAATAGCGTGTTGAAACCACCGGAGGGCATTATTTCTATGCTAGCACACAGAAATATGCCGTTTAGGTGGCCGCCTGCGCCGCTATCGAGCGTTCTATTTCTAACGCGTAAGCCTAGAAATAGTCTGTTGATACAGGGGAGGGCACCAGCTGACTGTGTTTATTTCTATGCCAATGCACAGAAACATGAACATTTAGCCAATCTTGCCACAGAAGCTATCGTGTCAGCTTACGGCTCAGATTCGGGCTAAGCATTTTGGACTAGTGATCATATTTCACTTTTGTTTACAGTATTGTCTGAGGGTGGCTGGAATTACGATTGTCGAAACTATTTTAATATTCATTAAGACCACCTCCCCCTCTATCTCGCATCTTTTAGGAAGGTCTACTAACAATTATCAGCAGAGTCTCATGCTTTTCTAGCCCCCATTTCCTGCTGAAAAAATGGGCCAAGTGTAGTTCAAAGCACGCTTCCCATCAAATCACGCTCTAAGTCATGTTTCATGCGACAACAACTGCGAGCTGATTAATCAACTAGCTGCAAAAAATAGGACAACTTGTTTTGCCGAATGCCAAAGAAAGAACAAGGATTCTTCTCTGACTGCTGGAACCGGCAGTAGTTTATCAAACAAAACACCTTAAAGCTGCATGCCTGCTGTGTTTTTTTTTTTTTTTAGTTTTTTTTTTTGCCTGAAGAACCCAAAAAGTTTCTTTTAATTGCCGTATAGATTGATGTTTTTTGAGGAGGAATTACCATCAAAACTTGATCAATCTTCGAGTTGTTGGCATTCCGTTCTGTTAGCAATTGCAAACACCCTTCCCTTTCCCCCTTCTCCCAAAGTTGGACTTTGGCTTGTAAATGTTACCGTTAAACGGATAATAGATTTATTTATCAAAATTTAAAACAAAACAAACCAAAAAAAAGAAAGAAGAAGAAGTAGTTGAATCGGCTGATTTTTTGTTTGTTGTACAATACCGAACCAAAAATAGAAAAGGGTTTAATGAGAATTAAATCAAAACAAACAAAAAATCGGTTAACTACTTTTTAAAAATCATTGGTTTTAATCGATCCATTTTTTGGGGTTTTTTTTTTTTTTGTTGTTTGGGGTAGCCAAAATAGATCTGATAGCCGCCGTACTTTTATTTTAAATGTGATCAACAACAACAACCAAAAAAAAAAAAAAAAAATACGTAGACGGTAAAAAAAAAAAAAAAAACCCCGTCCCCTTTGAAAATATAAATAATAAAAAAAAAGAATCAAAAGCCAAAAAAATGAAGTACTTTTTTTTTGTAAATTCATTTATTTGTAATTTTTTTGTTTATGCATTTGTTTATTTTTGTTTTTTTTGTTTTGGTCATGTTTAAACAAAAAATTTGATTTGATATTACTTTTATAAATGTGATAAACAAAAAAAAAATCAAAAAACCAAAGCCAACCAAAAAAAAAAAAGAAAAGAAACTCGGCCCCGACAACATTATATTTATCTTTGTTTACAAACCGAGCCCGCCCTCCAGCAGTTTCAACACGCTATTGTAAAACAACCAAATAAATTATACTAATCAGAAAAATCTAAAATTGTTTTTCTTTTGAAAGATCGCTAAATTTATCTTTTTTTTTAACTTTTACCAAATGCCAATATATTTGTACCATATATAAATAAATGGTACTATATATATATATATTGTACCACTAATTAATAGCACCTCATATAAAATTATTGTTTGCAACTATTAAATAAAATAGTATATTTAAATAGTGGAAGATTTTGAAATTAAAATATCTCATTTGAAAAAAGAAGGAGAAATCTATAAAACTCTAAAGAATAATTAGAGGGGAGGGTGAAAATTTAACTTGGCAAAAACTAAACTTTAGAATAAATTAAGAAAGTGCATTTAGAACATTTTTTTTTGAAAAAGAAAAATAGAGTTAGCCCAGGGGGAATTAAACCCTGCATCATTTGTAAAGTTTACAAATTAATTTAAGAGTAATTTGGGGGAGAGAATTTAACTTAGAAAGGTTAAAACTTAAAAGTTTAAAAATAAACCTGGTTGTTTTCTTTTAGCATGTTGAAACTGCTTGAGGGTATAATTTCTATGTAAACAAACAGAATTATAATGTTACCGGGCTGTTGTTCTTTTTTTCCCAACTTTATAGTGCTGTTTTGATTTACAATAAAATAATAAATAATGAAATTTATCTAAAATAAATAAAAATAAATTGGATAAACTTTTTTTTTTTTAATTTTTATTTTTCTACAATGAAATTTGTAATTTTAAAAAAATAAAAACAAATTAAAAACAATATCATGGTGACACAAATTAAATTTTAACATGAAGAAAAATAAATAATTTCTCCAAAACAAAAACATCGTGGCCATGCAAATAAAATTATTAATTTTAACAAGAATAAAAAGAAATAATTTCCCCCAAACAACACCATGGCCATGCAAATATAATTTATAATTTTAATAAAAATAAAAAGAAAGAATTTATTCAAAATAACATCATGGCCAAAAATAAAGCCGGTATTTTGGATTGGTCTCATGATTTATCTCACACAAATGTGAATTTTAGCATGATTTCATAAAAATCATGCTTACACCTTCCCTTTGACAATTGATTAAAGTGTCACTCTTGTCTAGAGAAGTGGGGCAAAGTTTTCACAATTTTTATTATCTCATACTACATCATTGGATTTAGAAAATAATGACTTGGTCATGCGAATTTGAAGACTTTTGACAGTCTCAATTACAGACACCCTCACAAAATAGCACAGTGAAATTTAAAATGGGATTGTTCATATAAACTGTGTAACACAAAGTTCACCATAAGCAGCAGCTGCTATCTGTGGCAGAATAAACATCCTACTTCTGTGCTGTAATATACCTGTATCCAAAATGTTAATAATAGGATTGTTCATATAAACTGTGATAGAATAATAATACATCCTATTTCTATGTGCTGTAGCATAGAAATATATACCATAGCTAAATTTAAAATGGGATTGTTTGTATAAATTGTGTAACACAAAGTTCACCATAAGTGGTGATGACCTCTGCGGTAGAATAAACATCCTATTTCTGTGCTATAGCATAGAAATAGGGGCTGCAGACAAGTAAGCAGACTATTTTTATGCTTAACCACTGGAATAGAACATTATATAGCAGTGTGGCCACTTAAACAGCACACTTCTGCGCATTTGCATAGAAATTATGCCCACACTAAGAGAAATAAAAATACATGAAATAAAAATACTCTCTTTCCATTTAATTCAAAGAAAATAAACATATGTGTGCATAAATAATGAGTTGATTTTAAATATAAAGAAAATAGTAAAATGTGTGCATGTTAAAAAAATGTGAAAGATAAATGAAAGTTATAAGTAAAGATTTCCCTCAAAGATTGCAAATACTCATAAGCTATATAAAAACAGGATTAGCAATGGCTACCATTTAAAATCCAACAACAGGATTAATTAAAAAGCATCTTAAGAATTTAATCAAAACAGTGGACAAATTTAAAAACTAATTAAAAAGGATAACAAGGTCATCATATAAACAGGGCTGAAAATTCATCAGAATTATTCACAAATCTAGAGTCATTCACATATCTAGTCTTATTCACATATCCAGTCATCTGTTAGACATAGTTTTTAAATGCAGTGTTAAGCCAAAATTTGGAGCATACACTCGGCTTCCAGCCTCAGTCTGATGGAACATCAGCAGTCTGCCTGATAGAAGCAATGTCTGTCTAATAATTTGAAGCCACCAGAAATGTCTAACTGCTTGAAATAGAAGTAGCATGGAATAGCAATCAGGAAAGCAACAACAGACTAAAATCCAACCAGTTGGTAAAACACACATGCAGCAGTAAATAATTTGAAGGCATCACATTCCAAAATCCTATAGATAATAACAATTTATTATTCCACTTTTTAATATTAATTGATGTAACTATTGCAATCTTTGAAGCTTCCCAAAGTCAGTCTAATAAATGAACTCCATAGCTCACATAAAGTAAACTATTTATGTGCATGTTTGAATGCTTGTACTTATCTTTAATGCTTTATGTTTATCTTACATTACTATTGTATATTTTACTATAATATGTGCATGCCTGAGATATGATAAATCGTTGTTTATATTTAATTAAAAGATTTATAAAATTAGTTACAAGTTATATTAAACATTTTATTTAAAATAAATTATTCTACAAATTAGTATTTGTCATTCAATTTCTTTTAATTATACTACTAAAAAAACAATTTAGCAGAAAAGTTAAAGCAACAATTTGTTATATTATTGTTTTGATTGAGCTAATTGGGATTTCTTAGTCACTGAATTAATTTGCCATCATCCAGGGGACATTAGTTACCTTTTGGTAATTAACTAGCTAGCACCTGGAGTTTACTCCAAAATAAAAAGTGCTCTGAATGACAGGGTGAATTTTGCAGTCGAGAAGATCTGTGACCTTGAAATGTAGTTGTAGTTATGTTTCTTATATATTGCTCTGGCTTGGTCATAGGTACCCTCTGGATATTATGCTTCTCTGCCTAAGGGACTGGTGGTCCAAGATTTAAATTGTAGTTGGAGTAGATCAAAATTATAATAAATAATGTTATAATAATGTCATATTTTCTACAAAAGAAGTCTTACAATATTGTTTTCACAAGTCTCTATTTTTATTAAAGAGTAAAAATTTCATGCTATAGATGTTGTTTCCTTTTGATCTATTACCCCATCAATTTGTTAATATGTGCTTATAATGGTATTCTTAGAATTTATGCTTAATTAAACTGGCTTGTGAACTTTGATCATTAATATTGATATGGTTTTTGAGCAGCTCGCAAGAATAATTGGCTTATTAATGCACACACACATATATAGTGCATGTATGAAGAATAGCTGACTTCCCTAATATTTCACATGTGTATAATAAAATGCTACAGTATCAGTTATTATATATATAATAACTAATAATGTTCAATAGTGCCAGTAGTTAAAAATGAAAAATTTCTCTTTCTGCTAATATATAGTCTGAATTTCTGCAAGTAATGCGTGGATTTAAAAAGACTTGCATAGTCAATAAATGTTTGTTTATTTAAGAAATAATCTCTAAGTATAGGTGGACTATTTATGCCTTTAAAACATTTATATATGGAAGAATGTGTGTCTATCTTATAGTGCATATGTGAAAAGTAGTTGGCCTCCTCAATATTTCATGTGTTAAATCATTATATTGTCATTTATATATATATATATATTGTGCCAGAACGTATATAATATCCATGCACAAAATGGCTGTTGCTGAGAATTCAGCACAGCTAAACTTTAAATGATTAGTATTTAATATAAAACCGATCAAATAGATCGTAATTAAAACACGTGTATCAATTTTTATATATGTGAAGTAAATAACTGGGTTTGGTCTTGTAACGTTTATTTATATACGTTGCAAATATATTGGCATTTGGTAAAAGCTAAAAAAATAAAAGTAAATTTAGATTTTTTTTTTGACTAATTTTTTTTTTAAAAAAAAATAATGTACAATGAAAGTTAAATTATTCTTTCATTTTTTTTTTATGTACGTAGAAATAAAAATAGAATTGGAGAGAACAAAAGAATTCCAAAAATAAAATAAAAAAAGATAAGAGAAAGTAAAAATATTTTGGCTAATTAAAGATGGCCAAAAAACTTGATAAGAAAAGAGAACTTTATAACATAAATTTTATAAAGAATTTACAAGATTATGAACCAAAAAAATGCCATAATAATAGCATGTGCAGAAGTCTGAAAACTGGACCTCTGGTATAAAAATGAGGGATTTGGTTGGAAGAATGTCTTGTTCCATTAGTCTCTCTAGTACGGTCCTGGATAACAATAATACATCCAGGATCGCCCTATACTGAAATAATTCGGCATGTCAGAGTGAACTGGAGCTTCTGCGGACATCGTGCCTGAAGATGTACACCAGGAAAAGCCTTCATGACCAACTAGGAGAATGGACCACAAGATCAAATAATAACCAAAAGGCCGAGCTCATTCTACCCAAAAAACTATGCATATTTATCTACTACTGAATTCACAAAACTTACCGGTAAGTTATGCTTCATTATCCTGATTGTGACAAAGTTAACCATTTTAAAAACTACTCGTAAAAATAAGCTTATAATAGGATCTCGATAGAGACATTAATTTTCTTGTACAAGAGACATTCATTTTTTTAAGAACTTTCTAGAAGAAATTTGGAAGTGAACAGTAATTGTAAAATTGTTTTTTTTAATTGATTCATGTCCGAATTAAGTGTGTTCTCCCCAATTTATTTGATTAATAATTTCTTTTAAACATTTTTTATCTATTAGAATAAAAATATTTCTAATACCAATTTTCATTTGTGCGTTATTAATAATAGTTATTATTTTTTATTATTAAATTTATTATTAGTTTAATAAGATTTAAAACGTAATTTACCTTTGCCAATATGTTTCAATATGCCCAGGAATAATAATCTTGAAAAAAATAATTCTCATTACGGTATGATGCAATACCGATTAAGTTAAAAGTATTCTTTCTTTTTTTATTCGTGAGATGTTATTTGACAGATTTCAGTGGTCTCTTTAGAATAAAAGGACCTGGCACCCATGTTGAATAAATTAAAAGCTGATTTCGTCAATAGCATAATTCTCAAAAATTAATAGGCCGAGTTTGATCAAGAAATATAGTTATGTTTTTTAGAAATAGAAATACAACTTTCTTCTTTTCGACATAACTTGATCAACTCACCCACAGTTTATATTAGCATATAGATGCCTAGAAAAACAGAAAATGTTATAATGGTGCCCAACATGGGGGTTCAGTTTAACAACTACAACCTGAGATAAGTTGTAATGATAAAGAACATTACAACGATGACCCAAAGAAACCCACAGCTGGAAAACAAATAGTAATTTTTTTTTAAAAAAAAATTATATATAAAAAAAAAACTAACTGATTAAACCCTGATTATTAAAATATAAAAAAATATTTTTTTAATATGACTTCCAGAAAAAAAAATGTATATTTTTTTTGATAAGTCTAAAAAAATCATGATCATGGCTGATGTAGACATAAGTCTCAAGTAATTGACCAGGTAGGTGGTTACTGAAGAGGGGAAAAACATAGCCCTGAGTCCTAGTACGTAGTATATTAACATAAGACCACCTTTATATGCCCATCAGACTTTTTAGCAGGGATCCCAATAAAGGGGAAGGTGGATCAAGTTGGACCAAGTTTCCCCGAACCTGTAAAACTCAGAACAATGAGCAATGCTCATTTGTGCTTATAACTTGGGCTTCTTATCATTAATATTACACTAAAGCAGAAAGGACACAGATGAATGTGAAATATTTTCCATTTCCACCGTGTTAGACCTAAAAGTGGGCATTAAAGCCAAATGTCGCTTGTGAATGAATCTACAGAATATATCAGCACCTTACTACATAAAAAAACCCCCACAAATATGAATTTTAAAACTTAAGAATAAAATTAGTGTAAACCCCTATTTTATTCTCATCATCTGGGCACTGGTGGTATTGTAATGTTTATTTATATAAGTTGCAAATATATTGGCATTTGGTAAAAGCTAAAAAAATAAAAGTAAATTTAGATTTTTTTTTTTGACTAATTTTTTTTTTTTTAAAAAAAAAAAAACGTACAATGAAAGTTAAATTATTCTTTCATTTTTTTTTATGTAAGTAGAAATAAAAATAGAATTGGAGAGAACAAAAGAATTCCAAAAGTAAAATAAAAAAAGATAAGAGAAAGTAAAAATATTTTGGCTAATTAAAGATGGCCAAAAAACTTGATAAGAAAAGAGAACTTTATAACGTAAATTTTATAAAGAATCTACAATATTATGAACCAAAAAAAATGCCATGGTAATAGCATGCGCAGAAGTCTGAAAACTGGACCTCTGGTATAAAAAGGAGGGATTCAGTTAGAAGAACGTCTTGTTCTGTTAGTCTCTCTAGTCGGTCCTGGATAACAATAATACATCCAGGATCGCCCTATACTGAAATAATTCAGCATGTCGGAGTGAACTGGAGCTTCTGCAAACATCGTGCCTGAAGATGTACACCAGAAAAAGCCTTCATGACCGACTAGGAGAATGGACCACAAGATCAAATAATAACCAAAAGGCCAAGCTCATTCTACCCCAAAAACTATGCATAGTTATCTACTACTGAATTCACAAAACTTACCGGTAAGTTATGCTTCATTATCCTGATTGTGACAAAGTTAACCATTTTAAAAACTACTCGTAAAAATAAGCTTATAATAGGATCCAGATAGAGACATTAATTTTCTTGTACAAGAGACATTCATTTTTTAAGAGCTTTCTAGAAGAAATTTGGAAATAAACAGTAATTGTAAAATTGTTTTTTTTTAATTGATTCACGTCCAAATTAAGTGTGTTCTCCCCAATTTATTTGATTAATAATTTCTTTTAAACATTTTTTATCTATTAGAATAAAAATATTTCTAATACCAATTTTCATTTGTGCATTATTAATAATAGTTATTATTTTTTATTATTAAATTTATTGTTAGTTTAATAAGATTTAAAACATAATTTATCTTTGCCAATATGTTTCAATAAGCCCAGGAATAATAATCTTGAAAAAAATAATTCTCATTACGGTATGATGCAATACCGATTAAGTTAAAAGTATTCTTTCTTTTTTTATTCGTGAGATGTTATTTGACAGATTTCAGCGGTCTCTTTAGAATAAAAGGACCTGGCACCCATGTTGAATAAATTAAAAGCTGATTTCATCAATAGCATAATTCTCAACAATTAATAGGCCAAGTTTGATCAGGAAATATAGTTATGTTTTTTAGAAATAGAAGTACAACTTTCTTCTTTCCGACATAACTTGATTAACTTGCCCACAGTTTATATTAGCGTGTAGAGGCCTAGAAAAATGGAAAATATTATACTCTACACTATATTCCCATTTCACCCACAGTACAAGTGTGTGTGTTGTATTACTAACAAATTTATCTTATATAAAAAAAAAAACTACATAAAGAATAGATTTAAATTTGTAATGACTTTTGTTTACGTTGGGAACATTTTTTGTTTTATTTGTAATGTTCCGATATACGTATCCAGAAATGTTTTTTTTTTTTTTTATATTTTTAAATAAATGTTTTTTTTTTTTTTTTTAAGAAAAAAGAAATATAATGTCAAATTTTATATTTTCATTATAATGGATTTTGTTTTTGGTAATTATAAAGAAAAAGTTTTGGTAAATTGGAATTTATTTTTTTTATATAAAAAGAACAAAAGATGGAAAGGAATGTTTTGTGGCAAAAGAAATTTTGTTCTTTTGATCTGTTTTAAAGATAAAAATTAAAAGTTGGTTTTATCTAATGTAATGAAGCATAATGGGTGCTCTAATTAATTAAGATGGAAACTGTATAATTTCCATGATTAAAAAAGTATACTTTGTAACAAATAAAATTAAGGAATGTATAAAGTATATTTTAAATTATTATAGGCTGATGCAATAGCTTGTAGGGAGATAGTTTAAATGGCTGAAAAAGGACCATATGTGCTATCTATTAGGTGGTGAGAGTCAGTCACTACTGAGCAGTCCAAGCAGGCAGACCATAGATTTTGGAGAAAAACTAAAAATCACTCATGATCCATTTAAGCAGGCAGACCGTAGATTTGGTGAGAAAATCAAAATTGCTTAAGAGCAGTCTAATGAAGCACTAAGATCCAATATTATATCACCGTGAAGAAATGCCTAGTAATCAAAATGAATTTTGAAACTCAACCATATCCGATATTATCGTAAAGAAATTTAAAGAAAGCTGAATAAAAAAAGAAGAAAGGCATGAAAGTGGTAATGAAATCAGTTGTGTTAAAACCTATCTAACAACAAGAAGTACAACTATAAATCTTCAAACAAGTACTTAATAGAGATGGAGTAATAGTTGTTCTGGTATACAAAAAAGTCATGGAGTAGGTCACCAACAGCAGTACACTGCCAGTTCATCCCTGAAGCCCTACGATGTCTTAAAAGACCTAAGACCTGATAACAAGAACTCTTCAATATGTGTAATGGAGAAGGAAGCCCTGTCTGCCCTATGGAGTAGTCCATGTGGTCCGCTTGAAGTCGAACATTATAACAGTTGTAAATATAGATGAGTTTAGATCTTTTGATCTTTATTTATTTATTTATTTTTTTATTCTATAACTCAGTAATGTGTTTTTTTATATACTCATAACTATAATCTTTTATGTAATCTTCATATCATTTATATTATATAATAGTTGCATTCATGTCTCATTTAGATTCCCTACATGGAGAATCTCTACCTCATAATCCTTTACTATGGCGATACCTTATATAGAGTATCCTTTAGTTATATTATTTCTCATTAGGCATCATTTTATGTGTTTAAAATAAATAAAAGTAGATGCATATCATGTATAAATATTTAAGCACTAAAATATAAATATGCATAAAATATTAATAATTTATTGATCCTAGGGGTAATCAGTAGACATGCATGTAAACTAGTGGATTATTTTTTTAATGGATTTAATACCTATATGAATTATGTTTCTTCATAGGGAAATTTATTACATACATTTGATTCTTAAACTATTATTTTCAAGTGGGGAAAGGGGATATAGACTACACCTATTATGCAATTATTTTAAAATGACATTTTCTTTGTATAAATCTTTTTTGTAAATAGATGTTTAACCTAAGTACTATTTTTTTCTTTCTATTTTTCATTATATGAAATCTTTAACCTGATAAAAATATTTAAAAGTAATAATAAAGAGTAAATTTTTTATTAAAAAAATGATTTGCCGCTTTTATTTGCTTAGGTCAAATTACTTATTCAATCATTAGCATGTAACCAGAGTTATTTCAAGTAAACGGATCGAACCAGTCATTAACCTGAGATAGGGAAAATAAATTATGAGTTAGATAGGGAAAACTTACTGGGGGGTTATATTATCTCACATTTTATGTCCGAACATATTTAATTTTTTTTTTTATGATATATAACTGTGATCATTTTATTTACACACTCTCTTGGGAAAGAAAAGGGAGGGTCAACAATACATTTCTTTGCTGGGGGTGGCATGAAAGGCTAAATAAAAATATTTTAGTACTTTTAAAGGTGTGTAAATTAAAAGAGTGACCACCGTTTAGTTAATAGGACTGATGTGGGATGATGTAACAGGGAAGATTCCGATTGACCTCATTTTTTTAGGTTGTATCTCCTTCCTCTAATAATTTGTTTGGGATATTTGCTTTTCATATTTAACCATCGATATCGCAGAGGGATTATTATCGTTATTTCACTTCATTACATACATCACTTTCATGTTCGGTGCATATGTGGGTTGAAAGATTTATAAGACTGTAAAGGGTGGAATGGGTGGACCGATACAATATATAATCTAAATCAACCTCCCAAACATTGTTTTATCAGCAACATCTGTGAATAAGAATAAAGTCTAAACTTTATCAGCTAGTGATTCACATTGGGATATATATATAAATTTATTAGTCCATAAAGATAGATTTCCACCTTTATTGATTAAAGGAGGTTGCTTTGATAGATTGTTGATTTCAAATAATATTGGGTATTGTTTAAGTGTTGACTGCTTTCATTTATATATATATTATAATAGTAACTTCCAGTTATTACTATTGGCCTAACGTGCTTTTATTTCTTATGAAATTATTTATAAATATAAAATTTATTTGACTATTTTATTATGTATACATATATATACTATTTATATATATGTGAACTTTAAACAATACATACATTAATGTCAAGCTTTTGAGTAAAATGCCAGATTTAACGTAGAGAAATAAATGATTATATATATATTATTATTATTGAATCTTAATATATATTGAACAATTAATATTTAAATTAAGCATGAACTTGTAACAAAACACAAGGAGATTTATTCATTCTCTTGTTATTAAAGAGAAGAAAAGAAAATCATTTCTCTTTAAATAACTTTTTCTTTTATAAATATTACTGTTTAATGTTTGGAATTTAAATATTAACTTTTCCAAATTAAGATAATCTATGGATTAAAAAATCTATAAGGAAAATATTTAAATTTTCTATTAAATCTTAAAAGGAATAGCAATATAAAAAGAAAAGAACATTTATTTGAGTTTTGGAAACTACGTTATTCTAACACTTCATTATTTTTTTAAATATATATAAATTTAAGATAATTATATATATTAAGGATAAAACAATGTGCAGTGAGTAGTATAATTATTATATGATAAAAGGTTTCGAAACCATCTTACATGTTATTTTGAAATATTAATAGAACATCTAATGATAATAGAAAAATGGAGATTAAGAACATCATCATTCGAAGAATATTTACTTTATATTATATCAATCAAGTCATTGGATATTATTAACAGTTTATCAATTAAGGATAAATAAATCATCATTATTCCAATGGATAATAATATACTTCGTAAAAGATCTTCATTAGGATTATGAACTTATAGACTTAAATATCTACTCTCAACTCTGGAAAATAAGTTTTCTTTATTATTTATTATATATATATTATAATAATAGCTTGTTTTTATTATTATTATTATTATTATTATTATTATTATTATTATTATTATTATTATTATTATTTCAAATTTGGCATCACATCATTATATCTTAATAGGAATATTTATGTTTAATATTAAACATAAATTGAAAGTTTGACATAACTCATCAAAAATTAGATGAAGGATACAAAAATGGTCACTATTTAACAGATATTTAAAATAAGTTTATTATATATATAATATAATAAACATTATATGTATTTTATTTATTATAAATGCATATAATATATAAGTTGTACAATTGTAAATAGTACTTATATATTAATAATTATAAAATAATGGAATAAAGATTGTAAATAAATTAATATTATATAAATGATTAATTTTTGAATCTAGATATTGTTTTATATATCTGTTAATTTAAATTATATTCTTTAATTATAGTTTATCATAACACAGAATTTTATCATAGCGTATTAAATAGGAATATTATTTATTAATATTTTATTATGGTAGAATTCATTCTTATTTATTTATTAATATTTTATTTATCTTTTACATTATATTTTTTATTGTTTATTAAATATTGAGTTATTAACTGGATCTCTTTGTCTAATCATTATTAAATTATATTATATATATGTTAGTATTATAAATATCATATGAATATCAATTATTAGTTAATGCTTATATAAAGGCATATTATATAATGACTTGTTTTGAAATTATCCCTGAAAAGAGCTAATTGCAAATTCTCCATGAGTTTGAATATCGTGGCATAATGGTGACTGAAAGAGGGATGAAAGATGGATGAACTAGTCTAAATTATATTAAAACTTATTTAAAAATTATTGAGCTAGCATAATAAAGATAGATATAATCATGGACTTAGTATTTCATCGATTCATTTCTAGCATTCTACCTGAAGACCCAAAGTCCGATTGTAGTGAAATGCATATCCTCTTTCTAGGGAATTTAATCATCCCGTTATATTTAACAAGACCAACTTAGACTTTAAATATAATCCATTCCATTATATTTGGTGAATCCAACTGCGAAGTATTAAATTAATGATTTCCAAGCATTAAATATAATCGATTCTGTTATATTTGATGCATCAACTGGGATGATTAAATGCTGTTCCGTTATATTTGGTGCCTCAACTAGGGCTATCAAATATGCTGTTCCATTATATTTGGCATGCAACGTTTTAGGCATTGAACATTTAAGTTCATCACAGGTATAAATTATATACTGTTACATATTTAGCATATCAACTGGGGCTTTGAATCAATGATTCTATATTATTACATATAGTAAGAAAGTCATGGATAGATTAATTGATGATTCTTAGTAACAAGTATGTTTTATGGAGATTCATATGGTATTTATGATTTCAAGATTAATATAAAAAAGATGATAATATATGTAATATGATTTAGAGAGATCAATATTTAAATAACTAATTATTAAATTATGTTTTAAATATGAGTTAAGAGGGATAAAGTTTTTATATAAATATAGGCGTTTTAAAAAATATATACATATATCATTACAATATCATAAGTATATATAAATAGCATGAAGTGGTAAAGAACTTTATGATATAATATTTTGGTTATAAAAATATATAAACTTGTGTAAAATTTGAATTAAGTTTAAATTTATTATGCTTCGAAGTGGGGGAATGTTTTCTAATAAAGATAATGAATGTTCTAGTCAAATGCAAGATGATTTGCAAAGTGAACTAAGTGATGATATTAATATTATACAACAATCATCATTAGTACAAGCACCTGGGGGTTCTACAACCATAATTGAATACCCTCAACAAGCACAGAGTTTAGATCAAGTATTATCTCAAACACCAAATATAGTTGATGAAGATTTAAATCAATCATCTACAATTGGGATTAATCAATCATTTAATGTTGATACAATTAAGCAAATGTTACAAATGTTTACGAATAAATTAGATGATAATATGAATAAAAAATTAGATGATTTAAAAAGTGATTTGAATAAAAAAATGGATGATAATAGTACTAATTTTAGAAGTGACATGTGTAACTTAAAAAGTGATTTGAATCAAAAATTGGATGATAATAGTAAAAAATTAGATAGTTTAAAAAATGATTTGAAGGTTAAATGACAGGAATTTAAAATAAATTATCTACTAAAATGGAACAACTAAATTTGAATGTGGATAATGTTCAAAGAGATAACATAGAAATTAAACAAGCATTAAATGACCTAAAGAATGAAATTGATGAAAATAATTCAAAATGTCAACAACGGTTTAGTGAGTTCCAAAATGACATCATAGATAGATTAAATGTTAAATGTGATGAAATGTATAAAAATCAAGGAATTTTTAGAAATGAAATAAAGGAAGAACAAAATAAAATACGGAATGAAATCCAAGAAGATAGACAATGAACACACACAAGAATAGATCAACTCTCTACTAAACATAATAATGAGATAGAATCCCAGAATAATGTATTAGAGACTATTGACCATCAACTTAAAACTTTAGAGAATAAAATGAATTCAATAGAAATTAATACAAATAAAGATAAAAATGTATTGGAAAAATTAAGGGAAGATACTACTGAAACTTGGAATAGAGTTAATAAAATAAAAGAATCAACTGATAGTAGATTTTTAATTATTGAAACACAAATATGTAAAAAAACACCAACTATAGAAATGCATCAGGTTGAAAATAATGTAAATACTTATAGTAGTAATCAAGAACAAAATCATGGTGAAAATCATTTGGAGGTCATTCAAAAAGATCCACAACAAGTAATTGATTCTTGTGATAGATCAAATTTTCAGTATCATATAATGCCTGAAGTTGAAAATTATCCTAGTAATTTTGAATTAGAAGGGTTAAACTTAAATACTTGTAGGATTAATCATGAAAATCAAACATCAACTTCTCAGTTGAATGTTTTAGAAAAACAAAAGGTATATAATCATTCAATACCAAGTAGTACAATTAACCAATTTGTTAGGTTAAAAATCTCCTATAGAACATATTAGAAGCCTTGATCTTTATTTTTCCATTAACCATAATTTATCAGAAGGAGAAAAAGTGATCATTGCATATAGTCACTTACAAGGAGATGCATTAATGTGGTGGGAGTCTTTATCACAAACTCCATCTACTTATATGGAATACCAAAAATTATTAATTAAAAATTTTTGGAATAGGGATAGACAAGAGGCTTTATTGTACCAAATATTCCAAGATAAGTATAAGCAGACACCTGGAGAAACCTTGACCAAATTCTTTCGCCGTCAAATAACAAAGTTAAGAACACTTAATACCTATCATTTAAGTGAAGGCGAAATGATTAGAATAATAAAAAGAAATTTACCACTTAAAATAGAACAATCATTATTGTGTACCAATATAACAAAAATAGAACAAATAGTAGAACTTTTAAATAGTATTGATATGAATCAAACTAATTTATCAATTAGATTACCTGATAAAAAAAAGGAGGAAGCTTCAATCAATACAATATTTTATAATAGAAGGAAAAATAATAAAGATACCAATCATTGGAAGGGAAAAACATCTCAAAGGAATATACCTTATGACCCCTCTCCCAAAATAAATCGTGATAATTTAAATAAAATAAAAATAACTTCTTCTAATAATCCAAGAAATTCTCCAAAACCGGGATGTAGTAAAAATATACCCACAGTTTCACATAAAACAAACTAAAAGGGTACTTGAGGAAATGTTCCTCACCTCAAGAAACCACAATGAGGAACTTGAATCAAACTTTTACATGAGAAATCACTAACATGATGTGTTCATGGGAAGATAAAACACCAAATTTTGTTTTACAAAGTTGCCCTATGATAAAGGTTTTGTTTGAGAGCTTGCTGGTTAAGGCATTATTAGATTCTGGTAGCCAAATTTCAGTGATATCAGAGAAATTTTACCAAAAGATTTTAGCAATAAATCCTAATATCAAAATTTTACCACTGAAATCTATGCAGGTTACCATGGCTAACAGCAGAAAAGCTAAATTAATCCAAAAACAAATTTGGATTGAGATTAAAATTGGCCAAACAACTCTCTATCATGTATTTTTAATTTTGAATGGTTTGATTCACAATGTTATTTTAGGGGCAGACTTCCTACATTTGAACACTTGTGTAATTGATTTCTGTAATAAAACAGTTAAAATTAATGATGAAGTCTTGGAGATGACATTGCTTCCAAGATATGATCTAATTGAAGTTGACTGTATAACATCTAGCATTCCAGAAACACTCTTAGAGAGTAAACTCGCAGAATCCAACTTGCTTGGAAGTGATGATATATTGAAATTACGATTTGTTATAAGAGAATTTAATTCTATTTTTTCAGACATACCAGGAGTGATAAAGGGATTCCAACAGAGAATTAAATTAATTCATGATCAACCATTTCAATCCAAATCATATCCTATTCCATACCAATATCGGGAAGATATATCTAAGCAAATTAACAAAATGCTGGATTGGGAAATCATTTCCAAATGCTCTTCACCTTACTGTAATCCAGTAGTAACTGTGAAGAAGAAAGATGGGTCGATGAGATTTTGTTTAGATGCTAGACAACTAAACAAAATTACTGTGCCAGTCAGAAATATACCACTTCCCATACACAAATTATTTGTGAGATTTGGAAATAAGAAGGTATTTTTTACTTTCGATTTAACCTCCAGCTATTGGCAGATTGAACTTCATCCAGAAGATCGCCAATATACTGCTTTCCGTTATGAGGGTTTTACATACCAATTTAATAGGATGCCATTTGGATTGATAAATAGTGGTGCAGGTCTAATTAGGTGTTTGGATAAGACTTTATCTCCTGAGGTAAAACAAATCATAATTATTTATGTGGATGATGTAATTATTGCATCTACCACAATTGAAGAACACCTTCAACATTTATCTATATTTTTTAAAGAGTGTTTTCTGAAAGGTATAAAAATTAACTTCAAGAAGAGTACTTTAGTTTCCAACCAAGTAGTCTTCTTAGGTCATATTGTTGGTTGCAATGGGATAAGACCTCATCCAGAGAAGATCTCTGCCATTCAAAACTTTCCTAAACCATCTACTCGAAAACAAATTAGATCATTTTTAGGCCTATGTAATTTTTACAACCATTTCTATCAGAAGTTCTCAGACCACATGGAACCATTGCTAAAATTGATTAGAAAAGATGAACGTTGGAAATGGACTGAAGAACAAGACCGTGCATTTGAGAATATTAAAACAGGGTTTTTAAAGTTAACTATGTTAGCTTTCCCTGATTTTAATAAACCATTTATTGTCCAAACAGATAGTAGTGGTTTTGGATTAGGGGTAACACTGTCCCAAATCCAAGAGGATGGCCAACCAGGTGTCCTCTACTTTATTAGCCGGCTCTTGAAAGGTCCAGAAATAAATTACATGGTTACAGAGAAGGAAGCACTAGCAATAGTCTGGGCTTTCCAAAAATTTTGACAAATGCTACTCGGATCAGAGGTGATAGTGATCACTGATCACAAAAGCCTTGAATTCCTAAACAAAAATATCTTAACAAAAATCCACCTATTTGATGGAGTTTACTGTTACAGGAATTTAATTACACTGTGCATTATTGCAAAGGATCCGAGAATGTTGTGGCTGATGTGCTTAGTCGAAATCCATGTAGGTCAGAACAAAATCATTTAATGGTAGACAATGCCTACATTACAAATGTCAATGTGATGGCTGATAGTAATGTAGAGAACGAGTTGGAAAACTTACCTGAGATACAATTTAATGACCCAGAATTAAACCCAATTATAAAAGTTTTATTAGGGGAGGAAGTTTTGAATGCACCTAAAGATCTTAACTGTTTTAAATTAGAACAACAGGTCTTACTATATAAAATGAATGATAACGTTGATGAGTGGAGGACAATAATACCAAAGTCTTTACATGACCCACTCATAAAATATGTACACTGTCTATATGGGCATTATGGTGCTCACAAGACAGAACATACCCTTAAGAATTGGTTTTACTGGCCAAAAATGTATAGAGACATCTTGAGATCACTCCAAGATTGTCTAATTTGCTTAAGAGCTAAGTCAGTAAACCAAAATTATACTAATTCAATTAAATCTATCATTCTAGAAAGACCAAACGAGATCCTAGCAATTGACTATTATGGGCCTTTGCCTCCATTTAATAAACAAAAATATTTATTAGTCACTTATGATCTCTTTTCCAAATATGTTGCTGCTTACCCAATACCTCAAGCCAATACTAAACATACAATTAAAGTATTGAGTACTCTTCAATTTCCAATGATAGGAAAGCCTAAAACCATACTAACTGATCATGGTACACCTTTTCTATCTAAGGAATGGAAGAAATGGGTAGATATATCAAAAATAAAACATGTGCTAATCTCTATTAGGAATCCACAATCAAACCCATGCGAACGTATTATGCAGGAGCTTGGACATTTGTTTAGAACCTATTTAGAAGAAGAGCATAAAGGTTGGGTAAAGCAGACAAAACATGTAGTAGATTATATCAATTGGAGCTTAAATGAATCTACTGGATTCTCACCCATACGACTACACTTTCATCAAACTATACCTATACAATTTAAAAAATATAAACCTATATTTAATGAACCCAAAATAAATGAAGAAAAAGACATTTTACAAGCTCATAAACAACTTGTTAAAATGGCAGGTAATAGAAGTCGGAATAAAAAAAAATGTATTTATGAATTTAAAGTTGGAGATAGAGTATTGATAAAGACTTTCCATCCCAGTAAACCATTAGAGAATAAATATCATAAATTCTACAACACATATGAAGGACCTTATACTATCGTTAAAAGGGCAGGTCCAAATGCATTTTGGATTAACCAAGAAGGAGAGATTCGTGGTACGTATAATTCACAAATTTTAAAACCTTATTTTGGCTGTTTATAATGTTATATAAAGAAATAAGGTGAATATCAAGATAAGAATTGGGCAGTGTAAACCATACGGTTGTATAAAAAATAATAATAGTGATCAATGTAAAAGAAAATATATAATTAAGAACATTAGCTTTGGTGAGGGTATTCTTTAATGCCTTGAAATAAGTAAAAACAATAGAGTCAATTCATATTAATAAATGGATACTCTAGTATTTATTTAGTCCTTTTCAAATCCATAAGTCTTAAAGAAGCAGGAATAAGGCTAGTAAATATATTTATGTTGTCCAAGAAGGAAACACATTATTTTATTTATTTATTTTTTTAATTTTTTTTTTAAATTTTAACCATCAAAGTCCTTAATTTTTTTTGATCATTATCAAAAGAATAATATAGCCCAAGTATAAGGAAAGATAAAACAGTTAAAAAAATATTCAACCCTTCATAAAATCCAAGTATAAATCTAATTAAATTATAAGAACATATTAAAATATTTGTAAGTATTTAAAATTTTAACTTAAATTAAAATTTTAATTTTCGAAGGGAAGGGGAAATATAATAGTAACTTCCAGTTATTATTATTGGCCTAACATGCTTTTATCTCTTATGAAATTATTTATAAATATAAAATTTATTTGACTATTTTATTATGTATACATATATATACTATTTATATATATGTGAACTTTAAACAATACATACATTAATGTCAAGCTTTTGAGTAAAATGCCAGATTTGAAGTAGAGAAATAAATGAGTATATATATATTATTAAATCTTAATATATATTGAACAATTAATATTTAAATTAAGCATGAACTTGTAACAAAACACGAGGAGATTTATTCATTCTCTTGTTATTAAAGAGAAGAAAAGAAAATCATTTCTCTTTAAATAACTTTTTCTTTTATAAATATTACTGTTCAATGTTTGGAATTTAAATATTAACTTTTCCAAATTAAGATAATCTACGGATTAAAAAATCTATAAGGAAAATATTTAAATTTTCTATTAAATCTTAAAAGGAATAGTAATATAAAAAGAAAAGAACATTTATTTGAGTTTTGGAAACTACGTTATTCTAACACTTCATTATTTTTTTAAATATATATAAATTTAAGATAATTATATATATATATTAAGGATAAAACAATGTGCAGTGAGTAGTATAATTATTATATCGTAAAAGGTTTCGAAACCATCTTACATGTTATTTTGAAATATTAATTGGAAAGAACATCTAATGATAATAGAAAAATGGAGATTAAGAACATCATCATTCGAAGAATATTTACTTTATATTATATCAATCAAGTCATTGGATATTATTAACAGTTTATCAATTAAGGATAAATAAATCATCATTATTCCAATGGATAAATATACTTCGTAAAAGATCTTCATTAGGATTATGAACTATAGACTTAAATATCTACTCTCAACTCTGGAAAATAAGTTTTCTTTATTATTTATTTATATATATATTATAATAATACTTATATTATTATTATTATTATTATTATTATTATTATTATTATTATTATTATTATTATTATTATTATTATTATTATTATTATTATTATTATTATTATTATTATTATTATTATTATTATTATTATTATTATTATTATTATTATTATTATTATTATTATTATTATTATTATTATTATTATTATTATTATTTCAAATTTGGCATCACATCATTATATCTTAATAGGAATATTTATGTTTAATATTAAACATAAATTGAAAGTTTGACATAACTCATCAAAAATTAGATGAAGGATACAAAAATGGTCACTATTTAACAGATATTTAAAATAAGTTTATTATATATATAATATAATAAACATTATATGTATTTTATTTATTATAAATGCATATAATATATAAGTTGTACAATTGTAAATAGTACTTATATATTAATAATTATAAAATAATGGAATAAAGATTGTAAATAAATTAATATTATATAAATGATTAATTTTTGAATCTAGATATTGTTTTATATATCTGTTAATTTAAATTATATTCTTTAATTATAGTTTATCATAATACAGAATTTTATCATAGCATAGGAATATTATTTATTAATATTTTATTATGGTAGAATTCATTCTTATTTATTTATTAATATTTTATTTATCTTTTACATTATATTTTTATTGTTTATTAAATATTGAGTTATCGACTGGATCTCTTTGTCTAATCATTATTAAATTATATTATATATATATATGTTAGTATTATAAATATCATATGAATATTAATTATTAGTTAATGCTTATATAAAGGCATATTATATAATGAATTGTTTTGAAATTATCCCTGAAAAGAGCTAATTGCAAATTCTCCATGAGTTTGAATATCGTGGCATAACGGTGACTGAAAGAGGGATAAAACATGGATGAACTAGTCTAAATTATATTAAAACTTATTTAAAAATTATTGAGCTAGCATAATAAAGATAGATATAATCATGGACTTAGTATTTCATCGATTTATTTCTAGCATTCTACCTGAAGACCCAAAGTCCAATTGTAGTGAAATGCATATCCTCTTTCTAGGGAATTTAATCATCCCATTATATTTAACAAGACCAACTTAGACTTTAAATATAATCCATTCCATTATATTTGGTGAATCCAACTGCGAAGTATTAAATTAATGATTTCCAAGCATTAAATATAATCGATTCTGTTATATTTGACGCATCAACTGGGATGATTAAATGCCGTTCCGTTATATTTGGTGCCTCAACTAGGCCTATCAAATATGCTGTTCCATTATAATATATTGTACCAATCAAAACATGTTAATCCATCTAACAGGAGCTGGAACTCAAAAAAATGTACTTCAACCAGTCAAGCCTGATATTTAGGTCAGGGATGAACCTGAATTCAAATCCACTCCATAAGCCCCAGATCAAACACTTAATGAATAATGTATAATGATGTCACAAGAGAATTTATTTTTAAATCCAGCCCACTAGCATATGCATATACATATGTGTATGTGTGGAAGTGGAGAAACAGGAATTCAAACTATTCAGACAAGTTAAATAATAAAAAAATTAGTTTAATACAATAACAAATTATATACATTATGAATTAATTGCATACATTAGTATGTGCATGATGAGAAAATGGTCTACCAAACAATAGATAATTATATATTGTCATTCACGCTATTATTTCTCATATTTTTGTTTATTATGTAACAGACCGAAAAATGTAACGGCAGTCTACAGGGTGTGAGATTTAATTAATCGAGGCCCCAAATGTTTGGGTCGCCAAAATATGTAATGGCCCAAAAAATACTATCAACAGTCCTTTAAGAATGAATTATATATTTAGGTTATATATTCATCCATATCTCTAAAGATCTGACAGATACTGACAGCCAAAAGAATGATTAGCATTTCAGTTACAATGTTCCATGAACACTCAGATGATCATCACATTTCAGTCTCTCTAAGCTACTACAACCCATAATAGTTTTCTGCAAACACTATTGCACTGCCCTGCTTACATCTAAGTCTTAGGGGCTATTATTATAAAATATTGCCTTGCTCATATCTGGGAGTCTTAGAGACAAATATTATACATATATCAAAAAGAACTATACCTTACTCTCTCTGGAGTCTTAAAGGTAAAATCATGGCAGGAATACTGTTAACTGCTTCATGATAAATAGTTACTAACATGATAATTTGGGTTGGAGCAATGAATGAAATCAATCAGTCACAAGTGACATGAATACATCACATCCTCAAGACAATGATAAAAATTCCCCATCCAACATCAATACTTGCAACAGAACCAACCAAACTTCAGCAATCAAATATCCAATCCAACTCTAAAAACTATAGATTTTCTACAACAAAATATGTAACTGACTGTAAAACCCTTTAGGATGGTACACCCAGAGCCTTCTCTACTTACAGGTCCTTTTACTACTCGGGGTTCTAACTCAGTGTAGACATTTGCCTTTAACTCTGCTCAAGGATGGAATTAAATAGGATGGCAATAATATGACCTCTATATAGATCCTTAATGGCTATTGCTAATAATATATTTAAAAATCTGTATATATGTATAATAGCTATTCTGGTGAGTGAAGTATGAATGATGCTTGACAATCTAGAGACCAGAGAAACAAAGATTTTAACTTCAAACAACAAATATTTATTAACAGATCATGCTTAAAGTTATAATATTTATAAATCAACAAAATATATACATGGTTATTATAAAATAATAATTTATCTCTACAACAATAAGACTAGCTGTAATTTAAATATTAAAATTTGAGTTGAAATAAAAATTATAAAATTATAGTGCATAATTTACAATAATGCATCAATTATTTTAAATATGAAATTATATTATTAGATGTACGATTATCATTTTGTTTGTCCTTTAAATGTATCTTAAGGTTATGTCCATGAATTGCTAATTTGTGTTTTGTATAGTTCATTCATAAACAGTTATTCATTTAAACAAGAAAATGTTATATATATTTACTTATTAATTAGTTTGATTTTAATATATTAATTGTCTAATAAATGTAAATATTTAAAATCTTACCTTTTGTTTTAGTCATTGTCCAGTTTAATTTAAGCATTCAATTATGCTAATATTTTATTTACAAACATATATAATATATTTATGTATACTTTGAGTTGTGTATTTCTCTCACCCTATAAAAATCTAAACAAATGGGTTCTTTTTTAAAAAAAATGTTTGCTACAAATGAATAAAAGGGTGAGAAAAATTCATAACTCAACTCTCAGTATACATTTAAAAAAAATATTTAAAGCATAAAATTTAATGAAATTTCAGAATTCCTTAAAACAATAGCAAGTTAAATTTTCAAGAGCAGCTTCTGTATTCTTAGCAGATAATGTCTTTCTTTTATTCACATATATTAAATCATGTTAAACATTCTAAGCATTAACAATTCCCATGACAAAATTGAATTCCTGGGCATTTGATTTTAAAGCCATGCATTTCCATTCCATCTCCAGATCTTTCCACGTTGATTTAAACATTAAATATACCAATGAATATGATCCTCCATCACAAGCCAATGACACCAAGAGGATAGAAAAATCCCCTGATACTTAATTAGCAAAAGTGCATTGTTAGATATTATTTACACACATATAAATTATTAAATATAAATCTTTTTCCAAGGCTTGCATTATAATATAAAACAAACACTATTTCTATGCAGTTTTTATTTATATATATATGAGATGCATGATAAAGATTTTACTTTAAAAGTAATAAAAATTAGCATTAATAAAGTTCTATTTCATCATTAGTTGATTTTATTTTATTCAAGAAACATTTTATAGCAATTTTATTTTTTTGACAACGATAAATAACTATGAAGTTCTTAGCATTTATTTGAATGAACGAAAGTTTATCAATTAAACAATGTCTTTTTTTACACTTATCAATAATAAAATTCCAAATATTAAACAGTTTATTTTTAATAACGAAAGGAAATCATAATATAATAATTAAAATATTCTTATCTATAACATACTATAACATACACGTACTTCATTTTTAACAAAAATCAACAACAACTAACCAAAAAAAAAAAAAAAAAACCTGTTCCAAAATCAACAAAGGTTTACTCTTTTTTCTCTCTTTTAAACAAAAAAAACGTGGTTACTAAAATTTAATGTCAAATATTTTCTTTATTATTTTTGTCACATCATGATTTAAAATCTACATTCATGTATAAATGTGTATATGTATATATTTTATTTTACATTTAATAAAAAAAAAATTGTTCATTCCTTCATGAATGCATTCTTAGGTTTGTATATATATATATGTGTGTGTATGTCTCCAAATATCTAAAAAAAATATGTTTTAAAAGTTGGCTGCCTATTTAATCTTTATACCTTTTATCCTAAAACATCAGTTATTTATTATTCTTTTTTTTAAGTATTGGGCATCACCTTACAATTAATTAAATGGCATATATTATACATAAACACACATCTTTAGTGGGTACAGTATTAAGATGCCAATCAATTATTAGAAAGAATTTACATAAAATTGCTATTAACACTTTTATATATGGTTCTGAAACAATGACTAACACATTATTTTGGGAAGCATTCTGGGATTCATTACAGATATAATATAAGCTATTTTCACACCATTACGGTCATGAAAATGAATAAAACACATTTGAAAATTACATTTAATTTTATGACAAAATATTTATTGGAAAAAAAAAACATTTATTTTACAAGACAGAACACTTGATTTTCCCCAAGACATATACTCTTAAATATAGGAACAACAAATTATGATGGTGAAATTATACAATATGACTGAAATAACATTGTAATTAATAAAACTAGTAATGTTTGGCATTATATATATATATATATACTAGCAGTGTGCAATTTTAATATTAGAGCATTAAAACTGGGTCATGAAGCAAAAGAGATAATAAATGGAGAAATTTGCAGTACTGACACCATGGCAAAGAAATAACAGGAAAAGGTCATGCTTCTGGATTAAAAATGAAATCTAAGACCCCCCTTCTTGGGCAGTGCTCATGCCATGGACGTCACCATGTGCAGGCCTTTTATATGAATAAAGGGAATAGATGTAACATGTGCCAGGCATACTGGAATCACCACCTGAGGCCTTTTTATATGAAATAAGTGGTCCTGGAAAGGTCAACTTTCCTCAGGGCAAGGCTTGAGAAGAAATATGTGGGTTTGATCTTGTTGTAACCCCTTGATTAGAAACAGACATATGCATAACTATGAAGATAAGGTCAAATGTCAGTAATGCAGTATGGATAAATGCTTTAACAATAAATGACCCTTGTTTGAATGCTATAATTTAGATAAATAATATGCTATGCCACTATAATATATATATATATATATATATATATATATATATATATATATATATACACAAGATTTTATTTAATAACTGAAATAGCAAAATATACATTAATATTTGACCCCCTCCTTTTTCTGCTATTTAAAATAATTCAATTCCACTTCATAGATTTTATAATAACTGGAATATTTAAGCACTGTATTTGATATTTTCAGAGTATGAAAAATATCAGTAAATCTAGCAGTTATATAGAAAACAAATAATAAGTCACCCTTTCAGAATTGAATAAATAATATTTTAAATGATTTCAGTGCATTAATTAGCTTGAGTTCTGGATTCACCCCAGGTAGAAAATCCAGAGTTAGACAAATAAATTTTTATACTAAAACATAAACAAAATGTTGACTCATAAAACAATCTGGCAAGCATATTAATTAATAATGCATTATGTTTTAAGGGGACATTAATAACCTTAATTCATGGATGTTTACTTAAAAGAAGATTTTAGAAATTCAACTTGTCAGATTGCTTGAGATTGGCATATTAATAATAAGTAAAATAGACATATAAAATTAAGTAATAAAGTCATATAAATAAATGACCATTCCAATATAGGATTAAATTTATAGAAATTATTTAAGAGCAAATTACATTTACATATTAGAAAAAAGGCAAAGTTAAATAATACATGAGAAATCTTGATAGTATGGTTTGAGATTAGTTAGGCTAGTTAGATTTAGTTTCAGTGGTAGTGATTTGAAAATAGTTTACCTTGCATCATTTCAAGAGTCCAATTTAAAATGTTCAGGCATGTGCATAGCAATTGAAAGGATTATAAAGTTCTTAGGTTGCAAGTTCAGCATTTTAAAGTTCTCCATTGGGCTTTTACTTCATTCTACAAAAGCATTATGGGAAGGTAGTGGCAGATGACCTTCACAGGATGGGCTTACTACTTGATCATTATTTTTTAAACTTTCAAACCAGTATGGGTTATGTTCAGTGTGCAGTTCTTTCAATAGTAGCTCATCTGTTGGTGATTTAAAATCAGGCCATTTTATCTTCTGCTCAGGTATTTCTGGAATGTTTTTAATTTGTTAATTCTAGCTCTAAATCTAATCTCTGATATAAAAAAAATCCTTACTTTTTCTTTCTCCATTGTTTTTGAAGATGCAATCGTAAGATAATATCCAAAACTAAATTCAAATCTATTTCTAACAAAAGTATAATCATTAATCTTAATCCCCATTTTATTTTAAGTAAAAACTTTAATTAAAAATTTCTTTCCAAGATTAAAACAATATTATACTTCCAATCCTTTAATTATTTTTGAACAATTAATGGTTGCATCTTTCATCTTGGATTTTATAAAACATAGTTTAATAGGAAAAACAATTTAAAAAAAAAAGTTTTATAAATGACGTATTATAACATATTTTTAAAAAATCAATATTTTGTTAGTGTGTTTGCTCCTCTATATATATTTGAGCCACACCTATTTACTTTAATAAAAAAAAATTAATAATAATTAAAGAGAATTAATAATAATAAATATTGGAAAGTTAAACTTTATAAATTTTAGGCGCACATCTCATATATATATATATATACACGACTAAAGGAGCAGGATGAGATATAAAGTTTGATCATAGGTTAGTAGATAAAACCATGAAGCTCAATCTTAAGTTAAGATTGACTGCTTCAATATATATATATATTGAAACAAGCATGCTGTTTCACATGTGTATGTATTCTAAAATCGATTTTACCCTCCCACCTTAAAAAACAGCAGATGTATAAAAAAGTTGATCTTATATTTTTTCTAGAAAAATATAGCAAAAAATTTAGTTTATAACGTTACAAGAAAATCATTATTTTCTATAATTGAGAAAAGAAAATAATAAAGATAAAACATTATTGATTTTATAGTTTTAATTTAGAATATAATTGAAATTTATCACTCGTATTTATTTAAAGCTGGCATTTATTAAAAAGATTACATTTTTAATTTTTGGAACGATGTTTTCGAATAAAGTGTGATAACAGCTTGAGGCAGTCTTATTAAATTGGAAAACATAGCTTAAATCTTATGCTTTCTTATCTTTGCCATGAAAAGGATTGTCCAATTGTTAAGAAGATAGCAAACCAGGTATATTGGGATAGGCTGCTTAATCAATCCAAGAATGAGCATATATATAGTCGAGTTGCCAGTCAGAGCAGATTTTTAAAAAGTTTTTTCAAAGAGATTTTTAGGAGATCAATAAGTTATTTTTTTTCAGAGATATTTTTCAAGTAGATGTTAAAGAAGAATTTTGAAAAAAAGGTTTAAATTTTAAAAAGATATTAAGAGCAGTTAAAGAACCACTATTAATTATGGGGAAAAAAACAATGTAAGGAAAACATAACAATGGAAGGCTAATGGTAACAGCTTTTCCTCTCCATCTCATGCCATGTTTCTCCAAGATTTGTCTGGATGATCATCATTCAAGGGAATAACACCATTCATCTTAAATAAAATGACCCCTTTTTGAAGGGACAAACTGGATATAAGGAAGGTAACAATTTTATAAATATTTAATAGTTATATGGGTTTATAAAAGACAAACAAAATTATGAATAAAAATAGCTACTTAAAAAAATACGTTTTATTGAAGATAAATTATAAATACTAAAATACCTATAATCAAAATGCATTTTTAATAATGATTAACTTCTCATCTACAGATACATTTGAATTAAAATAAAGTAAAAAATGAATACTTGTAATGATTTTATATTTTTTTCAATATGTATATGTGTTTATAAAAGATAAAACAAAACACCTTTCTTTAAAAAAAAAGGAGAAAATTAAAATAAATTTAGCTATGGAAATACGTTTATTAAAGTTAAATTATAAATACTAAAATACCTATAATCAAAATGCATTTTTAATAAGGAGTGTCTTCTCATCTACAGATACATTTGAATTAAAGTAAAGTAAAAATGAATACTTATAATGATTGATATTATTGATTTATAAATAAATATACCCAGAAAAGTCAAAAATACTGAGCTATTACATATAACTCTCACTGGCTAATAAATAAATGCAGCTGCTGATCAACTTATACGAAGAGATATACATCTGTGGCAGACCAAATAATAATGGTTATGCTATATCAATAAATAAAAATTACAAATGCTTACAGGCATATAAATGCTTACCTGCATATTGGTATTATGTGAAGAAAGTAATGAAACTTATGCATATAGATGCACATTTACACTGGCTGGACTACGAATAGTCCACAAACCAAGAATTGTTCACATTACCTGTTTTGATAAATATAAATAAAATAATAAAATACTATATGGATTATAAATGCTTACCTGCATATTGGTATTTTGTGAAGAAAGTAATGAAACTTATGCACATGGATGCACATTTACACTGACTGGACTATGAATAGTTGACAAACCAAGAATTGTTCACATTCCCTGTTTGATAAATAAAATAAAATAATGAAGTACTATAAAAATTACAAATGCTTACATGAATTTCGATTGTATACAAGGAAAATAATGAAACTTATGAGCACCAATGTACGTTGATACTTGACTGAATTATAGAAATCTTACAGATCTGGAATAGCTCATCTTACCTATTTACCTACCTAAAAGGGATGTACAGATATGGAATAAAGAGTGGAAAAATATTCATGCAGTATTGATAGACATCTACTAAATAAAAGACCCTTTGAATTTTTTACCTAAGAGATTAAAATGAGCCTTCATTCGAAATGAAGGACAAACTTTATTAGAATGACTTGTAAATGAACTATTGATCAACAAACTGCTTCTAACCTTTTCATAAATGAACTGAAAATGACTCATCACATGGATATGAATGAACTTTGTTAGAAGGACTTGCAAAGGAATTTGTTAAATAAAATTGTTGTTACCTAAAATTAATTTTAGTTATCCAGTTGTTCAATTCTATTTTTTTTTGTTATTGCATCACTCATCATTTAGTGCACTTGTTCATGAGAATCTCATGCCTCCTGAGCTATGTATTGTATAACTAGACCTAAGTAAGTCAGGTTGTAGTGAGATGGAGCTCTAGTGGCATTGTTTGGAAAACCAAACATAGAAATGTCTAGATGCTTCCAGTCTCTATGGTGCTACATTCTCTGATGAGCAGGAAATATTGTTGTAGGGGGAGTTAACATCTGTATTGGGGAATGCCAATCGATAGTTTCTTCCTGCAACATGCCCATCAGGAAATTGTTACCACTGAGGTAATAAAAGCATTGTATGGGTCTGGTTACATTTGTCACCCTACTGTGAGGCCTTATCTAGCTAGCCTATCCATAGGCATAAGCAGATCATGATTCTGTGATATGAGCAGTGCATATGATGCAGTGATGTGATTTATTCAAAAAGGAGTGGAAAAATAAAATTTTAAAAGAAAAACAACATAAAAATGAATGGCATAAATGGTAGATAAAGAATAAAACAGGCATAACAAACACTTGGAGTTAAGTCATAATATGGATGGAGAGAGAAGCTTACTAAGCCAGACAATAGAAAAAAAATGGTGAACATAGAAACTCAGGAAACAGAAAAGATAGCCATGTTAAGGCAACTATTCGATATGGTGAAAGAACAAATTAAAAAAGAGTGTAGAGAAAGAGAAGAAGATTGTAGACAAAGAGATAAAGAAAGAGAAGAAGATTGTAGACAAAGAGATAAAGAAAGAGAAGAAGATTGTAGACAAAGAGATAAAGAAAGAGAAGAAGATTGTAGACAAAGAGATAAAGAAAGAGAAGAAAACTGTAAACGAAGAGAAGAAGATTGTAGACAAAGAGATAAAGAGAAGAAGATTGTAGACAAAGAGATAAAGAGAAGAAGATTGTAGACATAGAGATAAAGAAAGAGAAGAAAACCATAAACAAAGAGAAAAAGAGCGTAGACAAAGAGATAAGCAAAGAGAAGAAGAGCATAGACAAAGAGATGAACAAAGAGAAGAGTATAAAAAACAAATCAGAGAAATAATTGAAATCCAAAATGAAAAGTTCAACCAGTTAATAAAAGAAATAACTCAGTCTAAAAAATTGGATGAGGAAGAAACTTTGGAATTTCCAACCAAAGATATTTTAAAGGAATCACAAATTGAATATCCTATTACTGATGAAGCAAAATTTGAGATTGTTAAAAAGGAAGAAATTGAAATTACAAAGGGTGATCTTGAAATTGTCAGTCCACCTTCAGAAAAACTTCTGATTGCGGAATATATCTCTAAAATTGAAAAAAAAAGAAACAGTATATATGGAAGCTGAGACTGAAATAGTATCAAACACAGTAAAAGAGTTTCAAATGGATGAAAATGAATCTAATAAAGCAAAATTAAAATCTTCTGATCTTCAAGAAGAGAAAAAACAAAAATGAACATAATCAAAAACTTAATTCTCATATAACTAAGGAACTGTCCAATATAGAAGAAAATATTTCAGGAAAATTGTCTGATATATGCTATGAAATAGTAACAGAGGTAGAGAAAGAAACCATAAATTGGAAAGAAAAGTGTGTTAGTCCTCAGCCATATATAAAAATTATAAACAAAAGCTCAATAAACTCAAATCAGAAATTGAGTACAGAAAAAAAATATAAAGACAGTTATTAAAAATATACTTGCTGACGCAGGAAAAGACACCAAAAAGGAATCTGAAAACTCAGAATTTATAAGTGTGAAAAAAATTAAGCAACAAGAAACTTTTATAAATACAAAAAAAATAATTACTATGGCAGAAGAACCATTTAAAAATAAACTTTTATGTATTTCTAAAAATGAAGTACCACCATGGAAGAGGAACAGAAGAAAATCCACAGATGGTGTTCATGGTCCATATTGTACCCGTGTAGTTAGAAGATCAAACAGTAACAAGGATCTCCAAAGAAAATACGGAAGTGAAGAAGCAAGCCACCACAGTGATGTTGAGCATGAGAAACTCCCAACAAAAGATGATCCAGAAGTGTGTCACCTCATAATACAGAAGAGTATTATAGGAGAACTGATCATGATCCTCGGTCTCCTAAATCGGGTTGTAGTTATAATTCAGAACAATAAAATAGAGTCAGCTGATGAAAGAATTTTGTGAGTGAAATGTAGTGATGCATGAATTTGTGTTTTTCATGTTGAGGTGGGTGGATGATTGAGCAGGGCTGCTTGGATGCATTGTGTTATGATGCTCCGAAGTATATGCTCAGCACTATCCAGACCTGGATGTTGAGCTCTGAGAGTAGTCCAGCAGTATGTATATATAGGCCTCATGTATAGGCCTTGGTCTCATGAATAGACCAAATGAATAAGTCCTTAAGACTCACAGAAGTTGAGCAGGGTTGGCTGAGTGCCAAATTGTGTTTTTTTCTGGCTCCTGCTCTTTGTTGGATGATCCTTCTAGGTACAAGAGAGGTAGTGCTTAAAAATGAGATATTTTCTCATGACATCATGGGGCAGTGTGTACTAGTAGTTTGTGCTTGGCCATCTACTTATTCTGGCATTGGAGGCTACAGTTCATGTATTCACTTTTCCAGCTCACCTTACCCATTTCATCAGCAAATCTAAAACCAATGGAAATGCAGTAATGAGAAATGATGTGTTTTATTATATGGAATAAAATTGTACTTCCAGGTGATTTCATCCCAAAATTTGGTGGTGGTAATGAAACAAGCATGCTGTTTCACATGTGTATGTATTCTAAAATCTATTTTACCCTCCCACCTTAAAAAACAGCAGATATATAAAAAAGTCGATCTTATATTTTTTCTAGAAAAATATAGCAAAAAGTTTAGTTTATGATGTTACAAGAAAATCATTATTTTCTATAATTGAGAAAAGAAAATAATAAAGATAAATCATTATTGATTTTATAGTTTTAAATTACAATATAATTTAAATATATCACTCGTATTTATTTAAAGCTGGCATTTATTAAAAAGATTACATTTTTAATTTTTGGAACAATGTTTTTGAATAAAGTGTGATAACAGCTTGAGGCAGTCTTATTAAATTGGAAAACATAGCTTAAATCTTATGCTTTCTTATCTTTGCCATGAAAAGGATTGTCCAATTGTTAAGAAGATAGCAAACCAGGTACATTGGGATAGGCTGCTTAATCAATCCAAGAATGAGAATATATATAGTCGAGTTGCAAGTCAGAGTAGATTTTTAAAAAGTTTTTTCAAAGAGATTTTTAGGAGATCAAATAGTTATTTTTTTTCAAAGAGATATTTTTCAAGTAGATGTTAAAGAAGAATTTTGAAAAAAAAAGGTTTAAATTTTAAAAAGATATTAAGAGCAGTTAAAGAACCACTATTAATTATGGGGGAAAAAACATTATTAAGGAAAACATAACAATGGAAGGCTAATGGTAACAGGTTTTCCTCTCCATCTCATGCCATGTTTCTCCAAGATTTGCCTGGATGATCATCATGAAAGGGAATAATGCCATTCAGCTTAAATAAAATGACCCCTTTTTGAAGGAACACACTGAATATAAGGAAGGTAACAATTTTATAAATATTTAATACTTATATGGGTTTATAAAAGACAAACAAAATGTCTTTCTTAGAAGTTAAAAAAAAAAATTATGAATAAAAATAGCTACTTAAAAAAATACGTTTTATTGAAGATAAATTATAAATACTAAAATACCTATAATCAAAATGCATTTTAAATAAGGATTGACTTCTCATCTACAGATACATTTGAATTAAAATAAAGTAAAATATGAATACTTGTGATAATTTTATATTTTTTTCAATATTTATATGTGTTTATAAAAGACAAACAAAACGTCTTTCTTAGAAATTAAAAAAAAAAAATTATGACTAAAAATAGCTACGTAAAAAAATACATTTTATTGAAGATAAATTATAAATAATAAAATACCTATAATCAAAATGCATTTTTAATAAGGAGTGACTTCTCATCTACAGATACATTTGAATTAAAATAAACTAAAAAATGAATACTTATAATGATTGATATTATTGATTTACAAATAAATATACCCAGAAGAGTCAGAAATACTGAGCTATTACATATAACTTTAACTGGCTAATAAATAAATGCAGCTGCTGATCAACTTATATGAAGAGATATACATCTGTGGCAGACCAAATAATAATGGTTATGCTATATCACTAAATAAAAATTACAAATGCTTACAGGCACCTCGATGGTATATAAATAAAATAATGAAATACTATATGGATTATAAATGCTTACCTGCATATTGGTATTATGTGAAGAAAGTAATGAAACTTATGCCCATAGATGCACATTTACACTGGCTGGACTATGAATAGTCCACAAACCAAGAATTGTTCACATTACCTGGTTTGATAAATATAAATAAAATAATGAAAGACTATATGGATTATAAATGCTTACCTGCATATTGGTATTATGTGAAGAAAGTAATGAAACTTATGCACATAGATGGACATTTACACTGACTGGACTATGAATAGTCTGCAAACCAAGAATTATTCACATTACCTGTTTGATAAATAAAATAAAATAATGAAGTACTATAAAAATTACAATTGCTTACATGAATCTTGATTGTATATGAAGAAAATAATGAAACTTATGAGCACCAATGTACGTTGATACTTGACTGAATTATAGAAACCTTACAGATCTGGAATAGCTCATCTTACCTATTTACCTACCTAAAAGGGATGTACAGATATGGAATAAAGAGTGGAAAAATATTTATGCAGTATTGGTAGACATCTACTAGATAAAAGACCCTTTGAATTCTTTACCTAAGATAAATCAAAATGAGCCTTCATTTGAAATGAAGGATGAACTTTATTAGTATGAATTTTCAATGAACTATTGATCAACAAACTGCTTCTAACCTTTTCATAAATGAACTGAAAATGAGTCATCACATGGATATGAAGAAACTTTGTTAGAAGGACTTGCAAATGAATTTGTTAAATAAAATTGTTGTTACCAAAAATTAATTTTAGTTATCCAGTTGTTCAATTCTATTTTTTTTGTTATTGCATCACTCATCATTCATTGCACTTGTTCATGAGAATTTCATGCCTCCTGTTCTATGTCTGGCATAACTAGACCTAGGTAAGTCGGGTTGTAGTGAGTGGAGCTCTAGTGGTGCCGTTTGGAAAACCAAACATAGAAATGTCTAGATGCTTCCAGTCTCTATGGTGCTACATCCTCTGATGAGCAGGAAATATTGTTGTAGGGGGAGTTAACATCTGCATTGGGGAATGCCAATCGATAGTTCCTTCCTGCAACATGCTCATCAGGAAATTGTTACCACTGAGGTAATAAAAGGGTTGTATGGGTCCGGTTACTATATATATATATATATATATATAAGTAAAAGCATTTCAGTAACACTGCCATTCTTCTCCAGTGGTCTGTCATATAGAAACAATGATGGTAAAAACATTATTCATTTTCCAATTGTAGAGCAGTTTTCCATAAAATTTTTCCATCCATATTTTATCTCTATCTAGAAATATATATATATGAGATCACTAGATGAAGCTTACCAATAGCTCTAATCAAGCTTTTATTTTATAACTACTGAAAGAGAAAAAAATTAAAATCTCTATCAGGGTCTTTATTTCCAGACCAATTGGTTTTGAGTTTATGGCTCATCTCAGTGGAGCACTGGGACTCTAGAAACCAGATCTAAAATACTAACTCAAAAGTCAGCTCTTATAAAACACATTTCTATCAATTTGGAAGCATGAATTTATCATACATGTAAATATTTTCAAATCCAGCCCTACAAACCTGATAGCTATATGGGTCTGTAGTATAGTGAAACTGAGCTGAATTCAGATCCATATAGCTATCTGGTTTGTAAGGCTGGATTTGAAGAGACTTACATGTCTGATAAATTCATGCTTTCAAATTGATAGAAACGTGTTTTATAAGTGCTGACTTTTGAGTTAATATTTTAGATCTAGTTTCAAGAGACCCAGCACTCCACTGAGGTGAGTCACAAGCTCGAAACCAATTGGTCTGGAGATAGGGATCCTGATAGAGATGTTAAATTTTTTCTATTTTGGCACTTTTAAAATAAAAGCTTGATTAGAGGTTACGAAATTTATGATGTTTTAATTATATATATATTGTAACGATCAAAAAGAAGTGGGAGATCGAATCTAACCGCAAATTGCACTACATGGGCACCATCTAGGCATTTGAGCCTAGAAAAAATTATAAAGTAGGCAGATACATGCTGTTAAGATTCCACTTTATTTAAATATTCAGATCATTAGCCCAACTCACTAGCTTAGTGGAACAGCAGAGATTATAAAATATAACTTTATATCTTAAATATAAAAAAATAAAAGCCACTGCCATAAATTAACACATAAAAATATTTATTTACGCACATATAAAATCATTCTAATTTGAGGAATAAGTTTAACATTTTAGATTTTTATATTAATCTTTAAATTTACATTTAACTAGATTGCAATAATGAGTTTAATATTTATTTAGTGAGTCGAGTATGAATAAACTATATAGATTGTATTTGAAAAGAAAAATGTTCTATCCCTTATTTCACCTTAGGCCAAAAAGTTTGCAGTCAAACCGGCGCCAGTCCATCTGATACATTTATGTATTCAATGTAGCATGAAAATACGACAACACAAAATACTATACTGTCAAGAATGTACATCTGAACAGTAAGTAGAGTTAGAGAAGACATTGTCTCTCCACCAACAGGAATGCCACATCTGTTGGCAAGTAGAACAATAACCAAAAACTCCATAGGAATGAACTGCGGTTCTTTGCCAACTTACAAACCTATCCATAGGCAAACAGAAGGTGTGTGGCATATATATGCAATCCTGCCCATAGCGGATCTCATACTACATCTACTAATTACACAAATATATCCAATCCATTGAGCTAATTCAACTACAAAATGAATAACCTAAGATTACCCTCCTTTAAACTATCTATAGCTTTACAAATTTATACAGCCATTCACGCCCGACTTAAATTTAACATTTATTATGTTCGCACAGATGATTTTTATAAAATTTGTTTTAAAATGTTGAGTATAGATCGGCTGCACAGATTCCACGGTTAAAAACATTCCAAAATAAACATAACCGATCAAAATACAAAGTCATCGATAATGTCAATTGCATAGGGAATACAAAAAAACCCCAATAGAATTCATCATAAGATGCCGCAGTGACATGATGACTTATATATTCCAATCCACTATGAAACAGCAACATAATTAACCGCTAATGAATCTATGCAACATCTATACCCAACTTTAAATTTCATGCATTTAAATAATTTATACAATAAGTATTAATACAAATAAAAAATAATAAAATGGAAATGATGTTTATCAACACAAAACATATAAATTTAAACATTTTCAATTGATTTTAAACTTAAAAGTCAGATAGAAGTTCATAAGGTTGAATGAAAGTTAATTATTTTTAAATTTTAGAGTTCATGTCAATAGCTTACAGTAGAAGAATCACTGCTCTTGATGTAAATTTCCACAGAGTCTTTATTTGAAAACCCGGTCAGATGTTCCGGAGGTAGCATTAGCTGGTTCATTTTGGTATCACAGTCAGTTCATTTTTAAAATAGAGAGTGTGATATGTGCATTCTATCACGACCCTCAAAAACAAGCTGGAAAAACTGTCAGGAAAACTGTATTTCTCTTTTTATAGTATCCACACAGATTCAACCAACAAAATATCACTAATCCATCCTTTTCATTCGGGTCCGAGCTGAAGCTTGATGCTTCCATTGGTCAAGCTAATTTCTCTTTATTCTTTTATCTTTTTTTCATCTGACTTTTTAATTACACAGCTTTTGGATAATTAATAAACAATCATTTCCATTTACAGATTACAGGAATTAATTAATACCTGTTTTTATTTTTACTTACGTTATTTCTTTATTAAAATATTTTTATATTTAAATCTTGTATTTTTTTATAAAAAAAAATACGTTCAAATATCCTTTTTTTATTTATAAAAAAAAATATTTTTAAAGTTTAGCATCTGTGCGAATATATACGTTTAACAAACATTTTAATTTTAGCGTTTAGTTTTTTTTTTTTAATACCCTTATTTTTCTTTGCGAACTTAAAAGTTTTTATTTAAATTTAATGTAACGACATATTTATATATCGTTACAATATATATATATGCATATATTTCTTGATCAATATGGTCAGTTATATGTTAATTTAATGCAAAAAAGATCCTAAGCCTATTTTAAATTTATTAAAAATTCAAATTTTATTCAAATTGGATTCAAACTCTATTCAAAGAAAGAATGACATATATGCTTCTACTACAAAACAAAAACCTTATACATGCATGTTTATAGACCCTAAAATTATGCTCATCACTGTCTGAAGTATAAAGAGCTCCTGCTAAGACATACAATAATAGTGAACTTTAAAATTGATACTACAGAGGCAATGAGTATGTTTTTATTATTAATTATGCATTTATCTCTATGTATTTATTAAAATTATACATTTACATAAAATATCCATTCATATATTTTTTAGAATGAAAGCAGAGAATGTTATTCTTGCAAAACAGCAAGAAAATGCATTTAAAAAGAGAGTTGAGCAACTTTTGAATTTAAGAAAGACACTTGCTGTACACAATGTAAGTCTGATTTATATTATTAGAAAGGTTTTATTAATTTATGTAGAAAAGCAATTAATTTCATTAAACGTATTTATCAATAAAAATATTTGTATATATTTTTAAAATAAAGATAAATAAACATGTATTTTATATTCATTAGCAGTCACTTGTAAATGAATATGAGAGGAGAAAAAAGAAAAATGCAAATGAAATAAAATAAAAAGAAGACAAAGAAAAAAAACTGAAGATTGGTATCAGAACTGTTATGTGTATTTTAAGAATGAAAATGTAGCATTAAAACACAGACCCAGTTTTACAGTTGGTCATAGATATGAGTGATGGTTGTAGAGATAAATAATAATGATTACTTATTACAAGTGTTAATAGTAATAATTAGTGAATTATTTAAAGAGGATCATCCTGCTTATTCATTTTTCATTCAGTCACATATATAATGCATATAATTTCAAAATTAAAGACTTATGAACAATGATAAAGATATGCAATCAATAATACAACTTTCTGTATAACAAATATTTAATTTTAATACAGGATAATCAAACTCCAATTATTAATTTATCTTCATATTTACTATTTCATATTTGATTTAAATAAAAATGAGATCACAGGAAGTGTTTTCAAAATAAGATTAGATATTTATGTGTGCCAACAAAATTTTATTTTAATGTAAAGTTTTTAAAACATCAGAATATTTTTAAAGCATTCAAACACTCGGTTAATATTTTATTATACGATCTATCTGTGAGAAACATAAATCACGAGAGAACGTAAAATTAATTTTTTATTCATTCATCATGATATATTTCTCATTTTATTAATATTGAAGGAATTTAAAAAAACCTATCATAAAGGAAAACTGCGAATCTACAAATATTAATTTTGTATTCTTTAAAAAACGTGTCATAAAGTGCGAGTCCAGAAGTAATAATTCTGCAAGTATTCAAATAATTTTGTCTTTTTTAAAAAAACACACCATAAAGTGAAAACTGTGAGTCTACAAATCATAATTAATCATAATTCAGTCATCTTAAAAGTACTATATAAATGTATGAATTTTTTTTTAGTGGAAATAACTACGAATAAAAACTACTGTAATTTATAAGGAAAATAAAAGATGAATATCACAACAAAATGCGTACTTACCCAAATAACGATTACTGCGGTGGACTGAACTGGTTTATATGTTGTAGAATTGCACCAAAATGACCATCTTTGTAGGTACGCCTCCACATAAACTCCATCAAATAGGAGTCTAAGTGTTGACGTGCAGTTCCTCTGTGCTTCTTATTCCTCCATTTGACTAAACCCCACAACCTTTCAATATTTTGCGTGTGAACGCCAGTTGTTGGGTCTACAAAATTATATGTGTGGTTCACTCACTGGTGCTCATATCCAGCCAGCTCCAGTTCTTCTGTTTTACATCCTTTCCAGCAATTGCTATAAATAGTAGTGCCTTGGTGCACATTCTCCAAAATGGCTTGCATGAGACTGGACGCACTTTTATCTGCAACGGCTATTATAAAACATTCATCTGTTTCTCTGCAGATACTGCCACATACCCATTGCTGTGGAAGTACTCTGCCGGCATTGTTCTTATGTTTGGAGAATAGAGTTTCGTCTATTTCCACAATTGTGTTAGGGCCTCCGATTTTCCGCCTTTCATTATGTAACAGCTTCCATGCACATACTTTGTGGAGATAGTTGTTCCAGTCAATCACAGTCTTGTCTGCCATTTCTAACTGGTCAGCACAAAATAGGATAGACATTAATTCTCTGGACCAACAATATATAAAATGGAGAGCCGTTATGAAGGATATTCTGGAGCCTTCAAACCACGTGCCTTTTCTTATGGGAGTTTTTTTCAGACAATCTTTCAAATTGCACCGCCACTGTTTTTCAATACCATGGATGTACTTCTTCATCTCATGGCTGTTTTTGCACAATTTCACACAGTGTAAAACTCCTTCTTGTTGGAAGAAAGCTATCGCCTCTTCTTCACATTTTGGGAGATCCCACAACTTCAGATCTCTTGTTTCAATATTAGCCATTTCTAAATTGATGTCTAAAAATGGAAAATCCGGAAAATTAATAAAATATAAAATACATCCACTTAATATCATAGGAGAAATAACATGTAAATTACTTACAATTGTTGAGAAAGTATTGATTTCTTTTTAAAAAATGGTAAAAAAATTGCTGAACTATTAAAACACTGAAAATGAAATCACTGAAAAAAACGCTGATGCACTGAAAAAAACGATGCAACAAATAGGAAGAAATCCACTTTTAAATCTCGTGGGTCGAAAAAAATCTCGTGGATGAAAAAATCAAATCTCTCGAATTAGTCATATCAGCGTCTTCATTGCCATGACAACATTTCATGTGTTCTTCCAACAACGCAAAGATTGGATAATTACAGCTGTATGCCTTCAGGCTTATGATGTCATAGCAAGGTAACAAAAAATCAAATCTCTAAAATTAGTCATGTCAGTCTCTTTGTTGCCATGACAATGTTCATGTGTTCTTCCGACGATGCAAATATCGGATAATTACAATTGTGTGCCTTCAGGTTAATTACGTCATAGCAAGGTAAATACTGGATTACCAATTCTGTATATGATAATTTTATTTTGTTAAGTACAATTTCCACTTATATACTTTTTGTCTATAGATTAGATATATTTCATAGAAAAACAAGAGCCAGATAATACTAATAACTGAATATATATTTAAATCAATAAAAATAGATATAAATTTGATATTGTATTTTCTTACAGAAAGTTACTGTTTTTGATAGTTGTACTTTTTGTTGTTAACAGTAACTGAGAATTACTATTAATGATTTTTGACCATTTTAAAGTAGCATAAACAGATCTCTATCGGAAAGTCCCTATATATATAAAAAGTTACGGTCTTTTTTTCAATTGAAAATAATATGCAATTCTACATTATTCAATTTACCCACAACATTGAAAAAATTCACACTACAATTTTAAAATGATACCCAACTAATTTGCTTTTTTTTGGGGGTCAGTAATTAATCAGAAAGTGGGTTCTTTTTGTTAGGGTCTATATCTAAAAAGGACCATCATTGAAAGACTCAATTGAAAAATGATACCCATTTGCTTTTTTTTTTTTTGACAGTAATGAATCAGAAAGTGGGTTCTTTTTGTTAGGGGGTCTATATAAAAAGGTACCGTTATTTAAATACTAAATTTAAAAATGATAGCTGACTAATTTGTGTTTCTTTTGGACAGTAATTAATCAGAAAGTGGTTTTTTTATTTGTAAATATTGTGTATATATAAAAAGTACCATAATTCAAATACTACATTTAAAAATCAAACCCTGACTAATTTACTTTCTTTTTTTTTGGGACAGTAATTAATCAGAAACTGGGTTGTTTTTGTTAGTGTGTAGATATAAAAACTATTCTTATTTAAATAGTAAATGTAAAAAAAATAATACCAGACTAATTTTCTTTTTTTTTTGGACAAGTAATTACTAATAATCAGATACTAGGTTGCTGTTTTTTTTTTGCATATATACATAAAGTAACTTGCCATGGATGAATTCTTGCACAAATGTTACTTTTCATGTGATCCTCGAAATACTGCTGTTCCGCACCCTTAAAAGCAATTTTTGAGAGTTACCCGTTCATAATGGAACATTCAGGACATTGTTAATAAAGTTATAATGTAACAGTAGATTAGAACCCTTGAAAAAAATACCTTTGTAATGAAATTTTAAATAATTATGAAGACTAAAATCCACACACTCTCACACCAAAGTATAGAAAAAATAGACATTCTAGCACTAGAATAAAGTTAATAACACAACCAACTATGGCAGCCAATAAAGGCATTTGTTTGTGGTTTTAGCATAGAAAAAAGCCAGACCAGTCGGGACTCTTTCTGTGTTTTAGCATAGGAAGAAACCTCTTAGGTTGTCTGAGGCTGCCATGAGCACTTTTTCTGTGTTTTATGGTAGAAAGAAGCTCTTAGGTTGAGTGTAGGCTGCTGAAACGGTATATTTCTAGGAATTGACCTAAAAATAGCACCATCATGTGGCTGACACCAAGGAATTTAATTTATTATTACTAAATTCTAATAGTGTACAAGTATAGGTAAAACTGACTGTTAGCGACCAAAACATTTCACCCTCTATTTTTAAAAAAACTGAACTATATTTTTTTTGTACTAAGTGTATCTAACTATAAATACACTATATATAACTATAAATATTTTTACATAAAGGTTAATAATAAAAAAAAAATTACATTTTTATACGTAGTTTTGAGCTATGCACACGAGGAAATTCATGAAAATGGTGTCATGCTCATGCATATCCCTAAATGCAAATTCCTGCAGATAGGATGGATGAAAGAAGTATGATTCATCGATCTCCACTATCCGTGGTTTGAAATACATTATTCTTACTATGTAATTGTAAAGTATACCTGGGTCTCATTTTATGCAGTAGATAGGTTCCAGAAAACGTGCACAAAAGAAATCGCACAAAAATAGACTTAACACCTTGAAAAATGGGGATAGGGAGTTGTAATTTTTAGAAATCGCATAAAAGCAAAGCAAGAACGAAAAATTACTTTAAAATTTGCATTAAAAAAATAAGGAAATAAAGTATGACTAATAAAAAATTTCAAATATTTGAAGAAAAAAAAATACAAGACAAATTTTTTTTACTTTTTTTATTAACTACAGTATTTAATTTTACATTTTTTCATACATATTTTAATCATTAGCGGTTGTTTGATTATTAGACAAAA
Source organism: Epiperipatus broadwayi (assembly GCA_028023455.1). Lineage (NCBI taxonomy): Eukaryota > Metazoa > Onychophora > Udeonychophora > Euonychophora > Peripatidae > Epiperipatus > Epiperipatus broadwayi. The sequence goes on along the minus strand of JAQFVV010012404.1, from coordinate 2,657,086 downwards.
TGCGTTCATTTGTGAAATGTTAAGAAATCATATTCGTCATGTGACATATGACTAGTGCCACTTTCAGTCTTGAGCTATGTTAATGATTTTTTGTTTCTATATTAAAAAAATGAGATTGTAATCAAAACAAAAAGATTATAGATTATCATTAGAAAGATTATTTTCAGTTTATAAAATCAATAAAATCTTCGTTATTAATTATTTTAAAAATCTAAAAAATTATTTATTTATGTTATAATTAACAAAATATGTTTTAAAAGTTTAAAATTTTTGACTATTTATTGTGATATTTTTATATGTAAATATAAATCTATTATTATTATTTACACATTAGTATAAGTAGGTTATTTACATAGAAGCTAATATTCTAAATACAGCTTCAGGTCATATTCATGTTAGCTGCTAATTTAACGTTATATTTTTGAAAAAAAAAAAAAGTATTTCAAGTCAAAATAAGTTATTAATAATTTAAATTTCTTGATATCTAATAAATATAGTGTACTGGGTCGAACTGCTAAAACCACTTACTTACACGTATATAAGTTTTGGCCAGTTTCAAACTCCTTCATAATACATTTATAATCTTATAAAGGTTACGTGAATGAACTGGCACGTTCGAGCAAAATGGGAGATCTTATTGATAGCTTTAATTATCAACAATGGCCCATCTTGGCTGCTAGATTCAAACCCTACTATCCAAATACTTTATTGGTTTCAGGGTAAACTCTGGGGTGCCAGCTAGTCTGAAGACTAACGTATTCGGGCAGTAGGCTCATAATCCAGCGCTCGAAACATTCCCTAAAACTAGCTCAGTCTAATTTTAATTCAATAATAAAATTATACAAAATTAGTGGTGGAAAGAGTTAAAAAAAAGGTTGGTAAAAAGAATTGACCGACAAATAAAGTTTAAGTTTGAAGACATTTTATTTTAGTTAACATTAATTGAGTTTAAAGATAATTTATTACCAAACATTAATTGATTAAATTTAAACATCTTTATAAATCTGATTTAACACATGCACATTTTTAAAGTAACATTTCTAAACTAGTTTAAATATTCTTGTAGATTTTAATAGTAGAACACTGGTATTTATCTAATTTAACTAATAACACTGATATAATGATCATGCACATATTAACTCATATAGCATTCACAAATATAATAATAAAGTATTAATAGCATTTGAAACTTAAACACACATATCAATAGTTCATTTTATGTATGATAGAGTTTATATAATTTGAATCTTGAATATTTATGAATTACAGCAGTGGCTACTACATATAAATGATAATAAATAAATATTTACCTAGGATTTTTGGGAAGATGGATATTGCTTGTTGTTGGCTGCTTCTGCTGCTTCTGATGGATTATATCTAACCGGTTAGATTTGGACGTTTCTTGAAGAGATTTTATGCGAATCCATTGGCTTTATTCTTGAAGACAGTTGAACGTTTGACGGAGGATTTCTGAGTTGTTATGCAGACATTATTTCACAGGCAGGTTTAGATGATCTTGTTGGACTAAAAAGGCTGAAGCATGAGCGTATATTTCCAAAAGCTGCTCAACAATGCATTTTTGTTTCTAAATACATAATAGAAATGCACTGTTATGTCAACTGCAACAAGACTGTCACTGCAAACTAGGCTGAAAAACTCTCTCAATTAATTGTCCGATAAAAAAAAAGTCTATTTATACCTGCGACATGTTGTCCATGGAATATCCTCTGGCAAATATCTATTGTCGAATTCTATTGGTAATTAATCCTATGACAATGTGTTTTTGATGATTGTTTAATTAGTAGTAGCTACACCCTTTGATTCCTCTTGGAGGCCTTAAAGGAACCGAGCAGGGCAAATTCCTAATGTCCACTCCATACGTTCTTGTTGTTGCAGCTGTTATTACTATGTGTTTATTCATATAGTATACAAACATGGATGGGCTGCTCACCAACACGTATTAGCCAGTGTGGTGAGTTTATTGGCTTTTTACCTCTGAGTTTAAGATCAAGAAACACCATGGTCTTTCTTCTCAGTGCCTGATAAGGCAGAATGAATGTTTGTGTAAATGATAAATAGTTTTCCAATACATATATACAATTATGACAGACAAAAATAAAGCATGGCCCTTATTCCCAGGAGGCTGTAAAGTCACCAACCAAGGCAGCAGTTGGTGGCCGAAGGCGGAGGGTGCTAAGAATCCCCTGATTGCGGACCCAGGCTGCCATTTGATGACAACTTTTTATTTAGGTACTTACAACTGCAGATCACTTTCAAGTGAAGGAAGATTGCAAGAATTAGAAGAAGAACTGTCTTATATTAAATGGGATATTATTGGACTTTGTGAAGTTAGAAGAAAAGGTGAAGAGACAATTGATTTAAAAAGTGGACATATATTTTATTATAAAGGCACAAATATTGGAAATACAAGTGGAGTAGGATTCATTATAAATAAAAAGTGGAAGAACAATATTGTGGAGATTGATGGTGTATCAGACAGAGTGGCAAGATTAGTTATACAACTTAATAGCAGATACCAAATGCAGATAATTCAGGTTTATGCCCCAACAAGTTCTCATAGTGATGAAGTAGTAGAAGATTTTTATATGGATGTACAAAAGGCTTTTGATCAGAGTAAACAACATTTTAAAATTGTTATGGGAGACTTTAATGCTAGAATTGGTAAACAAATGAGAGATGAAAGTGCTGTAGGTAATTTTGGTTATGGTAATAGAAATGAGAGAGGACATAGACTTGTGGAGTTTGCAGAAAAAGAAAAACTTTATATTATGAATTCTTTTTTTGAGAAAAATGTTAAAAGAAAATGGACATGGAAGCATCCAAATGAAGGTACAGCAGAATTGGATTATATTTTGACTAACAGGAAATACATATTTCAAGATTGTAATGTTCTTAATAGATTTAACACAGGAAGTGATCATCGATTAGTAAGGTGCAAGATACGTGTTAATGTAAAACTAGAAAGACAAAAATTGTTAAGAAAAACAATATTTACAGTTGATATTCCTAATCTTCAGAAACATTCTAATGAATTTAAATTAGAACTTACAAATCGGTTTCAAGTATTAGTAGATTTTGAAAATGATTCAGATTTGAATGAAATTAATATGAAAATAACTGATACACTTTTAAAAACTGCAACAAAGATAGCTGGTAGAAAAAAGCAGCAATTGACCAATAAAATTTCTACTGAGACTAGAGAATTTATGAAGAAAAGAAGAAATATGAAGATATACAAAAATGATGCATTAAAAAGAATTGAATATCTCGAATTTTGTAAAATGGTGCAGAAAAGAGTTGAAAATGATATAAGAAAGTATAACTGTGAACTAGCGAGAAAAGCTGTAGAAAAAAATAAAAGTCTTAAGAATGTAAAACAACATTTTGGTATTGGTAGGAAATTTATATCTGCAATAAGAAAAAAAGATGGAATTATTACTAAAAAGAGAGATGACATCATGAAATTGGTAGAAAATTTTTATCAAGAATTATATAGTAATAAAGAACAAGTACCTCCTATATCTATTACATCTTCCGAATTGCCCAGAATTTTAAATGAAGAAGTGAGAAATGCAATTAAATGTATGAAGAAAGGAAAGGCTCCAGGTAATGATGGAATTATAATTGATATATTAAAAGAAGCAGGTGAAGAAACAGAATTTTTTTTAGCAAAGTTATATACCAAATGTCTAAATGATAAAGATGTACCAGATGATTGGAAGAATGCAGTAATAATATTAATATTTAAAAAAGGTGATAAAGAAGATATTAGAAATTACAGACCTATCAGCCTTTTATCAGTTTTATATAAAATTTTTACCAAGATAATTACAACTCGTCTACAGAGAACATTGGATTTCCACCAACCAAGAGAACAAGCTGGATTTAAAAGTGGTTTTAGTACAGTAGATCATATTCAGGTACTGAGAGAAGTTATAGAAAGGACAAATGAATATGAGATGTCATTATGTTTTGGATTTGTAGATTATGAAAAGGCATTTGATTCTATAAACATTTCTTCAGTGATTAAAGCATTGGATCATCAAGGTATAGATCCAGGATATTGTCATATTTTAAAGAATATTTATAAAAATGCAACAGCAACAATTAGATTACATAATGATACTGGGAAAGTCAACATTGAGAAAGGTGTAAGACAAGGTGACTCCATATCTCCAAAACTTTTTACAGCAGTGCTGCAAGAAGTATTTTGTGGTTTAAAATGGGAAACTAAAGGAGTGAAAGTAAATGGAGATTATTTAAGTCATTTAGATTTCACAGATGATGTAGTTGTTTTTGCAAATAATGCTTCAGAGCTGCAGGAAATGTTGCAGGAGTTATCAGATGAAAGTAGGAAAGTAGGACTAAAGATAAATGTTAAAAAGACTAAAGTAATGTTTAATCGATTTGCTCAAAATATGAAAATAAAGATTGATTATGATGAATTAGAAGAAGTTAACAGTTACAAATACCTTGGTCAGATTATTAATACAGATGGAAACATAATGGAGGAAATTAATCATAGAATTAAACTTGGTTGGAGTGCTTTTGGTAGAAATAACTTGATACTAAAAGGAAATATGCCTATGTGTTTGAAAAGGAAGGTTTTTAACAAATGTGTTTTACCAGTTCTTACTTATGGATCTGAGACTTGGACACTCAATAGAAGAGCAATACAGAGACTTCAGACCACTCAAAGAAGTATGGAGAGATGTATGTTGGGAATAACAAGAAGAGATTGAAAACGCAATGTATGGGTAAGAGAACAAACAGGTGTTACTGACCTCATTGAAAAAATTAAAAGATTGAAGTGGAGTTGGGCTGGACATATTGCTAGAAGAGATGATAATAGATGGACAATTGAAATTTTAAACTGGATTCCAAGAGATTGTAAAAGACCCAGAAAGAGACCACATGTGAGATGGATGGATGAAATAAGAAAGTGTGCAGGGGTGATGTGGAGAAGAGAAGCTAAAGATCGGAGAAGATGGATTAAACTTGGAGAGACCTTCATCCTGCAGTGGATTGATAATGATTTCAAAACGTGTTGTTTTTATATCTTTAGTAGCCCACCACTGTGTTTTTAAATATATTTCATTTCAATATTTATTTTCATGTGATTTTCAATACGATTTTAACACGCATTTATTATATCTCTTATTAACAGTCTTACATTTATTTACATTCGTACACACATATATATTTTACTATTCTAAAATCAAAAATAGTTTTAAGATTATTTTTCTTCTTTAATTTAAATAAAGAGATTTATATATTTTTTTAAACCTTTTAAATTGTATTTCAACTAATAATAATAATAAACTCTTTACTTCCTTTTTATAAAACCTTCAGTTTAACTTTAAGAAAAACCCCTTCCCACTGTAAATCAATGATTTTTCAACTTTTATTTCAAACTCTTTTGCGAAAGATTTTTATTTTAATATTTTTTTTTAGACAAAATTATTTTATATACATATGCCAAATTGGCCTTGGCACAATAGTGAAATATGAAAGATATTAAGAAGAAACATGAATCGCATAACTTCAAAATTGCATTAAAATAATCCACATAAAACGAGACCCAGGTGTATATCTAACTATAAATGTATTTCTTACATGAAGGTTAATAAATAAAATTAAAAAAACTTATATTTTTATGAGCAATTTTGCACTAGGTTATGTGTCAAAAGTGTCACAAAAGAAGTCCCTGCTGTCAAAATTATGAACTACTTTTGCCATGTGTGATTTTTGCAGACAGAATTTCTATCACTTTTTTGGTTCCCCAAAATGAAATTTTAAATGTTGTGGCTGTTCTGGCAGAAAGCTGGAATATATGCCTGCTTGAACAATTTCAAACTCTGGAATAAGAAGTGGATCATTTTTTTCTTAAAGCCATCTGTCTTTGAACACCATTGTTGATATAATGTTTTGTTGTAGTGGAGATTGATGAATTGTACTTCTTTCATCCATCCTACCTGCAGGAATTTGCATTTAGGGATATGCATGAACATGACACAATTTTCGTGAATTTCCTCATGTGCGTAACTCAAAACTACGCATAAAAATGTAAGTTTATTTTTTTATTATTAACATTTATGTAAAAACATTTATAGTTAGATATAGTTTATTTATAGTTAGATACACCTAGTATAATTAGATATACTTAGTATAAAAAAAATATAGTTCAGTTTTTTAAAAATAGAGGGCGAAATGTTGTGGCCGCTAACAGTTAGTTTTACCCAAATATAAATTAATTGCCTACATATAATCAAAATAAATAATAATGTTCTTAGATTTTTATTTTTTATGTGAAGAAAACAAAAATACCAATACTTTGCCTAAAATCAAAACTGAATAAAGTCATTACATTAACATATATATAACTCTCTAAACGGATATTACTATGAATACTTTATATTACCTATGGTAAGCTGTTTCTAAAATAATTTACATTTATAATCATTCTTATTTGCTTTAAAGTAAATAATTTATTTTTATTTTTATGAATGCTTATATATATGTAATGTAAAAATACTAAATATTAAAAATGAAATTTTATATTACATATTATTATTTTAATCATCTATTTAAATTTTATAAAAAATATAATTAATGGGTACTTGTGAGTTTTCCAATTAACCAAGATGGCAGCCCATATTTTAAATAAATCTATAGTTTCTGGGGCCCCAAAAATGTTTGCTTGGAAATGTATTTACATTTTATTTTTTATTACTGTTACTTTAAAAAAAAAATCATTGTAGAAAAATTAATGACAATACTTACAGTTTATTTTTTTATTTAGATTAACTTATTAACAGAAAAATGAAAAAAATATATAAATGTAATATTTACACTTTATTCATGTTGGTAGCTTGCAATCATACCATGACTATTAACACTCATTTTTCAGGAAGACAGGATCTCATGCCTTTGAAAATAGTCCACTGCATCATATTCTGTGACAGGAAGGTCCCAAATTTGTGTCATTATGACAATTTACTAAAAAAAAAAAATTTGATAAAAAAGAAATATGTTGAATTGAAACAAAGTACAACAATGTTAAGAGCTTATTGTCACTTCCCATGTTATAATATAAATAAAAAAATGAAATGAAGTTTCTTAATGAAATTTATCAGAATTTCTTTTTTTAAATTTAACTATCAATTTATTAATTTGTTTTCATTTAACAACTAACATATTTTGATAGATTATAAGTCCTCAAAACTGTACATGTATCATTTTGGTTTACAGGAAGCACACAAGTGCCAGTTGAAGACACAAGTCTGGTGAAAAGTGAATTCACCAATAAATCAGAAGTTTGCTGCAAACTTATGGTCTATTGCTTACAATAAAAAAGTTTGGAAAAAACCCATATATAAATTGTCATTAATGTTTTCTGCATTCTATAAAAAACAATGGGGTTCGGTCTTTAATATCATAAAAATTACATTTTTTGATATCAGCAGATTCTTTGAATTATTCTAAACAGAAATATATTTTATCTAAAAATTAAACATTCAAAAATAATATAAAATTAAAATATTTATTTGCAAAATGAAGTTATAAAAAATAAAAAGCAAATGCTTATATTTTCAAAATTAATATGAAAATAATAGCATTGGTTATTTGAACACTACTGATGTAAAAAGACAATATAAATTTAATTTACTATTTTTATTATTAGAATTGTGACTTGAGCCTAGACACTTTAGTAAAGTCACGTAGATATTGCAGTTTATGTGGACTGATTAAGTACATTAACTGGAGATTTAATTATTTTAATATTTCTATCTACTAATACAGAAGAGATCAGAGAGATTAAAGGGTAGTAGAGTGAATAATTATATTTGCTTTACATAAAAAATAATAATGTAATTATAAATACAATGAAAGTTTATTCCCATAATTACAAGAAAAAAAGAGCACCAATAGATAAATTTAATATATCAATTTAATTCCATGTATTGTATAATTCTATTCATACGCTTAAACATATGTTTATATAAGTAAAATGGTTTATTCATACTTTTACATTGTAAAATCATTATCATCATATCTTTTTTTCCAAGTGATTTTTATTTTTAACTGTCTTCTTTTTATCTTTCTTTTTTACTTACTTTTCTTTAAGACTTGAATTTTGTTCTCTTCCTGTTTTACTTTCAACAGGACAGCATTTTGTCAAAGAAATCTCAAAGTGACTAGTCACGAACTACAAGATATGTAATTGAAGAAGTGACAAAGAATCACAGCCATGCCTAACTTAACTAAATAATAAAAAAAAATGTATCCAAATGCTGAACTATATTCTTTTTTTTAAGCTGTCAAATTATATCAATCTGTAATGGAATGTTATCCATTTTGGAAAAGAGATTCGTGTAATAGATATTAGTGCATACATCTCTCATATGCTGAATTATAATTTTTTTAAGTAATCATTCTATACATAATTGATCTATCCATTATATATCTGTATATGAATATCAAGCTATTATTATCTAGAGATTAAGGACCCATTTTAAATTGAGTTGGCTGTACATTTGTCATAACATAATGCTATATTTATCATCTGATTTTAAGTGGAAATGGAATGGTTGCTAGTTGTACTCTATCACAGTTGGTGAACCCATGAATTGCCTTTCATTGAAAGAATATTATTAAAAAATCAAATGTTTAATTGCTTGAGGCCACAGTTAATGGTTGAATTTCAATCCAAAAACTTAGTTTTTGATTTTATTATGCTGTCATTATGCACAGGACATAAGAGCTAGTCATGGATATTTCTCACGACTTAATGAAAAATTGATGTCTCAGAAAATTATGTTTAAGAAAATAGAAAATTACGCACAATGGCCTATAGTGATGATCAGACATCTTAGTCTACAATGATTTTTTTCATTTTTCACTTACTGAGAAAGCTATTTAGCAGAAAAAATATAAATGCAAATGTATCTATAGTAATATTTGTATATAATTATGTGTGTTTGGAAATTTTTTTATATAATAAATTAGTTAATTATTTATATTTGTAGAAAATGTTGCGCAAAAACCAGTTACAGTTCAAAATCAAATCTCAAAGAGCTAAAGAAAGAGAAGACGCAGAAGTATTCAACACAATTAAAAGTGTGTACGATGGAGATCCTTTACCTTATTATCAAAGAGTGAAACGTATAAGAAAATTTATGAAAGAAAAAGAGTAAGTTGAATTAGCTGTTAAATACATTGGAAACATTATAAATGTGTTTGTATATATAATATTATAAATCATATTTACCAAGCTACGGGTGTAGTTGACTATTCAGCTTCAAAGTGTAATTTGTAATATTATTTAATAGTTCACTCAATAGATAGTTTCTATGACGTTTTTATTGTTTAATATGTATGCATATATTACACAAATTATTTTCTGAAAAGAGATTAAATGCTTGATAAAAATGCATACATACAAAAACACATTTGCCTAATGTACATCGATAAATACAAATCGATGGTTTATAGCATATAAGAAAGGCATATGAAAGTATATTAATAATTTTTTATTAGTCATTCATTAGACTAGAGAAATATTATTCGATCTGGTTGGCTCCTATGCATTTCAAAAGCCATTAGTATAATCTCCTTCTCTCATCAATTTTTGCAATTGTATATTAGCAGTGTATTTATAAATAAGACATGCTTTTTTTTTTTTTTTTTTGTATAATACAAAACTTAATTTAGTATATACTGAAGATAACTAACCTTTTATTGCAATTAATTTAAGTGAATCTATTAAATTTATACATACATACTTGAACATTTAAATCCATTATATATACATATTACATAACTTTTTGTACTTAACTTTTCTTTTTGCTAAACTATTTTTTTGCTCATTTATTTATTTTGTCTAAAGTAAATCGTTATATTATCTTTTTTTTTAATATTGCAAAATTTTAAGCTTGATCTCTAAATTCAATACATTATTAGTCTTTTTTTTAAAAAAAAATTTTCAATTTAGTTAATTATTGTGATTTGTATCATTAAAATATCTTCCATTTGCATTACATCTGACTAGCAGTATCTCTATACATTATATCTAAATTATAAAACAGTTTTTAAATAACCGTCTGTCAAGCAAATGCACCTCTAATCGCAACTTTCTCCCTGAGAAAAAATGTGAAGAAAAAACATTACTCACCATGCTAAAATTGCCGAATTGAATGTTTTTTCATCATTGTTTGGTTTCGGGCTAAGAGTATGTAAATACCCATTTATTATCCAGTATCAGATGGTTAGCTACATTGGCAATGAGCTGATTACCTGTAAAATAAGTTTGTCTGAAACTTGAAAAAATAGTTTTATCTGATCATTCAAACCTAGATTGTAGTGATATCTTAATGAAGTAGAGAGATTAAAGATTATTATTCTGCTTTTCATATAAAAGTCTTAAGTCTTTATTTTAAAACTTTCTTCTTTTTTCTTTTCACATTACATTTTTTTAAAAATTTAAATATATATTTTTTCTAATGTTTTAGTATTGTTAAGCAATAAACAATTTAGAAACATTCAACAAAATCACAAAAGAAAAAAAAAGAATTGGCTCATGATTATGGCAAGCAAAAAAAGTACAGATAGATCACAATATGATTTGGTATATGATATTCCTACTTCTTCAGAGCTAAAAATTGTATCACAACATAATCATGTGATGGTCTTTGACCTTCATCTGAATAATCCAGGCTTTCTTAAGATTTACTATTAACTTTTTAGCTAATAATTAAATTCAAGTCGAGATGATAGTTATCTAAGAGATTCCAAGACTTTTTTCAGGTAGTTGAATAATAGTCAATTTTCTAAAGTGTCCAATTATTAATTTGTAAAAACATAAAAGTCTTCGCAAATTAACAGTTGACTTAATCTGGTGTGTAATAAAATATTTCTACATTGATTCTTTGTAAACATATTGGAAATACCTTTGTTGGCAATGGCTTTTTAAAACTATCTTTCTCTCATTTGACATCTAGATGATTTGGTTATGAGTCAAATTACCTAAAAAATCTTATGATTGTTTCAGCTATTTAAGCAATTGTCTTGTATTTAAATTCATTATTATGAGCACAAAAACCAATGTGATAGCCATTACATCTAAGATTTTATTGATTAGACAAAATTACTTTATCATATACATATAATATAATTCAGTTTATTGGAAAATATCAATCTGAAAGTAAAAGGAAGAGGAAATCAAGACTAAGCATCACTTAATGTAAATTTAATTAGATAAAAATTGACATCTCTTTATGCTCTTGAAATGTGATATCTTAATTTCAGCTCTAGAAGTTATAATGTAAACATTGAGTAAACTCCATATTTATTACTAATATTTTATTTTATTATTTTTTATTAAATTTGACTTTTTTGTTTCTGTATGATGCTCCATATCTCCATATTTGAATTAATAGATTTTCTGTCCATCATTTTTACCTTACTATCTTTATATAGGAGGTTGGAACTCAGACTTTCACATGACCCTCAACTATCCATGCTATTTCATACTACTGATATACCTGATCACACACATGTATTTTGTGCTAAACTAGCACTTGTCAGTTGATCCAGATTATCATTTCCACACATATATACAATCAATGCTCAGCTTATATTAAGATAGCCAATCTTCATAATTTAATGGACAGGCTTCAATCCACTCCACCCCACAACTCTTCAGCCATCCATTTAATTGAAAATCTGATGATGGAACACTCAAAGCCCACATTAGTGCCAACCTTCTGTATGAAATAGCATGGATAGTTGAGTGTCATTTGAAAGTCTGAGATCAAACTCCTATATATTACATATTGGATGCAGGTATGGAAAAGACTGTACTGTAGAAAAAATTCACTTACTACCTTTAGTTAGTTAGACAAACCTCTCATGTCATCAGTCATTTCTCTGCAATATCCATAGAAATATGATTGTGTGTTTGATTAATTATATTCCCCAAAAATTATGATTTCAATATTTTTTTTTACTATTTTTTTTAAACTTTTAATGCTTTGGTTTTTACTCTGCTTTATTTTTTTCAGAAATTAGATTGATCGTACTTATTTACAGATGAATGTTAATAATAATGATTTTATTTATTTTTTACATTGTTACCATAAGATTTGAAAATAGATATTACTCATGTCTAAAGAACATGACAAATCAACTCAGTTATTATAGTAATGTAGGATTCTTTATGGCTATGACTGAAATCAGAATAATCCGAAAACGCTAGGGTCGTGACTAATTAAGCAAAAGCTTCAGGTTATTGTTTGGCAAATTACATACAAGATAAATCCAATATTATTTTAAAGATATTTCTGAAGTGTAGAATTCTGAAAATATTGTCAGTGTTTTGGATTTTTTTAAAACAATCTAAGCATAATGGTTATTCTTTTTATAACTACTTGTGCAGAAATTAATTATCATTCATTTATTTATTAAAGAAAAAGCAGTTCTTCACTCTAGTGTCAACTAGAAGCAATGATTATCAGACACATTTAAATCCCCAACTCCACAGTTGTTTGTGTTTTTCATTTTATCAATGTGATTTGGGATCTAATGCTAGAAGTAATTCAATTATACATCTCTACCAACTACCTTTAACTCTATTTTATCTGCCAAAACAAAACTATGAAATTTAAATCAGTCTAAAGTTCTAAATACAGTCATCAAACATAAACAGTTAATGAAGAAAATAATATACTAAAATACATAGTTACTGAATTAGAATCAGATCTATATAATTATCAAGCAGATTGACTATGCTGAAGTTGTCTGAGACTGTCTTCTTTGAAATTTTTATATATTTCAAGAAATTTGAAATTTTATCAATTAATCCAGTGCAATTCTTTTCATTTATTAATAACATCACTATAATTAAAGAGATGGATGTTTTCAGAATAAGTTAATAAACCCACCTACAAGTTCTTCAGCAGTACAAGTGATCATTGTTCTAAAACAAATATACAGTACAAATGTACAAACTTAAACAACAGACATTAATGGAATACTGTATCTCTCAACTAAAAAAATTAAAATCTTTTTTGCTAATTCCTATTATTGATCAAGACAATAATGTATGCTGGGCATTGAAATTTAATTCTGACTATTATCACATTCATCTAATGAAAATCATGGGAGAGAATATGATCTGAGAAATATATGCTAAAAACAATTACAAATTCATCTTTAATGTTAATTTTTTTATTTATTTTTAGGTTGTAGCACTGAACAATTTGGAAATTATTAAACAAAAATAGTTTTAATTCTTAACTCATGTTCAGTGTCAACTCATCCATTATTCATGCTATTTCCATTTTTATTTTCAAGTTATTGTAGTTATTTTTGCAACCCCAGTTATATTCAACTTTAATATTACCAGCTCAATGGAACTTAGAAGAATTGATCATATATCCAGTGCCACCTCTCAAAAACCTAAATCACTATTTACTAACTTTCCTTTTAAATAAAATAAAAACAAGGTTAATATTCACTCCATTATTTTGTCTCACATTTTGATTCTTCTACTTATTCAGCAATCACACGATTTAAATCCATGACTGAACACATTAAGGAAAGCAGAAAATCTGCACCTCTGACCATTCACTTAAATATCTTCTCAGATTTGATTTACTTTTCATATGCAAACTTATCTATGTACTGCAATAATTCAGCATTCTTATTTATTATTTGTAATCATGAGGTTTAATTTACAAAAAAATGGAAAAATACTTCCAGGTTTTGTGATATACAATTCCATACTTCAATAGTTACCACTGAGCTCCTTTCTTTTTATCTCAAATATCTAGCAGAAATTAAAATCCAATATTTAAATGATAACATTAAACTTATTCCTTATATGGATGATCTTGTAATCTTTCATTCTTTTAAAATCTTTTACCCAAACTATTTGCCATAATAATTATAGTAAACATTAACAAATTTTCTATTTGGAAAATTATATCTAAAAAACAGTTTCATCTATTTTTACAAGCTCACCATCAAAGTTTTTTTATTGAGTAGTCTTCTATACACTGACATTAAAAAAATTATCATCATCAATTATAAAATATATATATTTCATTTCAAAAACATATCTTTCCATTCAATCAAAAGCTTTACTTATCAGCTGGCTCATCTTTTCTAAAATTACTTATTATAGTACAACAATAAAATACATCAACTCTTTCATTAAAAAAAAAAAATTCACTATGCATTTGCTTGATTTGAAACAAGAAAACTTTATTTCAATCAGAAAAATGCAAAAATATGATAAATTTAGTGGCTTTGTATTCCACTACTATTCTTTATCTAAAAATTAATTATTGTACTGTATACAAGGCAAAGTCACTTTCCAGAAATTCTGAACTTTCTAACAATGTCACTCATGGATATCAAACTTCCATTTAACAAAATCATTAAAGCCCTAATTCCACAATTAAATACATTAAAATCACACCAAAGTAATTCTCAAACAAAATCAAATACTGAAATGCTTACATAATGATATTTTATAATCTCAGAAAATGTTCCTTAGTGCTATATTTCAGCAACTACCACTTGAACTTGGAAAAATCTGCCTACTTCAGAAGTTTAATAATGATTTAAAATGACACTGATAAAATCAGACCACAAAAGAATATTTTCAAAATGTGGTCCATAAATCCATACAGTTTTCAAGATAGCAATTTTGTAAGAAAATTAAGACATTAAAAATATTTACAAAAATGCAAATCTTGGCCATTTCTTTCACTAATATATTGTATTGCTAATGAACAGTGTTAGATGTTCATAAATTTTATAAAAGTAAAATTTTAATATCTAAGAATTTATAAGTAGTTAAAGGATTTTAAATAAAAATATTCAGGAATTATTTGTCAAGAAATTATTGAAGTAAAAATCTCATGTAAGAAATAATTTAGAAGAATTTAAGAAAAGTTTGATTTAAAGAGTTTTTTTTTTATATTTGTCAAAGCGTTGAACTGGAAGCGAACCTGGGCCAGCTGTTTGGAAGGCAGCTATGCTAACTGCTAGACCACCAATGCTTGAATAATTTAAAGAGTGTAAAGAGTTTTTTTTATAATCAGATTGCCAAAGGGCAAAACACTGGTCATTTATTAGTATTAGTTTACTACTTTAAAAAAAAGCAATTAGAGGGGGGTGGGAAATTTAAGAAATACCAAAATTAGAGTTCTCTCTTTTCATGAATTTTGCATAAAGAAAATAAAAAAAAATGTTTATGTGTAGAAGTGAAATTGGATTAACTGTTATGTTCTCCAGGTGCCATATTGAATTTTTAAAAAAACTGACCCGAGACACAATTTTCATATTAACTTCAGTTTTAATAATGTTAAAGCAAAAAACTTTATATTGATAGAAACTAAAATAACTAAGGAAAGCAATAAGGCTAATATAAATACTGATTACTATTTAAACAATAAAGAAAAAAAGAAATTTCAACATCTGCCATAATTATTAGTTTATGATTTGATCACAATTTCTAATTCCTCATTAACTAAGTTTAAACTACGTCTTCAGTGATAATTTCTTTGTATTCCTCACAAAATTATCTTTCAAATTATATATAATATGTCTTATCTGATATAATTCATAGCTTCAGAATCTCCAAAAGTATTTGCATAAGAATTCTTCCTTTTTATCTTGTACCCCAAAAGTTACACTTCAAAGGCATCTATAAGAAAAAGATTTATCCTAATAAAAGATACAAAACAAATCATTTCCAGAAGATAGATATCCATTTGTCATTATAGTAATTGGCTTCTTGTCTATCTAAAACTAGAAATTGTAGGCTACAATCTGTATCACTGATAAAATTAGTTTTATCTCTTCATTTTATATTTTTTTTGTATACATCAATGATGTTTATATTCTTTATGCACACCAGTGATGTTATCTTGTTATATTTATTGTATCATACAGATCCATTTGTTAGTTATAGACTTGAAAATAATATGATAAAACATATAGCAAAACTAGTGACTCCACAGCATGAGTATCAAGGCATAGGCAAGAATCAGAATTTGATTCTTTGCCTGAGTATGCAATATTTCTGTGCATTTGATTATTAGTTTTGTAAATCATTACTTGTAAACACAAATATACCTTATAAACATAATAATAAATAATAAATTATTAAATCTTTTGAGAATCATTATTGTTATAAAATAAGTTTATTTTTATAAAATAAATGGATTAGAACACACAAAATTACTGTACATATGAATTCATATGAGCATAAATAAATATAGAATTTACATATACACCAATACAAATGCAAATTAATAAAAATTAAATCATTTTTTAAATAATTAAAAAAAAAAAAATATTATTCAAAAAATTAAAAAAAAAATTGTATACTTACGAGCCCGATATTCTGCAATTATGTTTAAACTCCATGGAAGGTCTTGTTTATGAATGATTGGTGTATTTTTAATCTGTTTTTTCAAACTCATGAGGCCAATAAAAGTTTTCTGTCTATTGCTTCATGGAAATTAGAAAAGTGATAAAAGAAAAATACTTAATGCGCCTGTTATAAAAAAAATTAATAAAAAATCCAAATTCTATCAGATTTTTTTGTTGAAGACATCTTTAGAAAGCTATGTTAGAGATGTATCAAATGCCTGTATTTCTGTTGATATCACGCTTATAGTTTTTACATCATTAAAAAAAGAAAACATTTTGACCAATCAAATAAGATGCATGGGATACCCACTTAATAAGCTGAAGCAGTTAAAATGTAAATGGAAGGTATATAACTTGAAATTTACTTAAAGATTACATGACTGATAAATAAAAAAATGGGAACAATAACTATTAAAGTGCAGTAAACAAAACAATGGGAAATAATTCAGAGCCATATCTTATCCAGAGGCTAGATTAATCTAAGCAGGTATGTAGATTGAGCAAACAATGAAAATTTAATTAATAAAATGTACAATTTAATTAGGAGTGATAAAAGAGTTAATGAGAAGAAATCATATAAAAAGATTAAAAATCTATTCATCATCATTTGGACTCTGATTTCTGATTTTGTTTATCATATTTGATTTGTGAGTCAATTAATTCTATTTAGTGCTAAGCAGAAAATGGAGCATGGAGTCCAGTCTCCAATCATGGTCCTCCAGAACACCAGAAGTCCTCCAGTTAGAAGTCATGCTTACATAATAATCTGTGCCAATAAAAATGTCTATCTCAATAAACGAAGGAAGTCAGTCAATAACTAAAATAACTAAGAAGCCCAAAATCCAACCAGTTGATAATCATTTCAGCAGATGAAGTGTGGAGTCATGTTCCCAAAATATAAACTGCAAAATCCTAGGTAATTATGAACTTGTTTATTTCCATTCATAAACTGATCTTGACTTTATTGAACATTAATAGCCATAGTAATCTTTAAGTGCTTTCTATTATTGTCATATAAAATGAACTCTAGCATGTGCATGTACATTTAATCTTTTATATTATATATAGTTAAATATGCATAAAGCATTCCTTGAGTAATCAGTGTATAATTCCCAGTATGTGTGCATAGATAAATGTATAATTAGTTATATTATTCTTATTATCCTATATTTATAAAAGTATGCTAACAATTTGTAATATTTCTTTTACGAATATTATATATATATATAACATTTATTAATTAAAAGTATTTAAAATTTATTTGTTTGTTTGTTAGTAATAGTTTGGTCATTTCTCTTAATAAGTATATCACTTCCAAAAATCATTTAATTAAGTACAGTCATTAAACAGTCTATTATAGTTTGCAGTCTTATAAATAAACAAAAAGCTAGCAAAGAGTTAAGACAAATGCTAAATGTGTTTCCCTGACATCCAGACATGTTAATTATAGTTTATGATTAGCTGACATCTGAGGTCTTACCTCAAAATAAATAAAATATCTTGGATAGCAGGAGAGTTGAAATTTAGCAGCCGACAAGTTCTATAGCGTAGAAATATGGCTGCAGGTTATATTTCTTATAGCTGTGGTTTGGTTATAGATACAGTTGGTGATCTTTGCCTTCTGTATTTCTTTTCTGCTTGTTGAGCTGGGTTGCTACAATATTAAAAGTGCAGCTGGAGTAGATCGAGATTATATATATATATTATATTTTTTTTGTATTTTAATGTATATAATCATATCAATTCTTCTCCCACCTGGTTCAATATATATATATATTGTAACCGGACCACCACACAACCCTTTTATTACTTCAGTTGTAACAATTTCCTGATGAGCATGTTGCAGGAAGGAACTATCAATTGGCATTACCCAATGCAGATGTTACCCCCCCCCTAAAACAATATTTCCTGCTCATCAGAGGATGTAGTACCATAGAGGCTGGAAGCATCTAGACATTTATATGTTTGGTTTTCCAAACGGCGCCACTAGAGTTCCATTTCACTACAACCTGACTTACCTAGGTCTAGTTATGCCAGACATAGCTCAGGAGGCATGAGATTCTCATGAACAAGTGCAATGACTGATGAGTGATGCAATAAAAACAAAATAGAATTGGACAACCGGATAACTAAATTTGATTTTTAGTAACAATTTTATTTAATAACAATTAATTTGCAAGTTCTAATAAAGTTTATTCCTATCCATGTGATGACTCATTTTCATTTCATTTATGGAAAGATTAGAAGCAGTTTGTTGATCAATAGTTCATTTGCAATTCATTTTAATAAAGTTCATCCTTCATTTCAAATGAAGGCTCATTTTGATGTATCTTAGGTAAAGGATTCAAAGGGTCTTTTATCTAGTAGACTTCTACCAATTCTGCATGAATATTTTCCACTCTGTATTCCACATCTGTACATCTTTTTTTTAGGTAGGTAAATAGGTAAGATGAGCTATTCCAGATCTGTAAGGTTTTTATAATTCAGCCAAGTATCAATGTTCATTGGTTCTCATAAGTTTCATTATTTTCTTTGTATACAGTCGAAATTCATGTAAGCATTTGTAAATTTTATAGTACGTTATTTTATTCTATTTATCAAACAGGTAACATGAACAAATCTTGGTTTGTGGACTATTCATAGTCCAGTCAGTGTAAATGTGCATCTATGTGCATAAGTTTTATTACTTTCTTTCCACAAAATCAATATTCAGATGAGCATTAAGCATTGGTCATTTTATGTCAACATGCAGATGAGCATTTAGAGTCCATATAGTATTTCATTAAATTTATCAAATCCAGTAATGTGGTTTAAATTACTCCCACAAAATCAATACTCAGGTAAGTATTAAGCATTTGCAATTTTATTCAATATGCAGGTGAGCATTTAGAGTCCATATAGAATTTCATTAGATTTATTAAATCCAGTAATGTGGTTTAAATTACTCCCACAAAATCAGCATTCAGGTAAGTATTAAGCATTTGCAATTTTATATCAATATGCAGATAAGCATTTAGAGTCCATATAGTATTTCATTAAATTTATCAAATCCAGTAATGCAGTTTAAATTACTCCCACAAAATTAATATTCAGGTAAGTATTAAGCATTTGTAATTTTATATCAATATGCAGATAAGCATTTAGAGTCCATATAGTATTTCATTACATTTATCAAATCCAGTAATGTAGTTTAAATTACTCCCACAAAATTAATATTCAGGTAAATATTAAGCATTTGTAATTTTATATCAATATGCAGATAAGCATTTAGAGTCCATATAGTATTTCATTTATACTTTATCATGAATAAATGATTTTCATAATTTTAATTTCATTCATAATTTTCCAGTAACAAACGTATTTTCATGCAGCTACATTTATTAATAATTCTTTTTTTTTTAATAATTTATAATAAAGACGTTTTGTTTGTCTTTTAAAGCATATATAATTTTAGTTTAAGAAATACATTTTGTTTATCTTTTAAAAACACATATAATTTTAGTTTAAGACATATATTAGTTTAAGAAATTATAATTTTAGTTTAAGACGTATTTTAGTTTAAGAAATACATTTTGTCTTGTTTTTTAAAAAACATATATCGAATATTTTTATAAAATCATTACCTTCATTTATCCAGTTGTCGCTTCAAAAAGGGGTCATTGCATTTCAGCTGAATGGCAGTATTTCCTTTCTATGATGTCTATCCAGGCAAATCTGGAAAAATCATGGTTTAGAATGAAGAGATGAAGCTGTTGGTTTATTTTTCCATCGTTATAATTTCCTTAATAAAGCTTTCTTTTTCCATCATTAACAGAGGTTCTTTAATATCCTTTTAAAATTGAAATTTTTTTTTTTCAAAATTCTTCTTTGACATCTACTTGAAAAATATCTCTTTGGAAAAAATATAACTATTTGATCTTCTTAAAATCTCTCTGAAAAAACTTTTTAAAACTCTTTCAAAGTCTCTTGTTTTAAAATCAAATCTAATCTGCCCTGAACTTGCAACTTGACTATTTATATCTGATTCTTGGACTGATTAAACAGCCTTTTCCCCCTGTACCTAATTTGCATACTGCTCTCATTTAAGCCCGATTGCCTTTTTTTTCATAATGAGTGGATAATCTACTTTTTTAGCAGGATAGATAAGAAATCATAAGAATTAAGCCATGTTTTTCAATTTACTAACTTTGCCTCAAGTGATTATTACACTTTATTCGAAAACATCTTTCCAAAAATTAAAAATATAATCTTTTTTTAATAACTGCCAGCTTTTATTTACATCATAATTTGAAACTATAAAATCAATAATGATTTTCTTTTAACTATAAAGTTTTTGCTTTATTTTTTTTTTAATTTGATCAAATCATGCTAGTCTTTTTTAAATCGGGGAGGGGGGGCTTTTGAATATATATGAGTGGAACAGTATACCTGTTTCAATATATATATATATATATATATATTGTGAGAATACATTAAACCAACAACACAAAAATCACCACTCACACATCCATCATAAAGATTTATACCAAATTCTTAAATGCAAGCAATTGAAAATAAAAGAAAGAAATCATTAATGTTAAGTTTTTGTGTGTATGTTTATTAACTCTTCATAAATTTTATAAGAATATGTTCATGTTTTCAGAAATTCAGCCTTGGTGAATTTTTCTGCAAGTATTATATGTTAAAATGTGTATTTTTCTATATATTTTATTATATAAAAATTTGGTTCAAAAAATTACGATAGATGGTGGGGAAAAAACCCACCAATTAAAAGAAATATGTGCCTCCCTGACATATTTAGCCATTGTTTTAAGGCAAGGCCATAAAATGTTCAGTATTTTATGACATTATTGAAAGAAAATAGTTTGAATGACCAAAAACATGTTATTTGCAAATTTATTAGGGTTTTAGATATTTTTTACAATAATTTACACTATATTTATTAGATATCAAGAAATAGAAATTATTAATAACTTTATTTTGATTGGAAGTACTTTATTTTCAAAAATATAAAGTTATATTAGCAGCTAATGTGAATATGGTCTGAAGCTATTTAGAAGCTTAGCTTCTATGTAAGCAATCTGCTTATACTTATGAGTATTAAAATACCACAATTTTGCAATAAATATTCAAAACTTTTAAACTTTTAAAGCATATTCATTAGATATAACAAAAATAAATAAATATTTGTTCAGATTTTTAAAATAATCAGAAATAATGAAGATTTTATTGATTTGTAAACTGAAAATAATCTTTCTGAAATGATGATATGTAATCTTTTTGTTTTGATTATGATCTCATTTTTTTAATATTTATAGAAAGAAAATGTGAACATTTAAAATTATTTCAGTAGTAAACAAAAATCTCTATCAAATAAAATCAAATTTATTATTTTCTGATAAGTAATAATCATTTAATCATATATTTTATGTTGATGTGTTAGACAAAGAAAAACATTAGAAAATGCTGAAATGTGAGTCTTAGGTTGCACTATGAGATGGTTTAATCCAGCATAAAATTCTATTGTAAAGTTAAAGCCTGTCTTAAAAGTATTTACATAAAGTTCTGTAAAAATAAAAATGATGTCAACAATGAAAACAAAGCATAAACTTGAAACTCACACATTGATAAATAAAAGATAAGACAATATAGAACACTTTGTTTTTTTAAGAAAAAAGGAAGGCAAATAAATTATGTCAATAAGAAAAGTTACTTGATAAATTTTTAAAATCAATTTATTTGTTGTATTAACTATCCTCAATATTAAAGCTCATAAACCACTATAATTGCAATTTGAGAAATTGATTTATAATTTCAAATTATAAGCTAGAAAAGAACAAATTATGCATGATTAAGTAGCAATAAAACATCACAGGCATGGAGCTGCTTGTCATACAACCAAAAGTTTCTGATATGATTATGCTAGCAAAAGATCTACACAATGCAATACAATCAAGTAAAGAAATTATCTCAGCACAGAAAAGATCATTTATAAAAGAGTGAAATACCAACATGAAGATCCAGATAGTGACTAAAGATTATCTGATGGACTACGATCCAGTTCTTGCAAATAAACTTTTCTAAGAGCAAAGATACTCAGACATTTCACAATGTAAATTAAATTACAAGACTTTGAACTGTGGCTAGACTATGCTGGATTAATACCACAAATTTATATTATATATATTGAAGCAGTCAATCTTAGCTTAAGATTGAGCTTCATGGTATCATTTACTAACCTGTATTCAAACCCTATATCCCATTCCACTCCTTTACTCATGTATATATATATATATATATTTGAGATGCACCTAAAATTTATAAAGATTAACTTTTCAATATTTATTATTATTGATTCTTTTTTATTAATTATTTTTTTCACATTAAAAATTCATAGGTGCAGCTCATATATATATATATTATAGGAGCAAAAATACTAACAAAATATTGATTTTTTAAAAATATTTCATTATAAGTCATTTTTAAAACTTTTTATTTTTAAATTGTTTTTTCTATTAAACTGTATATTTTATAAAATCCAAAATGGATGATGCAACCATTAATTGTCCAAAAATAATTAAAGGTGTGAAAATATAATATAGTTTTAATCTTGGGAAGAAATTTTTAATTAAGTTTTTACTTAAAATAAAATGAGGATTAAGATTAACGATTGTACTTTTGTTATAAACATTTTTGTCAAATCTATTTCCAATCTGGAAATAGATTTGAATTTATTTTTGGACAGTTATCTAACAATTTCATCTTCAAACAATGAACAAAGAAAACTTAAGATTTTAGATTAAGATTAGATTTGAGCTAGAAATAAATTAAAAGCATTCTTCAAATACCTGGCCACGAGTATAAAATGAGCTAATTTTGACCACCAAAAGATTAGCTACTATTGAGGGAACTGGGCTGTTATAATTCATGCTGATTTGAAATTTAAGAATAATGATTGAATAGAAGCCTATCACCTTTCTGATCCTTGGGGGTCATCTGCCACTGCTGTACCATCAGGCTACCATAGAATGAAATAAAAGCTGGACCTGAGAACTTTGGAATGCTGATGAGAAGCTTGCATCCACCAAGAAATTGCATGGATCATTAAAGATTTTTTTAAATGACTATCCTGCGGCACTAAACTTTAATATATATATATATATTTGTAAATCTATACGTTTAAACTAATTCTTATTTTAATCTTTTTAGCATCCTCATCCACAGATCATCATCAGCCTTTGTTGCAGTGCCAATCTTTATCATTTTATGTGGCCTCAACTTTCTCCACGCACTCTTTCACTCATTTAACATCAATAAACTTTAATTTGTTTCAAGTAGCTAGACAACTGAATTTAATACTAACTTGGGATCAAATATATCCAGGGTGCCAAATTGCAGCTATAAATTGTAATGCCCACCAGAGATCATCATCATTAGCCATATTTAGGACTATAGAAGACACTGGAGAAAGCAAATAAATTGTCTCTTAAAAAAAATTAATAACAACAATGATATTGATAAAACCATCTAATCTATGTGGTCTTAATTTCAGACTCGGTTGAGTCATGCAAATATTTCATAATTAATTTATTATCAAATCTATAATAATAATAATACAACTTTCTCCCATAACTTTATTATAAATATCTGATCTCGAGTGGTAACTACAAAAAATACTATATACATTTCTCATTTATATCGGACTGGAAATGAATCAGTAATCGACGCAGAGAACTCATAATCTATGTTCATAATACAAATTTATCATTTAATTTAACACTAGATAAAAAAATTATCCCAAATAAATTCTCCCGTTTAATTCCATTACTTTATTTTTCGTTCTCAGCATCTTAAACGTTAAATTAGCTACAATTATATAACACGGAATGTCTGTGTTATGTTCTCTGATCTGAGAATCCCTAATCTTATTTCTAAACAGATAAATTAACCTGTCAATCGACTATCAATTTATGATCCCTACTTTAACAACAGTATGATAATTTTATTAGATGATGCTACTCGACTTCCAACTAGCACTTAGATTAATAATTGAATTGCTCTTTCTCAAGGTCTAGATCTGTCAAGAGATGCATTTACACACGATTACATTGTAATGGATATGATTCCAAATACCTTAAGCCAAATTTTGATACAAATTTACTATTGGCAATCACTCGAAACACTGAGAGCAGGAAAGGGATTTTATGTCTGCTCCCAATATTCACAACATTACCATGGACCAAAAGATAAAATTGATTAAATCTAACTTAACTAATCCCTGTCATTTTATTCTATATATTTAATATGTTGACCAAACTTTAATTAATAACTTTAAATCTATCCTATATCGCTAAATAAACTATGGAAGTAAACCATGAGCATTAATCAGATAAATCAATCACAATTTACTGGTAAGTAAATTATGGAAATAAATCACAAAATTAGATTTTGTGAATTAACTATAAAAATAAATTATGTGAAACTGAATTATAGAAAAGTGACTTATAAAATTGAATTATGTAAATCGAATATAGAAATAATCAATATAAAAATCAACACCGTAAGTCAATCATGGAAATAAATTGTCAACATAAAATTAACTATGTGAATCAAATATGAAAACAATATAGTGATGACTACTGCAAAGCGATCGTGGAAATAAATTACCAATAGGAAAAATGAATAATTAAATTTAAATATAAATTAATATTACTTTAAATATAGGTGCTGTATGAAAATTCTGTAGATATTGGAAACATCAAAACACAAGACACAATGTAACTTATAACAATAGTAAAATTTTATTACATGAACAAGAATTAAAATAAAACATACCCAAATATAATATGGTTACACTTAAACATATAATTTTAGATCCACTAAATATTATGGTTTGGATACATGTTTAAAATTACTATTTTCTTTTTTTTTTTTTTTAGATAACTTATTTATTGCTTTTGACCCATTTGTTTATTAAGACAAACACACAAAAATAATACATGCTTACGCACAGAATCAGAATTCCGTATCTCTTTTGGCTTTAATAAATCTATATCTCGAGAGAGAAGAAACCTATAAACTCGTACTCCCCTTTTTATTTGTAAACATTGTCAATGGACTATTCCAAATAATCCTCGTTTCACTTACTCTAATCAGCAATGTTAACTAATCAGAAATTTCCATATCATTTTATTAACTAATAATTTCTTTACTATTCTTATGAAAAAAAAGGGATGATATAACATATAATAAAAAAAAATTTTTTTGCTGGTCCTGTGGATAGGTTTAAATTCAAGAACCCACACGTCTACGTTAACGCCTGTCAGATCTTTACATTTTTAACTGTATATATTTTAATAGGTCAGTCTGTTGATCCAGCTCGACAGCTCTCAACTTACCATATTCACAAAATCAATATGGATCAGCTAGTTTATTAATTAAAATCTTTGTCATTCCTCATCATACCTCCATCTGACCGAATCCTTATCCTGTCAGGGCAATTTTATTCTGTCCCACATCAAAAAAAACACTCTCTAGATCCTTCAATACCATGCAGTATATATATATAACGTGCACACAGCAGCGTCTGGATAAGGGAAATTAAACCAAACCAACGACAACTTCAACTCTTAACTCCAATTGTTTGCTTCGGCCCGGGGAATAGAAATCTTTTCTCAAAACTTAGAATGTGTGAGGAGCTCCGGCCTACACATTTATTCATAATGGGCATGCAAAACCTTTTCCTCAATTCAACAATAACTTTATTAATAATTCCCTATCTTTAATAGAATAAATGGAGTGAAACTCAGTCATCTCCAACTATCATGGTAAATCAATCATGAGACAGCTATTTTCCATCTATGAGGTGGCACAATAACTCTACCTCAATAATATTAAGCATTTACTGCTTTATACATGCACCCACATACATTGATTACAGTCTAAATGAATGACAAAGACTAACCGGATCCCGAATTAAAACATGTATGAATCACTTCAATCTTAAACAGTCGAGCCGATCACCCAACCCCAACACCATATCAATAACAGATCATCAACACTTATAGCACAACTGTGGTTTTCCACATGATCATTCATATCTAATATCAAGCACAAATATTTATAAAAATTTGTTAAGAATATAAAAGGTATTTTATATCATTTCTCTCTTCTCTTTAAATTTAAATCTATGTAAGCACTCATATTTCAATGGGATCAAAATCATTCTTTTTCTCTTTCCTTTTGCATATTTTAAAACATAAATAATAATAAAAAACTTATTATATTGAGATATTCTAGTGGCAAAACAAAAAAAAAAAAAAACATTTCTATCAAACATGTACATATTACAAAACGAAATAATAAAAAAAAGACATATTATATAAACGAAATAAAATATAGAATAATACCAAACATTACTATAGTCTCTTTCTAATATCTTTTCCTTTGATTGTACTCAGTTCATTTTATTTGGAGATAGCAGTTATAAACGCACATCATAGACATTTATTTTAAATCAGATGTATATTAAAAATGCACATAGTTATTTGAATCACAATAGATAAAAAAATGAAGACAGTCTTTTTAAAATCAGAATGCATGAAAAACGAAGGGCTATTTTAAATCACATGTTGAAGATGAAGAGTTACTTTTAAATCAAATGTAGAAAACGAAGAGTTACTTTAAATCAAATGTAGAAGACGAAGAGTTATTTTAAATCAAATGTAGAAGACGAAGAGTTATTTTAAATCAAAATGTAGAAAACGAAGAGTTATTTTAAATCAGAAGGTAGCTGCAGGACAATTAATAAATCTTAAAAAGAGTTTTGTTAATTACCTTCCACTTTGTTGGTTTCTTTCCGGGATCGAATTCATTTGTTTCTTTTCTTCTTCTTTTCCATTTTTTCCAAAGGTTCAAAGTATATACAACAAGTGGCTTCTCATTACCAAACATGAATTAACTTTTCTTTAAATATTATTCAGAAGTTTGCTGTAGTTTTTTTTTTTTTTTACGAATTTTACCCAGCCAAACAATTATGATAATATAAATTGATCCTTCATAGTTATACCATAGTGTGATAGTTCTTTCCTTAAATAACATTTTAATAAGCAAAACCGATAGACTCTGGCATTCAGAAAAAAATGTCTTATTGAAGGCTGATTGTTTCATGATTAACTTCAGGAAGAATAAATGCACACCATTGATATATGAATTAGAAATTCATATTTTGGTAAACTATACAACTCAAGTACATTGTTAACTTCTGAGATGGAAAATTAATAAAAATTCGGAGATAATTGAACTGCTCTCTCAGCAAGAAGCGAAAAGTTAAAAGTCCCCACCTAGCAAAAATTTAAAAGGTCCCCACCTAGCAAAATTTATAAAGTCCCCTGTCATTTTCTCCAACTCCCCTTTTATATTTTCCAGCAAAGGGAAGAGAGGGGGGGGACATCGGCCAATTCCTATCTCCACAGGTGGTCCCCTTCCAAATTTTCTAAAAAAAATCCATTCTCAGAACAAACAATTGAACCATTTATCAGTTGTCAGATTTTGACAGCTTTTTTAATCTTTTTGGTAAAACAATTGTTACACTTCTCTTGATCTAAACAATTTCCCATTTAGATTTATATTTTTGAATTACTAATAATAAATTACAACAGATTCATTTATTTTTCCATTGTTTCACACTTGTCAGGAAATAATATAAAAAATGGTATCAATTTCTATAAAGGAAAGAAAAAATGTCAACTCATATATCTGTATTACACACACACATACATCTGTAGATTATTTAATAGAAAGTTGCTTATTTAGACTACATGAACACAAAACATCCCTCACAATTTCTTATAACTACAAGCACAATATTACTTATAATTTATGTTAATCATAACACAAATTCCCATTATTATTTTCTATAACTCTTAAGCTTATTCTTCCAAAAGAAGCTGTTAAACAAAATCTATTGATAATCATTTTACTTTCAATTCTCACCAGCTTTTTAGTGATAGACATTAAACTTTACAAAACTCTATCCCAGCTATATAAATATTTATTTCTCCATCATTATATTGGCAAATCATTACTGCAGCATACAAAAAAAAACAAATCATCCCCCCTTGCATTAAATAATGCTAGCTATATTTTCTACAAACACAAACTGTCTCTATATGTTATTTCTGAGCTATCTAATTAGTGATTTCTCAATAAAGCTTTTTAATTTTTCCTACATTCAAAAAAAAATTTTTTTTCCTTCCTCTTTCCACAACTATCTCTCCTCCTCTACAACTGGTTTATAGGTGATATAGACCAAAGGGCTACTTTATATATATATATATATATATATATATATATGCAGAGAAGCACTAATAAACATATATATATAAAAGTGAGTTGTTTTCCAATAATTCATTTAAAAGACATTTTAAAATTTCTGTATTTAATTTAAAGACATTATGATGAGTTAAATGTGACCTGTGATAGCATTATATATAATACCAAAATTTTAAATGATTTCTTTGATCTGAAATGACATTTTAAAAATTAGAGATATATAAAATGATTTTATTTTTTGTTTATTAAAAAAAAAGAGACATTTTAAAAGTGAAACAAATGCAAATAATTTTGTCTGGATTTAAATAAAAAAAGTAAAGAATAGATGATTCTATAATTTAAATTTAAAGTCATTGATAATTGATCAACAAGTACCCGTCAAAGAGAAAATGACTATATTTTTAAAAGAAAAAAAAGTTGACAGTATTTTTTTTTAAGAAATTAATCATAAAGAGTGGAATAATGAATGCAATTTGTATGATTTCCAAATGGAATTAATTGTGAAAATAATTTTTAATAACATTATTTTGACAAAATGAAATATATAATATAGATATCATTGTGTGCCTGCAATTAAATATGGACACACATATATCTTAATAGATATCTGTATCATTAAAATGTAGTAATTTAAATTTTTAATCATTTATTATTATATGATGATTGAAATATAGTCATCAAATATATCACACTCTGTGTGCATATATATCAAAGGCATGTCAGATAAACATATTTAGATAAAAATTAATGTAATTCTATTCTTTTGATAAATTCAAATGTT
Organism: Epiperipatus broadwayi; assembly: GCA_028023455.1. NCBI lineage: Eukaryota > Metazoa > Onychophora > Udeonychophora > Euonychophora > Peripatidae > Epiperipatus > Epiperipatus broadwayi. The sequence goes on along the minus strand of JAQFVV010012404.1, from coordinate 2,627,505 downwards.
ATGTAAATAAATTAATATATCCCACTGATATATATATATTGAAGCAGTCGGATATGATATCTATTTATAGCTGTATTTAAACTATATATATATATATATATATATATATGCAGTTTAAATAAACCTAGCATAGATATTGCATTATTAAAAATAAAGTTAAAAAGTTTAATCATGTATTATTGTAGGACAATTTGAAAATGTTCAGAAATTACATGCACACACACATGTGTATGTGCCTATATATGTCAACTGCATTGCAAATACCAATGTGTATCAAATAGACACTTATATGTACATTTTAATTTTAGTATTAAATGTCAATTAAAAATGTTCATTTTATATTAAGTCATATGTCTATGCTGTCTGGTTTTAAATAAACCTATTGAAACATATATGTAAACCATAATGTAATAACTTGAGTTGTGTATAGTAATTTTGTAAATCACAAATATGATAAATTTTATTATTATTGTATATTAATCAAAATCAGAAGGCATCTAATTGTATAGCCATATTCTAAAGACCATAATATCATTTTTATATAGTTATTAATAATCTTTAATTCAGTTGTTAAAATTGTGTTGCATCATTATCTCTTGGTTCATGTAACAGTTGTAGAGCTTATGTTCTCTGAGCTAGATTTGAATATAATGGCTGATTATATAAATGGGGATGTATTGAGTGCTTTAGGGGCAGCCAGTATGACATTGCCCTGGCTTGTCATAAGGATTATATTTTTCAAACCCACTGCACTACATTTTATTTAGTCTTATTAATAATTAAATTTATGGTTGTACAGTACATTAATGTTACTAAGTGACCAGAACATTGATGATGATCAGCATGTTTTATTATCCCAACATTATTGTTTTCTGGTTATATATTTTAATGGGTTAGCACTTGAGTTTATGTATCCAGATTATGATTAAATAATTGTCCCAAGCTGGCAAAGGTTGAATAGTTAGCCTGGTCTACAGAAGATCCACTTCCAATCCAATCTCAAGATTGACTGTTGATTTCATAGTTCAAATCCAGCAACAAGATGGACTGATATATTTTATTGTTGATCATTCATGATGATGGATGATTATTTCTTTAGAGTATTACTTATACTTACTTTACTTATTGATAATGTTGGTTGGTGCATAGTTAATCATAGTTGCTCTGAGGAGTAACTGGCTGATCTCTCAGAGATTTTATGACCTCATGCTCTTTATAATATATAAAATTTCCTATATCCATATTTCAATAGTAATATCGTACTTTAATATCTTAAATATATACTTTTTATTAAATTTCAATTATTTTAAAAATAGTTCCCCCCCAGGGACAATGTGATACCCCATCCCATTACAATATATATATATATATATATATATATTGTACCCTTACTTCTTGATATATAAAATAGTTTAAAATACAACTAGCTCAGTTACATTATTATGATTAATTAAAATTTGCATATCTATCTTTAATATACTTTTATATTATCACATCTTAATTAAATTTATTATCAATTATCCAAATCAATATAGTTCCAGATTATATTAATTAAATAAGTATTTAACCAAAATTATGAGACTGTGAAGTAAAGTTACAAAGTAATAAGCAGATTTACACTGAGTTAATATCTTCCAAGATACTGTCTCAATGGCATAAGAATACTACCACTACCTTATCATCTTACCACTACATTTATAGTATTCTTATGACTTTTAAATAAAATAAATTATCTTTAATAATACTAAAATAATTCCTAACTTTTAACTTAAAATATAATTAAATAATCTCAGGTTCTTCTAAGTTGTTTTAAAATAATAATAAATTATGTAAATAAGTATGATGTGGGATTTTATATCAAACTTAAATACACCTAACTTATTTTAATAATAATAATAAATAATACTAATCTTAGAGTGTAATTTAATCTCATCTATTTCTATTATATAATCAATCATTAAATAAATAAACAATTATATGTATATCTTTTATTTCATATGGTATCTTCTTTTTAAAAAATAGATCAAAATCTTATACTTAATAATCTGTGACAATAAACAATATTGTATTCTTATAATGTGCATTATAATCATCTTATGACCATTGTAATATTTATGTTCATATCAATCAATTCTTATAAAATAATGTTAAGCAAATATGGTATTCAATTCTAAGTAATAATAACAAATTCATTTGTGCGAATATTATGTTTATTTCAAATCATCCGATGTCAAAATGCTGTGGTGAAAAATAATGAAACTCGACACACTTTTAAAACAAATTAACAAATTTATTTACAATAACTTCAAATAAGAATTTATTTACACTATTTACAGTTTTAGAATTTAGGAAAATAAATAAAAAATAAAATAGGAAAATACAAATATAAGAGGCTTACACTGTTATTAACTCATGTACCTAATAAGCAATTTTACATTCCTTCAAATGCTATACCAATAATATTATAGTATGTTCTCAAAACTTAGATTTTCTTAAAATAAATAGTAGTGTACTTTAATTACTACAAATAACAATATATGTCAATACTATTTATGTAGCATGTGTAAACAATGAAACTCTACTAATTAAATAGCTACATTAATTAAGTATTATCATTTATAATGTATTATCATGTATTCACTTTATTATTAGCATTGCTTAATAGCTTTATATAAATTAATATATCTTTATAGTGTATAACAAATAACTGACTATAATTATATTCTACTTAATATAATTCCTGTTATATGTTTTATCAAATATGCATTACACATCTGTACTGTTCAAATACTATTATTTAAATCATTTATCAATTTTAAATTCATAAAGCATTACCTTAGATAAATTCTATGATTCTTTTCTCTGTAAAAAAATCATTACTTTACTTTATGTGTTATTTTAATCCTTTCTAATAAATTTCTATCTATAAAACATATTCTAAACTTATCTAAAATTTCCGGAAAATAAACATCAATTTAAATAAAATATTCATTATCTAAACTACCTATACTACATTGTCTATACTTAATAAACTTCAATCCAAATATAAGCTTCTACCCATAACGTAACTTAACTTATTTAATAAATAAATACACAAAAATAGAGTCTTTCAAATCTATTCTTATCTTGCAAATAATAAAATAATTACCTCAATAAAGAATAAATATAATTCTAATACTATAACATAATAAAATATCAAAATTTATTTATGAAAGAATCATATAATTATTTCTAAGCTTCTTACGTAATGTTGTATCAGGTTTATATTATAAATTAAAATTATGCATATTTTAATAAAGTTCGTGGCCAATATAATGTATGTGTTTTCATGAAATATCGATCCATTCATTCTACAACAACATAATATTCAGTTGATCTAAAGAAAAACATATCAAATTCATTAAAAATCATTATACAATATTTTTACCATAATAATAATAATAATGTCCAGTCTGCTATCCAGCATTCTTCGGAATTTTGCAGCTTCATAAAATAAAAATCATTCACATTTACATTCATAAACATTCATTAGAATATTCCGTGTTATATTAATTATAAAATAAATTTATGTAATTAATTATTATATTATTTTTAAGTTATTATTTAATAAATGTACCTAACCTACTTTTAATAGTTTAATAATATTTTAAATTTTATGTTAAATAAATAAAATAAAAGTTCATATTACGTATTTCCAGCGACGTCTTTTGTTCTACCATAAAAGTTCTAACAAATATCCTACGTATAAAGTCAATAGAACACTATTTCCTGTTCCGTTGTATCACGTGTTTCTTGAAAGTTTATAAAAAAATAGTAACGTTCTTTTTTAAAATAAAACTAAGTTCCCACAAGAAAAGCAAAATAAATTAAAAAAAATAGTTTATAAGTTCTGGATCCAGTTCTTCATAGATTATTATTTAAAATTATTATTTCTAAATTAATTTATAGTTTATAAATTATTTTACATTGAATTATTTTCATCAACTTGGCTTGCTTGGCTTAGTTTGATTTGATTTGGACATCCATGTATTACTTGCGCATTTATAAATAACATATTCAGGTAAGAATTAATTTCTCCATCTATAACGACCAGCGTTTTAGACTACTTCAATAATAATAATTTTATTATATTACGATTTTAAATAATCATATTTATAATCTATTTGCCTTTTCAAATCGTCAATATTTAGTCTTTTAAGCACAAAGACTTAACAAGGCAAGTATTTATTAAAATTACTACTTCTTATATCTTTACTTAAGATATACATTTTAATCTTTTAAAATGTGCAAAAATACTTTCTTTCTATAGAAGTATTCATATTTCTTTTAAATATCTATTTATAATAGACAATAGTAATTTAAACTTTTAAAACTATTTATAGTCCAAAATACTACTTTTCTCCATCTCGTAGTTTTATATACTAATCCAGCGTCTGTTGTTTCTCTAGCATAAAGTTTCTGATATATTTCTCCGATATGTAATGTTTCCATGATTATTCGTACGTAAATTGAGTTTCGATATTGAGAAGACCAATAGGGAATTATTAAGTTTCTACTGCATACTTATCATTTAAAAAAAATTATAAAATTATATACAATAACACTCTTATGATTTTAAAATTGATTTTAAGAGCGTTTATAAATTTACTTGGCTATTTTCTCAATAGCACGATTAACTTAGAAATTTAATTATAGAGAGCCCCCCTCAACAATTGAATCCAGCTTTTATACTCGAAGAGACTCCACATCTGATTGGTACGTTTAAACAATCAAACTTTGCTGGCTTATTTACATATTAATCAACTCACTATTAAAAATAAAATAATGACTTATTTAATATTTAATATTATTACATTTTAAAAATAATTTTTATCGTTTATTCAAATCTATTAAACATTTTTTAAAAATATTCTTTCTCACTTAATTTAAATCTTAACTTTTATAAGCTCATTTAAAATAAACTAAATCTTTTTAAATACGTTATATTTTTAAGACAATATTTTTAAAAATCAGATTTAATATTTTACATTAATATCTTTATTTTTATCTCGTGATAACTCACGTATTATTTATAAATTTCACAACATAATTTTAAAATAGTTTTGCAATTTTATGAGAAAGCTTCCAAGCATGTGTGTGTGTATCTCTAATTAACATCTGTTTTTACAATACAAGAAACGCTTCCCATAATCTAAAAATAACTTAACAATTGCATTTTTAAAATAAATATTTATTTTTAAAAATAAATAAGATATTACATCAGATTTTAAAATAATTATTTGATATGATTAAAATCAAATATTAATCTCAATTTAAGTACTTATAATTTAAAATATTTCTATTCACTTTTAACATATATTTTAAATTAAATAAATATCTTTGTCTAATTTAAACTTGTCTTTTAAATACTTTAGCTTCAAACATTTGTTATTAAATTTATTAATGCAGTATTACATCATAATCATCATCACTTTACATATTTTCTCAATATCAACACAATTCACATATCAAATACTCATAGATTGCTTTAATTAAACTTATGGTAACATTACCACAAGCAAATTCAACATCACATTTTTTAAAACACTTCTTAAATTTAAAATTTTCTACTAGATTAGCACAAAACTTAAATGGTGACCCATACAAAAGGGCACAATATATATATATATATATATATATATATATATATGAGAGGGGGATAAGAAGATATAGTTAACTTTTATATATACACCTGGGTCTCATTTTACATGATAGATAGGTTCCTCAGAAAACATGCGCAAATGAAATTGTGCAAAAATAGACGTAACTTACATTGAAAAAGGGGGGATGTGGTCTGTGATTTTTTAAAATTCACATAAAAGCAAAGCACCAATGTAAAATTACTTTAAAATTCATGCAAAAAAAAAATAAGGAAATAAAATATGACTAATAAAAAATTTCAAATTTGAAAAAAATTGATACAAGACAAACTTTTTTTAACTATAATATTTAATTTTATTCAAAATAATATATTTTTATGCATAATTTACAGTACAGTAATTTACATTTTTTTATACATGTTTTAATTATTAGATCACTATTTGCTGAAAAACATGTTCGTTTGCAAACTGGTAAAAAATCAGATTCTCACAAGAGGAAATACAACTAGTGCCAAGTTCACTCTCATGTTGTGTTAATGGTTTTCTGTTGACAACATAATTAGTAATTAATCTTTGAGATGATGATTTTATTAATTGTTTATGAACTTAGACTTATGATAATAAAAAGACATTTATTCACCACTGCTGGGAAAAATTTAATTAAAACTAACAACTAAAAATTAAATTCTTATTTTTGTCTTTAATTTTTTAATTTTCAATTCCGTTTAAAAATCAAATTTCATTTTACATCACATTAATTTCAAGTCACCATAAGTAATTTTTAAATTGTTAATTACAATTAAAAATCAGATTTTAATTTTTAATTGTCAAATTTAATTGTGCCCACTGCTATTACTCACCTTTTAAAAATAAACTTGCAGACACTAAATGATTAATAATTGATTACGTTCTTTTTTAAAAAGCAAAAACAGAATGTGATTTAAAATGCAAAATTAACATGCACAATGTTTGAACAAATTTACATTATAATCTTGTAAAATTTAATGTGTGTATACATAAAATGTGGAAATCATGATTTTAATTTCATTATTGCATAAAATCTTACTATTATAAAGCACTGAAAATATTGAAATTACTAAGATGAAAGTCGAATTCCAATAATGTGCTATTACTTTCAATATAACATAAGTGCGCGAAATTTATTATTTAAAGTAATAGTGCATTATCGGAGTTCGACTTCTGGTGAAACATGAATCGTGTAACTTCAAAATAGTGTTAAATAAGTCCGCATAAAAAGAGACCCAGGTGTTTACATAAAAAGTTGATTAAACTAACTTATAACAAGTCTAATATTGCTATTAATTTGTAATGTAGTAAATTTTAATAGGTGTGTATAACTCACATAAATTGCTTTCAGAAAGGGGTTTCATTCAATAATTAAAATTTTAATAGGATCACAAGAGAAGAAAGACTGAAAACTATAGTTATGTAAGGGCTTACCTTAAACTAACTACTAATAAACTAATGAATATTTTTTTTTAAAAATTAAAATTTGAGCCAAGTTTTTCTTTACAGAACCTCCCATGTTTAATAGTGATAGCAGTTTTTGACTCAATAATTAATTAAGGAAACTCTGTTACAATATTTTTAATGATCACAAAGAGAGCAAGCAATACATAGAAGAATTGTTTCAAAAAATAAAGGGCAAAATTGTAAACCATTAGGTAATCAGAATTTGACTTTTTTCCAATGATTAGCTATGTCCCTTAGACTACTTAATATTACTAAATATTCTTATTGATGAAAAATAGTAAAAATTAGGCTGTCCTTTAATTGGCACTACCATCTTATGTTCATTGATTATTCAAGTTTACAGTAGATGGCAGTATTGTAGATTTATTGAGTGAGTTTCTTCTAATAATGCAGATGTCAAAAATATGTTAGAAAGTCATCTAGACTTTTTAGTGTTAATTTATTAGCATAATTTGTTAATGAAATGTCTGTGCATATAAAAATAAAGGTCATATATTTTTGTAAATAAACATGCATACAAATTATATCTTATATAAAATACCTTCCCTCCCTCATTTGTAAATGAAAAATAAGGGAGAAAGCAATTAAAATGTTTTAGACCAGTGGTTTTCAACCTTTTCACACCTGTGGCCCAGCAAAAATAAGAATAGGATTTTGTGGACCGGCAGAAGGTTACAGATAAATTTTCTTAAAGATGTAACCTGCTTATGGTGTTGCTTACTTTCACATGCTGAACACTTTCTCGAGTTGCACAGTCATACTGCTACAGAAAACAATACAATAACAATTGCTCTCTATAATGTGCTTGCATTTCTACATTTATTATTTCATTGTTAAAACGTGCAAGAATAAAATGTTATTCACCTGAATGTTGGGAAATATCACAGCTAATGTAATTACATGACAATGATTATTAATGTTAAATATACAAGATGAAGTTATATATATTTATATAGAGGTTGTCTTTTGATAGTAGTAAGGGCAAAATAGAAATCGCGTAATTAAAATTACAGTACAGCCAAAAAAAATCTGAAAAAATAAAATGAAACATGTAAAAGTCTGAAGTTTTGATGTTATTGTAATTTTTTTTTGCTGGTGTGTTGAAAGGATCAAAAAATGTAATTAATAGGAAAAGTTTTCTTAAAAAATGGTGAAATACACATCGCATAATAGAAATAAAGCCCCCAAAAAATTGCCATATAGTCACCGTCTTTTTTAAAAAAAATACAACAAAAGTTAAAAAGTCAAAAGTTTTCATCTTATTTCAATTTTTTTTTGGGGATGGGGAGTGGGTTAAGAAATACTTTGTCTTCACTGAGACAAAAGATAGAGACCAAAGTTATTTTTTGTTTGTTTTTATTTTTTAAAAAAGGTAACAAAAATTGGTTTTAAAATAAAAGTTTTAATATTTTAGTGGTATACAAATAAAGCCAAAAAAAATATTGTCATATATGCCAAAAAAAAAGTGGGTGTATTTTTAAACAAACAAACAAAAAAGAAAATGAAACTTGAAATAATCAAAAGTTTTGATCTTATTTTAATTTGGGGGTGGGGTGGATTGAGAAATACTTTGTAAAAATTAGAGAGAGAAATTTTTTGGTTGTTTTTCTTTTTTAAAAAAGGTGATAAAAATTGATTTCAAAAATAAAAGTTAAAGTCAAAGAAGATCTTATTTTAATTTTTTTGGGGAGAGTGGATTGAGAAATATTGTCTTCACGAGACAAAAGTTATTTTTAGTTTGGTTTTAATTTTAAAAAAAGGTAATAAAAATTGGTTTTAAAAATAAAAATTTTAGTATATCAGTGGTATACAAACAAAGGCAAAAAAGATATCACCTTATAGGCCAAAAAAAAAGTGGCCATACTTTTAAACAACAACAAAAAAAAACTGAAACTTCAAAAAGTCAAATGTTTTGATCTTACTTTATTTTGGGGGTGGGGTGTATTGAGAAATACTTTGTAAAAGTTAGAGACAGAAGTTATTTTTTGGTTTTTATTTTTTAAAAAAGGTAATAAAAATCTATTTCAAAAATAGAAGTTAAAGCCAAAAAAAAAAATCGTGTATAGCTAAAAAAAAACCCACTAAAAATGAAATATTAAAAGAGGGAGTAGAAAAAAATTTAAGAGATCAAAAAAAGTCATATTACATTTTATTGTTTTAACACATAAACAATGCTGACAAGTGGCCATTATTGGCTATCAAAAGGCAAATGGAGTTTGTATAATAAAAAACTTTTTTTTTAAATTTTGAATTTTTTTAGAAAAATAATAAAAAATTTAATACCCCCCATAAACATCTGTGATAAATAGAAAAACAAATTAATTTATGTATGATTGATTAGATTTTGTTTTTGTTCAGTTTCTTTTTTTTTTTAATCAGCTAAAAATGCTATGAATAAATAAATAAAAAGTGTTTATATTAATTAAAAGTTTAAAATCTTATTAATTTGTTATTACAAACTTTCTTGCCAGTCTAGCATGGATTGGCAGAAAACTTCTGCGGCCCAGTGCCGGTCTGTAGACCAGTGGTTGAAGACCACTGTTTTAGACTTCATAAAAGTTAGCATGGTGACAAACAGATCAGCAGTAAAGAGTGATTAATGATAAACTAGTAGACTGACTGGCTGTGATTGAAGCTAAAATGGAATAGTCACTAGTGAAAAGATTATTACCAGTAAAGAATAACTAACAAAAGATTAATCAAATTGCAAGAAAGAAGTTGGGAGCAGAGATGGTTAATATGAATGTATAAATTGTGTGTGTCAATGTAAGCATTGATATTGTAAACTTTTTAATAGTTTATTCTATAGGGAAATTATATATGCCCAGTTGTGTTTCAAAAGACATTCGATTTGAAACATGAATATATAACTAGATTATTTCTAGTTTGAAGGAAAACTATTTTCAACCAAGGACAATGAATAATATTAATGGACTATTACCATATTATATAGTTTTTATCTCATTATTATTTTTACTAAATAAATATTATTAAATATATATTTCAAATTATATTGTTTATTTATCTAACTCCTTAACTGGCCTTTGGAAACCTTAAAGACATAGCAGTTGGTGCAAGAATGATAGAATAAAATATTCAATACACAGTAGAGTGGTACAGATAAATAGGTGTCAGTCCCAGAGAAATTTTAAAAAAAAGTTTTTAACACAGGATAACTTCTACTATGTATAATAAAATATGGTGGCACTTAAGTGAAAAACAAGCATTTCAAAGTCTCACCTCTTTTCTGTATTGCAGATCAAAACTTTATACTACTTACAAATATATTTATCCCAAACATTTGGAAGATAACTTTATTGATTCCAAACAGCTGGAAGAACTTTTATATAATGAAGTTGTAAGTGTATATTTCAATCTGAAAATACCTAAATGGGTATTATAACTGAGATTAAGAAACCAAAAACAACTACCATATGAAATTTAGCTCCAAAGAAGCTGGTAAACATTATGATTTTGGGTCAGAAATAAATGAATATATTGGAACAACTCCTATATGACACAGAAAATGAGAATTTCCAAAAGGTATTACTGAGTGATCCTGATCTAAGTTATAAAAGAGCTGTGGAGAAGTGTGTCACACAATAGGCTTTACAAAACAGTGCATCAGAGTTTATAGAGTTAAAAAATAGAAAAAAAATATTACAGAGCCATGGAAAGAGCAAAAGTGCTATTGTTGTGGCAAACTCAGATATTTGAAAAATAAGTGTAAACACTGAAAAAAAACTGTGACAAAAATGCCATTTAGAAGCTGTCTGTCATTTTAAAAAGAGCAGAGCTATTGATTTTTAAAAGTAGACTATAAATCTGATGGAAGATTAAATTATGAAAATATTAATGTAAAAATGCTAAACAAGGAAAAAATGGACAGATATTTTCAGATGTAGTTATTTGCAGTTAGTAAAAATGGAAATGGACAGCAAAGTTCATTTGTCACTGCTATCTCACAGAGATTAGATTAAAGTTAGCAGAAAATATAAAAGGAGGATAACACTTTAAGATACAGATGTGTTGGTTATAGACATATTCAAGGAAAAATGGTAGTGCCTGTAAACTTAAATTTATAGTAAAATGGCAGAAACTTTATATAGTAAATAAAAATTTCAGTCCATTGTTAAAAAGAAATTGATTCTGACCACTTTGAATTCATGTAAATGTGAATAAAAAGTTATTAAACCCCAAAACTTTAAATGATATGATTATAATAATATTAAATAGTGCTATCACACTTATAACATAAAGCTGTATAAATTAATAGCAATTAATCAATTAAAATGGCTTTCCAGAAAATATATTTCTCATAATCATAGCCTGTTATGACTCCTCATTCATTGGAATCATTCTATATGTATAATATGCAAACTCTATGCAAATGAGTCAATTAGTCCATCTTTTTGATACAGCAAAACATGCTTCTTTATGATTAATGGTGAAGGAGACTTCTGCTATGAAGTAAGCCTCCTTTACCTTATATTTAATATTGTGCCTCTCAGTACAAACTAATTTTACAAAGGCAGATTCCAACTCGTGGCGGATACTTTTTGATGTTGTGCAAAAACTGATAGCAAATTGGGTGGGGAAAGGACTCCTTGAGAACTCAATTTACAAAGCTAGTACCACTTACTGATAAAAAGAAAGTTCAAAATTGGAACAAGTTTTAGTAAGAGAAAAACTTGGGTGCATGACTTACTTAATTGTAAATGAACACCTAGCAAAATAGCGAAAGTAATATCGAAGGATATAAGAATAGGAAAATTGCAAAACAGGTGAGAGTTGAAAAGACATATTAAACATCTTCACCATCATTATGGGAATACTTTGCCAGACATTCATCTAAATAAATCATTAGAGGAAGAAATAGAGAAAAAATACATTTTTTTTTTGGAGGATTCAATTGCAGATTCGGATCAAAATAAATTAATTGATGATAAACAGGTACTTGTACAGGGAAAAAAAGTGAAACTACTTCAAAAGAAGAAGAAAAGAATGTTATTCCCAAAACTCTGCATAAACAAAAAAGTAGATCATCTGACAAGTTTAAACATATAGTAATAAATTAAATCTGTATTTCTATAGTAGGGAGACGAGTGAAATGTCTGTGATCATAAAGTTGTATATGTAAATAAAATCATTTAATTTTGTAAATATGTACAGATTTCTTCACTTTAATAACATCCCTTTTTTGGAGAAAATTATTCTAGAAATTCACTTGAGAGATCATCTCAAATTATAGATTAAAGTAGAATGAGTATTTGTATGCAAATAAAGCTAGTTGAATACAAATAACAACCTATATAAAATATCTCCGCTCCTCCCATTTGTAAATAAAAAATAAGGACGAAGCAGCTAAAATGTTTTAGACTGGATGAAAGTTAGTGTGTTTTTAAAGTGATAAACAGATTAGCAGTAAAGAGGGGTCAATGATAGACTAGTAGACTGACTGGTTGTGATCGAGGCAAAAATGGAATAGTGGCACGTGAGAAGCAGTATGTGTTCATGTATAGAAAAGGTTATTATCAGCAAAGGATAATTAACCGAAGTTTAACCAAACTACAAAAAAGAAAGAAGGTAGAAGCAGAGATAGTTAATATAACTATATAAATTGTGTGTGCTGATGTAAACACTGATAGTGTAAACTTTAATAGTTTATTCTATGTAAAAATTATATATGCTCAATTGTGTTTCAAAAGGCATTCGATTTTGAAAGCACAAATATATAATTTGATTATTCCTTGTTCGAAGGAAAACTATACTGACGACAATAAATAGCTTATGACCATTACCTTTTTGTGTTGTTTTACCTCATTATTATTGTTATAAAATAAATATTGTTAAATTTATATTTCGAAGTATACTGTTTATTTATCTAATTACCTGACTAGTCTTTGGAGACTCTCAGGAAGCAGCAATTAATTATGTTGATATTTTTAATAATTAATTTTAGATCTGCCATTATCGACATTCTCTTATTTAAAAGTTTTCAAATATGAATACATTAATACACTCTTACAATCGTCACTGTTATCCCATGTTTAAAACTTTTTATTCATCTCTCGTGGTTATTGTTTTTTTTTTCATAAATCATTAAATTTGATATTATTGTTGTGTACTGTAGTTTAAAAAATAATAGTTTTAAATAAATAATGAAAAATGAGAACTGACAAAAAAACACAATTTAAAATTATTTGAATTGTTTCTCTATTGCAGGCAATTTCAAAAATTAAAGAAAACTAAACAAATACAGGTCATTCAAAAAATTTTATTAGATGAGATTAAAATTAATCAAATTGAAAAATGTCAACAAAAGTACTTCAGTCTTCCTATAGTAAGTTATAATATTACATTTTATATTTATTTTGCTTTAATTGTGCTTTTACAACTTTTATAATCCTTCACCTCTTCCTCTATTTTACTTATTCTTTGGCTAGCCATCTTCATCACATTACTAATTTCTCCACTCATGATCTCCTGACTCCTCTAAAACCATACTCTGTCCCATCTTCCTCAACTACATTTTGCTCCCTTTCCCCTGACTTTTCCTTTAGATTATCTACACTTAGAAACCACTTTTTCATCTCTTTCATCACAATTACACCCTGTCTACATAACCACAAACCTATTACATTCTTTCTAGTCTTATTCAAACATTTTAAGTAAAAAACCTCATTATACAGGATACACTCTACCAGAGCATGCCTAGTTTCTTTCTGCTGATTATATATGCATTGTGAAATACAAATTCAATCCATATTCCTTATTTTCTAATTCACCTATTCTAAATTTGACTTTATACTTCCTCTCCTACTCTTCAAACCCCTTGCATAGAAAGATAAAAACTTTATTCTTTTTCAAAACTGATCAATCTATACCCACATGTTTTCTGACCTTAGGCCTCCAAAACATTTTTTTTCTCAAAATAAATCACTGTTCTTAAATTTAAAAAAAACTTTAGTAGCAAACTTACTAAAAACAATTAATCTTATATACAATTTTGTTATAAATGTTATTACACTAACACACATTCAACAAAATAATTTTTAAAAAAAAAACTTCTATATATAAAACGAAATTAAATTGAAAGGTTGCAAATCTCTCGTGCTTATTCTTATCTGACAGCCAATCAGATGTTATGATGGCTGTCTGAATAATGATCAAACCATAAACACAAGACAGAGAATTTTACAAGAAAATGGCAGTCCACTCTCTTCTTTACTTGTCTTTGTATATATCTAAGCCAGTTGAAGCATTTAGGTTTGAAAGTGTGAAGCTTTAAATATCTTCACATTTAACTCACTGATTGTCTTTCAAATAAGCACAAGTGTGAGAGGTTTGCAGCCTTTTAATTTAATTTTACACTGTCTGTGCTTTATAAAATAAATATTTATATATATAAAATGGCAAATGAACAACTTTCTAGCCTTTAAAAAAATTATTTTTTTCAATCTTTGAAATTTCAATTAATACACTCTCTTGATCACAATTCCCATTTTCATACACAGTAATCAGTTTTTATATCGATGATCTCACATGATCAATCATATACATAAGAAACAAGCACCAAATATATACTATACAATAATTATATATACTTATTAGCAGCTTCCTCTTCTGATTTTTTATATATCTAAATTTTTTATTTTATATCAAAATTTTTTTCCATTCCAAATCTCTATTCAAAACTGGCTTAATATTATTAATATAAATAGCCTCTTTTATTTTTATATCCCTTTTATTATTTATTTATTAGGATGATACAAATTACTCTCCTCCATTTATTCTTTCTTCAATTTTGTTGAAACAATCATCTGCATAGTTTATTGATTAATTTTTTTTTCTTGCTTTCAAAACATTTACTTAGTTGTGAGTATTTGATTTATTTTTAAAATGAAAATTTTCAGTTTTGAAAGATTTTTCAATAAGATAATACTTTTTTAGGAACTGAATAAAATACAATTTACTTTCTTGATTTAGATCACTTTATTTTTATTTTTATACAAATGAGCTTTGATATTACTTTTATAGTTTTTAATCATGAAATTTGTAAAATGAATCTTAGTTATTTATTTTTAAACATAATACAATAATCATTTTTTATAATATTAAATGTGCACAGATAATCATCTATCTATATAATGCATATCTGTTTAGAGGATTAGATTTGAACTTCACTATAATTTTAAATGCTATCAAATGTTTATTTATTTATAACTATAATAAATTTATAGTTTATTATTTTATCTTTTATGTACATTTGTACCCTTTATATGACTTGAAATTGAATAAACCTAAGTTCAAACCTTATGATAATTAAAATAACAATTACTTTTCCTAGCTTAATAAGTACCTACTTTTTGATTTAATAAAATTTAAAATTATACATCTCAAAATTTTTTCCCCAATTTGTTTTTATGATGGGATGTACTAAGGAAAAGGGCACAACTTCCCCTCCCTTCATTTAATTTTAAATTTTATAATGCTTTTCTCTAAAAAATGTTATATTGATCTCTACTGTTCCCCTACCTACAACAATCAATCAAACAAAATTCTTTTGTTTTGAAATCTAATATTATGTCTGTTGATTTGCCTTTTTAACATTCAAACTCTAAAATATTATAGTATTTAAATCATTAATCCTTCTTATATTAATTTTAACCACTTCTTCTTTATTTTCTGATAGAATAAGGAATGAGGCTTCATGCATTATATGTTTCCCTAATACCTTCTGGAGTTAATCGCATAAAAGCATTCTCTCTATCTTAATTTCATAATTTGGTAAGGAATACACAATCACAAAGACCTCTCTAACTTTACATTAATTTATTTATAAATTTACCTCCTATTCTCTCTAAAATAGCAGTAACTCTGCATATGGTTAACTGATTATTCTGAATTAGAGGCTGACTTAACTTCCAGGCAATTTCCATTTCTACATCACATTATTGCTCTTTTTCCAGAATTTTATGGAGTAATGTTCACACTTTACCTTCACCTTTAATTGTACATTTAAATATATACTTTCATTTTAAGGAAAGTTTATGTTTCCATTAGTATTACATCAAATTAAAAGTAAATATAGATCTTGAAACACAGATTCTCAATTATTGTACAAAATATGCTACTTATGGTGATGTATGATGGCATAGTTGTGCATGTAATAGATAAAGGGTCTGAGAATGGTATAATAATAGCAATAACAAAACCAGCCAAATCAACCACAAAGTATATAAATATGTATATTTAATAGAAAAACTCATGGTTTGGGTTGTATTTGTAGCCGCTAATGATTAAGTGATAAAATATAATTAAAAAAGTAAATAAAAATTGGAATGTATTTCTCCATTTTATTGTCTCATCATTTTGGAAGGGGGAGTATTGCAGTGATATAACTGTAGATAGTTTTAATATTATCAAATCTTACAAGTGTCCTAAATCAATCTGTTTAAAATTGAGAGATAAATAAAAATATTCTGACATAATAAAAAAAAAAGTAATATAGAAAGAAAAAATTATCTTGATTAATGTCTTTGACTTATTTGAATATACAATTTAAATTATATGTGGGTGATTCAAATAATAATAATAATAATTTAACGCATGCACTGATTTATTCAGATCTCCAACATAACTACACCATTCAATACCATGGAATATATGATCATGTTTGCCATTGTATCCAATGTCTTCTGCCCTGCAACACATGGCCCCTAAAATCACATTTGCACATTTAAGCCACTTTACTACCTAATGCTTGTGTGAGCTTGCAAATTATTTTATTACAGAAGCTCCACAATATTGAAGGATTATACCTTATTGCAATGGTCCCCTTCAACAAGATACCAGCTGCAATATCCACTCTTTCTAACCTCAGGCTCATATTAATGGGTCCATTGGACATCAAGATTTTTGTAAAAGTCATTAAAAATAAGTTAGAATCTTATTTACTATCTCTCATCTAACCCATCCAATTTTCAAGAAAGCAATCATCTACAGCACAGGTTGCACTTATCTTTAAAGCAGTCTTGAACTGAGTATGGAAATTCAAAAAATATGAACTAATCACAGTTAAATTGACATTGAAGTGACCTTCAACTCAGTTGACATCAGTGTGTTAATAAACATTAGCTAACCCCATAATATCACTTATACTATTATATGTTGCAACCAACTTGCTGCTAACCCATAAAATTCACATCACGCTTATTGGCAAATTTGCTGCTGACTAATGAAATTTACATCACACTCAGTGGCAAAAATTCTCAATCATTCATGCCTATACAAGGTTCACTGCTCAGCTTCCTGCTTTTCACATTTTATATTAATCCACTCTAATGAAAATAATGCAAGCTTTCACAGGCATCTGGATACCAAATGCCTTGCAACATATAATATGCATTGAATATATGGATGACATTACTGTTTTTCTCCCATCCAAAAAACAACTACAATCTTATAGAAAATTTCTTAAGAATTTATATCCACCTACTAAAGTTTAATCCAAACAAGACTTCAGCCTGTTCTCTCTATAACAATAAGCCCTGCACATAGATTTACCAAGGCAAAATCTACTGGACATAGATTTACTAAGGCAAACATGCAAACTTCTTTGATCTTTCCATTCTACATGGGCATTAATGTGATAAAAAACAAAATACAAAACAGATTGAAGGATGAAGCAGAAAGAATCAGTACATCATTATCAAAAGCATACCTATTCATTTATTCAAAAGTGCAATTGTTTAACCAGTTGGTTATCACCCAAATAACTTACTACACTCCAATCATAACATTTTCAAAAGGACATCCAAGATCTCATCATTGTGCAACAAGCTTTTGTGGCAAAGAAAAATGGTAGCTATATCTTCAAGATGTCATAGCTGCTCATTCATGAGCAATGGATTAAAATTGGTCATCAAACCACAAACCTAATAACTACATTCAGGCATTTAATCTATACTACAATGTCTTCTCAAGACACACACACCCCACTCACAGACAAGGCTGCCTATCAACTGTCATCAGCCATTTAAAAACAATATCCACTCAAATATCTCTTCAGTCCATGAGTAAGTACACATACTGGCATATCTATGATTTAATCCATCCAAATCTACCCAACACTATCATTAACAAACAACTACTCAAAAATGGTCCCTAGAGCCAATTTATTTCCTCATTAAAATCAATCTCCATGTCCTATCCACTTCATATTTTCAGGGTTACAGATGATTGTATATCATTATAGACTCTTTTTGCATTTTTATGTCATTGAGCAAAGAAAACTCAACAACATCGATTCCATGACTTCTTGGCACTGGACAATATTCAACATAACATATAAAATGACTACAGAGATACCAGCACCACTTCAGGACCTCATTACTGCATTCCACAGGGCTTCCACACTCATGGCTTGTGCATCCACATTCACTCAATGTATTTTGGTGCACTCACTCCACTTTTGCCTTTTGTAGTAAGACAAGATGCCACTCTTCTACATTCTATGGCAAACTGTCACAGCTTACAGCCAGAGATAACAAATAATACACCTTGATATTTTCACTGCTGTTTGGTTTTTCCTTAAACAATAATCAAGCCTCTGATTAATCATGCTAATACCACACAGCTGCAATTGCAACTGCAGCCACTTCACACCACCACAAGACAACAATCACCCTGTACCCATTAAAACTTACATCATGCACTACTGTAGCTACCCAATACTATACAACTAAACATACACTATGAAGAAATATTGTTAGTTAGTGCAGCAAAAACAACTAATTATATACTATCAACTAGTTTAACACCAAATCAGAAGTCAAAATGACATAACCAAGATTCAAACATACACAATCATGTACCATGCACATAATTGAAATGCTACTGACAGAAATGCCAATACCACATAAGAATATACACAATACAAACAATTTTTTTTAATATTTTTTCAAATATTTGTAAAGTTTTTAAATGTTCCCCCCTATGAATACTTATAAGTTATTAAAAAATACACACATACATACATATATGTCATTAAAAAATACACACATACATACATATATGTCATAATGCTGCTTAATAATATGTTTTAAAAAAGTTAAATTCTATCACAAAGAAAGAACTAATTAGAAATAATTATATAGTTTGATGAAAATTCAATTCAGTTGAACAACATGTAATTAAGGGTAATTAAAAAATTAAATTGGAAAACTAAAGAGGAAAAAACAGCAGATTAGTGGCAAATTAGAGAAAGCAAAATAAATTAAAGCTTTTTGGGAAGAGTTGTTCTTTTTGGGCATGGACCATAAAAAGAAAAACAAAAATATGAGACATCTTTTAGAGAGCTAAAGTGTGCATCATCAGCACCATGTAGCCTTGAAAAGATTTCGATTCCGGCTTCAAAAACATTATACATCTTTTAAGATCTCTATTACAGTACTTTTCAATACATAAATTGTTTGTGTATCTGATGTGTATTAGTCAGATCCTAAATGATGTAGACTTGTCATTCCCAAAAAAGTACCTGTGAGGTATCTAGAAATGGAAGAGATATTAAATATGGCTTTTGTCTATAGGAAAATCATTTCACATTATCTGCATTTGTATAGCCCATGTATTTAAGCAACAGATTATCCAAAACCAAAGAAAATCCAGTGTTAATTAACAGACTTTAATATCACACCTCAGATGTGAACTTTTCCTGTGGAGATATCAAGATTACTAAATTGTTAGAGAATCCTACAGTAAGAATTTAAATTTATATGCATATAAATTTCATACATTTATTTTAATACCTGTAATTTTGAATATAGTCATGCTTTAATTTTTTTTATTATTATTGACAAACTTTTAGTAGTTTAGCATATTCTTCAAATGTTCATGTAACTTTTATAGTTAATCATGAATATCCTTTCATTACTATATTTATTGATTTATTATATTAGTCATTAAGTGATAATGTCTATAAGTAATTCTAACATCAATCATTACTATTTAAAAATAAATAATGTTGCATTTTTTTCTCAGTAGTCTCATCTCCAATGCATACATAAAAGTCTTCTACTGATCCTGAGAATTCATGCTTTGAACTAAGTAAAATGCAATTGTTACTGTGAGAATTATGATGATAACACTAGAGAATAATATATTGATGAATTCTGAAATGTTAATAGAGTTCAAGTGAGACTCTCTGAAGATTTGATCATCATCATCTGTATCCATTTTAATTAAATTTAATTAATTGAAATTTAAATGTTAACTAAACCTTGTTTAACTGATGAATATTACTTTAAAGTAATTCAGTTGCACATCCGGATGTTACTGAACATTGCATGTGTATATATACACAAGTTGTCAGGAAGTGTGCCATCATCAAAGGCAATTATTGCTACAATATTTTGTGCATTTTGTCTTAAAAATTAATGATCTCAATTTATTCAAGGAAATGTTTTTGGAGTGATCAAAGAAACATTATTAATAATTACAATAATAAGAATAAACATATTTAAAAGACAAATTTTATAATGAAAGAGCTTAATCTTTTGAAAGAATTTATCATCTAAAAATATATGAAACATATTAATAATATATGCTGAAGTGATAATATTGATATTACTACATTATTTAATAGAATGCTAATATTTGATCATTGACATTAGCATATTATTTAAGACACTAATAGTAATTTGACAATATTAATGTCAAATTAATGATTTTAGTATACAGTTTAAGATAGAAACACTAATGTCAAATTATTAACATTAGCACATCATTCAAGGCCATGACAATCATGGAAGATCATTTACATTAGAATATCATTTAAATTTGTCTAATGCTTATGTGAGACCATTATTATTATTATCTCATTATTTAAAACATTGATGTAAATGCATTGACATTAGCACATTGTTTTAAGGCAATCACTCTGGAAAAAGGTTTACTTTGGATTTAACTATTTACTACATATGTATATAAAAAAATAATCATGAATTTTAATTCATTCTTTTAAAAAAAATTTGGTATTCGTCAATGAGCCCTATATCCCACTGGATGGCGCTGTTTTCACGCTAAAACACATAAAAATGCTGTTTCCGCGGTCGACATGTTCGAACCTGCATTTTCTATAATACAACTTTTTTGTTATGCTACAGATTGCAGGCCACTATGTCACATCACAGTACAGCATGTATGTTTTACACAGCAAATACATTTTCCGAATATCGCACAGTTTATAAAATAGTTACAGTTTGGGGAGAGGGTGTGTTTTTTTGAATTGGATGGAAATGTTGTTTTCATTTGAGTTTTTTTTTATTTTAAAGTATTGAAATGTTTCGATTTTTTAAAGTAATAATTGACAGACTTTTTACACTGTAGTGTATTGAAGTTTTAAGTAGTAAATGTTGACGAGATATATGTATAAAGTGAGTTGGAAGTAGGTAACGAGTCAAGTAATGTACTGTTCGTAACACTCCATGAGACAAAGAAGTTGTACGGTGTGTATATATTTGAAATAAAAAAGAGCATTAACACAAAAATATTCCGTAAGAAAAGTAGAATTTTCCTCATTTTTTTTTAAATGTCATAAAAAACATATATTATAAACATTTTATATATATATATATATATATTTGTCATTGTTTAAAAAAGTTATAGTTTCTTTCTTTTCTCCGACTACTGTTAGACTTTGTTGAATATAGTTTACATTTATTGTTATCATTTATTTTATAGATGTTAGTAAAAAAAAATGTTTGCAAAAATACGATTTTCATATTTTTTATTTTAGCATTACAAACAACAGAACAATAACCCTAAAACTAACCCTAAACCTAAAACTAACCCTAATCCTAACCTTAAAACTAACCCTAATCCTAACCCTAAAACTAACCCTAAACCTAACCGTAACAAGTTTTACTTTTAGTTATCATTCTGTTTGAAATAAAAACTAGTAGTAAACAACAACAATAAAAAAAGCCGTAACCCCAGTAAAAAAATCTCCAATAGAAAAGCAAACTAAAAAAGACGAATCAAATTGTAATTTGTTTATTTTATTTTACATTTATTATTATCATTTAATTTGTATACGTTAATAAAAAATAATATTTAAAATTAAATAATATTTAAAAAAGACGATTTTCTTTTGTTTTTATTTTTGCATTACAAAAAACACATCAAAATGATTATAATTAACAGCCCGGGAATGATCATATTTTATAGTTTAAGCATGAAAACTGCGCCATCGAGTGGGATATAGTAGCTATTCGACGACAACCAATAATTTTTTGTGAAAATTAAAATATTGCAATTCACAATCTCTATATAAAATAGTGCAATAGTTAACTTTCATATCAGTACAAAATATGACAAGTCATCTAGGTGTATTATACATATATCTGACACATCTTAAATTAACATTTTCCAGAAATATTTTTAATATTCTGAAAGTTATTTTTTTAAATTAACCAGAAATATGCTTTTATGTTCTATCTTCTTTTACATGTCTACAAATAACATTATGAATGTGCTAATGTTAGAGAATAAGATAACAATAAGTAACCAATATACATTTTTAT
The DNA here is from genome assembly GCA_028023455.1 of Epiperipatus broadwayi. NCBI lineage: Eukaryota > Metazoa > Onychophora > Udeonychophora > Euonychophora > Peripatidae > Epiperipatus > Epiperipatus broadwayi. The sequence continues at coordinate 2,604,785 of JAQFVV010012404.1, read as the reverse complement.
TCAATTAATGTTGCATAAAATAAAAACAAAATGATTGTTTTAGTAGTATAACAGCTGGATTAGAGATTATTCAATAATGAATAATATTTCTGTACTGATTATTACTGAATGAAATTATTTCATAGTTTTGTTAAGAAATAGCAATTCAGATTAAAATAAAATTAAAAAAAACCTTGTTTGAACTAGTTATATGTCTTGGCATTCTCTGAACATTAAAAAAAAGAGAGAAAAAAGTGTGTGTGAGAGAGAGAGAGAAAGAGAAAAAAAGAGAGGAAGAGAAAAAGAGAGAATAAAAGAGAGAAAAGAATGAAAAAGAAAATACTACAACAGAAAATACTATTGCAGCATTTTATTATTATAGAAAAAGTGTAAAATCATTTGTAAAATGAAAATAAAAAAATGTTTTGGCATAATTTGATCTTTTGTTTTTTAATTCATTTCTTTCGTAACAATCTTATATTTTATTATTTAAATTATAATTTGACAGTTAATTATTAGGCACACATATTTCACCCATATGTGGATTGCTTAGTTAGTAAATCTTTTAGATATGAATTTACAAAATAAGAGAGGAAATCCCCCCATATATAAATAATCTAGAACTTTTATATTATTTTTATAAATTTAGAAAAAACCTATTCCATATGAAAAGAATATTCAAATTCTGGAGAAGGCACTCACAGAAGTGGATAAAATAATGGGTGACATTTCATCAAAAAAGGAAACTAATATTTTACAAGTAAGTATTAAAATTTTTTAATATATGGCATATCGTAACTTTGATGTAAAATAAAATTCTGAGTTGTAGAAATTTAGGGGAGAGTTCATCTTAAGAAAACAATTTTCAAATGTTTTTTTCCTGAGTATTAAATGATGACATGATATATCATCATGATGAGCTATTTTTTCTTAATCACAGAGGTGATCTCATTTCACACCTAGTGATGTTATTGATGTACTAAAGTATATGTTGGTAACTCATGACTGATGTTACTGACCCAAAGCAACTGCAGTGATAAGTAAATGAATTTATTTCCTGCTCCATTATATATGTCAAAAGTTGCACTATCATTTGGATATTTATTCGCAACTGCATTCACTTTGAATGTTTGTGAAAATATTATCTACTTAATTAAAAATTGTTCTATACAAATTTGACCAATTATTAAATCTAATTCTTAGAATAAATTTATTTTTGTAGTCAAAGTTATAAAGTTAATGTAATTTTTATAAGACATTAATAATTTAAATAAAAAATAGATGATAAAAATTTATTTGAAAAGAAAAAAAAAACAATCTTAAAGATTTAAAAGGTAGTAGAAAATAAGTAATTTTGTTTTGTTTTGTTTTTGTTTTTGTTTTAGAATTGGATTGGGAATGGTAATTTAAGAAGTTTTTTTTAAAAAAAAGAAAAGGGGGAGAGAGAGGCAGATAGGGAAAGACAATACTTTATTGAGAATAAAATTTTAGTTAAATAAAGAGTTTCTATTTTTCATTGCATTATAACCGTTGATATATATACTCATGAATGGGATGAATAAAAAATATTAACAAAACATCATCTTCTTCTCTGATTACTTTTAATATATGTTTTACTTATTTCAGAGTCATTATATGTTAATAGATAGACACTAGATGGTATTACTATTTCATTCATATCCCAAAGCAGTTTCTGATTTATGGCCTTCATGAATGAATAATATTTAAAACTGATACTACTGCTATGTATTTAATGGACATTTTAAACTTCATTATGACATCAAGCTATTACCCAAAATTCAGAAACTCCTGAGGTTTTGAGGTCAATCTAGCATTCATGTGTCTATTTTATGCTAACTGTTCATCTCTAAAAGCATATGTTAAGAGTGAACAGAAATCATGGGATGCTTTATTGGTATCACCCATCATTGTCATAGAATGAAAGAAGCCTACAGTCAGCATATAATTGAGACCATTGCAATATGTATTTTCTGACTCGATGCCAAATATATGGTATTAGTTAAGTTGGTTTTGATTCAAAACTTTAGACTTTTTAAAATTTAGTAACTTGATAGTATAAAGAAATTATATGAAATAGTCTCAGCTTTGAATTCTAAGTTCTTACTGATGGAGATCATAAACTAGAAATCAATATGGGAAAGTGGATGTAATAGCACTACCATCAAATATCCATTGATATAACTGCATAGTAAGGAATGAGAACTGCTCCTGAAAACATATAAAAACTATTTAATTTTTCTTCTAGACAATAAACAATAAATAATATTAGCAATGTTTATTATTATAATTATTATTATCATCATAAAATTATTATATAAGGCATTTAGAAATAATACAGTTATAAACATATGATGGCAGTTAGTCATGTTGTTGGTTGATATGATTATCTGCAGCTAGTCAGCTCTTTTTGTATAGCTATTTATAATTCAAAATGACAATATCATTTATGATACAAGAATGAAAAATTTAGATAATTAATATGTATTTTTAAAACTAAATGATTTTGTTGTGTATGACAATGTGCTAAGCAACTGGGGTGATTTCAATATCCATTTTTTGCTCACTAATAAATACTATTGTTCTGTGTAACTTAGTGGATTGGTTGGAGTGATAAATTAAAAAATTAAAGATTTCTCGATCAATTCCCAGAATAGTGGAGTAAGTATAGAACTTTCAGTCCAGCAAAGTGAATAAAATAAATGATCTAATTATAATTGTAATGCTCATATCTAGATTAATTTCTTAAGCAACTGATTACACGATTATTTATTATAAAGTTTATTAAAGAAATTAAGCAATTTATAAAATGATCTGTTAATCATAAGTATATCAGGATATTTCATATTATCAATGTGTTCACATATATTTTATTATTATACCTTTTTTTAAAGATTTCAATCTTTTAACTTACTGTATCTCTTCCAAAGAAAGCAATCAGTATTATTTATTTTTACAGTGACTGAAATAATGTTTATAACATAACTGGGATTTGTTTTCCCATTGAAACCATGCTCAATTTTACTTTATAATCCTGTTTTAATTTAAAAGTCTTCACTTGGTATACAATGAGTATATATGTTTAGAATAGTGGATTCAATACAATTTCATCTAAAATCTGAATGGTTATTGATTTATCATATGACCATCTCATTGAATTTTCAGAACATTACAAAATATCTTTGAATAATATTTTCTATATCTCTATTTTATTTTACAATAAGTACATAATTTACTTTCGTACAACAAATTTTAAAATAACAACTCTTATTTAATTAAAATAGTTAAAATACCCTAATTTTTTTAACTCGACCAATAGCAATTTGGAATTTGTTCTGCATCTTAACATCGAAGTCTGCCCTAGTATCTGGAAAACTATTAAAATATTTGCATTGATTTCTCTTTTCAAACCATTAGATTTTTATTATTATCATAGTCTGATAAAATGTTTGAGTTTTCTTGATTAATTATTAAACTAAAATTTTAATATGATACACATAAACCATTTTAAGAACATTATTTAAATCATCCTTTAAATTCACAAAAATAATGCAATTAGTTTGCTTTTAATTAGTCCAAATTAAAATTTTTACCATTCTATGTCACACTTGATGCTAGATTTATAAAGCTATTTATAAATTACTTAAAGGTCATCATTTTAAATATTATAGATTTTCTGTAGAATAAAGGTGTCTTATTTAATCATTTTTCTCAAATTAATATCTATTCTCCATAATACTTAAGAAAACTATAGCTTTTCTTCTCCACAATAAAAGAAAACTTCACTATTTGATACATTTATATAACATACAACCTTCTTTTAGGGGTTTTTTTTTACAGTCTTAGAATATCCAGTTTATGATACTAGTTGTCCATCTGTCAAAATCATCTTATCTCAAAACATCTTTGTTCCAGCTCTATTTTAGCACTTTAATTATTTTAATGAAGTTAATAGTATCTATTTATTTCTCACCCATTTATTTTGCTTATAATCCCTCCTTGTTACTTCTGTTACATATCCCTTTATATTTTACTGTATGATCTGAAATCCTTATATTGTTTTATTAAATTTCCATGAGTCAAATTTATATTCCAGCATGATAAATTTATTTATCCCCCCCCCCCAAATACCTAGACATATTCTTGTTTAATATTAGATTATTTCTACCAAAAATGCTCTAAGTTTAATTCTATTATCAACTTCTTCCATTATGTTTCCATTTGTATTAATAAACTAGCTAATATATTTGTAGTAGTTAATTTCTAATTAATTATTATCAGTTTTCATTTTCGATTTTTTGAGAAGATATTGAACATTAGTTAAGTGTTCATACTATTTATATTTAATTCTACTTTTTTCATTTATCTATAAATTCTTATGCCATTTCCAGAAGCATTGAAACATTATTTATGAAAGCAATCACATCATTTGAAAAATGTAAATGATGTAAATAATCTCCATTTGATTTTGTGTATATTTTTTTATTTCATGTATAAAATGTTTTCTATAATAGTGTGTTATAAAACATTTTGGAGATATGGAATCACCATATTGTATCAGTATTAATCGTGTTAATACTACCTACTACCATGTAATCTAATCATTAATATAATCACTGTTATTGAATTTTGATAAATATTCTTTCTGAATTTTGTCAATGTTCTGAGTTTATGTCTTGATGTTCTAAATTTTTGATCACTACAGAATTGTTTAGAAAATCAAATGCCTTTTTCTAATATATTAATTCAATGCAAAATAAAGCTCATATCTATTGGAATTTTTGATAATTGCTTTTAATATTTGTATGACATTATTTTTAAATTCATATATATATATATTCTTTGTATGACATTATTTTTAAATTCATATATATATATATTCTCTGTAAACTAAGTCTTAGTAAAGAATTTGTACAAAACTAATAATTTATAATATCCTCTTTTTAATCTTTGTTAAATATCATTATCATTACTATATTGTTTCAATCAACTGATACTTTTTTATTATTTAGCCATTTGGTTTATAATGTTATTAATAATTTCTTCATTTGTTTATATCCCTACCCTTCTTCATTTTTTAAAAAGGTATAAATAATTATTCCATCATTTCAATAGTTTTTATTATTATTTGTAGATATAGTTATATGACTTTAAAATGTTTGGCAATTCAAAAGATGTTATTATAATGTCTACTTTGTTTTTTATTTTATATAATTTTTTGTAGAACTCTTCTACATGTTTTATAATGTCATGTCTTCTTTTTATATTTAAGTCATCTTTTCTTATAGCTGAAGTGATTATAGCTATGTTATTAGGTTATACTTCTGAGTCTTTTATCCTCATCTATAATTTCCTACAGTTAAATTTCCTTAACTTTTTTTTATACCATTTTACAGAATTCCAGCCATTTGCTTTTTCTAAAGTTAATCTTTCATATTTCTTTTTCTTCATACAATGTCTTATTTCAGCTGAAATTTTATTGATAATTTTTTTTAAAAGAACAAATATCATTTATTATTGAAGTAATTATAAGAATTAGGGATGCATTATTTTATTAAATACCTTTTTTTTTTCTTTTAGATTTGCATTAACACATATCTTACATCTTACTAATTGATTGTCAATTCTTGTGTTGAATTCAAGAAATACTTTACATTATTAGAATATATATTTTCTGTTAATCAAAATATAATCCAATCATGCAGCGCCTTCAGTTTGATATTTCCATATCTATTCCTGCTTTGGATTGCTCTCATAAACAACAATAACAAAAAAAAAAAAAGAATTCATAATATACAGTTATTTTAATCACAAATTTTACTCACCTAAATTCTCTTTCATTTTTGTCTCCAAATCCAAATTTATCCATGGTAACTCTTTTGACTTTCAGTTGGTTTTGAAGTCTAACATTAAAATGTCCATGACAATTTTGAAATGTTATTTGATCTTATTAAAAGTGTTCTGTACATCTATATTGTAATAAATATTTAGAAGAATGTAAACTTTAATTGCTTGAATTTGATATTTTTCATTAAGTTAATAACTTTTCTTAATTATTCTATTTGGAAATACTTTCAATCTTCATAATATCATTCTTCCAGTTTTAATTTATAATAAAGCCTATTTTATCTAAATTTTCAATATTTGTGCTTTAGAATAATGTATATGTCCATTTTTCAAATCAATTTTCTCTACATTTTTTCTTTTAATTTTACAAAATCAATGATGTATAATTAAAAAATATATATTTTTCAGTTGTTTTTCTTTGATTCAGTTGGAACTAAAATGCACTCGCCATTTTATTTTTATTTTAAGTGCATCAGATGTTTTACCCTCATAAAAATTTGTTATAAATATTTTTGATTATCTAAGAAGTTAAATAATTTATCCAAATAAAAACATTATATAAAGATTTTTTTTTTTTTTTTGCATTTGACTGGTAAAACAAATAATATCCATAGTTCTTTTTAATAAATTGTAAACACCCACCCAATCTTTGATAATCACTGGTCTGTGACTGAAAGCATCTTACTCAATAAAATCTTGAATATCATTAATATTCCATGATGATTACTGTAGTCTATTGACTCTTTTCTATTCTTTTTATTTTTATAAACTGAAACAAAAGATTATTAAGATCAGACTGCTCAATTTAATGGATCTGCATAAATCCAATACATTACAATGATTTTGAAATTAACATATTCCCAAGCTTTAAAACATTACCTAATAATTATAAAAAGTTATTTTAAGTTGTATACCGTTATCCAGATATCAGAGTCAGTAGGATGAAGATATTATTAAAAGAAGGCAGCTAAATTTTTGCATCATTATTGTAATAGTGTTATATATATATATATATATATATATATATATATATATATATACCTGCACATTGTGTATACATATGTACACTGCACATATAAATCAGAACTGCCTTCTTAAAATAAATATATAGTAAAAATTTATTACTAAAATATTTAAAAATAACTACTCATAAAATATTAAAATTGAAATCTACAATTACTTTATTAATAAGAAATGCACGTGTTATTTATCATAATTTTAATATTTTACTTTTTCATATGTCAAATAAATAAATATCTTATTATGTTTAAATATTTTGTTTTAGTCACTAAAGAAAGACTGGTGGAAGCTCCATCAGAAAACTGAAGTAAGTAGAATGAAATCACATAGGCTTAAAAACATATATACCTGTTTATAATGATTTATGTAACTTCATTATTTAATGATGTAGTCTTAAATTTGAGATGCTAGTATAAATCCTGCTTAGAAGGTAATAAGCAATTGACAAACTAAAACTAGTGATCCAGTGTGGTAATTTGATTATATATTCTTTTGCCAAGTTATCCAACTTACTGAAGCAGTCGGATCTGAGTTCGATCCTAGCTTCATGACATCTAGCCATAAGCCCACTTCAAACACATAATACTAACCTTAAATTTCTGATGCAATGGGGCTTTATACGTTCAATCCATGCTAATTTCCATAAAGGAAACTTATTTTATAAATGCATACTAAAATTAATTAGTTTCAGGTTAAAATTAATCAATGCTATTAATAAATTCATGATAGAATTATTCATGAATTTATATATTATAACTGCATGGATTGTGCGTATATATTTGTAAATATTTAAATATATATAATTGTTTAAAAGTTTCATTGCGTCGGGAATGATTGATTTTATTTTTAAATAATTTGTTAAAGTTTAATGATTAAAAGCTACATTCTTTCGATAAGCTTTCAGATTTTCCCTTTCCAAAAACAATAGTTAAAGTTTTATTAATTAGAAAAAAAGATAAGGATTTCCTAATTAAAATCATTTTCTGATTTTAAGAATTCATTTTCTAATTAGAAAATGAATTCAAGTTAATGAGTTTGAAAGCCTTATCGAAGGAATGTATCTAAAAACAACCAGTGAATCTAAAGACATTGATAATGAAAGAAGCGCTAGCCTGAAGGCATCAGAGGACAGATATATAGCTCTGAAAAGTTTGGAGGGAAAGGCCATCTTTGTTGTAGAGAAGTGCGGTGAATCCTGTGCATTTCAATATGATAAATTTAAATAGTGCTTCGATCATGGTGATGGGCTAAAATGTCAGGAATCTGGCTGTGGTTCCTGAAGTCCCCTGAAATCTTCAATGAAGCTGCTAAATTCTTTCCAGACAAATCAGGCTGCCAAAATCAAATAAAATGCTGTTCAAGTAATCAATCAAATGGTGCCTACGTTTTACCAACTTGGATGTATAACCTAAGGGAACCAGCCCCGGAAGAAATGGGTAATATATTGCCATAATGAACCCTAAACCATCTGGCCAGTTTCCGAACTTTATTTTACACTCCCTTTAAGAGCTCTTTTCATTCTATAAATGTTGTAATCTCTGTGTAATAATCCCTGTGTAAACTTACTTTATTTATGCTATTATATCGTAATTCTCTCAACTTCTAGTCTTTAACTTTCTCTTTTCTTACTTGGAAGTTCATTTATTATATTATATATATATATATATTTGTGTAATTTATTAATGTTGTTATTTTAATTATATGCCAATAATCTTTCGACTCGATGAGCTCCTTTGTTCTATTTGCCTCACGCAAATAATATATTAAATTTAATAGTAGTTCTCACCCGTTAGAACTAAATTTATAAGTTCTATCAATCATCGAGTCGAAAGAAATTATTAACATGTTTACTATTTTTATAATTGGCTAATAATAAATTATTAGCTCCTTTTCTAATCTATGCCACTGCTATTTTCTCATTCCACTAATATTTATTTATTCAAATATAGTCTTAAAATGTTTTTATTGCAAAAAGGGCCGATAAAGGATTAAATATATTTTAATTCCACTTTGTTATTTTCTATTAAGATTCAGGAAGGGCACGATGATTGGGGCATAATTAATATGATTTTACAAATACTTTAAAATAGTTTTCGTTAAAAGCTCGTTTGACTTTAATTAATTTGATCAAGTCATCACGTAGAGCATTCTATAGGGGTTTTAGTATTCAAACGATGACTATCAAGTCATCATCTTCAAATGTTGCTGATGTAGGGCAATCTTCCGCTCCATTAGGCTGGTCAGTGATCATATTTCTGTTATTTTAAATTATTGAGGAAGAAAGCACTTCCTCTCCTGTTCATATTAGTCAAAGGGCATAAGACTTGTCAGATGCAAGCCACCATAGGACTTCAATTATCGACTAGCTATTATCTTTCAATTTCATTTTATAGCTCATAATTCGTCAGCACCGTTACCTCTCTGTTCCAGTAAAGCCCGCTCTGATGCTCGTAATTCGTGATGAAGTGATTTCAATTAAAGTCGAACAAATTCTCAGTTATATTTAATTAAATAAGTTTTCCAATAAAGATTAAAGTTATGCCCTAAAATACGTATCTTGCTCTTCATGAATGGATTTGCGAATGTGAAAATAAATATCACATTCTTTCGTAAAAAATTAGAGTAATAATTTCCTTTACTAATGAATACCTTTATCTGCCTTTTATTTTCTTGTTGGGGGCATAGACATAGAATTCCAATATTGCGTACTACTCATTGGCATATAATAAGGACCGCCACTCTTATCATAATCAATAAACTTTGTTTAAGGACTAGAATTAATTAATATAATCATTATTTAAAATTCAAACAAAACAGATTATTATTATTAAATATTTTCTAAACACACTTGGTTTCTTAAGTCTTTTTATTCATAATTATTTTAATGTTAATGCTCGCTGTCTGTGTTGGCAACCCGAACATATACATATGATTCGATTTAAAAGTATCTTAAGTTAATTAATTATCCGATATTAGTGTCAGTTCAGGGGTCTCTAATCCTCACCAACCGTTGAGCTAGTTTCTTGGCGCATAGCACTGTGCTGTCGAGTTAGATTTCTACTAATCTGAGCTGGTGAGTTGGGTTTGAATTCAGTTTGAACCAACTGAGTTTGGGATCCAACTTGCAGTTTAGGTGGTGGGTTTTTCGACTGGTACATGGTTATGTTTTTGGTGCCCAACATGGGGCCCAATTTAATAAACCCCACACCCTGGAGATAGTAATTATGATCTTAGTTACTCAGTCAATTGAGATCTCAATAAATTAAATGTTTCAGTAGAAAGTGATATTTTTGTAGAATGTTATATATATTTGAAGAAAAGTTATGCGATTTATAACGCATAACTGAAATGATTTAATAAATTAAAATGTCATTTTGTAATCTTCTTTCTTATAAGTAAATGTTTTAAAGATTATTTTTTAAATGTTCTTCAGCAAAAGATTCGTTAGTTAGAATAATTATTTAAATATATATATATATATATATTATACGTTTGTGTTATACGCGTTCATGACAGTAGGAAAATTATCGTTAGAAAAGTAGTAAGAGCAGATCAAAGCAAGGGGTAAAATAAATGAAATATTTTGTCTGTGTCAAAATTAATTATATGTATCTCAGTCTTATAATTAAAAATATCCAATATGATATCATGTTAAAAGTTTTAAATTTCAAAGTATTGCTTGCTAGCACATATATTTAATGTTCACTCCGTATTCTTAGTAGCCTCAAAGCAGGCGAAGACCCTCAAACTGGGAATTATCTGTCAAGCGGTCCGATGCAGTGTGACATTACGCTTTAATGACAATAATTTCTAGAGTAACCTCAAAGCAGGTGAAGACCTTTTGTGTACACCAAGCAGCCAGATGCAGTTGGCAAAATGCTTAAATGGTTTACACGCTTTTATGCTAGCAAGATTAAAAATGATATCAACAAATAAAAGTTCTTATGTAATATTAATTTTGAAATTTTTTTTCTTGTGTGTGAAAGCCTCATGCTTAGTGAAAATAATATTTGAACTCCTATATTTAAACTCAGGTCAGGAACGCGTCAGTTGTCATTAAATAATAAATACTCATCAGTCAAATCATTTATCAAACAAAATTAAGTCAGTCATATGTGGTTTGGGGGTCAATGGGTTATTTCACATGCCCTATTGATCTCATTTTGCTCACTGGCGCCCATATAAATAAATTTGTCAGCAAATTTGATTGTCAGCACAGTAGTGGGTCAATTGTCTAAATAATAAAAACCAAATGTGTCCAATACAGAGAATTACTTGTTCTACCTGCTAATATATATGTATAAATATTTGTATATCACTAATTATTTGTATAGTTTTCTTTTTTCAGACATGGGAGAACAGTTGAACAGAGGGAAAGTGAGTAATGTTTGTTTCTTATCTTTAATAGTTTTTTCTAAATAAAATACATGTCTCATTCAAAGAATTAATAGAAAGAGCTAACCAAGAAAACGTAGGCAAACTAAAACTAAACTAAAAAAAGGCAGATTACATAGATTGGGGAAATAATATGCAGCAGCTAATGAAGATAGGGACAATGGGACCAGTAGTCAGAGACCTAATTAAATGTACTGAAGAAAAAAATTATTATTTAAGTATACAGAGAGTGCCATAAGTTTGATTCACATTGTTTATTATATTATTTATTCACTTTCAAAGATGGAAGAACAATTAGATAAAGGATTGACTGATGATAGTGATGCGCCTTCAACCACCTCCAGTGAATGAGAAATCACTTTTAAAAATCAGATCAATAGGAAAAAGTGCAACCATCAAAGCAGAAAGATGGCTAAAGATGATCACGATGATCGAGAGACTTTTCATACGATCCTCAGAGAAATGAGAGAAGACAGGAAGCTAATGATGATGATGATGGAGAGGATTTTAAAGCTTGAGGAAACACGAGGGACCCAAACCAACCCAGAGATTGTAAAGCATCATACAGCAATAGACACTTACAAGGCTCCAAGAAGTGATGAAGATGATCAGACCACACCAAAAGAAGTTGTGGATAGTAAAGAAGATGACAGTGGAGAATATGAGTCAAACCAAGAAATGGTTGCAGAAACTGATTTAAATACAGACAGGGAAAAAGAAGATGTTCAGACCACTAGTAAGATAAAATCAAAAGTAGAAATGGAACAGACAATAAACTCCGAAATGAGTCTAAGGAACTTGCAGAGACCATCCCTTATATCTGCTGTAGAAATTCAAATTTTTAGGGGTGACCCAGGAGAAAAGCCCATAGATCATCTAGACAGCATTAAAGAATTTTTCTGTCTGCACTCTATAGCAGAAAAGGAAAAGGTTATCCTAGCCAGCCACTACTTAAGAGAAGCTGCCAAGGCATGGTGGAAGCTATTAAAAAAACCACCTACCATGATCCAAGGATATGAAAAGGCCATTTTAAAAAAATATTGGAGTGAAGAAAGGCAGGAGGGCATTTTGCATAGACTGAACACTCAGACGTATCAAGAAAACTGCAGACAGGGATATGCAGCCTACTTCATCCAGCAAGTAACCACATTCAAATCCCTAACAGCCTTCAAATATGAGGACCAACACATCATCCGGACGATCAGACATCATTTATCCCCATGGATCCAAAGAATCATGCTTGGGATGTGCCCTATGTCAATAGAAAAGACGATAGACTTTTTGACTGCAATAGACTATGGGAACTTGACACCAACCAGAAAAGACCAAGACTATGACCATTATCAAAAGTTAAAACCATATGTGCCACCTGATCCAGGGAAACAATAAGACAAACATTAAATGACAGATATATATACAGACGACCGACTGACATGACCATAGGGAAAATGAGACTTGATTAACGGACCTATTTATAAGCTAGATAATATTTAAAAAAAAATGATCGCAATGAGACATGTATAATTTTTGTAGTTTGTACAGATGATATTCACGCTAATGCTGTTCTCCCAGAGTCTACCAATTAGTCGAGTACACTTATGCGAATGTATCACGTATAAGTAAAGAGATTTTTTTTCATTGTTTTTTTTTTGAAGTGAAAAGAAATGAAGCAGTCAGATCTGAGTTCGATCCTAGCTTCATGACATCTAGCCATAAGCCCACTTCAAACCCTAGTACTAACCTTAAATTTCCGATGCAATGGGGCTTTATACGTTCAATCCATGCTAATTTCCATAAAGAATAACTTATTTCATAAATGCGTATTAAAATTAATTAGTTTCAGATTTAAATTGATCAATTCTATTAATAAATTCATGATAGAATTATTCATGAATTTATATATTATAACTGCATGGATTGTGCGTATATATTTGTAAATATTTAAATATATATAATTGTTTAAAAGTTTCATTGCGTCGGGAATGTTTGATTTTATTTTTAAATAATTTGTTAAAGTTTTATTGATTAAAAGCTACATTCTTTCGATAAGCTTTCAGATTTTCCCTTTCCAAAAACAATAGTTAAAGTTTTATTAATTAGAAAAAAAGATAAGGATTTCCTAATTAAAATCATTTTCTGATTTTAAGAATTCATTTTCTAATTAGAAAATGAATTCAAGTTAATGAGTTTGAAAGCCTTATCAAAGGAATGTATCTAAAAACAACCAGTAAATCTAAAAACATTGATAATGAAAGAAGTGCTAGCCTAAAGGCATCAGAGGACAGATATATAGCTCTGAAAAGTTTGGAGGGAAAGGCCACTTTGTTGTAGAGAAGTGCAGTGAATCCTGTGCATTTCAATATGATAAATTTAAATAGTGCTTCGATCATGGTGAGGGGCTAAAACGTCAGGAATCTGGCTGCTGTTCCTGAAGTCCCCTGAAATCTTCAATGAAGCTGCTAAATTCTTTCTGGACAAATCAGGCTGCCAAAATCGAAAATAAAATGCTGTTCAAGTAATCAACCAAATGGTGCCTATGTTTTACCAACTCGGACGTGTAACCTAAGGGAACCAGCCCGGAAGAAATGGGTAATATATTTCAATAATGAACCCTAAACCATCTGGCCAGTTTCCAAACTTTATTTTACACTCCCTTTAAGAGCTCTTTTCATTCTATAAATGTCATAATCTCTGTGTAATAATCCCTGTGTAAACTTACTTTTATTTATGCTATTATATCATAATTCTCTCAACTTCTAGTCTTTAACTTTCTCTTTTCTTACTTGGTGGTTCATTTATTATATTATATATATATATTTGTGTAATTTATTAATGTTGTTATTTTAATTATATGCCAATAATCTTTTGACTCGATGAGCTCCTTTGTTCTATTTGCCTCACACAAATAATATAATATTAAATCTAATAGTAGTTCTCGCCCATTAGAACTAAATTTATAAGTTCTATCAATCATCGAGTCGAAAGAAATTATTAACATGTTTACTATTTTTATAATTGGCTAATAATAAATTATTAGCTTATTTTCTAATCTATGCCACCGCTATTTTCTCGTTCCACTAATATTTATTTATTCAAATATAGTCTTAAAATGTTTTTATTGCAAAAAGGGCCGATAAAGGATTAAATATATTTTAATTCCACTTTGTTATTTTCTATTAAGATTCAGGAAGGGCACGATGATTGGGGCATAATTAATATGATTTTACAAATACTTTAAAATAGTTTTCGTTAAAAGCTCGTTTGACTTTAATTAATTTGATCAAGTCATCACGTAGAGCATTCTATAGGGGTTTTAGTATTCAAACGATGACTATCAAGTCATCATCTTCAAACGTTGCTGACGTAGGGCAATCTTCCGCTCCATTAGGCTGGTCGGTGATCATATTTCTGTTATTTTAAATTATCGAGGAAGAAAGCACTTCCTCTCCTGTTCATATTAGTCAAAGGGCATAAGACTTGTCAGACGCAAGCCACCATAGGACTTCGATTATCGACTAGCTATTATCTTTCAATTTCATTTTATAGCTCATAATTCGTCAGCACCGTTACCTCTCTGTTCCAGTAAAGCCCGCTCTGATGCTCGTAATTCGTGATGAAGTGATTTCAATTAAAGTCGAACAAATTCTCAGTTATATTTAATTAAATAAGTTTTCCAATAAAGATTAAAGTTATGCCCTAAAATATGTATCTTGCTCTTCATGAATGGATTTGCGAATGTGAAAATAAATATCACATTCTTTCGTATAAAATTAGAGTAATAATTTCCTTTACTAATGAATACCTTTATCTGCCTTTATTTTCTTGTTGGGGGCATAGACATAGAATTCCAATATTGCGTAATACTCATTGGCATATAATAAGGACTGCCACTCTTATTATAATCAATAAACTTTGTTTAAGGACTAGAATTAATTAATATAATCATTATTTAAAATTCAAACAAAACAGATTATTATTATTAAATATTTTCTAAACACACTTGGTTTCTTAAGTCTTTTTGTTCATAATTATTTTAATGTTAATGCTCGCTGTCTGTGTTGGCAACCCGAACATATACATATGATTCGATTTAAAAAAGTATCTTAAGTTAATTAATTATCCGATATTAGTGTCAGTTCAGGGGTCTCTATCCTCACCAACCATTGAGCTAGTTTCTTGGCACATAGCACTGTGCCGTCGAGTTAGATTTCTACTAATCTGAGCTGGTGAGTTGGGTTTGAATTCAGTTTGAACCAACTGAGTTTGGGATCCGACTTGCAGTTTAGGTGGTGTGTTTTTTGACTGGTACATTACCTATATGTGTATGCATACTAAGAAGTTTGTTCTTCACTATACATAAATATGTAATTAATATTTATTCAACTAAGACATTTCATTTTACAATTAATATGCACAGTAGTATGCCTTTAGCATTTTTTTATCATTACCATGTTCAATGAATAACTATTTGATAAAGATGCATTATTTATATGTTTTATATTTAAAGGCCAGTGTGTGCTCATTTATTTGTGTAATGTCTTCACCTCTAAAGTTTTTCAGAAGGGTAGAACAGAACATACAATACGATATATAAACACAAGTGATGACAAGAAATTTAAATAAATATATGGAACTTGGCTACATGATTAAACACCAATTATTAAACAGTTGTGATGCAAATAGCTCTAACAGCTTTATACACATTTCCAACTTCTTCTGGCAAACAAAACTGTAACAAATGCACAACATTTTTCCACTCGCAGTTTTTATATCCCTCTGTGTTTTTTGTTTAAGTATTATCTACTACATCTCTCCAAATTCTTTATTGCATGTTTTCCAAAACCCCGTTTTTGATTGTTCTTAACTTTTAATCTCTGCGGCTATGTTTGAAATTATAATTATTTCTATTATAATTATTTAACTTTAATTAGTTATTTTTATCTTTAATAAAAATAAATCTTTGCAATTTTGTTTGGAATTATAATTATTTCCATTATAATTTTTTGACTTTACATTATTTTTATTTTCAAATAAAATAAGAGAAAACTTGTGGAGTAAATTGTCTCTTGTAACTTCGCTATTTATTTATCAACAAACGAATACATTTCCTCCCCTCACTCCAGAAGTTAGAGTTTATTTATGTTACATATAATCATTCATTCTGTGCAATTTTCTTTTATCCTGTATAGATCTGGGCAGTTTCTCGTTTTCAGCTTGGAGAAACACTTGATATTTCCAATTAATCGATATAACCTTGAAATTTGTGTAAACTCTTATTTTTCCTCACGACCCTGAGTGTTTTTTTTCCTGCTTGGAGAAACTCTGGGTTCCCTTTTGTTCTTTGGTTTTTGTCTCTGGCAGAGCACTGTCTAAAGATTGCTGTTCTTTTAAAAAATCTTCACAAGTGTCCATTTCATTTTTACTTTTTGCCATCTTTTCTTGTAGTACCATTTTATACTGCTGCCAACTCTCTACCTGTTCGGATAATTCTGACTTTGCAAGTTTACTTTTTAAATCTTTATTCGATCTTTCAAAACTCTGACATTCTGAAAGTTTGCTTTGTAATTTTCCACTAAGTTCTGAATTTTGTTGTTCAAGTTCTTTTAATTTATTTAATTTATAAACATCCAGTGTTTGTGCACTTTTTTGATAGCTCTTTAGTTGTTTTTTCATATTGTTAACTAGAAATGCTCGTATTGGTTACACTACATTCTAATTCTGTTATTTGTTGTCTAGAAACCTTCAATCTTCCAGTTCATTTTGTAATTTTGAATTATAACTTTTCAGTTCTTGTAACTACAAATTGAGTTGTAGCTCAGATTGCATCTTTTTCTGAAGCATGATAGCTAATTCTTGGTTCCGTGACTACAATTCTTGAAGTTTAGTGATCTCTCTTTGTCCTTGCAAAATGGTCATATCTCTCATGGCAATGGTTTCCCCCTTAGTTGATACATAATTAATGGTACATGTTGTACCATCTGTGCCTGGATTACATTTTGTTTGTCATGGTTTTTTGCATACAGCTGCTAAATGCTCCTTAAATCTGCAGTTAAAACAGTTTTCTTTCCTCCATTTGCAATTCTTAGATACATGGCCAATTTTGCAATAGTAGAAACATTTCACTGCTAACATTGTCTCTCTTTTTTTATTTTCATTCTTCGGCTGCTGCCTTTGATCTATTTTATAAATTGCCATTTTTCTGGTCTCTTCTGAGCTGTTTTTAAAAGCTAGGGCTTGCTCAATTGCTGCTTCATATGCTCTTCCTTTTTTAATAGCCTTCATATAATAAGTCACTTTCCGTTAATAATGTCTGTTGCAATCTTTCACCATACATTCCCCACAATAATTGATCCAGCAAAAGTTGTTCCAAAAATTTGTCATAATCGCAATTTTTTGCTAACTGCTTCAAAAATATGTGCTAGTATAGGAAATGTGATCATGTGATGCTTACAGGTTTATGTCATAGTCTTTACTTTTTTCTACCTGTATTGTTTCTATTTCTAAGAGTTAATCACACTATATGTCTAGATGGCCTCGGGCTAAAATAGTCCATTAATTTTTTTAACTATATCTTCAAACTGTACTCCAATGG
Source organism: Epiperipatus broadwayi (assembly GCA_028023455.1). NCBI lineage: Eukaryota > Metazoa > Onychophora > Udeonychophora > Euonychophora > Peripatidae > Epiperipatus > Epiperipatus broadwayi. The sequence goes on along the minus strand of JAQFVV010012404.1, from coordinate 2,586,934 downwards.
TTATTGGTCCATCCCATAATTTATTTACAAATTTTTATGACTTTACATCCTGCTAAACATAACAGAGTGGCCACTTTTTTTTCATTATCTTTTATCCCATTTAACTTGAAAAAAATTTCCAATTGCATAATATAGAGAAGCCATTCCTTAGTATTTTCAATACTAAATTCAGGGATACTGCTTTGTCCTAATGACATTTTACTTGTTTCAACAACAACAAAAAAGTATCTGGTTGACTTTCTCGTCTGGCCTATTCTTTCAAGCTTCACTAGGTTCAAGAATTTTGACTGCACCAATCTTATAATATCTTTGCCCCTAAAGTTTTTCAGAGGGGTAGAACAGAACATACAATACGATATATAAACACAAATGATGACAAGAAATTTAGATAAATATATGGAACTTGGCTACACGGCTAAACACTAATTATTAAACAGTTGTGATGCAAATAGCTCTAACAGCTTTATACACGTATCCAACTTCTTCTGGCAAACAAAACTGTAACAAGCACACAACATTTTTTTTTCCACTCACAGTTTGCCCCTGTGTTCTTTTGTTTAAGTATTACATACTACATCTCTCCAAATTCTTTATCGCCTGTTTTCCAAAACCCTGTTTTTGATTGTTATTAACTTTTCATTCCTGTGGCTTTGTTTGGAATTATAATTATTTCTATTATAATTATTTAACTTTTATTAGTTATTTTTATCTTAAATAAAAATAAATCTCTGCAGCTTGTTTTCAATTATAATTATTTCCCTTATAATTATTTAACTTTAATCAGTTATTTTTATCTTTAATAAAAATAAATTTCTACAGTTTTGTTTGGAATTATAATTATTTCCATTAAAATTTTCTGACTTTACATTAGTTATTTTTATTTTCAAATAAAATAAGAGAAAACTTCTGGAGTAAATTGTCTCTTGCAACTTCGCTATTTATTTCTCAACAAACGAATACATCAATTTGCTATTGGTTTATCAATTTACCTCATCTTCTAATGCTATATTACTAGGATTGCTTTTTAGAAAAATTTATAATGACATTTTCATTATTTTATTACTACCTTCTTAATATAAATGCATTACTTTAGGGTTGAAATAAAAATATAAAAAATTTAGTAGCAAAAGAGAAAAAATATTACAGAAGTTAAAAATGTGTAATTAAACCTCCCCTTCCATTACCAATAATATAGAATCAAATTATAATCATCATAGAAATTGAAGACATGATAAATACAATGGAAGTGATGTATTATTTTTAGGCTCCGAATAAACAGTTAGTAGACAAACAGTGGTAAAAAAAAGATTAAATTTGTTATGCCAATGAGGTAAAAAATAACAGATTAGAAAGAAATTGATGGAGAAAATGAAGAAATCTTCGAATAAAGGGTAGTAGGAATAGCAATAATCGATAATGATTTTATGAATACAATATATATATATTATATTTAATGTTTTCACGGTTGTATGATGTAGATAAATTATAACTTTTTGGGCTGTACCATGTATTATTTTCCATTAAACACCGATATTTTGACGGACTAGCATTCGCCATTATCAAGGTTAACTTTTGAAAGAAAATATATATATATACGTATAGTGTACTAATAGCTGTATAAAGAGTTGTAGATATTCCTAAAGGAATGTTTGCAATGCAATACATCTTATAGCGGAAAATCAAATAATACTTATGTTATATTCGTTTGTTGAGAAATAAACAGCGAGTTTACTAAAGACAATTTACTCCAGAAGTTTGCTTATTTTAGTTGAAAGTAAAAATAATTATAATGGAAAATAATTATAATTGAAAACAAGCTGTGAAGATTTATTTTTAATTGAAAATAAAAATAACTAATTATAATGGAAATAATTATAATTAAAAACAAGTTGTGGGGATTATTTTTATCAGAAATAAAAATAACTAATTAAAGTTAAGAATTATCAAAACGGAGTTGGAAAACCATGCGATTAAGATTTCGGAATGTAGCAGATAAGACTTAACAAAAGAACTCAGAGGGATTTATAAACTGCTAGAGGAAAACATAGCGCACTTGTTACACTCTTGTTAATAGAAGTTGGATACGTAAAGCTATTAACAGCTATTTGTGGCACAACTGTTTTTAAGAGTTGTTCAGCCAAGTTTCATATATTTTAGCTATAATTCTTTGTACTCGTTTATGTTATCAATCGGATTGTAAGTGTTTTTCTACCCCTCTGAAAAACTTAGGGGTGAAGACATTAAAACTTAATTATTGGATTAATTTCGATTTAATATTTTTATTTGTAGTATATTTTGCTTTTATGTTACAATATTTAGTTTATTATTTTCTCAAGTCTTGTAAAAGTTAGTTATGTGTGCAGTTTTTTAAAATTTCTTTTTAATTTTTTTATTATTTAAAATAAGAGTTTTATAAGCTGTTTACCTTACACTGGCTTTTAATCCTTCTTTGACTTTAATTATTATATATTTTTTGTTTTTTAATTTATAATTGCATTTTGATGTTTATAAAAAGTAAACAAAATTTATATGCGTATATAATTCAATTTTTTTTTATTGATGCTTTTCTCATCTCAACTTCTATCTTATCCCAACCATATTCCAGTGCAGATCTCATAATGCCCTCTTTCACTATGCTTATGTTTGCAAACAACTTTCATACTTAAGATAAAGTGGAGGTATCGAATACCTGAATCTCCAGGAGCCATGTTTACAACTTGATATGATTTATCACACAAACTCTACACACACATATATATATATATTTGCGTATATGTATTTGTGTGATAGAGGAAAAAAGTGATATGTATATCAATGTGTGAGGGGTCACTGTATATAATTATATTGTAACTGTATATAATTATATTGTAATGGGCACGGGACGATCGAAAGCTCCAACTTCCCTTTCACTTATAACATGTAATGGGGAATTCTTCTAATTCAAAAATCGTCCACTTTCCGTTACCTCAAGCAGAGAGAAATACGGAAATTAACGAATCGATTTCCGTACCTGACCGAATCTGTCAGCTATACGGATATAGCTTCCAGACTATTTTTCCCGATCAGCTTTCTCCCGACTGCTGTAAGATATTACTTGTTATAGCGCTTGGCTAATTTATAAATTTTACGGGCTAAAACACTGCACCATCAACGTTTCACGTGCTAATTTAATAACAAAAAAAGAATATCAACATGAATAATATTCTACCCCTCCCCTCTCTAATGTTAAACTATTTTTTGGAGTGGCGAAGAACGAGGCGAGACAGATTTAGATAAATTAATACATTTTTTTAATAATAAAAATAATTAGGTTTGATAAAAACAAGACATAAGAAATATTAACATAAATTTAACACATATTGATAGTCAAGAATAAAAATTTGAGATCCCAATTCATAGATCACTTAAACTAATTGAAATCATAAAGCTCACATTTATAATCGTTAGACCCTATCTTTCTTAAGAGATTGTAATTATCAATCAGTGAAAGGCATTTGGCCATTTCCTCTACAAGCTTTATGATAAATGCTTAGCCAGAGCCAGCACTTAAAATATCTCTGTCAGGAACCCCTCCCCAAACCCCTGACCATGGTTTCGTGCTTTGGCACTCCTCAGAGAGGTGTCAGTGGTACAGGCGGTCCAGATCGACCAGATCTAAAACCATACCAGACCTAGATGCCAAGGCACTTAGCTAAAAGTTATCTATTGAGTGGAAAATCTGAAATTTTCAGACATGTACATGTCTTCAAACCCAGCTATCCAACTCAAATAGCTTTGAATAGCAAAAGATAACGATCTTGGTAACTCTAGTTCCCTCTCTTTTCCTTTGTTTTATTAATTTTCAACATTTCTTGATTTTGTTAATTTTTAAGATCGTTTTTCTTTCTTTCTTTATTTATTTATTTTCAACCCGAACATTTCTAAGTTTTGTATGTTTTACATATACATGTGTGACCGCAGTATGTGCGATCATCACAATATATTTTAGCTTCTTCTTCATGTCTAACGTCAGGTGTTTGAACTCTGGTGTAACTTTTACATTATTTCACAGATAGCTAAAGATTTTTAATCAAACTCATAACTTTTTTTAAATTGCTAGCGTGTAACCAATCTAGCTAACTATTAAATTATTTGTTGATAAATGGGTACTTAGATAATTTTATTTATAAAATAAAATAAAGAATGAAAATAACAAAAAAAACTCTTATCCACTATCATTTGACTAGCATGGTGAGTAATGCATTACTTGAAAGATATTTTTTATTTATAGTTTTATAATGGAAAAATAAAAAAAACATAAAATTGTAATTTAAAAATTTTAATCCAACTTTTTTTTTTAAATAGTCTGACATTACACTTTTGGAGGATTCTGATATTTTACTGTCAGGTCTATATAGTATCTCTGAAACGAGTGAAGCTTCAAAAGGAAAATTTTCTGCAATATCTAAAGAAAAGATAAATCTAGCCATTCCTGAATTTCCTGGTCTTTGGGAGCAGGATAAACATCCTGAACAAGAAAAGCAACAATTCATTCCTGGTAAAAGCAAAATGGAACAGGTAATTAAAATTTTTATTAGCACTTAGTAATTTAATTCAGAATAATCTGTAATCGTTTCATTGTTATTTTGCTTATTATTCTCATTATAGTGTGAGTTTATCATGAAATTGATCTTCAAATTGTAATTATATTATTCAAAATAAATTTCTTTGCATTGCAACCACAAATTATGATGTAAGATAGATTACAAAATTAATAAATGAAAATATATTTTAGAAAATCGTACATTGGAAAGTCCTCGCTGGCTAAGAACAGAACATACAAATACATAATACAAATAATGTTCCATTTTTCAATAAATTTGTTTGAATATATATATATTGTACCCTCACTTCTCGATATATGATATAATTTAAAATATGACTAGCTCAATAAAATCATTATGCTCAGCTAAAATATGTACAACTATCTTTAATATATTTTTATAATATTATAACTTATCAGATTTATTACAAACTTATCAAAAATTAATATAGTTCAATATTATGTACTAATTAAATAAATATTTACTAAAATCATGAGACTGTGAAGTGAAGTTACAATTGGTAATTGGACTTACATTGAGTCAATGTCTCTCCAAGACACTGTCTCAATGGCATAAGAATACTATTACCTCTTTATTATCTCATTACTAACTCTACAGCACTCTTATGACTTTTATAAATGAACTATCTTTAATAATAATAGATAAATAAATCTCAATCTTTTGTTAAGGAAATATAATTAAAATGATCTCAGGTTCTTCTAATTATCTTAAAGTAATAATAATTCATGTAGATAGGAATGATAAGGGATTTAATATCAAACCTAAATACACCTAACTTATTCTAATAATAATAACTAACAATAATAATCTTTAGGGTATATCTTAATCTTATCTATTGGATTATACTTTTAATCATTAAGAAAATAAATAAATCATATACATGTCTTTCATTTCCATATAGTATCTTAATTTTAAAATAGACCAAAATCTTATAATTTAACAATCTGTGGCAATAAATAGTATTATACTCTTATACTGTGCATTATAATTACTTTATGACCATTGTAATATCATATGTTAATGTCAATCAATTTCTATAAATTATATTAAGAAAATATTGTGTTTCTTTCTCAAATAATAAAATAATAAATTCATATTGTGCAAATATTATGTACATTCAAATTATCTGTTGTCAAATGCTGTGGTGTAAAATAATGAATTCGACACACTTTTAAACAACTTAACAAATTTATTTACATCAACTTTAACAAATAATTTATTTACACTATTTACATTTAAATGGAACTAAAGAAAATAAACAAAAATAAGAAAAATAATAATACAAGATTTTTACACTGTTACTATTTCCATAACCATAAGTAGATAATTTATACATTTATTAAATTTTCTATCAATAATATTCAATTAAATTTATGACTTCAATTTTAATAAACATTACTTGTTATCAATTAATATAAGAAAAGGTTTTATGTAAGATATCATTCATGTAGCATGTATGTAAATAAACAAACTTTAATAATTTAAATGCTATTTCACTTAAGTCCTACTGTTATTTATATTATAATGTATAAGGCTGTATTACATTTATTATCAGTATGACTCAAATATTAATTAATGTATAAACTGATATAACTTTGTAGTATAATAACAATTATTGATTATCACTGTTTATTTCATTCCGATATAATGTCATACTACATGTCTTATTAAAATATGCAATACGTATATGTACTTTTAAAAAAATAATATTTTAAAATTATTCAATAATTTCAACTTTTATAAAGTATAATGTTAAATAAAATTCTATGATTCTTTTCCATTTTAAATCATTACTTTTCTTTACTTGTTATTCTTATTTCTTTATAAAACTACTACCTACAAAAGTCATTTTAACCTTATTTAATTTCAGAAAAACAAATGACCAATTTCAAACAAAAAATAATAACGATCCAAACTCTCTTATACCTCATCCTCTATATACAATAAGCCTTCAATCAAGATATATATTTCTATGTAAAATTAACTTACTTATCTAATAAAAATAAAAAAAAAAATATAGACTTTATATACTTCTTACTAACTTTAAAAGAAAAATAAATAACTTACGTTAATAAAATCTAATTCCTAATATTGTAACAGAAACATTAAAATTTATTCAAGAAAGAATCATATAATTATTTCTAGGTTCTCATATTACGTTGTACTAAATTTAATCATCAATTTAAAATAATATAAAATAAAACTGCTATTATTAATCTTTGCGGTATATTATTTAAACATTAATACATTCATTCAATAATCATATAACATTTGGTTGATCTAAAGAAAACATAGTAAATACATCAAATTATTATTATTATTACAAATTTTAATAAATGATACTTCAATTACAGTCCGTACACGATGTCCTCCAAGATTTCAGCTTTACAAAATAATTTACATTTACACTCAACAATTATTCTTTAAAATATTACGTGTTGTATAATTATAAAATAAACTTTATGCAATAAGTTATATTAGTATTTAGTTATTATTTAAAAAAATGTAAATGTACCTTTCCTATCTTTCAATAAATTAATAATTAATTAAATATTTATGTTAGTTAATAATTAAAACATATTACATAACATCCAACGGTGTCTTCTTCCAGCTATAATTGTTCTTTTTCCTAGGCACAAATTTTCACCAAACATTACTTCCTTTTCCGGTACATCACGTGTCTTTAAAAGTTTTTATGAAATAAATGAAAACGTTCTTTTTTTTAAAAAATAAAAAAAAAAGTAAATAGTTCCACATAAACAAAATAAAATTAAAATAGTTTATAGGATCCAGTTATTTCTTCTTTAAAGGAAAATTATTTTAAAGTTATTATTTTTAGTATTAGTCAATAATTTATAAAGTTCTTGTTTAATTATTTTAATTGATTTGATTTGGATATCCACGTAGATTTGCGCATTCCATAACAGATATTTAGGTAAGATTATTTTTAAAGTCTTTTGTACGACCAGCGTTCAGACTTTAATAATATAATAATTTTTATTATAGGTGTTTCTTTACTTATTAAATCTCCAATTTATTTGCCTTTTAAAATTGTCAGAATTTAGTCTTTTAAACCATAAAGACTTAACAAGGCAAATATTTATACAATTACTGTTATATATTATATCTTTACAAGATATATATTTAAATTTATAATTTACAAATACTTGCTTCATAAAAAGTATTTCTCATTTTTTAAATATCTATTTTATAAAAATTAAATACCATTAGCTTTTAAATTTATACAAAGTCAAGTATTACTGTTAGGCATCTAATAACTCTCCTAGTCAATCCAGCGTTTGTTAAATTTTCAGTATAAAGTCTCCAATACATTTTATCCTTATATGATGTCCTCATGATTATTTGATAGTAAATTGAGCTTCAATAGAAAATGATCAATAGGGAACTATAATAAATTAACACTGCATATTTATCGGTAACTTTTATAAATTATTTTAAAAACTACTCTCTTATAATTTTAAAATGATTTTGAGAGCGTCTATAATTACTTAGCTATTTTTAATAGCACCTTTTACTTTAAGAATTTCAATCACAAGTCCCCTCCAAACAATTGAACCTTGGTTTTATACCGGAAGAAAACTCCCACTTGATTGGTGAATTAAACAATCGACTTGCTAGCTTATTTACATATTTTACCAACAAGACAGAATTAAAAATAAATAATGACTTATTTAATATTTATTATTTATCACATTATTAAATTCTTAAATCAATCTTTATTGTTTATTTAAATCCATTAAACATTTTTAAAATATACTTTCTTACTTAATTTCATCTTTAACTTTTATAAGATTATTTTTATAAATAAACTAAGTCTATTTTTATTCGTTATGTTTTTAAGCAGTATTTTAAAAATCAGATTTAATATTTCACATTAATTATCTTTATTTTTATTTCATGATAGCCAAAATAATATTTATAAATTTTATAATAGAATTTTTAAAATAGCTTTGCAACTTTACTAAAAAAAACTCCCAAGCATGTGTGTATGTATCTAATTAACATCTGTTTTTTACAACAAAGCTACAGACGCTTGTAATAATCTAAAAATAAACTAACAATTCATTTTTTAAAAATAAATATTTTTTAAAATAAATAATATATTATAACAGCTTTTAAAATAATAATTCGATATTATTAAAATCAAATATTAATCTTCTATTATGTAATACTAATAATTAAAATATTTATATTCATTTATTAAATATTAATTTTTATCAACAATAAATATATGCATTTAATTTTAACTTGTCTTTTTAAAACTTTAACTTTAAACATTTATTTATTAAATTTATTAATGCAGTATTGCTTATGGCCAGTTTTCCCAACCATATACTATTATCATCCCCATTGAAAAGTCTCTCTCAAACATCAGCACAATTTTCACATATCAAATATTCATAGATTACTTTAATTACACTTTTTAAAAGATTGTTATAAATAAAATTAGCATCATGCAGCTAAATATATCTTAAATTTAAAATTTTTTAAATAGATTGATACATCAATTTATGGAGACCTATACAAAAGGGCACAATATATAAGCCAAATTGTCTAGTTTTTGAAGGTTCATGTTAAACAAACTTAAGATTTTTTTCTTTCCATGATAGATAACTTGGAGTAATGCAGATAATAATTGAATAGTAATTGGTAATAGGTATATATTCTTCATTAGAGGGGGAAACTCTCATTATAATCTGGGTTAATCAGATGAGCATTGATTTACTATGATTGTAATATTTAATATTTTAATATTTTCTCTCTATATAAAATAGTAGTACTACCTTTAATTTATTATATAAATGTAATATGATTGCTTTCTTGCCCTGCTAAAAGAGAGGGTAACACCTATATAAACATTGAGCTTATAATTATTTTTTAATGTTAAAAAAATCCTCACAAGGATGTGAATTTGCTTGTCACAGTATCTGAAGTTATTTTTCTAATAAAAGAGTCAAGCTTACAAGTTTTATGAATGATTAGCATGATTTATGGTTATAATATAGATTTCTCATCCCAAAAAACCATTGTTAAATTTTGGGAATTCAGTATAGAAAGAGATCTAGTGAACTCAAGTATTAAAAAATTCTGGATTGATTCTTTATTTAGGAAAGTCACTTATATTGTTGTGCTTAAACTGTTCTTTGATACTGGGAAATCAATTGAGCTTCTGGACAATAATTAAACTATTAGTATATATTTTAGAAATTAGACAAGGAGCAAATGTTTTAAGTTTTTTTTTTTTTTAAATGTCATAGCATCGACCAGGATGCGAACCCGCAACCCGGGCAACTGCCTGCAAGTGCAAAGCAGTCACACTGACCTCTCGACCACCAATGCAAGACAAATCTTTTAAGTTGGAAATAAGTTCATGCTTAAAATATATAAAATGTAAGAAAAGATAATGCAGATTTAATTTCATTATTATTATTAATGGAGGAGACAGCAGTGTTATTTGAGTGAACAAAATACATTCATCCATAATATGAATTTTTTTTTTTTAAAATTCCACAAAAAGCATATAGTATAAAAGATATCTATCTCTGGATATTATTAAAAAAAGTGACTTTGATTTTTTGGTAAAAAAGATATTATCCATAAGAATGGATTCCAATAAGAAAAATAACATGATAGATGATTCTGACTATTTTTTCAAGGTAATTTATTTACATTTTAATCTTTGTGGATTTATAACAGTTTATGGTCCAAATTCTTCATATCATTATTCACTTTGCAAAGTTTTAGTGATATTTTAATTGAACATATATAGGTATTTAAATTGAAACCTGGATTTTAAAAATTCTTTTAAATGCTTTGACACATATTTTTCAACAAATTGGATTAATCAAATGTAATCTGTTAGCAATGATCAATAATATAAAAATCTTGATACTTTTCTGTGAGTTTGCAGATTCATGATATTGTAATTTGATAAGATGCACCATAAATTGTAAAAAGATGAGAATGTCTTGAAATATGGCATTAATGATTTTCATTTTATTTCTCAAGTAGTATTTCTGATAAGTAAGTAGCTTAAATTGAAATAAAAAAAAATTGAGTCATGTTATTTGTGAATGATAACTTCGCATGCAAAGGATGGTTAACATTTATGGTAAAAGTTTGCCAGTTGCTGTTAGCCACATAAACCATTGATGAATGATGTTAGTCATTATGTTGGCACTTAATGCCATTAAATATACAACAGTAAGAAAAAATCACATTATCATTTGTTTGCTTTGTTAAAAAATTGATAGATAATGGAATCAAACAATCATCTATTGTAATTACAAGTAATAATGATCAATAATTCTAAAACATAAGTATTTATTAGATGAAGCCATATTGCTGAAAGCCTCCTGGTGATCAATGAATGTGATTTTTCAGAATGTTCTACTAGCTGTTTGTTTTATCAAGATACTCAAAAGTATATTTCATTATTGTGATGATCAAGTTTATATAACCACTTCATTATTGTCATTTTCTTTCACCTTCAAAACTTTTCAAATAATAACACTTTTTTAACGAATTAAATCCTGAATGATTAAATAGAATAATTAGCATTGTCATTTGAACTTCAAGTGAAATGCAGGATGCAATGTCTTCGCCCCTAAGTTTTTCAGAGGGGGTAGAAAACACAATCAGATAGATAACATAAACGAGTACAAAGAATTATAGCTAAAATATCTGAAACTCTGCTGAACAACTCTTAAAATCGTTGTGCCGCAAATAGCTCTTAATAGCATTATGTATCCAACTTCTTCTGTTGACAAGACTGTAACAAGTGTCTGATGTTTTCCCTTAGCAGTTTATATATATCCCTCTGAGTTCTTTTGTTAAGTCTTATCTGCTACATTCCGAAAACTTAATCGCGTGTTTTCCAACTCCGTTTTGATTGTTCTTAACTTTAAAATAACTTTAATTAGTTATTTTTATCTCTGATAAAAATAATTCCCACAACTTGTTTTTAATTATAATTATTTCCATTATAATTAGTTATTTTTATTTTCAATTAAAATAAATTCCCACAGCTTGTTTTCAATTATAATTATTTTCCATTATAATTATTTTTACTTTCGACTAAATACGCGAAAACTTCACGAGTAAACTATCTCTTGTAAACTCGTTATTTGTTTCTCAACAACGAATACAACACAGGACTAATATGATCAAAAATTTACTTTCTTCATGCGATCCATAAAATTTTAAAAAGTCTTTATCAAAAACAAAAATACTTCTACTTTTTTCATTATAAATAATTCAATATAAAATATAAATAATAGAACATATCTGATATGAAATTACTATGATTTCTATATAATTGAAGACTATTTAAGCTTTATCCTAGTTTTTGCTGCAAATTTAATTGATTTAAGCATTTTACCAAAATGTATTTTTTAAAAAAAATGATAGCTACTTTACTTTTGTTTCCATCTACGAGAGAAAAAAAGCATTTTTAAAAAACTTTATGTCTATTGAGACTTTTATCTTTTCTTTATTAATGATAGAATCATCAACTTACTTTTGTGACAAATGTACATTCATTAATCATGCCCATTATTTAAATCACTTCACAATAATAGTTTGCTCAAGTGAATAGAACTATAATGTTCATTCATCATTTTGTTACTTAAACATCACATAACTTCCTTAGTAACAGATCATTCATATTTTTTATTGCAATATTTCAAATAAATTTATTATACAATGAAATAATCTTTTTAAATAAGATACGAGTGGTTTATTAAAATATTTTTTATTAGTAATTAATGTATAAAATTATAGACAGTACTGTTATCTATAAGTTTATTTTGATCTATATTATTTTTTTTTATCTCATTTTGATTACAAATATACACTATTCTATCAAGCTTATTTATTTTGAGCTTTAAATAGGTATGCAAAGTGATGTTAAAAAAATAATGATACCAAAACATTACCACATAATCACAGGCTACTAAATAATCAGATTCACATTTGAAAATACACATTTGGTAATAGTATGAATACTGAACCCTACCATCTGATGGTGCTGTTTTTCACAAAATGCACATCAATATACCATTTTAGTGGCCTTAACTTATGACTGACAGTACAAGAGGTGTTTTTGTGCCATAGCAGGCCACCTTGAGGGTGATGTATTCTTCAATTATGTAATGAAATACTACACCCATTGCATTAGGACAGTATTCATCAAGTGACCACTCTTGAACTCTCACTATGGTCTGATTTGATGGTGGCTATATTTGAAAGAAATGAAACTCTACAAAAATTCATTGTCAGAAATTTTTTAGAAAGCTTAGTGGAATTACTATTCCATATTAAGAATTGTCATGTCATCACACACACTTCCCTACCTTTTGAACTGCACACAACTTGAAAAGGTTCTTCTTTTCAACAGAGTTTTTTCCGATTTCGCATGCAAATGCCTTTTTATGTGTGAATCCATGCGAGAACTGTAAAATGTTGTCTGCAAGTTGTCCAAATTGGTTGAAGCTGAGTGAATTGCCGGCTGGCCACACAAGTGGATGCACAATATTGTGTTTTCCCAGAAAGAGAAACTCCTGCAAGTGTACCTATATAGGTCAGCATAAGGGAAGTTGGTTCGAAAGCTCCAAAATCCCATTACTTACAGCTTTGAGGCTTCCCTGTTATTTTATTTGCATGTTACTTTTGGCTCCTGTTTTTTATGCCCCTGAAAATGGTGTTTTGTTTTTTTTTACTTATTTTGGTTCACAACTTGTCCAAAGTTTTGTTTCTTTTTGATTCAATAAATTATTTTATGGGAAACTTGTTGTTTTTGTTGTTCACGTGGTTATAAAGTAGGTAGGTAATATTTGATAAGTTTCATTAACAGTTGAAGTAGGTAATATTTTATTATACCAAAAAAAGTGTTTAAGAGTTTATTCAAAAGACCCCACCAAAAAAAATAAAGTAATAATAAAGAACTATGCGGTAACATAATAAAATGTTAAAAAAAAAATCCAAAAAGAAGTCGATAATTAAAAATCAAAACAAACCTTCCCCACCACCCACCTCCCCCAGCTTAAAAAAAAAGTGTTCTTTAAAAATGAACTGTTTATGTCTTTTTTAAAATTAAAGGCCAAAAAATTAAGAAAGAACTTTTCGCTATCATATAAAGCTTTTTGTAGTGTAAAGATTTGAAAAAAAAAAAAGCTTCGTAATAAATTAACAACAAAAAAAAGACAATTCAAAATCAAAACAACCCTTCTCCTTTCCACCCTCTAAAAAACCAAGTGTGTGTTTATTCAAAAGTACCAAATTGTTGAAGTCTTTCAGTAAATCAAAACATCAACAAAAAAAAGCAAACAACCCACCCCTCCACCATCTAAAAACAACTGTTTGTTAGCGCATTTTTGTGTAAACAAACTGATACAGCATTAATTGATAATTTAAAAGCAAACAAACATCCCTACACTATCTAAAAACAAAGCATTTGTTTCTTAAAAAAAAAAAAACCAAAAAAACCATGTGAAAAAAAAAATTGGTTTACCGTAAGTAATATTATGTAAAGAAACCTACGAACAGTTAGTCGTTAATTTATAAACAAACCAATACCCCTAGACCATCCAAAAACAAAGTTTTTGTTTATTAAAAACAAAAAAAACCCAGGTGGAATAAAAAAAAACTTTGGTGGTTTACCATCGCCGATGAAAAAAAATTAAAAACCGGTTGAAAAAAAAAAAAAACTTTTACCGTAATATTATGTAATAAAAAAAATTTGGGGGGTTTACTGTTGCCGATGAAAAAATAATAAAAACCAGTTGAAAAAAAATCTTTTACCATAATATTATATAAACAGATGACCCATGAATTGGTATATTGATGTGAATTGGGTAAAAAAGAGCATCATCAGATGCTAGGATTCAGTATTCCTACTATTACCATACATTTTTCATAAATTCTCTAGTCAAGTAACAATTTTGAATTATTTGACTTGCCTTTAGGCATAAATGGACATTATTCTATTGCTAAAACTATTATAATTTATTACATCATTAGTTGGGTAAAAACATATTTATTAATAATTGTATTATTTAAATGTAATTTTGATTTACATTAATTGTTTTTAGACAGAAAAACACCCACACATGTTTATATTTTATCAATATTGTATACATCTTTTTGAAAAAAAAAAATCATTACAATTAAATTTTTCATTTATATTAGGAAATATTTCAAAAGCAACTACAGAAACAGAGAGACAATCTAATTCAACCATATATTATCTCTGGTAAAGAATATAGGGATTGTCCATTTTCATGGAAACCAGAAATTGTGGAATTTAAGGTAAAAAAGATCATATATAAGTATATGTATTTTATATATATATATTGTAATTAGGAGGACCATATTAAAACTAAAAAAGTATTTAAAAAGTGTATTAAAAAAAGACAAAAAAAAGTTAAATTACTATTTAAAAGACTTATAAAATAAGTCTAATAAATGATTATAATTTGCATTGACTATTGATAAATAATCTCATCTATGTATGATGTGTGTGTTCATACAATAATAATAAACATTTATATTAAAAATTACCCACATCAATAAATCAATAATTTATATAAAAATATTATTATTAGTTATTATAATAAATAAAAAACTAATATATTATTGATTTTTTATAATTATTATTACAATTTATAAAATAATATTCTTTATATTTTTATTTTTATTTATGTAAATGAGTGTATTTAAAAGATTGCTAGACAGAACATGGACAAATCAATAAAAAGTTTTTAAATAATTGTCTGATTGATAAAAGAGTGTGAGTTTTTTTAATAGAATGGAGAGAGGAAGCAGACATTGAACTTAATGACATGTCTTCAAAACTCTGTATTTAAAAACTTAACTGTGGAATGTCACATATTTGCATAACTTGAAAATCAATATTATGGATTTCTAAAATAACAAGATTGAGGGAGGGTTACTCCTCATTTGCTACTATATTTGACAAGAAATTGGATGGGAAGCATAACATGGAAAGATTAGCATAAAATAAATGAATTGTATAATATAGATCTCCTTTCAAAATTTATGGATATATTATAATTTATAATATTTGTGAATCAACTTGGAAGCTAAAAGAATATAAAATATTATTATTCAAAAACAAAGTTAGATATTTAAAGCTAGTGGTTAATAATAATTCCACTCAATTATCACATCACCAGCTTCGAACATGAATTACTCAGGGGCCCAAAGAAACAACCAAAACAATTGATAGTTCTTATTTGATATATTATTCAAGTTAAATAAACAAAAAAAAATTGTAATATTATTTTGTTTACTTTATAAAAAAGTCTAATTTCCCAAAGCATTTTATATAAAAATATAATCGTAATAACACTTTTATTTAACAAATATTAACTTTAAAAAAGTGTATTAATTATTTATATATGTATATTTATTTATTGATGAGAATAAAGTTGAAACAATACATATTTAAATGTCAAACTTAAATAATCAACCAGATTTGAAATTGAAAAAAAACAATTTTATATTTTTTTATCATATCTTAATATTTATTTATAACAATGAGCAAATAAATCAAGCATTGAAAATTAAAACAAAAACACACAATATTAACAATTCATTCATTCTTAACAATAAAGAAGAGGAGAAGAAAAAAATGACTTTCTTAGCTATTTACTTTTAATTAATATTACTATTCTGGATTAGAATTGAATTTCTACTAAATCAGAAAAGGTTTAACTTATTCAAATTGTAATATTGATTCATTTATATGGAAATTAAAACTTAAGGATTGGAATAGATTATATAAAAAAATATTTTTTTCTTTTAAATTTGAAAAAGAATAGTATTATATAAAAAAGAACATCCATTTGAATTTCTAGTAATTTCATTTTATTACATTGTTTTCTGCGCACAAAAATATATTTAAAATAGTTTTATATATTTAAAAGTATCATACAGTGTGTAGGGGGTAGAACAACTTATATCGTAAAGGTTTCAAAACCAATTTTCATGCTAATTTAGAATATTAATTGTGTAGAATATCTAACTGAAAAAATGGAGTTTAAAAACATCTACTCTCGAAGGATGTATTATATTTTATTACAATAAAACCATTGGATAATGCTAATAATTTATTAATTTGGAATAAACATATAATTGCTAAATCAATGGATAAATATACTACATCAGGAGATCTCCACCAGAATTATAAAATATAGACTTAAAGAACCATTCTTACTTTGCTCAGGCAATTAAGTTTTTTATTTATATGTATTTTATTTTATTATTTATATTATTTTTTAATGTGTTCATCATTTGGTACTTTATCTTTATAGACATGGGAGCATCCAAATTTAATTTTATAAATGTAAAGTATTAAACTAAATATATATATTTATAATATTAAATAAAATAAAATTTTATAAACATATTTAAAAGTTTGACAGAACTCATTTAAATTAGATGAAGTAAAATTTTTGATTATTATTTAACAGATATTAGTTAAACAAAGTTATTATTCTTACTAATTAATATAGTAAACAATTATATATTCATTTTTATTACAAATGAAAACTGACTATAAATGTGTTAATAATTCATTTAAATTATTAATCTTTTGAATTTTTTTTACTTTTATATATTGTATATATGTTAGTTTGAATTATAATCTTTTCTTTTGAAAAGTTTATCAAGGTATGAAATTTTATCATGGGATATGGAATGGAGATATTATTTATTAATCTTTCAAAATGATAAAAGTTCATTCATATTTTTTATTATTTTATTTATCTTTTTATATCACATTTTTATTGTTTATTAAATATTATTGAGTTATTAATTTGATCTCTCTACTTAATCATTATTATATTACATTCATATTAATAAATAAACAGACTAATTATTAATAACTACATAACATTTATTTATATATGTTAATATTATAAACATTTAGAAATATATTTTATTAGTCATTGCTTATATAAAGGAATAGTAGTAAATGACTTGTTTAAATCTATCCCTGATGAGAGCCAATTGCGGATTCTCCATGAGTTTGAATATTGTGGCATAATGGTGACTGAAAAAGGGATGAGAGGTGGATGAACTAGACTAAATTACATTTAAATTTATCTAATAATTATTGAGCTAGCATGGTGAAGATAGATATAATCATAGACTTAGAATTTTATTGCTTCATCTCTAATGTTCTACCTGAAGACCCTAAGTTTGATTGTAGTGAGATGCGCACCCTCTTTCTGGTGAAAACCAATGTCGCATTACAATATATATATATATCACACTTGAGAGAATTATTGTTAAAATTTGATGAGATATACTTCTGCTCCATTTCATGATTCTAATATCCAAATCAAAAATAATTTAAATCATAAATGTTAAATAAATGTTTGATTATTGCAATTATTATTGTATAATAAAAGGATTTGAAATAATATTGTTTTATAATATTCCATAAATTTGTGTTCTAGAAGAAATAAATTTTACTTTTTCCAGTTGTAATATTTATCATTGAACATAGATGAATGTATAATTGTTAGTATATTATTTTTATTATTATTTATTTGGTGATTTAATTATGATAATCATGTTGTATATTTTGTATAATGACTGTATAATCTTTTAAATGGGGAGTTGAAGAAATCCATTAGAGCACCTGGATGGCATCACAGAACTATTTATATTTCACTATTTAATGGAAATTGAAAATGTTCCCGTCACTAGTAATATAACTTGTATGTATCAGTGAAGAATTGATGGGCTTCATTATTTATCAAGTCTAAAAACTTTAATGAATATAAAACTTCTTTACTTAGAACATTTTGGAGCAATAAGTGACAAGATGGTATTTGTTATCAAGTATCACAAAATAGATATAAATGGGGCCAAGAAGAAAATTTGTTTCAGTTTTTCCATATGTAGGTATCAAAGTTAAGAACTTTGACAGAATTTAATCAATCAGAGGCTAAAATTGTTAGGACTATATGTTATAATTTTTTTAAAAGATGTACAGCATGTCTTAAGAGTGACTAATTGATCTTACATTGAGGAAATAACAGAAATTTTAATATTATTGACCTAGGTAGTTTATGTTGTGATCATGCTGAAAAAAAGTAATAAATTATCTACATCAGTTATATAAATATGCCAAATTATTGTTTGCCTTTATCTAGGAACCAGGATAATTTTAGAAATAAACCAAATATTGTGAATACTCGAAATAATAAAGTCATGATGAAAATGGTAAGTTTAATTAGACAAAACAGAAGAAATTCTTATATCATGAGGCAAGCACAATAAGAACCAGTAAATAAATGGTATAACAATACCAAAATCCTCATATATGAATTTTAAACAGAATCAGAAAAACTGTTGAGGACTTTATTAGGGAGTTCCTTATGATGAGAATCTCTTATTCCAATATAGGGACCATACAAAATTATCTTAAGGTATGAAAACAAATGCTGGAATTAAAGGTAATTTTAATGCCAGAAGTTTGAAACCTTTCCACTTAGATGAATAATAAGAGTAATAAGTTTTTACTGTTTTTTATTAAAAGAAACCAGTTTGAAAAATTGTATATATGCCAAACTCTCAAGAAACATGAAGCTGTTTCAGATAAACAATTACTTTTTAGATATTATTAATACCTAAAGATGTATATTGTTTATATTTTAAAATTAGTTAAAATATTGTGTAAGAATCATGTAGGAAGTATTTTAGTAGATGCTATATTATATTATAAAAATAAAAATGTATGTTTTATTTAGAAAATATATAGAAATTAGAAAATATATAGAAATTAATAGATAACTGGATAATATAACATATAGATAAAACAAAATATAGGAAGAATCCAGTGTATCTTTTTTTTCAAAATGAAGGGGATGAAATTTTAATAAGGAGAGCCATATGAAGGCTAAAAAATTATTTTAAAAAGTGTATTAAAACATATCA
This sequence comes from Epiperipatus broadwayi, assembly GCA_028023455.1. NCBI lineage: Eukaryota > Metazoa > Onychophora > Udeonychophora > Euonychophora > Peripatidae > Epiperipatus > Epiperipatus broadwayi. The sequence continues at coordinate 2,567,339 of JAQFVV010012404.1, read as the reverse complement.
AAAATCTATTATTATTATTTAAGAGACTTAAAATATGATTAATAAATGATTATAATTTGCATTGATTATGAATGTATGATTCATGTGCATACAATAAAATATAAATAATTATATTAAAAAGTACACACATCAATATTACAATAATTTATTGTATAAAAATCATTATTATTTTTAGTTATTAATTATGATAAATAAAAAACTAATATGTTGTTATTGATCATTAACAATTATTATTATGATTTATAAAATATTATTTATATTTTTATTTATGTAAATGAGGGTATTTAAAAAAACATTAGACAGAATGTGGAAAAATAAATAAAAAGTTTCTTGAAATGATTGCCTAATTGATTAAAGAGTGTGATTTTCTTGAATAGAATAGAGAGAGGAAGTAGACATTGAACTCAGTGATATATATCTTCAAATCTCCTGATTCAAAAACTTATCTATGGAACAATCATATATTTTAATAGCTTGAAAATAAAAAAAACATGGGTTTCTAAGGTAATAAGATTAAAGTTTATCACTCATTTGCTACTATCATCATCAACATCAACCATTATCAATCCATTGCAGGATGGTCTTTCCAAGTTCAATCCATCTCCAATCTTTAGCTACTCTACATCAACCCTGTTTTTCAATAAATCAAATGGAAAGCATAGAAAGGAGAGCACAACATGGAATAAGTGAATTGTATAATACAGATTTCTCTTCAAAATTAATAAATATATTATAATATTTGTCAATCAACTAAAAAGAAAAATTGACATAAAAAATTATTGTTCAAAAACAGAGTCAGGTATTCGAAGATAATGGTTAATAATAATAATTCCACTCAATTATCAAGTCATCAGCTTCAACATGAATTACTCAAGAGATCCAAAAAAACTAGCAAAGACAATTGATAGCTTATATTCAATATATCATTCAGGTTAAATAAATAAAAAAATGGTAATATTATTTTATGATTACTTTATAAAAAAAATCTTATTTCCCAAGCATTTTATATAAAATATAATCATTATAGCATTTTTATTTAACAAATATTAATTTAAAAGAGTGTATTAATTAATGATTGATATGCATATATGAACTTATATGCTTGTTTGAAATTATTTTTGTCATTTATGTAATAAATTGAATTGAATTCTTCTTTTTCCTCCTATTATTGTTTCTCATTCTTCCTCTTTTTTTCATTTTTTCTCCCTCTTATCTTCTTTTTTGTAAAGCAAACAAAATAAATACTTGATCTTTTCCATTTTAATATGTAATTTATTTGTATCCTTAATAAATAGGTATAATGAATCCTACTTTTTGCATTTTCAATACATCTCTTCTAAGTTTGTTGTATATCTTGAATTACTAATTATTGTAAAATCTTTTAAATCAATCTCTGAGATTATACATGTATTTTACAAGAAGTTCTGATTTGTCAGATGAGTCAGAGACTTGAAACACATAATCATTCACTCAGAAATGATAGCCAGGCTTTTATTTATATATGTGGTAATTACATCATTTTGATTTTTCAGATTGTATGTTTAAAAAATTAACAAATAAGTTTATTTCTGATGAAGTATTTATATAGTAAGAGAGTTTAGTCTGGAGAATTTTACACTAACTGTTAGCTTAAGATTTATAACAAGTTTGGAGAAGTATATGTTAAATCTGAAAAAAAAAATTGATTACAAATATTTATCTGAGGAATACACAAATATTAAAACATTTAATGACTAAACAGATTTAGGTTTTGAATATGAAAGAATTTATTTAAAGCTAAGTACTTTTGATATCATATAGTATCATAATCATACCATATAAAAAGGGAGGGAATTACCATCTTTAAATAATATAAGTTTTGAATATTAAATTAGATCCAAATGAATATTTAAAGGTGAATTTGCATACTAATGAGAAGTAAGGGAGCTATAAACACCATTTTTTATAGAGAGAGATGCTGGAGTCTTTTTTATTATTAGTAACAGAAAATGTTTGGAATGCCAGTAAGATTCCTGGCTGATAATAAATATAAAATGTTTTTTTAAAAAAAAGATAATAGAAGTAATTACAAACTATATAAATTATCTCATTGGCACAAATGTGATAAGATAGTAGATTAATCTAGAAAAAAGATTAGTTTAAAGAAAAATGTAAAGTTAATTAAAAAATAGATTTAAGTTAAAATAAAAATTATAAACAATGGGAGAGGAAAACTATAAGCTAGCTATTGTTATATTATTCTGGTCTTCATTTCATTATTCTGTTATTCATTGTTTGATTCACTCAGTCCAGATATTCAAAAATCTAAGGGCAGTATAGAGATAATCATTACTGCTGCAGACAATATTAATGCAGAAGCCACAGTATTAGTAACATGCATTGCTAAAAAGCTATAGGAGTGTTCAACTGGGCTTCATGTCTCAAGTCCTCAGTAAAACCAACTGTCCATGCCTAAAACCAATGTCTAAATGGTGAAATAGACACTGCTTCATATTCTCTCTCCCTTCCCCCACTGGTTATCAGAAGAATGGAAAAAAAAGCATGAAACCATCAATGGAGACCAAAAGGCAACCAGTTGGAAAGTAACACTAATGAAAAACAAACCAACAGAATTGTATCATCTTAATATCATGAAAAGCCTAGGTAAATATATTTTCAATAATAACTGTCTACACTTTATTTTAAATGAAATGAACTTTAATGAAGGATTACCATAAAAGTTAGCCTGAAAGTAACAATTTATATATTTTTTCTATGTAAGCTTTATTATGTTATGTTATATTAAAATGTATGTGCATGAATTAATACTAATGTTTGCTTAATTATTATTTGGTATATTCTTTCTCTTATCACTGCATCACTATTAATTTAGTATATAAATATCTAATGTGTTAATTTAAATGTGCTGGAGTAGGAACTAGTTTGAAATATTACAAGCATTGGATTGGTGTGCCTGTCATCCGAGCATGCCAGATGTATAACATATGGTCAGATAGCATCAGAGTTTGATTCTCAAAACAAATAAAAAGGTTTTGAATGGGATTTTTCTTCCAGCAATTGAGATGGACTACAGTCAGGAAATGTGGCCATGGTTATGCTTTGTATAGCCTCTATCTGGCTGTGGGTATCATTGATGGTTAAGCCATCAATGGTATTCTCCCCTCTGCTTAAAGTGCCAGTCCACTCTCATAAGTATTAATGATATGATTAAATAATTGCATAAAAGTAAAAGATAGAAAAAGAGAGAATGATATATATAAAAGATATTATTAAATAAATAATATTCTGATAATAATAAAATACTGATGTATCAAGAATAAATAGTAGCCTGTTAAAATAAATAAATACAAGTGCTGCCAAAGTGCAATCAAAGTTGCCCAAAAGGTTATTTCAAAAGTATTTAAAACTAATAAATAATGTTATGAATAGAAGAAAATGAAGTATAAAGAATAAATGTGTATTGAGCTTGATAATAAGCTCATCAAAGCAAAAGTTTAATAAAGTTAAAGATAAAGTAAGCTGAATAAAAGTATAAGAAGTAAATGTGAATAATAGTCATAAAATAAAGCCAATATTTGGACAAGGTACAATATATAGTTAGAGTTTATATTGTTTACAATCTCATATATCCTTCAGCTTTGTATAGAATTATTGATTTTCATTAGTTAAGTTAATTTTATAAGGACATATTCTCAAACATTATGAAAAAGAGAAATGCTATTTCTATCCTAAGATTTATTTTTTTCTTGCAAATTGATAATTATAGTAATATTCTATTTATAATTTATAGTAGGTTAAATGATTTAAATAATATTTATAAATTTAATATACATTGTTTGCATATTTTTTAATTTTATATTTATATATCATGATAGGATTATGACATTGGCAAAGAATATTATAAAACTATAGTTTTCACAAACATATTTTTGACTTCTGTCAAATGTCACTATGATGGTATTTCTGAACACATGATAGACTTCATAGAAATCAAGTAAATTTTTTTAAATGTTTTTTTTATTTATAATTATTTTTTATTAAAATCTATAGTTCATAAGATAAAAAAGAAAATGACAATTCTTTACTATTTGCAGCTTAAATTAAACAAAGTATCATATTTTATCATTATATTTAACATCAGCAATCTACTCTTTATCATTCACTCTTGAAGGACAATAGCCAGAAATAAGTCTGAGGCTCAATATAGCATTTTCATCTAATATCTATTGATTAATCATACTCGCACAGATAGATCTAATATATAGTGATATAGAGTGAATTACTAATTTCATTTCAAAATATAGATTTAAGTTATCAATTGATGAAATAATATATTAAGTCAAACAAGTATGGAAATAATAATTTAGAGCAGTCTATTTTTTTTTAAGTGTCATAGCATCGGCCGGGACGCGAACCCGCAACCCGGGCAACTGCCTGCAAGTGCAAGGCTGTCGCGCTGACCTCTCGACCACCAATGCAAGACAAGAGCAGTCTATTTATTATATTTTTATAAATAAAAAACAAAATACAATTATTTCAGTCGGAGAACTTTTCTCATCAGAAAATCCAGTTAAATGATGTTATCTAAAAATGAAAAGTTGTTTCCATATCTATTAAATTAAATTGTTCCTCCAGGTGAATTATCTTTTTTTATTAGAAAATTTAACCAATCAACTGCTAATCTATATAAGAAATATCTTACTTATTTTTTCACCCCACCCTTAATTATTTTTTTACCAAAACTTTACAAAAGCTTTTGGTACTTACATATTAGATTTGCTGTAATGGCAGAATGCCATACTTTTCTCTAGCGGGGAGGAGGAAGGGTCTTTGCGATGGCAGAATGCCATAATTGTGATTTTTTAATAAGGCATTCTGCCATTGCAAACACCCCCCTACATTGGATGGCATTCTGCCATCCCAAACATGGGAAGCAGGTCTAATTAATATGTAAGTATTTTAAATAAACTTTTAAAACTTAATTAATTTATTAAAAATAACAAAATACATTTATACAATATATATATGACTGTATAAAAAGATATGTGCATACAAAATATTTATATATAAAAAATCATACATGTAAAAAAATATATCGTGTAATCATATTAAATCTCAAATATAAAAATAATTCATTATTGGCCAGTATATTAAATAATATACAATAAATAGTGAATAAATAGAGAGCAGTTCAGATCAGCTATTGGGAGCACAATTGAATGTTTTGTAAAGGCTTAAATGAATTTAAAAAAAGTCATTAGATAAGGTGGAATTAAATTTCTCTAATATTTGAAAAAGTCTTTATTCATTCTAATTTTCTTGATTGTTAAGATTATTTAAATTCATTTTTGGTGTCAGGATATTCATTTTTTCAATACTGTTTATTGTGGATGTATGAAATATAGGTTCTGTCATTGTGCTGTTGTTATTTTTTCTCTTACATTTTTTTTTTAATAAATAAGTTTCTTTTTAACAATTTATTATAAAGCTGGCAATTCTTATATGATGTTTTGTATAGGTTAATATAGGATAAGCTGGCATTTCTTTTATGCTTGCATAGGATTAACACATATGACCTCAATTGGTGCAGATATCTTGACTTCAGGCCAAAAGATTAGTGATAATTTTAATTAATCCAGTTTAATATTGTAAATATCAACTGTTAATACAGAATTAGAATCACTTTAATATTAGGAATCATTCACATAAGATGTAAAGTAAAGTAAAAATATGTACAATATCTTACAATTTCTATACAAAATATGTGGATTTCTAAAGTACACTCTAGCGGTAATAATAATAATAATAATAATAATAATAATAATAATAATAATAATAATAATAATAATAATAATAATAATAATAATAATAACAATAATAATAATTATTATTATTATTATTATTATTATTATTATATTTTAATTGGTAAACTTTATTGAGACATAAAATGGGTTACATAAATTACATTTGAAAACATGAAGTCTTAAATACAAATTCATTTATGATATCACATATATTATAAAGGTTTACAATCTTGATATGTGATAGAAAACATAATTTACATTAATTAAAAGAAAAATAATTATTACATAAAACAAGAGACATATGTCACATTAGGTTTTACTTAGACATTTTAAATGTGATATTGAGAAAAATATGTGAATATGCACAATAGTATGATTAAAAACATATGGAGGAGTTGAAGTTAGTGTTAGATTGACATATTGTTCCATAAAAATTGGACTCATTTGATGAGAGTACTATTGTTTTCATAATTAAATCTTATTGTTCATTTGTCATTATAAGTTCCATGTGAAAAAAAGGAAAAATATTAGTCAGCATGAACTGCATCTTGGGGAAAATGGAAAAACATCGGTTTGGCATGAATTGCATCTTGAAAAAACAGACAAATACTATTCAGCATGAATTGCATCCTGGAAAAATGAGAAAATATTAGTTCAGTATGAATTGTTGGGAAATGGAAAAATACCATTTCAGCCTGAATTGCATTATGGAAAAATGAAAAAAACACCAGTTAGTATGCATTGCATCATGGAAAAATACCAGTTTAGCATAAATTGCATCCTGAGAAAATGGAAAAACTCTGGTTTGCATGAATTGCATTATGGGAAAATGGAAAAATACTAGTTGACACAAATTTCATGTTGGGAAAGTGGAAAAACACTAGTCAGCATAAATTACATCTTGAGAAAATGAAAAAAACACTAGACAGCATGAATTGCATCTTGGAAAAATGAAGAAACACCAGTTATCATGAATTGCATCCTTTAATAATGATGGTATTGAGCAAATTTTGGGTTGAAGCTTGAGAACTTTGCATTTAAAGAAAAAAATCTAAGATTTGCTGCAGGACTATAATAATACAATTTTTAAAACAAGGTTGCCATCTTTATTTTATTTCTCACATTGGTCAAAAATACATATGATTAAATTTTTCTATGTGCACACATGAAAATTTTTAAAAAAAAAATGCTATGTAATCAAGTTTTATTCTATCATAATAAAATGTAAAATTTATCTTTAATAAAGATGGTATTGAGCAAACCTTTAGGATTTAAAGCAGGAGCTCTTGGAATTATTATTATTATGATGAGATATATCTTGAAGTATGAAAGAGATCTTTCTCTTATATTAAATACATGTTATTCTGTTCTCTTGTTCCATTATTAAAATACAGTTTTATTATATGGAATTTGCATTTAGTTTATATTGAATTTAGAATTCAGAATGTGAATAAAAGATTCATTAGATTAATAAATGGAGCAAATTAAACTGCGTTCTGTATTATTTTCTGAAAGATTTTCTATGTAACATTATATATGCATAACATGTGAAATTCAATTTGTTGAATAGCAAATCATTCAAATTCAAGATATATAATAGTGGAATTTTAGAATGAAGAGAGAAACCATTTTTAAAATAAAATAAATATACTATGAAAATTTGTGGTTTATGAAAGTTAAATGATAAAGAGAAAACTTTATATCTGAAATTTAGAAAAATACTTATCTAAACTATAGTATAGACAATTTGATAAATTAATGGAACCTTTTAGAGTGGTAGTTAGTTTTCAATCTTTGCTCTTAAAAGATACACTTATTCTAGCTTATGGGAACAATTTAGAATATCAAGTAAAAATGATATAACAAAAACTACCAATCATCAAACAACATTTATGCTAATGATTCATGGCCTTAAATCATAATGCTATCAATGTAAGCATTATGGCACATTATTAGTAACTACCCAAATTACTATGCTGCCATCTTAACACATCAATGTCCACGCTTTGTAGCAGCAAGGTCAAGAATTATTTAGAACAAACAAATTTACACAATAATGAGACTATAGTTGTTAATGTTAATATCACTCAAATTAATCAAAATGATTATAATGAATCTTCTATGATTGAATCATAAGAAATATTAAAACTGTCAGACCATTGAGACTGTACTCTCATTCAAAAATCTAGAACAGAATGATAATATAAAAATAATGAAGCTATCTTCAATTGCAATCAATAGAACTTCTAATAACATTATGGATACTTGCTTAGTAACAAATCAATTGACTGTATATTTGAACAACAACATCATCCACTATGTAAGAAGATAGGAGAAAGAAAAATCCTGAAGTTGTTGTTGTAATAATGAAAATACACTGACCACTACAAATCATACTAAAAAAATCAAATTCAATTTATACATTCAAGAGATTGATTCTAAATTCTATACTGTGAAGATTCTTCTGCCATTGATGAGGTAAATATATTGTGTAGTGATTCAGATTTCTATAAAGGATTTTGAACAATGGGGGTTATGGATTATTGGTCCTTTATTTTCACAATTATTTTTTTTTTGGCTCTCTATCTTGTATGTCTATTTATTGATAATGCTCAAAAGCCTTCTTCTTAATGGGATTTGTTATAATTATCAGTTGAATAAATCATTATTATAAAAATTGGGCTTTTAAAGTTAGAAGGTTAAATTTTGTGAGTCACATTTTTCAGCTGATCAAATGAAATGGGATTGATTGAAACAAAAATATACAATAGTTCACAATGATCCATCAAATTACATTAATAATATCAATTTCTCCATATTCTTCAGAAACATCTTCTGGACATGATTTGAAATGGGCATTATTATTGCTAGATAATGTTCATTTAAGTCATTCAAAGTTCTTTATATTGACTCATTCCACAATCAAGTTTTAATTATAAACATTATATATATTTCTCTTGGACTAATTGCAATAAATAGGATTGTTTTAATGATTAATTCCATTTCAACTTCAGTCTTTCATTTCTACTGTTGGAGGGACTTGACATATGAAAATTTTGTGAACAAAATAGCTTTGGAGAATTAATTTTTCATTAATAAATGGGGAAGTGCTTTTGCCTGAAAATAATATCTTTTTTAATGACAGACATTTTTCACTGATTGACATTTTTTTACTCCTCAATGCTTCATCAAATGATCAGTCTATCACTTAATAATTTATCTTTACATATCACCTAACAACCATCGTGTTTAGAAATATTGACTTTACACACAGAATACTTATTTCCACAGAAAGAATAATAAAAAGAGTTCTTCCAAAATGTATTACAGGATTTCTGTTCTTAAAAATATATATTGTATGGTTCAAAATTAGGAATCTAAAAATAAATTCAGTACAAGTCACACAGACTGGATTGCTTTTGTTTTCCCTTCATCCCAAGACTTCTTACCCTAGCTAATGAAATACATAAGTGTATTATTAATATGATTTCTACAGTTTGATAATTAGACTGGATTGAGGGCTTTGGGGGATAAATGCCCAAGAATGTGTAAAATCTTAACTAAATGCATAACAATTTAAAATTTTTATTACACTGCATACCTGGTCTAGACAATACATTCATTGGATTTGGAATCAACCATCTACGACTAGAATATCGAATGCATTCAAAACTCAAGAAGTTACTACTGATAATAACATTCTATTAACTATATATAATTATTTTTAAATTAAGTTACAAAGTAGAGAATTGTTTAACCCCTCACAGTCATTTCTGAAAAGCTCTGATAATGTCTGTCAATTTGTACAAAAGAATTTATATAAAAACTTATTTTAATACCAGACATAAGTCATCCTGGGGTGCATGGAATTCCTCATTTTGTATATGCTTATTTGGATCATTTTACAGCAAAATTCCCTTCAAACTTGACTAATTATTTGTCAAAAAAGTTTTATCATTTCCATGGACTATACCCTATATCACTTTTCTCATTAATCAAAAAACAAAAAAGATCAAACATATTTTCGAATTTACAACTGATATCTATAAGTCTGCTTGGCATTTAAGTTATTGGAATTAGTATTGAAAGACAAGCTAGTATTATCTCTTGCCAAAATTATCTAAAGTGTAATTTATAAAGAAAGGATCCCCCACTGATCAAGCCAATTTTCTTTTTAAGACTGTGATTAATTCAGTTAAGACTAAATGAAAATACAAAAGGTAGATTTTGATATGATTCCATTCAACCTTTTGATTATGATTCTAGCTAATCTATCTATACATTAAAGAAAAATATCTCTTCACCTTTCACTTCTCATTACTTAATTATCAAGGTTCTCCCTTGAGTATTTTCCTTTTCACTAACTATATAAATCTTTTAATCAAAAAAATTGAACAAGAACTGACTGGAATGCACATACCAGGATTAAAGGCTAACATCTCATGTATTACTAAGATGGATGATATCTCAGTTTTTCTTCTCAAAAACATATCCCCATTTTACTAAAGGTTTTGACAGCTTATTCAAATGAGTACAAGCTTAAATACAGTATAGATAAATCTTGCATATGGTCAATCTATAGAAAACAGATCTTAAACTATTCTTTAAAGAAGAATTGAGTTCATTCTTCAGATTTCTATTGCACCTGAAATGTTTAGGAATGCATACTCTAATAATTCATAAAAAAACCAAAGGCAAAGTTGGAAACAATATTAACTCACTTTCAAAATCTTATCTATCATGCTATTCAAAATTGATATTGGTTAATATACTCAACATCACCCAGATGTCATACTATTCTTTTATTGTATTATTCACAAAAACTTTTTCTATAAACATTTATTCTATGAGTAGAAAATGTATTTGTAAAAAATAATACCTCTCTCACTCAAACATTTTCAACATCTATTAGCATAAAATGGATTAGAACTTCACAATATGAATATATTCAAAATTAAAAAAATCCTCAACTCCTCAACTTAATCTCTTTTTGTATAAAAATATAATTAACTTTGTAACTGATTAAAATTACTCCAATATTCAGACCACTCTTAGTTACTGGATATATAAAAAAAATATTTTTTCTCCATTGCTTTTCACACCAAATTTGTCCTATTATCACTTATGAACAGATGTTTGTGTAACTATTCATTCACATTTAAAAGTTTCTGTTGAAAAGCCAAGCTAAATTTAATTAACATGCAACTTATTAGGTGATTTTGGTTTTAGTCACTTGAACTGAAATTCTTTTGATTTCTTAATTAAATGAAACTTGGAGTCTTTACCTACATTACATTTCTTTAGATTCAAAAGATAATGCATAATTATTAAAGATCAAGACTGGTCATGCCATAAAGATACAGATAATCAGACTTACTTATTATTTGAATGTATTTGTTTTAATAGCCTCTAACAATTCAAATATTAATATTGAATGCCTGTTTAATTCCTATGCAAAGGGTAGATTTTCCAAGCACCTTCACACTTTATGCATTATGTTGTAAATAACGTGCACATTTATGTACAACAATATTTGTGAAAGTAACCAAATACTTTCATGAGCAAATAAGACTTAATTAGAAAAAGATTACTCCAAATAATATTTTTGTAGCCACTTAAGGCCCTTATATAGATACAAGTAATGTATTTCCAAAATGGTATACATATAATTTTATTTGGAATTGTTTTTTTTTTATCCTTTTCTTTTTTCTTCTAATTATTTGTATAAATAAACTTAAGATACTATCATTTGTATGCCATTTCAAGAAAATAAAGTAGTCTTTTGATATTAATAATTTTTATTAGTCATTCATTAGATTTGAGATTATCCAATAATTACATTACAAAAATATAATTCATAATCTTTTGATAAAATTTGTTTGAAAAGTAGTAGTGGAATAGCAGTCGCTAAATTATGCTTCTCTGTGAAGGTAAAATCAATTTCTGTTTCTACCTATTTTTTAATTGGTTTTTGTCTTAAATTTATAGAAAAAAATTATCAGCTGATAGAGCAAATTCTCCTCCTCAGATTTTGATAAGTCTGATAATTTAAATTCTAAATCTAATGTTAATATTACCAATTTTAATTTAGATAAAAATAAACTTTTTTTTCAAGAATTAGATTCTACTGATAAGCATACTACTCAAAAAGTAAAAGAGAATTTAAAACTGGCACCAGTAAGCCTGATGCTTTACTTGATTCCTTTGAGATAATTAAAAACTCTAAAATTATCTATGCTAATGCTCTAAAAGAAAAAAAAAATGAATAAGAAATTAATCATATAACTCAAGTAAATAGTTCATAATTTTTTAATTTCGATAATGAAGAACAAAGTATTACAAATATAATAAATCAAAAGTATGCTCATTTTAAACCTATGATTAATGATAGAAAAAAATATTTAAATGCTTGTAAAAAATTTCTGATGATAGTACCAACAACTGTATTAAATTGTTTCAAAAGTTCAAAAATATTAAAACCTTAATGATAGCAATAAAGATTACTAATTCATCAATTATAAAGTTTCCTACTGATGAATTTTATAGTTATTTATTGAAACAAAAAAGTACGGACAATGATATTAAAATCTTAGATCATCCTAATAATAGATATATAATAATATAATTAAACATCACATCTTATGTAGATTTTGATAGAGCAGGTGATCTGACTGGACAAATTAGGAATTGCAACATTGATTTCAAGGTTGAAAATCTTCAGAGACCATATCCATATTTAAGTATTTATTAGAAAAAAGTGCTTTAGTGCTGGTGTTAATTAATACAGCAATCTTCACAATTTTATTAAATAAAATATACAGGCTATGGAAATACCAACATTATGTGTGATAGATTCCTCATCTTTGGTAATCATTTTTAGGGGCATTCCACTGCAATACTTTTTTTCGTAAAGCTAGAAGTCTTCTTGTTAAGGAGTGCCAAAATCATTATTACAAGCTGTATGGACTTAAGAATACCAAAAATACATCAAAATGATAAAGTCACCAAAATATATGAGGAAAGAGACAATCAACATGACCTAATTGGAAGAGCAAATACAGATGATATTACTCCCAATAAACAAAATGAAAAACATACCTTCATGGAAAAACTTTAACCTTAATTTACAGGCAATGGTCACTTCTAATATCTTTATAAAACAGAGATCATCAGTGATTTTCTATTAAGAATAATCCTAATTTCTCCTTCATCTGATGTTGAATATCAAATAGTAGAAAAGAAAATCAAGACTCCAAAAAACTAAGATGAAAAAGTCTTGCCTAGCTCAAAATTTTTTAAAAGATAACATATCAAGCAATCATTACAAATATAGACATGTAAAATACCACTCAATTTATGTTATATAATTTTATGACTAAACAAAAAACCACTTTAAAAGATAAATCACAACATTTAGAAACTATGCATTAGCCACACTAAATTAGCAAAGACAAAGTATAATTACCAGAATATTGAGAAATGTATATCTGAATATACAATAAGCAATTGCAATAAGCTTATAGAGCCTTTCAGAAGTGTAATCAATTGTCAAACAATGCATCTCAGAAATTTGCCAATATACACAATGGAAATAGTTATACATTTTAGAATAAAACTATACAGCAGTGTTGATACTCTGAATATGCCCACTTAAATTATTGACCAAAAGGCAATGTTATATTCATTCAAGAATAAAAGCCTGCAATATTTTCAGTGTGGCTTCCATGGAAATTTAGCAGTCACTTGAGTCAGCATGTGATGCAAAGTTTGTATTTTGATAAACATACTGTCTCATCAATGTGCAAAGGAAGAATCCCAAGAAGATAATAATAGCATAACTCCTAACTCCTTAAAAAAGGGAATACATCAGGAAATTAATAGTACAGTACCTGATCTCAGAATACATTACTAGCCCTGAAGTAAATAATCACAATATAAACACAGCAAATAATTTGATGTTATCAACTATAATAAATAAAACATTATCAAATATAATGGCTGCTTTAACCTCAAGTACAAGTAGTAATTCAAGCAAAAGAAAATTTGGTCGGCCACTGCATAAAAAATGTAGAAGAAAAAGCCTAATCGTATCCCTAAACCCCAGTGAAAATGAAGAGACATCATCATTGCAAAACCAACAAATCCAAATGATGCTAAGTTTTCAGACATATCAAAAGTCCATAATATAGATATAGGAAAATAAGTACATCTCACATATTTAATCTATATATTTGTGTAATTTAAAGACTGATATTAGAGAGCTTTGAGAATGTGCACAATAGTAATATAGTGGCCATCAACCCATAATGGAACATTTACAATCCAGATGGTATATCATCAGAATAGGTTTTCATATCATAAAATTAAAATGGGAAAATATAGGTACAATGTAAAATTAGTACAAACCATGAAATTAAAATTAAATGAGCTTAACATTAGAGGCTTAAATATTGTGGTAAAAAATTGCCAGTTAACTAAATGATTAGATCTAGTGAAATCACTTATTAGGTTTAGTAGAAACTAAGATATACAGAGGATCATAAATTGGTTCTTTAATCTATCTTAACAGATTGGATTACTCAGCAATCTCTAGAATGGTATTTGCACCTTCAGCAGGAACAGGAGTACTAATCATGAGATTTCCCCCATTTAACTCATTTACAATTTTATACATTGATCACTATACAATAATATTTACAATCCAACTTAAGACCATAATTTTAAATATAGTTTTTGTGTATATGCCCTCTAACCAAAAAACATTACTAGAATTATTCACACATAAATTTACTATTTACTATATTTTCATAGCCATTTCTACTGCTGGGAATTTTAACATGATATATTCTTTATTTGTAGCTAAATAGTTGCAACTCACCAATACTCTACTTAAGAGTTGGAAGGATTTTTACCAAGCACTTCAGTTTTTTTTTTAAGAATGGTAGACAGTTATCACTTAAAGATCTAATAATGTTTTATTCACCATTTCACCACTACAATAAAAATTCTCTTCCCTATGAGAACAACAAAATTTTCTATTGTCAGAAATTTACATTTTGCTCACTAACTAAAAAACTAAAAAAGAAACAGACCCTGTAGAAAAATGTATATCATATCATAAACACAAATGATATTGCCTACCATAATTTATGCTACAAAGTCTACAATGCCACCAACAAGACTCTTAGTCCTTATTGATGAATTATGCAAAAGAATCTTACATAGTACCCTCATTATAGACAATAATCAGGTATTAAATACATTAAATAAATAAATCCACATGCGACATATTGAATGAATATCTATTAAAAATTTCTTTCATGACACAATCTCACACTTGGTGTAGACACTATACTAAAGATAATTGAAAAAATTGCCAAGCATTTTTTATACTTATTTTAAAAACAAATATATCAAACACCAACTAATTCTAAAAAAAAAAAAACATTCCAGTTCTATTACAAATATTGAAAGAGTATAGAATGGCTTATAAAATAGAATTCAATATAAAGAAATCTTGCACTTGGTTGTATTTACTGGGAAAATTAACAAAGAATATTTAAAAGAAGATCCTAGTGCTTTCCCCAGTTTCTCTTTCTATTTCAACAACTCAGAAATTTGCACAACAATACAAAGAAAAATGTAAAACTAAAATAAAATGCCTCATCAATTCTCTCTCTCTCTAAATCATACCCTTTATTCCAAAATAATTCTTAGTTACTTTATTATTTCTAGAATTAAGTAGCATCAACCCATTATAAACTACACAAAAAATATTCATTGTAAATATATATTCCTTATTCAGAAAGCTATTTTGGGGAAATAAAATATCATCTATCTTTTTTAACCAATTACAAACCTCTTTGGATACATCAAATATTATATCAACTAGTTCTAACATATTTCATCAAATCAAAATCCTTTAAAATTTATTTAACTGATAAATCTCTCTGTTTGAAAATATTATGGAGATATCTTATTGAACCAATATTAGATATTCAGATATTTTTAATTTCTCTTTTAAACCATTCATAGGTAAATACAAATGTTAAAATTTACTCACTCATACCTCCACCAGGATGAATATTTGAAAAAGAATTCCAAATTAAATAGCAAATAATTCCATAGAATTAAAATTCATTGACTTTTTAATTAAACTAAACTTATACTCTTACAGATATAAAAGGCAATGCATCAATATAGAAGATCTCTATCAGTTATGTAATAAGAGCACTAAAAATCAATTCCACTTATTTGTAGAATGCCCATCATTAATTTTTATTGATATCATTTTATTATTACTCACCACACATATATGTACCTATAAATATATAAATCATTGCATGTATACATGATATTTTTTTACTTTGCTGTTAAGTGTTTTCTATAACTAAAACATATGAATTTTTATATGTAATGTTTAATTTAATTTAGACTACAGTTTTAGCAGTGAACCATAATTATTAATAATAATTAATTATTATTTTATATAAGAATTGTTAATTATTATTTACTTATAGGAATCCACCATCAGGTTATATGCCTCCTGGGTATACTTTTGAAACTCAAGTTATTTTTAAGCCAATGGTAAATATTCCATTTAGAATAATAAACAATTAAATAATGATATTTTACAAAATTATGCAATTTTTTTCATTGTTTTTATTTTTAGCATTGTTTTAATAGTTGATAAAAAAGTGAAAGCAGTTCAAATTTTTGAATATTTATGTGACTAAAAAATCTTTTTTGAATATATCTAATGAATGTTAGAATTAATAATTTAAATTCTGAATAAATATTGTGCATCATTTGATGCATTTGAAAACTAAAAAACTCTGGAAGCCAAGGTCCATTATAGCCCAGTTATACCACATCTGGTTCTTAAGCTTATTATGAACTGCTGAACAATAAACATTTTTTTATTAAAGAAGTCACACATTTGGGATTTTTCATTTCATCTGTTATCAATCCATACAACTTACTTATTCTATTTGTAGAAGTAATTTATCTCAGACTGTTTCTGTTTTTCATTTGTGTTAAATGTATATTTCTTCATAACAAATCCTTAGTTTAAAATAGTACTACATGCAGTTAACCATATGATTGACTCTTTTTACAGTTTTGTTTCTGACCATGTGAATCTAATTGAGCGACTAAATATTAATTTGCTGGTAAATGCTTATAATAGCATTATAAAGATACCTACCTTCAGCAACATTATCTTTATTTTCAAAATCTTTTATATGTGATACAATCCTCATTTATTCTTATTTAATCTCTTGTAAGATACTACTCTAATAAACAATATCTCATCTTGAAATTAAAGTTTGATTTTATTCCTGCATTTTCACTCTATAAGAAGTGCCAAAAAGATATATTTATTTCAAACATTTATTCACACAATTTATGCTATAAACAGTCAATCAGCCTTAAAGTTCTGCAATATTAAAAATGCTTCTGATGTTCTTCATTCTCTCAGAATGGAATGGTAGTTTGCATTACTTTTGTATACAATAATAAAAAGTATGTATTAAAAAAATAAAAATTGATTTAACACACACACACACACATATATATAATTTATATAAATTGTACTGTATTTTGATATATATATTGATTTGTATATTACATATATTGTGAAACGAATACAGATATCAAACTTTATTATATATATATATATGCAATACCTATGAACATGCATTTGAATCAGGGATGATTTCTTTAACAGCTAGAATTTTAATTGCATGTGGTTGGCCTATAACCAACCCAGCTAATCTTTAATATTCATGGTAAATCGATATCTAGATATTAACTAGAGAATACAACAAAGATGGAAAACTACTCAAATTTTTTTTTTGCCTAATTATGTGATTTTGTACTTCATCTTTATGTGTATACAGACTTGCTTATTAACTATGTTTGTAACATTTTACTCAATTATTGTGAGGCCAATTGCTATGTTTGTAACATTTTTTGGCTATTTTGAGCCAACTGCCTCCAGAATTGAACTCTCTCCATAGTAAATTGTACATAGAATCTCAGTTATCTGAACCTAATTGTGACCAATTCTTAAAAAAATAATTGATTAAAAATGATTTCTAATTAGTAACCAATAAGTTAATATTACAATATTTACATAAAATAATTCTCAGTAAAGTTAATCTAATACTTATAAAATGAAATAGAAATCATTCAGAAAAAAATGATTTATTATATTTTTATTCTTATGAAAAGATAATTTTTACAAAATTCCAGGCAATAATTTTATTAAATTATTACATTATTTTTTATTTATTTTAGATAATACAATAGTCAAGTTTTTTTTTTACATTGTTTTATAATTTCAACATATTAAGTTTTAATATTAATAAACTTACTAATATCCAGCATCCATTATTTTTAACATTTAAATTCTCCTAATAAAGATGTTTCAAATACCTTAAAATCCATTTCAAAGGTATTTCAAAATGCAGGAAATAATGTTTTTTGGAAAAAAACTAACCTTATTAAATGCTTTTATAAAAACTTTAATATTTGTGTTAATATTAAGAATACACACACACATATAATTCGGCTATATATAAATAAATCAAATCAAATAAATAAATGACAAACTTTTATTGATTTCTTCTAGCGCTTCAAAAGGTATAACCTTCATTTTCAAAAAGTACAATATTCATTCATTTTCATGAAGTGCAAATATGCAAAATAGGACAGATTAAATATGCAAATATGGATGGGAAAATTTAAACTTGCCATTTCTTAGATATGGAGTAAAATGTCTTTTTTAGTCATTGCATATACATCCGATATAATATAGCACCCCTCTGCAATTCATGCCACTCTCTACACATATCTCGAGGCTTATTTGATTTGATTTATTTATATACAGCCAAATTATATATGCATGTGTATTCTTAATATTAACACAAATATTAAAGTTTTTACAAATATATTCTAACACATGGTTGAACATTATATATAAATGCTTTTATTTGTCTTACAAACTCTTTTGTTTGTTTGGTAAATATTTTAAATTGAGATTATTATAAATCACTGGCAATGCATTATGACACTAAAATACTTTAGGTAGGTTCCTTAGATTTTAAATCTAAAGGAGATAATGGTATTTATAAAATTTCAAATATTTTAACATATTTCAAATATGTTTATATCATTTTAATAAGTTTTCAGTAATATATGCAAGAGAGTGATATATGTATATGTACTTAAAAACTTTACTTTAATAAGAATCTTACCAATCTTTTAAAATTGAAATAAAAATAAATCTTGATTATAAAACTATATTATAAACAAGACTTATCTAATATTATGATTTAACTTTCAGCCTTAATGCTAAAAACTGAAAAATAATAGATATAAAAATATTTTATAATAATTTTATTTATTTATTTACATTGGTCTAAAAACACACAAAATAATTGTTTCTTCAACCACAATTGTGTTTTTTATACTGAATGTGAAATAAAAGTGAGAGAGAGAGAGAGATAGAGAGAGAAATTAATTAAGTCAATTCCTATTTTTATATCAAGAGATTGATTTACTTAATTTCTGACCACTCTACATTTTTCTTACAAGTTAAATATAAAAAGTGCTATTGTGGTTGACGAAACAATCATATTGTGGTTTTAATCCAAAGTAAATAAATTTAATTTTTTTATATGTATTATTTTTGTACTGTCAGTAGGTATTTTAAGTTCAAATTTAATAAACATTATTCAAACATTATAAAATATTTTGATAATCATTTTACTGCATGTGTTTTTCCATAAATAATCATAAATGAATACATTAAACAGCACAAATAATACTTTAGCATAAAAATAGTAATCTAAAAGTAGATAAAAGTCAGAATAGTGATGGTTTGAATTGTTCTGATGATTGATGTCTTACTTTATTAAAAACAAAATTGTCTTTTCTATATTTATAATTGTAATCTTGTATTCTATTTATGAGAAAAATTTAAATAACACAATAGAGTCAAGTGCTAATAAAAGTGGACAGTTCATATTTTAACAAGATTGTTATTAAATGTAGTAATAAAATTAGAAGCAGAATTAGAAGCTTTTGTGATGTGGACATGGAGAAGAATGAAAAAAAACCACTGGGATGAATAAAATAGCAAATGAAGTTTTGAAAAGAATTAATGAAAAAAGAAGATTGATTGATGAAATTAGAAAGAGAAAAAGAAACTGAATTAGAAATATGTTAATAATAGAGTATATTTTAATGAAAGATGTAGAGGGAATGGTAAATGGAAGCAAAGAAAAATGATTGAAAATATTGACTTTGTTGGATGATATAATAGATCAGAAGAGTAATGAGGAATTGAAGAGCTGGGCAATGAAGAAGATGGAGCAGAAAAATGGATGAATTGATGAAGTGACTATTCTTTACCTGTTATTGGGACAGAATACTATTGATGATAATATATCAAAATTATAAATACATTTCTAAAAATGAAAAGGTTTATACTGAACTGGTTTTTGTGTCCAGATGCCATGCCTATAACAGTAATTATTTTGGATCAATAGAAGTAGAATATTTTTTAGCTCCCAATAAGATTTTTCTTTCAGATAGATGACCTATACCAATTAACTAGTCATTCAATATTAGTTACCACATGGATGTTTAGCTACTGTTATCTACAATGTAAACAAGAATTGATTAAACTCAAATATTGCCGCATGACAAATGGTAAACTTGTTGAACAGTGCTCTTTTTTATTCCTCTTACATAAGTGAGAAGGGGGAGGTCATTGCAAGATTTTGCCCAGCAGTGGTCTATTTAAAGGCTGTTTCTAATTTTTATACAGAAAAACAATATCTTTTTGCTACATGTGCAAACATCAACAAATATTGACTTGTTTTGTTTAAAATTAAGTCTGTGACTTCAAAAGTAAAAATTTTGAAAAGTAAAGTCACATATTATGTATGATTTTATGATGTGGCTTCTAAATAAAAAATCACATCCACCTTAGGAATTTAAAAACTATCAATAAACAAAAATGTGAACCTTTTTACTTTTCAGTATAATCCAGTATTAATTATTGCAGTTGTCTCATTCCTTGATAAGTTTTTCTATTCATGGAGAGAAAAGTCTATTAAAAGTGCATTGATTTTATGATGAACTACTTTATTCATGTAGAAAATCTGTGCTGACATCTCATTTATAAGTGTTGGAAACAAATAATACATCAATTTAAGGCATCATATAAAGTGGCACAACAATTTCTTTCAGCATTTGTTCATCAAGGGATCACATAGAAAATATTTTTTTTCTCTTCTAAGCAAAACAATATGTAAATTTGGTTTAAAAAAAAAAAAGAACTGGAAGGACATTCAAGAAAAAACTAAATTTTGATTTAAAATCAGTTTTTCTTTTCTTTTGATCAGATTGGAATATCATTTCATTTAAATCCCACAGGACATCCACTTATACTTTGTGAATAAAAAAGAACATTACTAATAATTTGCTATATCTGGCTTGGAACACATTGAATATTTTGAATAATTCTAATCTTTTCATTCAATGAGAGCAGACTACCTTTGGAGCTTACAAATAGCAAATAATAGAATGATCTTTGAATATGATGGTTCAGTATCTCCTGTTGCCTTCTAGAGTAAATTATATATCATTTCTGATAAGATTTAATTTGAATAGTTAGTAAACAGCGCTTATCTAAGATATCTTTTCTAGTTTATAGAATAAGACTAGGTATTTCCAATCCATAATATCTTCTATCTCTTGGCCCTTTTCCTTTCCATTTGTTTACCTTACTTTCTTTAGTTATTTAAACTAATATAGGGTTAGGTTGTCATAAATCTTTTTTGCCATCAATCATATCTTTGCACTAACTGTGATTGTGGTACTATGTGTTCATGCAATCATATTTCCATTCTTTATTTACATGCATAGCAATTCTAACTTAATATTTTCTTCTTTCTTTTTTTTTTTGTAACTTTTTTATTCAGTTTTTTCTTTAAGTCTGTAGTTAGGAAGACTATATTCATGTGCAAATGGCTGTTAAAGACGATGATTTTACAAATGATAGGTTTAATTTTATATATGTGTTTATATTAAATAAAGGTAATTGAAATAGAAATATAACATTGTTTTCAGGATAATTTAATGAAAAGTTAAAACTAGATTTATATTTTTGTACACACAAGTTATTTTGCTACTTTCTATGTAAGCTTTGTTTTTTGAATCCAGATTAATTGGGTAATAATTTAGTATTAAGCACTAATAGGGTTAACATATATTTGTTACCATCTTCAGTTTAACCTCAATGACACTCTGTTGTACAGATTGATCATGGCATTTTTCATAGATGTCAGCAGGTATTATAAAGTCATGTGTGAAATGATACCATATCATATAGTAATGATAAAAGTGTAACAAAAGTGATATCTGATATATATATTGATTTTAATTGATTTCCTGAAACTTATCCATGAGTTTATTTTTTTTAACATCTCTTTGCCACTTATTGTATGCTTTAGTAAATTATAGATACCATATAATAGTACTTAATAGTTTCTATCCTGTATTGTCCTGCCTAATATTCTCAGGCTAGTTTCAGGCTTATGGAATTCATCAATGAGTAGCTTTGGATTTTAAAACAGTGCAACCAAACCTTTAGAAATCTAATGAACCTTCTTTTTGGCAGTGCCTATTAACCTCTCATTATATTATCAAGCTATTAGATCAAACGGAAAAACATAATCTTAGCCAATTTGCTTATATAATCATCTACAGATTTAAAACCAATTAAGTTTCTATATATTGTGGTATTTTTTAACAACTGTAAGCACATTTATCATGAAGCCAGGATTTGATATAAATGAATAAAATATCTCATGATTTTATCACATGACTAGCTTATATATATTGGTGTTTTAGCAGCATATGTTTTTCTTTCACCATTTAGTGTAAGTATTAAATGCAACAGATGCACTATTCAAAAATCAGAGTTCCTCATTGATGAAAACTGTAAACATGAAACTAGTCTGATAGTATTGGATAGGATAGAAAAAAATAGGGAATTATGAAGCACCATCATTTGACATATATTACTTAGTATTTTATACGCATATTATTGAGGTTATAGCCTCAGTAAATATTACTTAGTAAAATATAGAGAAAGAGGCCTAGAGGTGGTGAAAGAAAAATGTGTGTTATTAAGACAGCAATATTTAAGCTATATACATGTGATAGTTATGTAATATTTTATTAGTTTATATCAAACCTTGGCCACAGACTAGAAGTGCCTATAGTTGTTAAAAATGAAAAACACCATAATGTATAGCAACTGAACTGATTTTACATTTATATGACGTTACAAGCAATAAAATTTAAAACATGTATATGTTTTTCAGTTTGGGCAGGTAGTTTGAAGGTATAACACAGAGGTAAATAGGTGCATTAGATTCTAAAAGTAAGTTCAGGTACAATATTCCAAAATCCAAAGCTTCTCACTGATGAAAGCTGTAAGGTTGAAATTGATCATAGCACAGGACAAGGATTTATTAAGCACTGTCATCTGGCATTTATTACTTACTAAAGCTATTGTAAGAGACATAGAGGTGGTGAAAGAAAAGCAAATGCTGCTAAAACAACAATATATAAGTTAGAATCATGTGATATTTGATTAGTTTATACCAAATAACCATAGATTAGAAGTACTTATTTTTGTTAAAAAAACTAAAGGCACCATAATATAAAGTAACTGCACTGATTTTAGATTTATATGACGATACAAGCAAGTTGGATAACATTGAAAAACATATATAGGTTTTTCAGTTTTGGGGGGGTAGCTTGAAAGTATAACTGATAGGCAAATGATAATTATGAAATAAAAGATGCATTAGATTCAAAAAGATCCTGATGAAAGCTGCAAGCTTAAAACTAGTCTGGATATATTAGATAAGATAGCAGAAAATAGTGATTTGTTAAGTACTACTATCTGGTATATATTATTTACTAAAGCTTAAAATAAATGGCATAGAGATGGTGAAAGAAAAATATATGCTGCTAAAATAACTATATATAATTAAAATCATGGTGATAAAGTCACGATATTTAATTGATTAATATAATATTTAAAAGCATGTACATATTCCTATAGCACAATTTATATGTAATGAATTTATATTTTACAGATATCAACAGATTCTGATGGTTTTATGTTTTTCCTAGCTCAGAATGGAAGATTTTCAGTACCATTAAAATGGTCATCTAAAAAATGTAAAGTAAGTAAATAATTTATTGGATTATTTTCAATAACTAAAAATACATTGAACATAATATTTATTCTGTAACTTTCATGTCATATCTATAGCACACAAAATAAGAATAACTAGTATGCACACCTTGCAAATTAGACAAAGTAAAAATGTGTTACTTATAAAACCCTCATCATTTTTGTTTAAAATTGTTATTGGTATACATGAATCAAGTATTTTTTAAGAATGACAATCCAGTTAATTTCATACTTTTGACAATGATTTTGTTATTATTTTATGTCCCAATATATTTTATATTATTATTCTTAATCTCTGCAATATGATTTCTTAAAATGTCCGAGAATGATAATATCTAGAAATGATAGTGAGTGAAATCTATCATTTTTAAAACTTTTGATTTGAAAAGAAATAATAAACTATTTCCTAGTCAAGTAATCAATCTTTGATTTTGAGAAAAATATACCATCTTTATAGATAACTTTATCAGAAAATGTTCCTGTAACTGAATTTCTGTTATAATAAAACACAATATGGATGATAATCAACATATATTTTAAAAGAAATGAAAGTTCTATGCATTCAACTTTTTAAATATATATATTTGTATAAAAAATTGTAGACAATTTTATACAATTTATAATATAATTTGACAATTTATAGCATGCCTGTTATATCTAATTAGCCTTAATCTTTGGCTCCAAGCATTTATGTAAATACCAAAATTTGAAAACAGTAGTTAACAATATAATATGCATTTAACACAGACACATAACATAGAATAGTTATTTATATTATGTGTTCACGTGTATACATACTTATGACAAAGTTACACTAAAAATATTCATTAAAACATCAATAAAATAATTGATAAAAAATTAAATAAGCTAGCTATAATTAGGAATTTTATAATAAATTTAACTGTAATTTTTAACTTTTCTGTCATCAAAATTTAACATTGACTAATTGAGTGTTTATGAATCTCAATTTAATAATGTATATGAAGAAATGAAAAAATTAACATATTTATTATTAAAGCTATTTTTGACAAAAAGAGAATATCTTTAGGGAAAATAAGTTTTTAATGTTATGATATAAAATAATGTTTCTTATCATATAAGTTTACAATACTTTTAATAAAACAAAATATACTTATAAAAATATACATTTAAAAAGCTATCTATTACCATCATGTTCTTGAAAAACTTTTTTCCAACTCAGAGAAAAAAATCTTAAGTTAAAAACAAAACACTATTGTCCAGCAATTATCAATGTAATGATAATCTCCAAAACTGCTTCTAAAACTTGCACTTTAGAAATTTCTCTTCCCTGATTATACCTGCAATACAATAACAATAATTAAAACTAAAATATATATAATAAATTAGATTCTAGTCATTCAACTTATAGAAATGTAAGGAAAGTGAAAGAATAGTAATCAATGGCTTTGTGGAGATCTTTTGAATGTGTTTGCATTACTACATAAAGTATTTTGAGTTGATTTTTTATTTTATCTTTTTAAAAGATAAATTTAAAAAAATATATATATATTTAATTTTTTTTTTAAATTTTCTGTTAATAAATAAAAGGTTATTTTGTTCCTCTTTTTGATAAATGAACATTTAAATTAATTAAACATTTTTTTAAATAGTTGTGTAGAAATAGCTAAAAGCTATATATCTTAGCACTCTCTCTATTTTTTATTTTTTTTTCTGTTGAAGTTATTGATAAAATGGAAAAGATAAATGATATTAAATTAGAAAATTCAAGCTATTTTAGTGAAAAAGATTACATCAGTTGTTTGCTTCTGACATTTTGTGATTAACAATGCTCATTGGTCAAATTGTGATTAAAATTTTTTTCTTATTTTTTACTTAATATTTTCAAAAAGTGAATAGAGGAAAAAACTATGGATAGTGAAATAATAAATTATAAATTTGGTACAGAGATAATGATGGGTTGAGAACTAAAGGTTTTTGTATCAAAATTCATTCACCTTACTTTTACTTTCAATAACAATTTATTTGCATTCTATTTAGGTCTAATTCTAGGTACATAAACAGCTACAATTGAAATCAATTACAACTTATGAGTTTTTTTTATAAGCAAAAGGTGAGTGAGATAGTCTATCAATTAACCAATTCATAAGATTAAGATTCAGTAGAGCTGAATCCTTTGAGTAGAATTCAATCAAGTTTTGATCTGGGATAGGGTCATTGGAGCACCTGGATTTAGGCTTTCAGTGGATACAGATGGTTGAGATCGGTACAGTGATGTGATTAAAGTCTAAACTGTCCCCATGTCTGGTCCACCAACCAGGGTTGACCAGTGCATTTATCATCCTCTTTAATTTTACACAGGGTACTGAAAAAGAGTTTATCAATGGGGTCGTCACAACCTTTATTGAATGTGATTATACATCTGACTGACCAGATTGAAAAGTTAATAAACGTGGCAAGACGTATCAATGCAATATTTCTTTTTTCGAATGCAGGCTTGAGCATGATGTAGGCAGGGTCTGAATTGTTGGTTCTATTCAGTGCTAGGTTACGTAGGTATGTCCATGATCCACAATAATCAAGAATATGGACCATGGACTCCTCCTGTTTCATGCATAAAGGGCAGAGGGGGTCAATATTATATCCCCTTTGATAACAAAGGAAGGCTGCAGTAGGAAGAACCCCTAGGTTGACCTTCAGGAGAAAGTCAACAAACTTGGGACTTAGTTTGAGTAATTTTGTTATCTTTGAGAGTTGCGGTATTCCAATTGGGAGTACATTACCGGTTTTGGTTTTGCCCTCAGAAACCAATTGGTAGACTTGCCAGTAGGATAGTTTATTTTGGAATAGTGAACTCAATGTTCTAAAGTTTTGAACAGTGATAGACACTTGATGTTGGATCCAGAGTTTACACAGTTTAGGAGGGGGCCGATCGGTAGGATCCACCTCTATTGGGAAAGGACATTCCATTTCTAGGTTATCTTTAAAGATCTTATAGAGAATGTTATGGGTTCTTTGGAGATAGAAGACTTTGAGAGAATGGAGTCCAAGGCCATTGAGGAGTTTTGGTTTTTGAAGCACGTTCAGACTGATGACAGGAGCTTACTTTTAGTTCTCAAATAACATATGGCTCTCAATAAGGTGATCAAATATTTGTGATAAAAAAGGAGTACAGTAAATAAAAATAATGTATTGCATTATGAAATACAAACAGACTTACAAACATTATTACAAATGCTATTTTTAAAAACATCTATTTATTATTGATTTAAGACAGCATTAAACAATGCAGAAACCCTTTTTATTTTTTAACATCATCTTTTTCTATTGATTGTATTTGTCTTAGTAATTGTTCATTTCTCTCTAATAATTTGTTAATCTCATTACAAATTACATCTGGCAACTTACATTTTATGGATATGTCAGACAATAGTCTTTACAGATAATCATGATTTTTCATAGTCATTTCCAATTAAAAACATTGTAATGTTATTCCTTAAAGTGGATAATTATTTTTACCCATCTTTTACCAATGTCAGTTTGTTATATAACCATTTAAAATTTTTTTTGGTAATTAAAAAAATATCTACTCTTCTTTTTCAAACAAAATATTATCATCAATAACCTTAACTTTTAGTTCTCATGTTATAAATTCAACTGTTGTAAAAACACCTGTCTATTCTATATTACTTTTTAAAAAAATCCACTGGAAATTGTTTATTTCAGTTAAACTAGTAATATATTATTTAATGTATTGAACATATGTTTTATAAAACATCACAACTTCTTTAAGAAATGTTTTTTTTATACTAAGACTGGATTCCTCCATAGTTAACAATTTATTTTTTACAATTTGATACAGAAAATTTTCTTGAAATTTTGCCTTATATTGCATAACATTATTTAAAATAATGCTAACTTCTGTAATTGAATTATTGTCAGATTCTATTTCTTGTACAATTTAGTGAAAAATGCATGTCTGGTCATATATATAAATTATAAGTTCATAATACTTGTTATTTAGAAATGTTTCCAGTATTTTAGGACATTTATCAAAGTAGTTCATATAATTTAAAAATGCACTCAGATCACCCACTTTTGAATAACCAATAAGTTTTTCATATTCAATATTAGTCTCTTCATAAAATTGGTTCAGATTTGCCATACAAACTATAAGACACTTAAAATATAAATATATGATTGTTAATATAGTGCTACATCATCAGTTGGCATGAAATAGGATGCTATATTTATAACAATTCTTTTAAATTTATATCTAAATTATCACTGCCCCTCTACTTGCCATTCTCTAAAATTTATGTTCATGTTATTGGATAACAGGGACACAAGTTTAGAATTAAAATTATTTTTATTTATGATTCAAAATAAATGTTTTGACAAAATTACTGTGGTTTCTCACCCAATACATTTAAAATTTTAATTGAATGCCACTTCTAATATCAAAATGTCTAATTAATATTGGTGTAATTTTATATTCTTGTGGTATAATACATCTGATAAACAGAGACAAATTATATATTTTGCAAATATTGTGACAATTTTTCAGCACAATAATTTTTAATATCAAAATTATTATTGACTTTCATTTAGTTTTTGCATTCGAAAATTGATAATTATAAAATTTTTCCTATGACTTATTACTACAATCCATACTTTTATAGCTGTAGTTGTGGACAATAGAATGAAAAACAAAAGTAAAATAATTGCTAATTATTTTCAGCCATCCAAAACTTGGAACTTGTTTTAAGTATTAATTATGCTAGTAATGTTGTTTATGTTTATCTGTATTGTATTGATATGCTTTATTATATTAAAAAAAATTCAGCATTACAAATTTTATCTTTCACAAATGAATCATTATTTTTTTCTAATATTGATGAGAAAGGAAACTTTTTTTAAAACTAACTTTAAAGTGATTTTTTAAATTTTATTTTGAATTCTCCATTCTTGATTCTAAAAATATAAAATAAATAATTTTTTAAGTAAACATTTTTAACAAACCCAAAATATATCTATAATTAAAACAGCTATCTGTCACTAATACTAAACATTCAAAAAAATAATTGAGTTAAATGAGACCTCATTTTGAAATGCTTTTATTGATTGTATGAAATCTGTTTATTAAGTTAGAATGAAATTTTAAAATTGAGTTTTAATATATTTAAATTCAAAATAATTTCTTGAAAATTGATTTATAACTAAAATTATAATATTCTAATCCATTTGAAATACACATCATTCAGTATGTCAACTAATTTGATAGATATGGAGCAGAGGGCAGGAAAAATATGAAAAATATTCAATAATTTCATGTTTTGCAGTTAACAATTATTTTTAGAATTTTCATTTGTTTTAAATAATGGTTGAAAGAGGGCAGTTTAAATTTTTTTTTTCAATTTAATAACATTTTAAAAATCATTTTAAACTCTTAATGTATCATAGTTAATATGTATACCCAACCTATAATAAATTAGTAATACTTATATAAGGCTAAAACCTTAATACATGCACCTTGAGTGCTTAATTTTAACAAGAGAGACCTCTACAAATCATAACGCAAGATTTGACTTAATAAAGATAAGAGGGACCCTCTTATCTCTGAACATATTTTCTTAATTGTATAGGCAAATCTAAAGCACATTAGTAACTAAGTTTTCTATTTAAAAGTGATACTATTTTTGTTTTAAAACAATTGTTCTTTTTTAAAAAAAAGTAAACTAAAAAAGTAGCATTATTTAAAACAATCAGAAAAGTTAAAAAAGATATAGATTTTTTAAAGCCTTTAAAAAAAACAACTGTTTTAAAATTAAAATAAATCTATCACTTTAAATAGTACTTAATTACCGATTTATTATATATATATATAATTATGTGTACACATACTAAATATATGTATTTAGTATATACATATTTTTTTGCTTATAAGTCATTAGATATTTCTTATGTCCAGAAATTAATTAAGTCAGTTCGGTTGTTTTCTCTTAGCATGTTGAAATCACTTGAGGGTGTAATTTTTATGTAAACAAACAGAATTATAATGTTACTGGGCCATTGTTCTTTTTTTTTTTCAACTTTAAAGTGCTTTTTTTGATTTACAATAAAATCATAAATAATGAAATTTATCTAAAAGAAATAAAAAATACATTGAATAAACCTTTTTTTTATTATTATTATTTTTCTAAAATGAAATTTGTAATTTTAACAAGAAAAAAAAAATCAAAACAATATCGTCACGGCAATGCAAATCAAATTTTAACACGAAGAAAAAGAAATAATTTCTCCAAAACAAAAAACATCGTGGCCATGCAAATAAAATTGTTAATTTTAACAAGAATAAAAAAAGAAATAATTTCCCTTCCAAAACAACATCATGGCCATGCAAATATAATTTGTAATTTTAACAAGAATAAAAAGAAAGAATTTATTCAAAACAACATCGTGGGGAAAAATAATAAAACTGGTCTTTTTGATTTGTCTCACAATTTATCTCACGCAAAACGTGAATTTTAGCATGATTTCGTAAAAATCATGCTTACACCTCCCCTTTGACGATTGATTAGTGTCACCCTTGTCTAGAAAAGCGGGGCAAAGTTTCCACAATTTTTATTACCTCATACTACATCATTGGATTTGGAAAATAATGACTTGGACATGCGAATTTGAAGACTTTTGACAATCTCAATTACAGACACCCTAACAAAATATAGTAGCGAAATTTAAATGGGATTGTTCATAGAAATTGCATAACACAAAGTTTACCATAAGCGGCAATGGCCGCTGTGGCGGCAGATAATAAATATTTGACTTCAACTGTAAAAACATCTACCGTTAAATATTAAGTATGGGATTGTTCGTATAAACTTTGGCAGAATAATACGTCCTATTTTTGTGCTGTAGCATACAAAGAGATACAGATACTGCTGTAACACAAAGTTCACCATAAATGACAGTGTCCTTCTGCAGCAGAATAAATGTCCTATTTCCGTGCTGTAGCATAGATAATAGGCACTGCAGACAATTAAACAAACTATTTCTATGCTTAACCATTGGAATAGAATGTTATATAGCGGCACGGCCACTTAAATGGCATATTTCTATGCATTTGCATAGAAATTACACCCTCGAGTGGTTTTAACATGCTAAGAGAAAATATCAGTTCCTATTTTTTATAACAAGTTCTAGGGATGTATATACATATATCAACTATAAGTGTCCAGCTAATTTAAAGTACAATATAGTTTACATTTTCATTTACTGTGCCAATACTAAAGACTTAAAAATAATAGTGATAATTTTTTTTTTAATATTAAATACTTTTTTTTATTGACTGTGCACTAAAAAGAAATAAAACAATCATTTCTTCAACCATAATTGGAGTTTTTAGATTTACTTTGAAATAAAAGCATGGGGGATCAAGCAATTAATTATTTATCTCCATACTTTTGTTTCAAGTTAAATCTAAAAACTCCAATTATGGTTGAAGAAACAATTATTTTATTTCTTTTTTTTCTCATGTTTCATAGCATCTGCTGGGGAGCGAACCCACTATCCTGGGACAACTGCCTGTAAAGCAGCTGTCGCTGACCTCTTGACCACCAATGCATGACAAAAACAATTATTTTAGTTTTTAATTTCTTTTTAATGCACAGTCAATAAAAGCATTTAATATAAAATAATTTTGTTATCGCTATTATTAAACAGTTCTTTTAATTGATCTATTGTAAGAATATTATTAGATGATCTTATTAGAGATACTTTTTATTCTCAAAGTCTTCACATGGTTTATTTTTGAAATACTAGGCATGATAATAATTAAGTATAATTATGTAAAAGTTCTAATACAAAAATTAAGTTATCCAAAAATACCTTTTTTAAGAGAATCAATTTAAATAATTATTCTGCATAACAAAACTAAATTATTGTGGGCAAATAAAGAACTTAAATTCAGCATTAATATGAAAAATATCCGAATTTGTACTACCATCTTGTGAATAGTATTGAAGTATGGCCCACTGCAAATTAAAATTACTGGCACCAAGTCTCAAAAAACGTACAAATATGTAAAAAGAAATATTTTTGGAGTATACATTTCAAAGAAATACAATAATTGAAAAAAGGACAAAACTCCCAAAAAAGATCACAATTGGTCATCTTACTCCACAATCAAGCAACCCTTTCACGATTTACTGTGTGTATATCCACGCATATACTAAACTTGTTTATTTTAGTGTTATGGGCAAAAGGAATGAATCAACCAATAATTTTAAGCTAAACAAGACTAATTTGATTCAAAATAAAGAGAAACTGTAAAAAAAGAACCTGAATTAATTTTTGTCTATATTTAAAGCGAATTTCTCTTTAATATATTTTACTATATTTATCCAATAGTTTCTTTTCTTTAGTAAGATATAATAGTTACATATTCATTCAATATGCATTAAAACTAAAATTCAAATATAAGTAAAGCTTGGGAAAATCTTTCAGTTAGCTGAGAATTTCTAAGAAAGCGTAAGATTTTTTTTTCAGATAGCTTGTTTATAACAAACTCCACTTAATTATTGATTATCAAATGGATATCTGACTGATTAGCTAGAAGATAAAACTAGAAGGAAACCTGCACAAGTTCTCCCAGCCAATAATTGAGATTGGCACCGTTTTCTCTTAAATTATTTCTCTGACAAGAAAAATAACCTTGCCCTACAGAAACTATTTTCAATAATTTCTCATTTTGTAATTATTACTTAGATAAAATTTTGCTTTTTTGCTACACTCATTAAATTTGTAGATATATTTGTAAAATTGTTAATACAATCTTTATGCGTGTATGTGTATGATGGTCAATGTGCCAATATGCAGATTAATAAAAGCATGCTAATTTTGCAAAAATATGAAATTTGAACTGATCATGCAAATTAAGTAAAGCTAATATATATAACAAAATTAGCCACGTGTATATGTATGGTAGTAGCAGTGAATTACCAAGAAGTAGAATATTGGTGGAGTAATGCATGCAATAATGTGAAGAGCATTACATGCAAAGAATAGTGCAGTAACATGTATAGTTGAATACAACAATGAGAGAATATAAAAATATTTTCTAACTTCATCTACATGAGTGTTTATTGTAAAATAACAGCAAACAAGCTAATTGAATTACTTAAGACATATTATTTAATTTGTGTTTATAAAGTAAATAAACTCTAATTATTAAGTTTATTCTGTAACTTGTGCAATTTTTTCCATAATAAATTATTGATGGATATACAGTTGGTCAATGTCAACATGGTGCAGATTGACAGTTGAAAGAACTTGTAGACTGCAATAGATAGGAGCATTTCAGAGTTCATGACACCTAGTGGATTATAGCAGTTTAGTGTGGAATTAATGATGAAAAATGATACGGCACTACAAAATAACTCAAAAACTCAGTTTGATATTAATAACTCAGAGGAATGGCAGATATATGCTATCCATATTGAGAGATATTGTGGACAAATTAAAAGTTTCTATATTGATGTGGATGGCAGGAAAAGATGTATTGTAAATAGCCAACTATGTGATCAAAAGTAGCAGAAGATATCTTGTATGAAGAATTGGTAGAGAAGTTAAGCATACACTTAAACCAATTAAATTGAGACATATAGTGCATCTATGCTTCAGGAATAAACTCCAGTCATCACATGAAAACATACAAGAGTAAGACATGGGATTGTGTAAGTCTGGAAAGGAATGCAATTTCAAAACTGACTACTAAAACAAGCTTCTAGATGAATTGCTATGGTATATGCATGACAGCAATCCAGATAAATACTACTTAATGAATCTATATTAAAGCATACCAGTGCTGTCATAAAATGAATATGTTATGAGGCTGTCATAGAAAACATGACAGAACTTCAAAATATGGCTGAACTCAAGACACCTAATACAGCAGTAAATGAAGTACAGGCACAAACTATTAATTGGAGGAGTACTGATAAGGACTACACATATTATTGTTGTGGTGCTGAAGAAAACATTAAAAATATCAGTAAATTTAAAAGTAAAAAATGTCATACTTGTGAGCTCAAAGAACATTTATGTCAAAGTTTGTCAAAAATAGAAAAAAGACAATTTACATCCAGAATATAAATCAAGGGGAGGAGTTTGAAGAAATAAAACTAATGTTAAGAGTTAAATAAAAATGATGAAAGTGGTATTCTATTGGATGTGAAAATTTGTGAACAAAAAAATCAGGATGGAAAATGACAGTGGGGAAGGTAGGTCTATTATTTTACCAAGTGATTGAAAAACTATCACAAGAAAATGTTAAAAGCATGCACCAATGAATAAAATGAACTTAGTGGCAGCAAATGGTGACAATAGAAGTCTACAGGACAGTAAAAATTTACCTCTGTGTATAGTGTCAAGGGATTTAAGCCAAATGTTAGGCTGTAAGTGGTTTAAACCTCTTAGAACTAGAATTAAAATTATAAATGGAGTTCAGTTAGAATTCAAAGTTCAGAAAAAGTTTCTACAGTTGTTCAAGTCAGATTTAGCAGAGTTGAAGACACAATTGCTTGATATAGAGTTAATTAATAATGTTCAGTCTGCAGTATGCAAGTCAAGAAAAATATTGTTTGTTCTAAAATTTGAAGTAGATGAGACACTTAATGGTTTAGTTAAGAGAGACATACTTTTACCTATTGAAGAGTTACTTTAGTTGATACCTATCATTAGGGTTCTAAAACCTGATAGAATAGTTTGATTTTGCAGTGATTATTGTATACTTAAACAAAAAAGGAGATAACCTAGTACCTAGTAGTTAGTCAGTTTTAGTTTCATTATAAACTATTTTCTAGTTTTCTAAAATAGATTTGCTGTCTGTATTTCACTAAATTCCAGTGACCATTAGAACAGCTGAGATCTTAGCTATCAATGCATACACAGAATTATTTAAGTATAACAAATCACTTATAGAATAACAATAATCCTGAACACATTCCCAGCAAATATAGAACAACTTTCTTAAGAGAATTAAAGGAGTTATATTTTATTTTGACAACATTCTAATAATTGCTGGAATGGAAAGCAAACTTTGAAAATGCATTAACATAGTTTGTGGAAAACTAGAAAGATTTGGAGCTTGACTTAATGCAACTAAATACATATAATCTGCTCGAGAAATCAAATTCTTAAGACTTATTATTATAGATAATTGAAACTTGGAGAAAGTTAAAGCTCTATAAATGTTTCAAAAACATCAGAGATTTTGCAAGCTTTTTTGAGACTATTAAAATTTTTTGAAAGTTTCCTGAGGATCAAATCTTAGGTTGCAACTCTGCTCTATGAATTGTTAAAAAAGAAATAATGGTGGAAGAGAGGAGTCAAACAGAGCTAACTTCAAATCAACTGCTGATATGTAATCATAATGGCCAAAAATAATTATTATAACTGACAGCCCCAAAGTATAGTGTTGTTTCTATGATTTATCATAAAGGGTATGGAAATGAAGATCCTATTGCATATGTATCCAGAATGTTAACAGTCACTAAGAAAAATTATAACCAGCTTAAGAAAGAAGCTCTAGCCATCATGTTTGACATTGTAAGGGTAGCTTACAATCCAATTGAGTCCAGCCTTTGTTTACTCATACCACCAAAATCAAACTCATTTATAATGTAAAATTAGCTAATAGGTGGTTGAGCATGCATTATCATTTTATAGAGTAAATGTGCACATATATATATATATATATATTATAGCTCGCATATATATATATATATTATAGCTTGCAAAATAAGCTCTTAACAAGCTTTGCAGAATAGCCCCAATCTTAGAGCAGTTTCTACTACTGGCATCCTCAGTGAGGGACTAGGATATTCAAGCATTAGATTAAAAATACCAGGACAAAACCAACACTTTTTCTAATGTATAACTATTAAGTAAAAAATCTGAAATATGTATATACACAACAAATGTTTATTTTATTAAATACTCTATTATATAAATGTCATAATAGACAGACCCTAGTTAAAGAAATCATACAAATATATATATATATATTGTAATGGTCTGCATTCTCTTAAGGAATGAGGGTGAACACATCTAACTATAGTCAGACTTTTGGTCTTTATATAGGATGCCATCAAAGAGGTGATCAAAGTTTAATATGTGATTGAATCTACTTCAAATAAGATAATTTAACATTAAATATTTAATATAGATACAACTTAGACCAGTTCATTCAATATTCACCTCTCTTGATTATTCCAAAATCAGGGTGAATTTTGCACTTAACTCTCTTTAGGGGTCAATCAATGTCCTGTGGCCATACTACTTAATAATATTTCAATAGATTCTCAAAATTACTTTCAATCAAATTATCATGATGTTAAGTCAGGATGATATATATATATATATATGTCATATTATTATTAGTAATAATAATATGACATCTTTTATCCGTGAAAATATTAGAATTAATTTATATATATATATGGGTATGTATATTCAATATTATTTTATTAAGAAAATAAAATAAATAATTTAAATAAATTAGAGACTTTTTTAAAATTAAAAAAAAATAGCAATATGTATTAAATGAGAACAATTTAAATTTATCTTTGTGTAACAAATTTATTATGAGCATTTACATACATTTTTACTATATTAGTATATAAAATTTAAAATGATGCCTTCCCATATTTTCATAGTAGATATGTATCATAACACAAACAATATTTAATAGATTGCAAAAAAATAACATTTTATAATTTTCAAGATTATAATAATACTAGCTAACTAAATTTAAATTAAACAATATAAGTATAAATGATGACTTTGTAATATCAAATCCTTTTGAGGGAATTCCATTTTATAAGACCCCCATCTATGTATGGTCCCTATTGTTGAAAGAAAAGACCTTTCATCCAAGGATGTTAGTCATTTATATGAATAATAAATAAACAAATATTACTAAATTAATTAAATTAGTAAAAAACAAAAAAATTATGTTTTGTCATAAATGAATGAATTTAATATGAAGAACAATAAAATCTTACCTTCACATTAAGTTTACTTATTATCCTGGTCAAGTTGCTTTGTAAGGAAGATCTAAATTTTATTAAATAAAAAAAAAATTAACTCATTGATCTTTCCACTTTTTATCTAATAATTTTTTCAAAATAGATTATTCCAACATAAGTAGATTTTAGAAGCAAAGGGAATAAAATTAAATATTTATGTATGTTGACATGCAAAGATGATATGATATATTGAAAGTTTATGGCATTATCCTATCCATTTTTATAATTTGAGTAATAATGTTTATTAAAAATAAAGTTCTTTTATCTTCTGGTCATCAGTCATTGGTGAGGCAATCAGTATACTCCATTGTTCCTAAACATTACTCTTGTGTGATGTTGACATCTCCTTTCATAAATTATTTTGATGTAAATTGAAGTTGGATATTGAATTATATAGATGAAACATATATATATATTAGACATTTCAGTAGGAATGAGTAACTGATTTAGGTTAAAATAATAGTATTTGATCCTATGGCAAATTGTCTTTACTCATGATGCATTTTCTATAATTTGAAATCTTAAATAATTTTATCTAGATACATAAATGTTTGGGATGATATTTATTTTTCTTAAAATTCAAGTTTAGAATGATCTCATTAAGATAATATTAAAGAGTAATTTATTTACTTTTTTCTTGAGTGATATTAGAGTTGTCTGCTAATGAAGGTTTTATAAATAAGGAAAATTTGTTCAAACTATTGATCCATTTTTTTAATATGTTCGGTATTCAAACACAACAAAATAACTATGTGTAGTGATTAGTGTATTTGTAAATGATAGAATTAATTTGGAAATTAGTTGATTTAGCATTTATAGTAGAATTGACTTCAGTAATTAGCATGTGTTGAATTACTATTTCATTTCATGATTTTATATTCGATTATTGTTGACAGCATCATAATTAATAATTGCGTAATGGAGTTCTAACTTTATTTCCTTTGCATTTAGTTGCTAAGATATGACTTGACCTAAGGATATCTCTATGTTTTGCATCTTGATTAGAAATGTTAGTTACCTTAATAAATATTATATATATATATGAATGATTAAAATATAAATATATTTTGTTATTAAAATTTTGTAATATAATGTTTAAGTTATATATGTGTGTATATATGGGTATTTTAACATAAAAGGATAACATATTTACTGTTTATAAACTTACAATTATATTTTTAAGTTTATGGCATGATATTGCACATAAACAAGTGAATTTAATAAAATTAGAAGTTACTCTTACAATGTATATTAATATTGAATTAAATGTCAATGTATTTTTTTATGTCACAATACAAGACTTAGACTTAGTAAACACAGTGATGATTATGACTAATTGCAAGTCATTCTATGGAGGGAGAGCTATCCTAAACTTTATTTAACAAAAAAAAAAGATTTTGTCTAACTTAACAACCTTCCCCCCTGTACTTTCTTGATTTCAATTACAGTAGACTCTTCCAAGTTATAGATATTTAGGTTTCCAAGTATGGAAGTGAAATAAAAGCAGAATTCTACAAACATATACATAAATATATAAAATAGGTAATCGTCTGAAATCCGGGCAAGGCCGCTTGGGGCGTTGATGCTATACAAAAATCAATCAAATATAATGTTACCGGGCCGTCATAACTTTTTTTTTATAGAACATGTTTTTTTTTTTTTTTGATTAAACAAATTTTTTATTTCATTTATAACATGATTTCCATTTTTATTAAACAAATTTTTATATTCATTTTCATTGTTGTTTTTTTTTAACCTGACATTTTTTTTTATTTAACAAATTTTGGTAATTTAATTTTGTGTTTATTTTTTCTGAATTTTAAAACTTTGGACTGTTTTACGACGACAAAAAAACTTGCTTTAACCCTGCCGCCGAAAAAATATAATGATATAATCAGTTGGGACTTGTTTTGACTTTGTTCTATCTTTTTTTTTTTTTGGTTGACTAAATTGTTTTTCTTCTTATTATTAAATCAAAAGTAACTTTTGTGTTGTTGGGGGTTCAAAAATTGTTTTGAAATCCCCACACCCACCCTCGAATCAATAATTGTGACATAAAGTCAATAATTTTACTTTTTTTTTAACAACTTTTTTTTCACTTTTTACTTTTATTTATATTTTGTTTGAATTAGCCTTTTTTTTTGGCTTCTACAATAAACAGCTTTGGGGGGGGGGGCTTTCGTATTGTTATTATTAACAAAAAGTAAACAAAAATAGTCTTTTATTTGAACCCCACTTGTTTTAACCCTGATGAAAAAATATAATGCAATTATTTGGGTATTATTTCAAATTTATTCAACCTTTTTTTTTTTTTTGGGGTTGACCAAATTGTTTTTCTTCTTTTATTTTTCTATGATAAAAATTAAACTTTTGTGTTTTTTGGGGGATCAAAATTTATTTTAAAAAACCCACCCCCACACTCGGAAAAATAATTGTAACAAAAAGTCAATAATTTTCTTTTTTTTTTCCAACAACTTTTTCTCAATATATATATAAAAAACTTTTTCTCACTTTTTACTTTTATTTATATTTCGTTTGAATTACCTTTTTTTTTTTTTGGCCTTCTACAATAAACTGCTTTTTTGGGGGGGGGGGATTACATACTTTGTTATCATTAACAAAAAGTCAACCAAAATAGTCATTTATTTTAACCCCACTGCAAAAAATATAATCCAAATACTTGTCAATTTGTAATGAAATGAAAAAAAAAACCTTGAACTTTTTGAACTTATTTATTATTTTATTGCTGTAATAAAAAGTGTACATTATGTGGCTGAAAAAAAAGGACATAATCTCACACACTTTCTATACTCGGCAATTCTGAAAAGTTTAAAAATTGTATGTTCTTCTCAGATTTTTTATTGATCTCGTATATTTTCCACGCTGAAATGTGACTTAGCGCATGAGCTTTGTTGAAGTGTGTTCAAACATATACTTTGCTAATTTTTTACATATTAATATTTTTTTAAGGAAGGGTGGGGACCATATGATAATTATTAGTAATTAAAAACATTATTTAAATATAAATGACATTACACTATTACAGAGATTTGAAAAGTTGTACCGACTTGAAATTCAAACACCCTCAAACAATAGGGTAATCAGCTATGAATACGCATAAATAGTTTTGAAGCACAAAACAGGCCATAATATTTTTGTGCAATGTCATGTAAAGTGGCCTGCCAAAATGGGTTAATACAATATTAAATGTTGTATTAACTGTAAAGTCCGGCTGCAGAAATGGCATTTTTATGTGTTTTGGACACATAAACAACACCCCAAGCAGCCGTGCCCGAATTTCAGATGATTACCATAAAATAATACATAATGAATTAAAGCTTTCTTCAAATTATCTTGAATGATGTTCATGAATTTGGCAAATAATGTCTTTAATTGATATAGTCTATCAGTTTTTGGTTCATCCTTCTTTGGTAAGTCATGCATCACTCACAGGAACTCCTCAGCAATGCTTGAAATGATGTTATTTCCATCTTCTGTAGTTGATTTCCTTGTGGATTTATCTAGACATTTAAGTCAGGACATTTGATGTTTTATTATACAGATAATTATTAAATCATCACACTTCCTATGGTCTGGGATAATAGCACTCTGGCCCTATGGTAATGTTAAATTATCCAGAATACATTGTTCTGCAGTTCATAAAAGATTTAAATTTTCTTAATTTGCTATTTAGTATTTAATGGCTTTTATAAGAAAATAATTATTTCATTATTTATATATATTTATGCTGTGATGCTCTATTTATTTATTTTATCCATATTTGAATAATAGTGCATTTTTTTTAATTTTAAATCTCCATTTAAAATCATTTCAGTTATTTTTATCCAACCACACGAATCTATCAAAACTTTTTCCTGTTTAAAATATCGGCTATAGTTTTTTATAATTTTGTGCAATGAAGATTAAATGAATAATTAGGAATGTTTGAATAAGTCATCCATATTTTCTTAGATTCAAACATTTGATTTTTAGATGTTGGTGTTATACAGCTATTATATCCTTTTCAAAATAATAAAAGTCGATGAGATATTATTTTATATAGCGCTATGTTTTTATACTGCAATAGTGATATTAGCGATTAAGCCAATGCATATGTACTTTAAAGATAAATTATAAAAGAATATTCTCACTTTTCTAAAAAACTATATCTTGTGTCTGGAAAAGTGAGAGTATTCATTTATAATTTATCTTTAAAGCACATGTGCATTGGCTTAATCACTAATATCACTATTACAATAAAAGATGATGGAAATGAACTGGGTTTCTTTTTATACTTGGCTTAGTTTCCATTGTTTAGTATACTTGCATTTCTATTTCCTTTTCCATTGCTGTATGTGTCTATTGTTGCATGTATATATAGATTGTAAGTAAAAATAAAATTACATAATAGAATTCTGCTTTGACCATCCACATTTAGTTATCTAGTGACTGGCTTATTGTGACATAAAATACATTGACATTTAATTCATTATTGATGTACATATATATTTGTATGATTTCTTTAACTAGGGTTTTTATTCTTTTATTAGATAAGGGAAATTAGTCTATTGTAACATTTATTTAATATAATATT
The DNA here is from genome assembly GCA_028023455.1 of Epiperipatus broadwayi. NCBI lineage: Eukaryota > Metazoa > Onychophora > Udeonychophora > Euonychophora > Peripatidae > Epiperipatus > Epiperipatus broadwayi. Next base: position 2,525,588 of record JAQFVV010012404.1, on the reverse strand, counting down.
TAATAAAATAAACGTTTTTTTTTGTGTATATATATATGTATGTGTGTGTGTGTGTGTGCATGTTTACTCTATAAAATGATAATGCATGTTCAACCACTTATTAGCTAATCTTACATTTTAAATGAGTTTGATTTGGTGGTGTGAGTAAACAAAGGCTGGAGTCAATCAGATTGTAAGCTACCCTTACAACTTGAAGAAATTTTACTAATACATGTATGGATGTACATTCAGAATGTATACAGACCACAAACCTTTAGTGGGTATATTGGAAAATTTAAAAAGGATTCTAAATCAGAAGTCAGTGAATCTTAAGATGGTTAAACATCCTCATTTTCTATGACTTTGAATTAATGCATAATTTAGGAAAACAAAGAATGCTGATGCTTATACAGATATGTATAAATATGAATCTAAAGTGCTAAACAGTACAATTATGATTAAATGGATTAAGGATGATTCATAAAACCAACTAGTTAAGTCATGGATTCAAAATGTATAGCCTAAAACCTGACCAAGCTATGTAGTCTGACTAAAATGTCCACTAGAGTCTATTCATGCATAACAAATGCATATTAATGACAGACTGTGTCTTGATTCTGAATGAGAGGAGGACACATATGTTGAATCTACTACATGAGGGATATTCTGGAATAGTTAGAACCACATTAAATCTGTTATTTAATTTTATATACTTAGATTTAACAATTAAAAAAATATGTATAATATCTTAAACATGTTTTCTGACATAAACACAAATACTTTTTATATTTATGTAAAGGCATTTGAATTATTCAAATATCTAAAGTTTAATTTTACAATTTGAATATCTGGAACAGAGCAACAATATGAATAAATCCCACCCAGCACTTTAAACTGCAATAATCACCATTGATTGCCTTTTCTGAAGACAACCAATCAAGAAGCAATTTTACTCATTATAATCTATATTACATTACCCTAGTCGTGAGTCTTTTTGCTACTGTCATGTACATAATTAATGTAAGCTAGGAGAGTCGTGCATTATTTTGTTTTATTTATTAGGTCTTTGTGATGCCTTCTACAGTTTAAATAAGATATCTTTTATATCTTATGAGGGTCTTCATAATATAGCAATTGCTTCATTCACCGACCATGCTTACAATCTGGAATTTGAAGGTGGGTTGAGTAAAATTTGCAAAATTGTAACATGTTTACATTTCTCTCAGGTAACAAATCCATTTAATTTAGCTAACATCCAATTATTGATCAATACATGACAATCTGGTTATTCTTAGTTAGAAAGTAAAAAAAAAATTATTATGCTGTAATTGCATAGTAGCGAGTAATATATATTTTTTGTTCCTTTTTGAAGGACAATTAAGAGTAGCCTTTTTTAAATGATGGATTATATAATGTTTTTGTCACAAACAATACATTATTATCATGTAATTAAAGGCAATTATAGTAACTAAAAAAAGAGTGATTGTCTTAATAATCTAAATAAAATAATATTTGAAATTAATTTTATTTAATCCTTTTTTTAATTATTTGTAGTTATCTGTAGATACTCGCTTTATTGATTTTGGTACAGAATTTGTTTTGAAATCAGTAAAAAGATTTGTGACCTTAAAAAATGAGGGCTCACTGTCAACAAACTTTTCACTTAATGTATTTTCATCATCTGAAGGTAAGCAGCCATGTAGAATTTATAACTGGATGAATCTTTATATGTGTATGCATGTATGGCAAATGAAAAATGCAAGATATTCCTAAAATAATAACAACATTATAAGTTTGAAGTTTTGTTACTATAGAAATCAGAATATATTATGATAATTAAAATATGTTTTATGAACTACTTTATGCATAATTGAATATGATATTTACAGTTTTAAAGTTTGGTCAGAAGATGAATTTTTAGATATATGACAATGTACCCTCAATTTTTAAAGTTTTTTAAGTGAGTTTTTTTTTTTGAGGAATTGTTGATTTTGTTTTACTCTGCAGTAGTGCATACACTACCTTCTTTAGTGATTTTTACTACTTTCAATTTTATTGTAAGATTTTTTTATTTGTTTTGGAAGAATATTTTAAACATCATTAGTATTACAAAATAATTTGAAGTTTGTGCCAATGTTTTATTAAATAGCCTTTATTATGTGTTATTAAAATAGATGATTAATGCACAAATATATTACTGGCATTTAACATTAACCATTTCATGATATATTATAATTTCAAGACAATTTTAATACTTTTGAAAATTTAATTTGACTTCAAAGCAATTTTAATACTTTTGAAAATATAATTTGTTGTTTAAAAGTTGAATTATACTGTCATGGTTAACATTATAATTCTTTGATATTATTGCAATTGTAGAAATAAAACTTCCAAAATTCAGATTAAATCAAACTAAAAAGGTTCTTGAGGGGATGTTCTTCACCTCAAAAGACCATATTAACATCAAGAAACAAAAATATAAATCAAATTTCAAACTGAGAAATCACCAATTTAATGTGTTCATGGGAAGATAAAGGCTCCTAATTTTGCCCTACAAATCTTCCCTATGCTAGCTATTATGTTTGAGAGTATATTGGTCCAAGCTCTATTAAATTCTGGTAGCCAAATCTCAGTTATATCAAGTAGGTTTTATCAAGAAATATTAATTAATAACCCTAATATTAAAACATTACCTCTCAGATCAGTTCAGGTTACCATGGCTAATAGTTGAAAGATCAAATTAACACCTAAACAGATTTAGATTCAAATCAAAATCATCCAAACAATAATCTATCATGTATTCTTAATACTGACTAGTTTAATACACAATGTCATTCCGGGGGTAGACTTCCTACATCTGAACACTTCTCTAATAAACAGCTAGGATAAGCGATGAGGTCTTTGAAATGACATTGCTTCCAAGATATGATTTATTTGAAGTTGATTGTATAATATATACTATCCCAGAGGCTGTCATAGATGATAAAATTGCAGAATCCAATTTACTTGGAAATGAAGATGTGATAAAATTACAGTCTGTTATTAAGAAATTCAACTCAGTTTTCTCAGACATACCTAGAGTGATAGAAGGTTTTCAGCAAAGAATTAAATTAATACATGACCAACTATTTCAATCCAGATCATATCCTATTCCATTCCAGTATTGTGCAGAAATATCCAAACAGATTAATAAAATGTTGGATTGGGGAATTATTTTCAAATGCTGCAATCCAGTTGTAATAGTGAAGAAGAAAGATGGGTCAATGAGATTTTGTTTAGATGCTCATCAACTAAATAAAATTATTATTCCTGACAGGAATATACCACCACCCATACATGAATTATTTGTGAAATTTGGAAATAAAAAGGTGTTTTCCACTTTTGATCTAACCTCTAGTTATTGGAAGATTGAACTTCATCCAGAAGATCACCAATACACTGCATTCCAATACGATGGTTTTATTTATCAATTCAATAGGATGCCCTTCAGATTGATAAATAGTGGTACTGGTCTAACAAGATGCTTAGATAAAACTCTATTACCTGAGCTTAAACAGAACATTACCGTTTATGTGGATGATGTGATAATTGCATCTACCACAATTGAAGAATATTGTCAACATTTAGCTGTATTTTTTGAAGAGTGCCAAAGAAAAGTAATTAAAATCAATTTCAAGAAGAGCACCTTAGTTTGTAACCAGGAAGTCTTCTTAGGTCCACTGGTTACAATGGAATAAGACCTCATCCAGATAAGAACAGTTGCCATTCAGAACTTTCCTAAACCCACCAACAAAAAATAAATTTGGTCATTTTTAGGCTTATGTAATTTTTATAATCAGTTTTATCAGAAGTTTTCTGACTATATGGAATCATTATTGATGCTCATTAGGGAAGATGAGCAATGGAATTGGACCCAAGAACAGGATGAGTAAATTCTTTCAGTTATTTAGATCTAGCTCAGCAGAATTAAAGGTAAAAGCAGTACATATATAGTTATTGGAAAATGTGCAACAAATTGTTTGCAGAGTAGTAGAGTCCCATGTGTTCTGAAGTCCTAAGTGGAGAAAACATTAAAGGATTTATTAAACAGACATCACCATGCTGACAGAGGAATGCATCTCGGTGATAGTTGCTGTCTTAAAGCCAGACAGGAATGTTGGAGTATGCAGCAATTATTGTGTAACTGTAAACAAAACATTGATAAAAGAGCCTATCTTGTACCAAGTGTAAAAAAAGTATTAGCTTCCCTGAATAAATCTGCATAGTTTGATAAATTAGATCTGCAAATTGCATTCTACCAAATCCTGTTATAGTCAAGAAACATGTAAATGAAACTTTAATAAACATGTAAATGAAACTTTAATAAATTACTATGTGGGATAACTATAGCAGTTTAATATTTTCCAAGCCAAAGTGAAAATCTTTTAAGTTGAGTTGAAGAGGCTACCATATACAGACAATATCCTAATTGCTGAAAGTGAAATTCAGTTAGATAAATGAGTGTATACTATCTGTGCTAAACCAAATAAGTTTGATGATTAACTAAATACCTTAAAATGTATTTGATCTGCAAAAGAAATAAAATTTCTTGGACACATAATAGTTGATAAAGGTAAATCCTAACGTAAAGAAAGTTACAGCAGTTAAAAATACTCTGAAGCCAATGAATGCTAAACAGTTGCAAGTATTTTGGGGCTTATTGAAAGTTTCTTTTAGAGAAAATCTAATATAACCATACTTATAAAAGTTAAAAAAAAAAGAGATGGAAATGGTTAGTTCAACAGGACAAAGCTTTTAGAAAGGTAAAGTTATTAGCATCAGATAAATTACCAACCCATTACTGCAAACCACAAGTAATTATAACAGAATCTCAGACTTCAGTATTGGTGCTCTGATTTTGCATAATGTATATGGAGGTGAATATTCCATCACTTATGCTTCTAGAACCCTTACTATGGCTGGAAAAAATTATAGCCAGTTAGACAAGAAGACTTTGGAAATTGTATTTGCAATAAAAAAATTTCATCAATATATTTATGGACAGTCATTTAAAATATATACAGAGAGTAGGTCTCTATTGGGGATATTTTACAAAAATAAAGACTTCAGATCATGTTAGTCAATGTATATTGAGATGCATAAATATCATGGCTTTATATGATTAAGAAATATTGCACAGGCTAGGAAAATAGATAAAACACATGGAAGCACTTTCCTGAACTCCAGATAAAATTACAAGTCACATATTACTGAGATTAATTATAAGGATATTATGAAATGTAAATTAGTTAACAATAAGATTACAAGAAATGACAATGACTATCAATTTTTTAAAAAAACTGGATTAAACATGGTTGACTCAACAGCTACATAGTCACACAAATTTGAAAGATTTGGTTAAGTTAGCTCATATGTCAAGACTATTTTAATGACAGATAGGGGGTTGAATTACAATCAAGGGGAAGAAATGCAAACTACAGTTGTTACATTAAGGTCATCTGGGAATTGTACATATGAAAAAACTATCTTGTTTATATAGTGGCTGGATATGAATCATGACATAGAAAAGACTGTAAGGAAATGTAAAGAATGCCAACAAACAGTGAGTCTATTGGCTAAAGAGAGCCTTTGTCAGAAGCCACACAAGTCAGGGAAAGGATCCACCTAGACAATGCTAGGACTTTTCATGGACACATATTTCTAGTAGCTATTGATTAATATTCTAAATTGGCAGAATACTAAATAGTAAAAAACATAAATATAAAATTTGATAAGTTTAAATAAACTTTTTGCTATGCATGGGTATCCTGAAACTATAGTAAATGATGATGGCAGAGGATTCAATTTAGAGCATCTAAAAGATGCTTTTTCTGAAAGAGTTATGACAGGTATTTATGCCTTTATATCACCTTAAGTCAAACAGAATAGCAGAAAATAATGTTCAAAATCTTAATGTTGTATAAAATAAAGTATGCTGATGTCCACAAAGCACTAACAGCAACATGTTTTATCAGCACTTCATGCTTATTTCAGTTATGAATAAAAAGAAGAATTACCTATGAAATACCAAAAATGCATATATCTATACTAATTCCACACAAGATTAAAAAAAGGATATAGAAAGTGAAAACATTAAGTTTAACATAGGACAAACTGTCTGGATAAAGAATACCTTAAGAAAAAAAATCAATACCTGGTAAAATAATTAGAATATTTTCTATTCAAAACATGAAATTAAATTGGAGGCTAATAGACTTGTAAGACAACATGTTAATCATATAAAAAATGTTTAACTGAGCAGATAAAAATTATAAAATACAGATTCAGTTACTATTCACTTTGAATATTCTTTAATGGATAGTGATAATGCTAAAATGAATATATCTATCAACACTAAAATGAATTTAGAGGAAAATTCTTCAATTCCCAAACACCCCTACAGATCTAAATAATGATTTACAGCTGGGACAAGAAGTAGAAACAACTAAGCAGAAGGGGAAAAATCAACTTTATTGAGACTTAGTAGAGGAAGATGTATGCCTGAGAAATTAAGTGATTATTTCTTGTGAAAAGAATTTATTTCTAGAGTAAAGGAGAGATATTGCAGTGAATTGACTGGTATTTGAAATAAAATTAAATATATGTCTCTATGTTCATAATTGGTCAATGCAAAATATTATGCATAGTGCAAATTAATCTGAATATCCTACTTTGCATAAGGACAATAATAAAATATTTATGTAAATTAGCAGAGTTATTAAAAATGTCTGCAGAACTTTAATAAAGAAAAAAAAAGATGCAGTCAATTCTGATATCTGTGAACAGTAAATTCTGGTGAAAATATTAATGGAAAATTAACATAGAAAGTTAATCGATTGAAATGAAGGCCTTTTAATAAAGTGTAGTAATAGAGTAAAACTCTATTTACAGGAGAACTGTTTCATGTGAAATTAAGATTGATTATATAATGAAATTTAACCAGCACGGAGTTAGTTGAATATAGTAATCTAATACTAATACACAAATATATTTTGAGTAACAAACTCATTGTTAAGTTCTTAAAAAACTTTTTCTGTTGTTTTCAAAAATATAATTAATAAGTATACTGCTGCTTAGATTAAAGTCTGACCCTCTAAATATCACTGGTCATAACAAATACAAAAAATAAATTAATTAATATTTGTTAAATATAAGTAGAACGATTTTTATATTTAAATTGTTATAAGTTAGTCTGGGCTGTCTTATGTCACGGGTCTTTAAGTGTGCTTAATCACACGTAATAGTAGTTATCCCATTTACTTAATAATGTACTATTAGAAAAATTAGTGATTACTAAAATCATTACCATTTTATCAAGCCCAAGTCTTGTATTCAAAAACATATGCATTTTTTAAATATTCTAAAAAACTGAATAAACCGCCAAATTAATTTAAGTCTCACCCAATTTGACATCATCTATTATGTTAAAGTGATTAATTACTGTGTTTACACTGATTCATCAACAGATAGAGTCTTGGTAAAAGCTGTCAAATGGCTATACATAAAGTAAAAAGGTAACACTGCACACGCAGAATTGTAATAGTAGTAACTTCATCACCCATCAAGAGTGGAAAAACATATCTCAATCATATTTTTATGTTGTTTTTACTATCATCGCATTAACTCTCGATTAATTTATATTAACTAAGGCCTTGATTTTTAAATATTTATTTTGGATGATTAGCTACGTTGACTGTGATATGATACCTTGAAAAAATCTTTAGACAATTTGTAGCCTAAAAAGTTTTCAATCTAGTCTAGTTTTTAATTAACAACCTATTCATTACAGGTGAATAGGTTGCTAATTGAAAAAAAAGAAGAAAAAATAATAAGTTGATTTAATTAAATTGGGGATTATTATAAGAAAGGTATTTAAGAAGCAAATGTAACGGAAATTTAAGATAATTTTTTGTATTTGTTATACACATATTGCATTATTATGGAATATTTATATTTATTATTTTTTTAATGTATTTTTGTTGTTCTTCGATAAAGACTATAAAAGAATATAGTTGAAACGGAGTATTTTTTGTACTTTATAATAGTTCATATACTACATCAAGATTTATAAGGAAGTTTGCATGTGGTGTATATATATATATATATTCGTAAATAGATATCTAACTAATGTTAGCTAGTGTGAAAATGTCAGATTAATCTGTGATGATCTGATGAGAGTCAGATATAATGACTATAAGAATAAAAATAATTGAAATATGATGCAATTTTATTATTGGAGAGACATAAGTTATCTTTACCATTATCCCAAAATTCACTTAACAGCATAGACATAAATTTACATTCATGTAACTCTAATCAATGTAGCCATGATGTACATAAAAACAACAGCATTGATAATTTTATGCTTATACAAAAAAATGTAGCATTGAATGAAAATTAATACTTTTTTAATGATTTTTAAGATTACTGTACTAGCATTTAAATCAGGAAAATTAAAAGCATATGCAGATGCGATAGAAGATGTTTTTTTAGCATATCAATAGAACTTGTAGCTTGGTGAAGTTCTTATAATAGTTTCAATAAGCCTAAAGATAAATATATAACTTTATTATGTGATAAATGCTGAAATTCTTTTAAATCTTTAGATGAGGAATTTTAAAATACATTTTTAGTTAAATATTAAAACATACGTTTAAAAATTGTTTTATATATCCAAATATTCAAACTTACTGACATGTTTGCTATTTAAATGGTATTAGTAAAAAATAAAGTAGTTCTACTTGAACGTATTATGTTGCTCGTGGGAGACAGTGAATATCAGTCATCTACTCTGGGAATATCTTTTCTTCAAATGAAAAACTATTATTATGAAAAACGCAAAATGTTAATTTTGAGAAATTTTTTTAAAATTGTTTCTTCAATCCTCTAATTATTCAGGATAAAATAATTTATGTTAGGATTTATATCATATACTAGAAGATGTATATAGTTCAAGTAAGAAACTGTTCTCTGATTTATTGTTTATGATTATACTTAAACATGGAGGAAAAAATTTTTTTTATGAAGACATATGTATGTTTGAAGGAAAGAGTAAAATTATCTGGCATTGTTATTAACTCATGAATTATTTGAATTTAAATGATCCTGTTGTATACCAAAGTCGAATATATTTTTATATTTTCAGGAAGAAAAGGGTAAATATAATATTGTAATTCATATAAAATTAAGTATTATCCATGGATATATAATTTCATTATTTTGTATAAATAATCATTCATCACTTATAATAGTTTTATTTTATATCATAACCTTCTCTACTCACAGAATATTTTTAAAAGTCATATACAGTTTTTTGTCACAATTATTCTACATTATATAAATTATATTGCTAAACCTTTTATCCAGTGTCTTCATTTCACAACAAGGCCTGATCGTTCTTCAGACTGCTGTTTGACATCTGATTGGCTGTCTGGGAAACAACAGTAGGCGCATGTGAAAGACTGGCAACCTTTCAATTTATTACTAATTATTTAAATGATTGATATTAACTATTTAATGTATTTTATTAGCTTAATTTTTGTTGTTTTTACTTACAGTTTTATGTGTTAAATTGTATCTATGTTCTTTGATGCTTCGTAAACCTTTCTGCAATAAAATCTATTGGATAATTAAAATTATATTTGAATATTGTATTTATTCACATATGATGATAGAAGTCATTTTAATTATAAAATACAATTAAATGATACTTTGTTTTTGTTTTTCAGAATTAGAGAAGACATTAAGTTTTGACCAATCTGTTCAATCTAGCCATTATCTTTCACAAGTTTCAGTGTCATCACACAAAGGAATTAGATCAAAATCAGTTGCTAAATCAAGTGAGTATATATACTATGATAGTATTTCATTTCAGTCCAGAAACCAAAATGTAGCTATTGAAATGAGGGATCAGTGTAAAAGGAGTGTGGCATTGTGTTATATTTCAATCAGATTTTGCTTTGTGATAAACAAATCATCAGTCATCTGACCAATCCAGATTAACTTGAAACTTTATTCTTCAGTTAAATAACTAGATACTCTTTTGTTAACCAGTAAATTGGATAGCTAGCTTGTTGTTTATAGCCCAACTACCTAAAAAAAGCTAAAGATTTTTTAAAACATCTTCAATTGCTTGGGGAAAAAATATTGAAGTTCAAACCATGTAGATTGAAACTATATCATGAATATGGAGAAAGTATACTAAGTTCTACAACTATTTAGTTTATTATTTATTAAGAAGATTGACTTATATTATATCTATCTAGATACCATGTTTAATTTCTATTTTCATAATGCAAATAATGGTTTGCAATTTAAAATGCACTATATTATGAGTAATATTGCTATTGTCTGATTTGATGATTGTTATAAAAGTTTAATATTATATAGTTGAAAAATCCCAAAATAAAAATAATTTATTTTTTATTTGTTGTGATCAAAAATAGTTTACATAAAACCACGAAACATCACATGATTATCATTTCTTCTGCTTACACAAGATGTTAATAACACTAACAAACTCTCCATATAGTAAAACCACCCAGTGAAAGTGTGTTAGTAATCAATGGATGCAAGAAGGTTTGTGCTCAAAATTCCTATCTAGTGCCTACTCATCCAATATCACCAGACTAGTTTCTAGTTTGTAGCTTTTATCGATGAGGATTCTTGGATCTGAGAGCATTTACCTAGATTTTAGAATACAATATAACTCTCCAGAAGTCATCTTTTACTTCTCACTCTCTTTAATTAAACAATTTTGATACCAGCAGCATCAGCTTAGTATTCATTTGACAGTAAAAATTAGAATTAAAATTTTATTGATTTATTAGTTGAAAAAAAATTGAAGAAGTCGGAATTATACAGAGATCTTAATACAAACAATGGTTGATCACTTATTCCAGGGTTTTAAGAAGGCTTGTAAGAAAATTTGCAAGCATTTTTTAATGTTACTTCAGAAAGAAAATTTGTATAGTTTAAATAGTTTATTTACATATTTGTAATTTTTTATGCAAAATATTTATTTTAAAACAAAATAATTTATGATTAAATTCAGACTTTATTTGAAAATGTTTTATTTGAAACAAAATAAAGAGAATTTTAATAATGTTAAATGAGTTATAATTGATTGAAGTAGAAATGCTTCTATTATGATCATATAAGTTTTATTTTTGTAAAATAATAATAATAAGTGGGATTTTAAATGTTAAAAAAGAATTTTGTTGCTTTATGATGCCTTAAAAATAATTTAGAAAGAGACTTCAAATAACAAAATTTCATTAAAAAAATTTTTTTATTGGTGAGAGTAGAATGACAAATTACTATTCTGATTATGTACTTTAATTTTTTTTCTGTATTTACAATATTGTTGTTAAAATATTTTTCATTTGTAAACTTATATTTATAATAATTTTAAATTTTTTAAATACAGTATTGAATAAAGGTTTAATTTTAAAATTAAGTGTTGCAAATATAATCCAAATGGCCACTTGGGGCTGTCAGACAAGAGTGAAAATGAGTTTGATAGTGAAAATGTTAACTCATCTGCTCTGATACATTTCTTTAGTTTACTACACTTTTTTTTATATTATAATTATATATATTCAATTAGTATACATCACAAAAACTATTCCAATACATATATAATAGTAATAAAACCAAGTGAAAAATCACATGATCTCTAAAGCTTGTAATTACTAAAATGTTATAAAGAGCAAATATTTCTAAACAAGTTTATTTATTGTGTTTATATTTATTTATTTTTTATGATAAATGTTATAAGAGAAAGTATTCAAATCTTTATCTATGATTTTCTCTTATAGCATTTATCATAAAATAAAAAAATAAGCTTGTTTAGAAATATTTGCTCTTAATTATATATATATAAAATAAATAAAATATCCGTTAATTAAAAACAATATTGTAATTATAATTGAAATAATATTTTTAACGGTTTACAAACAATTACAAACAATCTTTAAATCCGCAGAAGTACTTTCGGTTACTTTCTAAACTGTCTCAACTGCCATAAAATTCAAAAACTAAAAGCGGAAGCAAACGTCATCAATTCAAATTCCACAAATCTCGTATTTTAATATTAGAAGCTTGTCGATTTATTAAATGCATTTTATTCCTGTTTATAAAAATTGCCTCTTTAATTTTTCTTTTACTATGGTTTCTCTCTTCGTGAAGAATTTTCACATTTTCAAAATTAAATTTAAATTTATATTTACATGTTTTTTCGTGATCGAAGAAAACTGAAGAAGATATTAAATCGCCATTATTTTTATTTTTTACATGATTATATAACAATTCATGTTCTTTCAATCTTTTCTCAATGCTGCACCTAGATTCACCTATATATGATAGCATACAATCACAAAAAATTTGATATATGACATTACTTTTTTGCTTGACAGGTATGACATCCTTAGAATTATTAACTAATTTATTAATATTGTTTGGAACGTAGAATGAAACATTAAATACATTCTTATATAAATCCTTAAAAAATTTTACTTGTGGATTTGAAATAAATGGAATAGATATCCATTTTTTATTATTAATCTTCATTTCTTTTAAATTATAATTTTTTTTTTTAAATTGACTTAAAGTATTGTTTATTTGTTCCATTTTATAACCAACATCAAGCAAGTCCTTGGCAAATATCTCAATATTTTTCAATTTATCACTTTGGTAACGACATAATTTTTCGTTCCAAAACAAAAAAGATTTAAAACTTGCCATCTTATGCATCATTGGTACTTTTGATTTACAATTTATATATCCTCTTTTTTGCAATGGCTTAATTATTAGTTTATAATTTAATATACTGTTATCTCTTGTGATCATTAAATCTAAATAGTTAATCTTATAGTCCTGTTCTTTTTCAATAGTCCATTTCAAGCCATTCAACTTATTTAATTCCACTATAAGCAAATTTATACTATTAGTGTTTCCACAGACAAAAACATCATCCACATATTTTTTTTAAATTTTAATATCTCCAAAAATACACATATTTAAAATACTACTCTCATATGTAGATAAAACGAAATTGCAAACTTGTGCAACTACAGGCAATCCCATAGGCCAACCTTTGTTCATTTTATAATATTGACCTTCAAAAGATGCAACAATGTTATCATTAAAAATTTTTAAAGAATCAATGATAAATTTTATCATATATTTACAAATATTTTTACTTTTTAATGCATGTTCAATTATTTTTATGGAATTCATTCTAGCAATAGATCCATACATTTCTGTAACATCCAATGAAGCAATAATATCATTTTCATCAATAATTAAATTTTTAATACTATTTACCAAGTCAAACGATGAAGCAATAGTATTTTCCCCAAATCCTAAAAAGTCTTGTAAAAGTTTACCAATATATTTAGAAGTCTGATATATAAAGGAACCACCAAAATCTATCATAACTCGCAAAGGATTACCTTCTTTATGTAATTTTATATTTGCAAAAATACGAGGACATATAGCACAAGAAGGATAATAATGTATACTATATGATATATCCTTCTTGTGCTATATGTCCTCGTATTTTTGCAAATATAAAATTACATAAAGAAGGTGATCCTTTGCGAGTTATGATAGATTTTGGTGGTTCCTTTATATATCAGACTTCTAAATATATTGGTAAACTTTTACGAGACTTTTTAGGATTTGGGGAAAATACTATTGCTTCATCGTTTGACTTTGTAAATAGTATTAAAAATTTAATTATTGATGAAAATGATATTATTGCTTCATTGGATGTTACAAAAATGTATGGATCTATTGATAGAATGAATTCCATAAAAATAATTGAACATGCATTAAAAAGTAAAAATATTTGTAAATATATGATAAAATTTATCATTGATTCTTTAAAATTTTTTAATGATAACATTGTTGCATCTTTTGAAGGTCAATATTATAAAATGAACAAAGGTTGGCCTATGGGATTGCCTGTAGTTGCACAAGTTTGCAATTTCGTTTTATCTACAAATGAGAGTAGTATTTTAAATATGTGTATTTTTGGAGATATTAAAATTTACAAAAGATATGTGGATGATGTTTTTGTCTGTGGAAACACTAATAGTATAAATTTGCTTATAGAGGAATTAAATAAGTTGAATGGCTTGAAATGGACTATTGAAAAAGAACAGGACTATAAGATTAACTATTTAGATTTAATGATCACAAGAGATAACAGTATATTAAATTATAAACTAATAATTAAGCCATTGCAAAAAAGAGGATATATAAATTGTAAATCAAAAGTACCAATGATGCATAAGATGGCAAGTTTTAAATCTTTTTTGTTTCGGAACGAAAAATTATGTCGTTACCAAAGTGATAAATTGAAAAATATTGAAATATTTGTCAAGGACTTGCTTGATGTTGGTTATAAAATGGAACAAATAAACAATACTTTAAGTCAATTAAAAAAAAAATATTATAATTTAAAAGAAATGAAGATTAATAATAAAAAATGGATATCTATTCCATTTATTTCAAATCCACAAGTAAAATTTTTTAAGGATTTATATAAGAATGTATTTAATGTTTCATTCTACGTTCCAAACAATATTAATAAATTAGTTAATAATTCTAAGGATGTCATACCTGTCAAGCAAAAAAGTAATGTCATATATCAAATTTTTTGTGATTGTATGCTATCATATATAGGTGAATCTAGGTGCAGCATTGAGAAAAGATTGAAGGAACACGAATTGTTATATAAGCGTGTAAAATTAACAATAATGGCAATTTAATATCTTCTTCAGTTTTCTTCGATCACGAAAAAACATGTAAATATAAATTTAAATTTAATTTTGAAAATGTGAAAATTCTTCATGAAGAGAGAAACCATAGTAAAAGAAAAATTAAAGAGGCAATTTTTATAAACAGGAATAAAATGCATTTAATAAATCGACAAGCTTCTAACATTAAAATACTAGATTCGTGGAATTTGAATTGATGACGTTTGCTTCCGCTTTTAGTTTTTGAATTTTATGGCAGTTGAGGCAGTTTAGAAAGTAACCGAAAGTACTTCTGCGGATTTAAAGATTGTTTGTAATTGTTTGTAAACCGTTAAAAATATTATTTCAATTATAATTATATATATAGATGAATGGTTTTTAAATAGCCCACTGCATGTCAAAGGTTTTTTCCATAGTATTTTTATAAAAGAGAAAGGTCTACTTAATAGATTTGTCACCTAAAAATGGTGAAAATTACTAATATCCTAGAAATTTTATCATATTCAAATAAAGTTTAAAATTTTCTTTCAGTTAGCTTTCCTGTAACCAACACAATTAGCTATCCAACTGTGATTAATAAAATGTCTTTCTATTATGATGGGAAATTATTCAAATCTTCCCATTTAGAAATAGAGTAATCCCTTTTCTTTTACTGATTTTCTGCAAAGAATTGTTGGAGAAACCAGTGGACAGCAATGGACTGTTTAAAGTTTGTTTTTATCTTTTACACAACTATTTCTATACCTTTTTCAGATTTGGAAGCACAGCTTTCTATAGTGAGCAACAATTGCTTTTCAGTTGGACAGGTAAATTAATTCAATTTGTATTTAATGTTGGTGATTATTTATTGAATAATAAAGTAATGTGGTTATAAAGGATTATTAGTTTATTCATTATTGTAGTTACATGTTTTTGCATTAAAATAACTCTTAAGATTTAGATCAATGATTTCCATTTTTTTACATCTAAGAAACACTTTTGTCAGTACAAATAACTTGTGGATCACCAGATTGCTTATAATATTGCAAAGGTATAAACATATATTTGTTTTAATTCAATAGATTAACATGTTTATAATTGTACTGTTATTAGAATGGAAAGCACAGTTTTATATGAGAAAACAGTATTGGTTAAAGAGAAATAAATGGATAGAAGTAAAAATTGATATCTTAATAATACATATAATAAAGACTATCACAACAAAATCAGATCATGTAATAAAAAAGCAATTATGCAATTGTGAGACACATGAAAATGTGTCATAGATCATACAAAGGCATACACTATTTTAGACATTAGGGTATTATGACACAAGCTAATAATAAATGATTATCACTGATAATTGTTTGGGATTACTTAAATATAATTTATTATTGAATATTTTTATTGAGAATTATATTTAAAGCTATACTGAAGATATTTATGTTAGTATAAAGTAAGGGGATTAAACAAAAAATGTTCTATAACAATATCCTGTAATGAGAATAGAAGTTTATTATTTAGGTTAATTTATAAAAGTATTTTATCATATATTCTGAAGATTCAGATCATTATTTAAATTGAGAGCAATATTACTAAAACTTCTTTTGGAAAAAATAATTTAAACTATGTTCTATCTGTTTATAACTTTTGTATTTCTAATGATAAAGGCTATATCATATTATAATATTGTTTTGGATAAATACTGATTATATATATATATTGTACTGAGGTACAATATATATATATATTGTACCGAGGTACATTGTTATCTAATTAATATTTTATAAATCTCGTTTTTTAAAAATAAAAGTTGAAAGAATAAAGATTTAAAACTAAAGAGTAGGGTAGGGGGTTTTATTATTAAAGAAAAAATAAATAATAAATGCTTTAAAAGAGGATAAGATTTTTTTTTATTTAAAAAAGAAAAAAATCTTATGAAATAAAAATGGTTTAATATTATGTTGATTAATTTGTAATAAAAAATAATAAAGAAATCTCGTTTTGTTTTACAATAAAACAATTAAATGTGTGTGTGTGTGTGAAAGTTTTAAAGAAAAAAACAGAAGCCCAATCAAAGTGAAGCAAAGGACAGTAATTTCACGAGACAATAGATGCTGGAGTTAATAAAAAAATTTCATTGTTTAAATGGTTTAAACATTTTAACATTTATTATTCTCATTCATTATTATTACATTTTTAAATATATTTATTGAAGCTACATATATAACAATTATATAAATTGTTATGTCTCCCGATACAATGCACTGTTAAATCACCACATTGTACAATCAACTGGAGCTTTCTTAGTTCGGAGGGAACCATGTTCGAATAAAGCAAGTAAAGTAGCAGAGTGTGTGTATGCTGGAAAATCCACGAAAGTTTATATAAGATCACAGGATCCAAAGAAGATTTGTTGGAAGTTAGCGCTAACCGGTCATAAATAATTTTAAAGAATCTACATTGTGCTGTGTATGTCATTTCCAAATTCATAAATCCTAGGTAACTTTTGTTTTAATATGCTTTCATTCTTGATTTCCTTTAAAGATAAACAGTAAATTGTGCTAAATAAAACTTTAAACTTTTTAAAATAATATTTGGAAAATACAAACAATATCGGCTTCTATATTTAATTATATTTAAAGACATTGTGTGTATGAATGTGTGAATTTTAAGTTAATGCATTGTGTATATTTTATTTATAATAATAATGTACTAAAAAACATTTATCTAAAATGAACAGAGTGTGCATGTTTAAATTATAAAGCAAAACGATTGTTTTTTTTCCTTTAAAAAAAAGGAAATATTTAAATTGTCTTTTAAAATATTTATGTTTATGTTTGAACACACACAGTTATACAGAGTAATATTTTAATAAAGTGGAAAGGGAAATTATAATTTTAAAAGTAAAGATTTGTTGTATAAAGACGTAAATTGTTTTCTCATTCAGTACATTGTTATTTTTTTAAAATAGAAGTATTTTCTAGGGTGGAGTTGTTATTCTCTTAAAAGGTAGTTAAAATCCATTGAGCTAGCTGGAGGCTCAGGTACTGGATTTAGTGCTAAACAGATAAACATGTTAATTACAAATGTAATTAGCTGGTGCCTAAAAGGTTTTACCTTAAAAATAAATAAAGTGTTTGTTTGGTTGGTATTTGTCCAATAGCCAAGTGTTTATGTTATTCGTAGTTTGCTGCCAATGATATTTTATACTTTACCCGAGGACCAAGCATCTTTAAATATTGGATAGTTTAAACAAGGAGGAAAGTATTTCAGATTTCTATTTGTTGTTTTTATGTTAGATAAATAAGGTTAACGGTTCAATATATATATATATTTATATTGAACCGGATGCTTCAACTATTCCATTGCAAAATTAAAACTAACATTTATATTTATAAAGTTTTTTTAAAAAAAAACTAAAAGTTTTGTATGTTTTTTTTATGTACTCATTTATATTTTAAAATTCTGTGACTTTAATTTTTCATTAGATTTTACTTTAAAATAATTTTCTTTGGATCCTCATTACGGTAATTAAAACCAAGCAAAGTTTCTTTTTACTTTGTTGATTTTAATCTATTTTTTAAAAGCTGAGACTTATTTTCTCATTAATTTTTTAAAAATTAATTTTGAATAAGATAAGAGCCATGGTAAGATGTTTTTAAAATTAAGATTAAGCAGGCAATAGAGATTTATCTTGGTCAAAACTTTTAATTAAAGATTAGGCAGATGATAGTGATCCACATAAATAGCCCTGGGTTTTTGATAGAACTATTCTGCTTATTATTCTGCTACTTATTCAGATGCTTATGGTGATTTGTATTTAGGTTGCTGCTCTAATTTTTATATTTACTAATTGCTCAATGCAGATTGCCAAATTGCATAGTGCCAAAGTTAGATTTCTTTTCCTGACTTTTAATAGATTTTGATAATAGTATTTGCTTCTTGCAGGGCTAAGATATAATTACTTAGCTACTTGATAACATAAGTGAATATGCTACAACACTGAAAATAGTGATCATGCATTTACCATGCCAAAAATACCCATCATGAGAAATCTTAATAATATGCAGTGCTAAATCAACCCAAAAACAAATAATTGTGCTTTTAAAAACATGACCTAAAAGCCTAGTATGGAACTAATCCCAAGATTGTCTCCAGACTCTTGCACATATAAATGTAAATCAAAACCTTCATAAGGAATCCTATGGAGACTTGAACTTTGCCTTTCCCACTGGAAGAAATCATCCAGACAGAACATTATGCCACAAGGTAAAGAAACATTTTCATATCACAACCAGGGCTTAAATCTCTTGTTTAAATCTCTATGTTAAAGTCTCGGCTTAATCTAAAAAGAAATCTGTCTCTATAATAAGTTTTGCATATTCATTTAGATACCACTAATTATTGTATTATGTATTTTATTTATTATATATATATATTGGAGTCTTAGCTTTAAGACTTCATATTTTAAATGTATTCATTAGAGAGTACACTGTGAGTTTATATTTTATAGGTCATGTTTTTCTCTTTTACATTACTAATCCTTGATAAATACTTTGGCAGATATTAATAATTTTCTTTTTAACTCACCAGTTCCTTTTTTTTCATTACATTAATATAGACAATCTTGGTTTGCATTTCCTGCAGACTGCAAATCTTTTGGCTAATGATTTATTGAGTATGTTGTTCTGTTTTCTTAGTCAGTAGTGATTTTGGATTTCCGATTATGTAATATTGTAATCTTTTTCTCTTGATGGAATCAACCTTGGTGGTCTTGACCATGGCTATTCATGGGTGTTTGTGGATAAATGACACTTTTATAATCCCAAGGATTTGTCTGGTTATAGGAAAAGATTGCTCTTCACTGTTTCATTGACTTTCATGCAAGATCATTCTCTGTTGAAATCTCTAAATAAAGGAAAACTGGAATTTGTTTATATAAATCACTAGCTAGAAGATATAAATTCCTTTTAATTCTTAAGTGAAAAAACAAACTTATCTACCAGGATGTTTAATGTTATAATACTCGTGTACACTCTCTGATATATACACTAGAGAAATGTAGGTCAAACTTTTATATGTTGTTTGACTAATGTTTTAGATTTAATAAATTTTAAAATTATTATAATTATTTTGGGCTAATGTTTGTCTCTGTGTACTTTTCTCAATTGTCTGAACAATGTTAAAGATCTCTTTATCTCCCTGGATCTAGCTGGTAGCATTTATCATCATCAACTCCTGATCACTGTAAATTAATTTTTCTAGGTAGTTAATGACCTAGTGGTACCCTCAATAATGAAAATAAGTAAAGAAGTGACTGGCACAATATATGTGTTATTGTAACAGAAAAAGTTGCCCTCAGATTTGGACAGCATTTTATAATTGGCATAAAAAAATCATCAATACATAATCCTTCAAACATTTTTCTTCTTGTTTTCCTTTATTTCTGCTATCTTCATATACAATATTGCAATTCAAATATTTCTTTTTACACTTATTTTAGCAAAAAACTTTTTATTATTATTATTACAGTTTCAACTGTACCTTGCAGTCTTCATCAGATTTTATTTTCTTTTTCTTAGAGCACCATTTGTAACAGGATAAAAATGAGGGTATACTCTTCTTTTAATGCATCACAGATTTGGAAACCATTTGTAACAGATTGGATATGACAAAATTATGATAGAGTGATTCTGTTTAATTATGCCCTGCAAATTGTGGTGACCTTTATAACAGAATAAATATATCCATATGTTAATCTCTATTATAACTCCATTGATTTATAATAGCATTTACAACATATCAAAAAGGTGAATGGGAAATAATAATTTTAATATAATCTGAATAGAATAAAGCTCAGTTGTTGGTCATCCAATGTAATAGAATAAAAATGAGCCCTGAAGTTTGACAATTTGTAATGAATAAAATGTAAATCAAATTAAAATAATACTAATTTTATAATGCCCATAAATAATAGTATCGTCCATAATTGAATGAATATAATAAACTAAGCTAACAAATAATAACCAATAAATAATCATTAAGTATTTAAAATAATTTGTTATCTAACCACATATCCAACTGTTAACCTTACTAAAACAAAACAGTGATAATAATCTTTATTATAGCATCATGCGTTCAGACAGCATTTAGAATAAATAGAAAAGAAACAAAATTATAATTTCAGATACTCTAAATATAAACCTTACTTAAAATAGATTAAAATAATGCAATTAAATCAAATATCATTGTCCCAAAACAATGATATATGCTTAAGATATATTTCACTTATAATCAAATGAAAATATAATAATAAATTATTCAACAATTAAATTCTAATATATCCAACAAATCAAATATTGCTTATAATAATATAAACTTATACTAAAATTTAACATTGTTTATATGTAAATAATATAATTCATGAATGATTGAGATAACAACTTTAATATGTTCTATAAATTTACAATATTCATAATATCTAAATAAATATATGACTCAATAATTAATTTTAAATCCTAGTTTAATAAAATGATAAATAACACTATCTCATCCATGCTATATTATGTATTAAATTACTATTATTAATAACACTTTATAACAAGAAAAAATACTTAATAATGATGTAATAACAATAAACCTATAAGATAATCTTAAATGAACAGTATAAAAGAATTATTAGCATCTATTATAATCAAGTATGAATATTAAAATTTAATATTTAATTGGATTTACAATCCATATCAATAATTGAAATATAATTAAAGTAAATCATTCTGACTCCTAACAGAACAAAATATACTATTATCCATGCTATAAGTTAATAAGATTATGATCTTATTGACCAACCATTTTATTGTGATTATCATATAAAATTATATATAGTCAGGTAATAACTATAAAATTCAATACTAAACAATAATATAACCATATTAACTTACTGATCCTAAAATTGGATTTCCAGATTATATGATATAGTTATTTCAAATAAATTTTACGATACAAATCAGTTTATTTTGTCTCACTCAAATATTATTAATCAATGAATTAAATTTGCACAATTGAATAATAATCTGACAAGTTTATTTAAGTTAAATTAAAATTTATTAATAAATGAATATCAATTATGTAATAAATATATATATATATATTGTAATGTGTCCTACCTTTTTACCTATTTTTCTGGAAGTACTCGTCTTTATGCGAGTATGAACGTGTATATCTATATAAGCATTTGAACAAAAATAGAAGTCCTATACATATATAATTATTTTCGATATCATACACAGTATATTTATGGATATCTAACTAAAGACTCCAAGTGCCAATCTCACCCATAGGTAAGAATTATACTGGATAATATGGAAGTATGTAATAAGATGATAAAGTGACCTGGCCTGCAGCTAGCTTTTCTCAGGGCAGGTGGTAAAATTACCGGCAGTAGATCTAACCCTCTCTTTTTTCTCTTTAAAAAAAAAACTCATAACACACACAAAAAAAACCATTCATCATTTTATACATATTTATTAGTAATAATATTTACGCATCTATCAAAAAGAAAAAAATATATTTACGTAAGTTAAATCAATGTTTTTTTTTCTTTTTATTAATCAAAGATTCTTATCAGTTTCCCTTTTGTTGGTTTGCTCTTTTCTCTCTTTACCAAACCCCCCACACACATAAATATGCTACAATATGTATGTTGCAATGAAGATTTTATTATGGATGGATTAATATTCTAATAAAGACAGTAGGAAATAATTTGAACTCTCCATGCAAAAGAAAAGAAATTTTAAGTTTACAATTGTGTCAAATAACAGTTTTCTGAATTACGTGGAGTAAGCTACTAAGAGTTACATATATATGCAAATAGAAAAAAAAAGTACCTGTGTTTCCCCAGGGAATTGATCGAATTCACCTGGTGGAAAAGAAATTTCTGGTCCTTTGTCAGTGAATAGACTTTTTTGAAGTTCGGATTCTATGGCTGAATTCTATTTTTTTTTTTTTTTTTACATCTTATGATGATCCAACATTGTTATTTATTGAGGCAATTTTCCAGGCTTGACGTCTCTTCTCCGATATTGGCAGCTGCTGTATATTCAGGGGAAGATTCGAACACCTCACACGTTGAAGCTTCTACCCTAGCCTGACCATATTTTATCAATATATAATGTTGATTTCTGGATTCTTGTTTCTGTATATAAGTCTAAAGTTTGCTTTCTTCCACTCCCAAACTTATACTAATTAATTCTTTTTTTTCAATTATAAAATTTATCTTTCTTTTCAAATCAGGAATTGCTGACTCCACCCATTCTCTTAATTCTTTCTTTTTCTTCATTGTTCCTTTTTCCATTTCCAATTAAGATTTCATGTGCCTTTGTTGGAATGCACCGTAAAAGCTTTTTACATCTTTTTTTTTTCTAATTAGCATTTAATTAGAACTCGACTTTCCAAGGCTTGTATAAGTCACTTTTATTGTTCTGCAAATCACTGTCTTTCATCTTGACATTTATAGTTCTTTTTTTTGACTTAATATGTATATATTTAAAAAGTTTATCAAACCAAATGTTTTTATTTTTATTTTGTGAATTTTCATGTTTAATGATTCAAAAACGCACTCATATACCTACATAGCAATGTGTATAGATGGGTTTGGCAAAAGAAAAAAATCAGAGCATGTGTACCCGCCATACCTCTTTTAGGAGTTTTTTCATTGAAATAACTTAAATCAATTCAATAGGACCACCAAATAACTGTTGATTATACATCACCTTGTAAATATTAGTGTTATTAATAAAGTAATATATATATATATATATTTAATACGTTAGTAATAAGATATAAAATTTTTTTTAATAATACGTTAAGTATACGAATACGTATTTGTCTAATTATCACAACAGGGTTTGATTATACCTGCCCTGTTGCAATACCCTTCCCTGAAGCCTTTAAATACAGTCTATGTATTTGAATGATTCCTAAATATCATGTACCATTCATGATGGCATGGTCTTGAGGGAACGAGCATTGTATGATCCCCTTACCTCTTGCCCAGTATTCAACCAGAATGCATTATCCCCCTGACACTTAACAATAGGGAAAGGTCCCTCATACAAACTGCAAAATTTCTTACAGATAAATTTTCCTGGTTCGCTCACATGTGGGGTTTTCATCATAACTAGATTGCCAATTTTAAACCGATGAGACCTCTCCAGTGTATGTTTGTTTGTTTCCTGACTCCTTTTCAAAAGTGTATGATATGTCTGCTTTTGGTCCACATTTATTGGCATTTCCTTTGGTCCTGGTATTTTGGCCTTGATTAATTTAGGGGCGTGTTTTTCAAATTGGAGCCGCATGGGAGAGAATCCTGTGGACTCATTAACTGCCCAATTTATGTAACTCAGTATTTCTGGAATCTTTTTAACCCATCCTCAGTGATTAGTTGGGATGTATGTCCTAAACAACCTACCCAATTCATGCATCATCTGCTCGCATGGGTTCGATTGTGGATTACTAATTGATGTCAGTATGTGTTGGATCCCTGACTTCTGAACCCATGCTTGCCATTCTCCAGAGATAAATGGTGTGCCATGATTCAAGAGGATGCTTTGAGGTTTTTCTATCACTGTAAAATATTCCTTTTCAAGAAGACATATGGTGTTTCGGGTATTTTCTTGAGTCATGGGTTATGCAGCCACAAATTTACTGAATAGTTCATACACCACCAACAAATATTGTTTTCTATTAAAGGCAGGCAATGGTCCATAATAATCTATAGCAATCATTTCATGTGGCTTCATTGGAATTATGGAGGTCATTGGGCCTGCATAATTCCTATTAGCAGGCTTAGTTTTCTGGCAAAGTTCACATTGCCTGATCATCCTCACAACAGTCCCATGCATGCCTGGTCAATAAAACCACCATCTGAGCCACTTTTCAGTTTTTCATACCCCATAGTGTCCATATATTTGGTGGACGTGAGTCACCACTGCATTCCACATTTTCTGGGGTAATACAGGTCTCCAACTATTCGGTCCCCTTTTTGTTCTGTATTGGGGAACAGCTTGGTCAAGTTTGTATCGGTTGATCCAACTTCTGACACACATCATTTTCTTTGTATTCCCTTCCAGTTGTGCAATTATTTGACTTAACTGGGCATCCTCCCTCTGACACTGGGCTAATCTCTTAAGATCATTCTTTACCCCCTCATTAATCCTTAAGTTTATTCCTGCCACATATAAATTTTCAGCTTTAAGATGACATGATGGCAAATGCACTGGGTTATGGCTAAGAGCATCAGCTACAATGTTATCTGACCCCTTACAATGCTTTACCACATAATTATACTCTTGGAGATATAGGCTCCACTGCACCAACTGACTATTTGTCAGATAACTATGGTTAATAAATTCTAAACTCTTATGATCCGTAACCACAATTATTTTTGATCCCAACAACAATGTGCGGAGTTTTTGGAATGACCAAACAATGGCTAAAGCTTCCTTTTCTGTGCCAGTGTAATGCCACTCTAAACCCTTGAGCAGCCTACTTAAGAAATACAGCACTTTCATCTGACCATCCTCTTGAATCTGTGATATTGTTGCTCCCAGCCCATACCCACTGCTGTCAGTCTGCACTATAAAGGGTTTTTCAAAATCTGGAAAAGCCAGCATTACATGTTTCATGAACCCATGCTTCACCCTCTCAAATGCCTGGCTTTGCTTTTCACCCCACTCCCACACTACATCTTTTCTCAGTAATCTAACTAGTGGTTCCATATGTTGAGCAAACTGCTCCTGAAAATGGTTGTAGAAGTTATACATACCCAAAAAGGATCATATCTGCTTCTTGGACCTAGATGCTGGGAAGCCTTCAATGGCTGAGATTTTATCTGGGTGCTGGACACCCTAAGATCCTATAAGGTGACCCAAGAATGTAACTTCCTCTTGAAATAGCACATTTTTTTCAGGTTTACCTTGATCCCTTTATCCCAACATTCCCTTAAAAATATTTCCACATCTTTGGTATGTTCTTCCACAGTAGCCAATGCCACCAATACATCATCCACATACATTGTAACTATTTTCTTGACTTCAGCAGATAATACTTGATCTAAACATCACAGTAAACCAGCCCCACTGTTAATCAGGCCGAATGGCATATGGTTAAACTGATATAAGCAGCCATCATACCTAAAGGCAGTATACTTATGATCTTCCAGGTGCAGCCTTATCTGCCAATATCTCGCTGTCAGATCAAATGTTGAAAAAAATTTTTTCCTTTAAATCTCCCAAGTAATCCTTGCATGGGTGGTGGTATGTTACAATCTGGAACTGGGACTTTATTCAATTGCCTCACATCGAGACATAACCATACAGAATTATCCTTTTTCTTGACGATGACTATCGGGTTACAATAAGCCGAGGAGCTTTTTGATATAATACCCCATTCCAACTTTGATCTATCTGCTCCTTCACCTGCTCCCTATATTGATGAGGAATTGGGTATGATTTTGCCTTAAATGGTTGTGTTTCATTTACCTGAATCCTTTGTTCGAACCCTGGGATCACGCCTGGCCTGTCTGAAAATACCTGATTGTATTCCTTCAGTATCTTTCTTAGTATTTCCTTCCCTTCTCTCCAAGCTATCTTCACCTGGTCTATTTTTTCCATTATCAAGTCATCATTGTGTTCATTGACAACTTTCACAGCCCCTATTGAACTATGTGTGCTATCCATTATAAATCCAACTACCTCCCCATTACATGTGGTTTGTCTACTTTCGTAGTTCAACTTGCATTTATATTTGTATAAAAAGTCAGTTCCCAATAAGACATCACAAATCAAATTTTTTATGATTATGAATACATGGGGGCAACTTACTCCATGGATTTTGACATCCAGCCATATTTGTTTGGGTTCAACCTTGGCTTTTCTGTTGTTGGCCATCGCCACTTATACAGCTTTTAGTGGTAGAACAGGGATATTTGGTTGTTCTCTGGTGAGTTTATAATACAATCTTTCTGTTATTACAGAGACCTGACTCCCTGAATCAATAAGGGCCTCTACTTTAGTCTGTCCTGCTGCTATCTGTATTTTCAGACATGTTTGGCATGCATAACTCGGTATGCGATCGTCCCATGAACAAATTAGGTTCTCCATGTGTTTTGAATTTGGTTTCTGTCTGAATATTATGTCTCTCCCTTGGTCTACTTCCTTTTTCTCTCTAATCCATCTCATTTCCACACTTATTTCCATTTGACTCAATATCTCGTCTATTTCTTTAGACAGGTTGTCTCCTCCTTCCTCTAGCATCAATCTTATTCTTATTGGAAGGTTTCAGCAGATGATCTTCACAATCTGTTTCTCTGACAAATTACATTCTTCTAATGTCCCAAGTGTGGCTACTTGATGCCTAAAAAATGCACATATTCCTCTGGTCCATCCTCTTGAAACTTCTCTCATCAATTGGGATCTAATGTTGTCCTGCCTTTCTTCACTCCAGAAAGCTCTCTCCGGGGCTGTCTTGTAATCTAAAAATGTCTGCAGTTGGTTTAGCAATGAGTTCCACCAATCCATGGCCTGTCCTTCTAGGTGGTAAGATGCTATTATTGTTTTAACCTTGTCTGGTGTTCCATAACTCACAAAGTATTTTTGCAGACTCCTAATTGTTTTAACCTTGTCTGGTGTTCCATAACTCACAAAGTATTTTGCAGACTCCTAAGGTGATCTATTGGTGTCTCTTCCTTCTTCTCTCCATATATTTTTATTCTTATCAACTCCATCCTCTTTAAGTGATGTATATATTTTTTTATGTGCTAGGTTCTGAACCTCCAACCCCCAAAGCACAGTGCTGCCACCTTAGAGAACTTCCTTATGCCTTCAATACTTCTTCAGTATATATATTTATAATTTTACTGTGGACCAATCAATATTTTATTATATTATTTTGACTAACACATTCTGCCCTATATATATATGAAATCCTTGAGTAGCCTGATTTGGCACACCCACTAATTCAACTTACTCTTGTTTTCCACTTTTATAAAACTTTGCTTTGAAAACTAATACAGATAGACTATTGTGATTTCAAAACCTTGATTTCAAAGTTAGTTTCAAAGTCAGAAATTGTCAAAATGATTATAAATGTAAAAGTGTAAAATATATTAAAATCATAGCTACTGTGTGGGTGTAAATTAAATATAATTTATTACTCGAATTTCTTTCAAAACAACATTAATTTAAGATATATATATATATGTATATAATTATTTTTATTTAGTTATGACATCTTATAGTAATAAGTGACCGAAACTCAAATAATTATTTTTTATCTAATTAAAATGGATTAATTATAAAGGTTAACTACTTAAAAACTTGTTTACTTTTTTTTAAAAAAAATATCTGTATTACTTTTTTTGGTACTCATCTTATAGCTAAAGACGCCATTCTATGGCCTGGTTTTCATGCTAAAACACATAAAAATGCTGTTTCCGCGGCCGACACATTCAAACCTGCATTTTTTATAATACAACTTTTTTGTTGTGCTACAGAATGCAGGCCATTATGTTGCATCGCAGTACAACATGTATGTCGCATCGCAACAAATACCTTTTCCAAATTCGCACAGTTTATAAAATAGTTACAGCTTGATGAGAGAGTTTGTATTTGAATTGGATGGAAATGTTGTTTTCATTGGATTTTTTTTAATTTTAAAGTATTGAAATGTTCAGAATTTTTAAAGTAATAATTCTAAGACTTTTTACAATGAACTCTGTTGAAGTTTTAATTTGGAAAATGTTATATATCTATGTTTTTCATGAGTTGCAATTAGGTAACCATCAAGTAACGTATGGTTCGTAACATTCCACAAGACAAAGAAGATTCTACTGTATGTATATTTTTGAATTAAAAAAGAGCGGTACCAAAAAAATATCCAGTAAGAAAAGTACAAATATACATATACACGATTTTTTGTAAATTTCATAAAAAGCAAATATTATAAACATGTTTAGTAAGTAAAGAAGACATTTATATGTGTTTGTTGTTGTTTAAAAAAGTTTGAGTTTCTTTCATTTGTCCGAGTACGGTTACGATTTTGAATTATTTTATTTTAGCATTACAAACAACAGAACACTAACCCTAAAATTAACCCTAAACCTAACCCTAAAGTTAACCCTAAAACTAACCCTAAACCTAACCGTAACAACTTTTACTTTTTATTGTCATTCTATTTGAAGTAAAAAAATAGCCATAATATCTCTTTGTCTGTAAAAAATAGACTAAGAAATTTTACTTTTTATTACGATTATTATTTTTTAGTTAAACAACAACAAAAAAAGTCGTAACACAAATAAAAAAATATCCGATAGAAAATTGATAAAAAAAAAAGCCATTACACAAGTAAAAAAATATCCGATAGAAAATTGATAAAAAAAAGACCGTAACACAATTAAAAAAATATACGATAGAAAAAACCACGAATCAAATTGTAATTTGTTGATTTTATTTTATATTTAATATTATCATTTAAATTGTATACGTTAATAAAAAATAATATTTATAAAAAACAATTTTGTTCTGTTTTTATTTTCGCATTACAAAAAAGCACAGCAAAATTATTATAATCAACGGCCTGGGAATGGTCATATTTTATAGTTTTAGTGTGAAAATGGCACCATCCAACGATATCTTTATCTATGAGACAAGCACCCTTTTTTTCTTCAAAAAAAAAATCTGCATTCCTTTTTTCTTAAAAAAAAAAAAAATCAATCGCGAACAAGAAAAACATTTACGTTCGTTATTTACAAAAAAAAAAATCCATAACAAACTGAAAGTTCTTTAAAACCAGTCTAACCTAAACTGATTACTTATATTATTTGTTTAATAAAATTATTTTAGAATAAACTGATTGCTTTATGAAAATGCCTTTATATTCTGCACTCAGTTGGTATTTTTCATATAGCCTAAAAAGTTTTTTTTTTTATTCTTATAAAACTCAATATTAACTACATCCAACTCTGACAATTCAATATAACATCCGTTTTCCTAATTTTTTCTTTTAGCTAAAACAATAATGATCTGACAAAACCTATATGTATATAATTATTTATTTTCTCAAAAAAAAAATTGTGCTAATTTCTTTTATATTTTTCTTTCCCTCATTGACCTACTTCTCTTCGATGCCTGTTCATTGGGTTGCCACTGTAACATGTCCTACTTTTTACCTATTTTTCTGGAAGTACTCATCTTTACACGAGTATGAACGTGTATATCTATATATGCGCTTGAACAAAAATATGTCCTATACATATATAATTTTCTTCAATATTATACACAGTATATTTATGGACATCTAACTAAAGACTCCAAACTCAAATCTCACCTGTAGGTAAGAATTATACTGAACAATATGGAAGTATGTAATAGGATGATAAAGTGACCCGGCCTGCAGCTAACTTTTCTCAGGCGGATGGTAAAATTACCGGCAGTAGATCTAACCCTCTCTTTTTTTCTTTTTAACAAAAAAACTCATAACACACACACAAAAAAAAACCATTCATCATTTTATACATATTTATTAGTAATAATATTTATGCATCTATCAAAAAGAAAAAAATATATTATTTACATAAGTTAAATTAATGTTTTTTTTTTCTTTTTATTAATCAAAGATTCCTATCAGTTTCCCTTTTGTTGGTTTGCTCTTTTCTCTTTATCAAAACCCACACACACACAAATATGCTACAATATGTATGTTGCAATGAAGATTTTATTATGGATGGATTAATATTCTAATAAAGACAGTAGGAAATAATTTGAACTCTCCATGCAAAAGAAAAGAAATTTCAAGTTCACAATTGTGTCAAATAACAGTTTTCTGAATTACATGGAGTAAGCTTACTAAGAGTTACATATATATGCAAATAGAGAAAAAGGTACCTGCGTTTCCCTGGGGAATTGATCAAATTCATGTGGTGGAAAAGAAATTTCTGGTCCTTTGTCGGTGAAGAGACTTTTTTGAAGTTCGAATTCCATGGCTGAATTCTATTTATTTTATTTTTTTTTAACATCTTATGACAATCCAACATTGTTACTTATTGAGGTAATTTTCCAGGCTTGACATCTCTTCTCCGATATTGGCAGCTGCTGTACATTCAGGGGAAGGATTCGAACACCTTGCACGTTAAAGCTTCTACCCCAGCCTGTTGATTTCTGGATTCTTGTTTCCGTATATAAGTCTAAAGTCTGCTTTCTTCCACTCCCAAACTTATACTAATTAATTCTTTTTTTTTAATTATAAAATTTATCTTTCTTTTCAAATCAGGAATTGCTGACTCCGCCCCTTCTCTTAATTCTTTCTTTTCTTTCATTGTTCCTTTTTCCATTTCCAATTAAGATTCCATGTGCCTTTGTTGGAATGCACCATAAAAGCTTTTTACACCTTTTTTTTTAATTAGCATTTAATTAGAACGTGACATTCCAAGGCTTTTATAAGTCACTTTTATTGTTCTGCAAATCACTGTCTTCCATCTTGACATTTATAGTTCTTTTTTTGACTTAATATGTATATATTTAAAAAGTTTATCAAACCAAATATTTTTATTTTGTGAATTTTCATGTTTAATGATTCAAAAACGCACCCATATACATACATAGCAATGTGTATAGATGGGTTTGGCAAAAAAAAAAAATCAAAGTATGTGTACCCCCATACCTCTTTTATGAGCTTTTTCATTGAAATAACTAAATCAATTCAATAGGACCACGCAAATGACCGTTGATTATACATCAACTTGTAAATATTAGTGTTATTAGTAAAGTAATATATATATATTTAATACGTTAGTAATAAGATATATATATATTTTAATATGACATTAAGTATACGAATACGTATTTGTCTAATTATCGCAACAGGTTTTGATTATATCTGCCCTGTTGCAATATATGTGATGAGTAGATCACAAACAATCAACATGCACGCATACATACATAGACAATCTTATTGAATGTACAATAAATCATCAATTAACATTAATTTCATATTTAAATATATACTTACCTATTAATATACAATTATTTAATACAAAATATGAAACATATATGTCTATGTAACACAAAATATGTTTAGGATACTTTCCAAGATGCATACTGTTTTGTTTCCCTTGCCCTGTTTTTTCGTTCTGCAGCTCACAGTACCGCTATGAATATGAGGCAAAAGACCTAGAAAGCGCTTAGCGTGTAATAATTTCTGCGTATCTTTATAGCTTCTCATTCAAGTGTGGCATACGCTTTATTAATTTTGTATATTAAATTATCGAATGAGAAGTCTTAAAATCTTTTATACTTTATATAAAAAAATATGAATTTAGTTTTTTGTTAGAAAAAATTTATAAGAACAAAATAAAGTGATAAAGTCATTTTTTAAACCTTTAATGTAAGTGATATATACCTGAAGTTAATTTAAAATAAATAATTAAAAAATGATTATTTTAAATACCTTACATTTTTTTATGAAGAAAAACAATATATATATCAATAATAATGACAAATGTAAACAAACAACGTGAATGAGAATGTTTAAATACTGTATTTCCATAATATAATCCACAGTTCTGAACGACATTTCAAACTACAAACAAATTGTTTGTCCTTATTCCAGAGAAAATATAGTATATTTGCAAAAACTTTTAAATTCAAAGTACATTTTATCAATTCTGATATATATATAAATTATTTTTTTAAATTATAATTATTTGGTTTATATTATGTTACATAAATAATAATATATTCATGATGATATAAAGAATTATCCTTTCATGATCAAGTATTATTTCAAAATACTATAAATGATTAGATGCTGGCTTTACCTAGGATATGATGGGAAATTAAACTGATTCATATCTTAAAAAAATTTGACCAATTGATCTAATGAAATTATACTAACAAGTAAATATGACTCTTATATACCTTCTGATATTTGTATTTTATCTTTGAAATATAGGTAATATCCATTTTAAAGGATAAAAATAATCTAATGGTTTACAATGTAATGAAACAATTTGATGACTCCTTTTATAATGTCATTTTTCCATAAATTTTTTTTGATAATGCTAGGCAGACAATGTTGCATACTACACCTACATTTTGTTCAGTAAATCATGCAAAGAAATTTATTCATGTTTCTGTTTAAAGCAAAAACAAGAGAGAAACGAATGAGTTCACACTATTAAGTCCTATTTATAACATTTCTTTATTGATGTCAGTGTAGCTATGGCAGTACTCTTTAAGCAATTTCTGATAGTGTTTCTCTAATAAAAAATATATTATATAATAAATAAAAATAAATATTTTAGAATTATTACATGCAATAGAAAATTGTTTTACAATTCCTATACTATTTTTTATTTCAACAAAAAATTAACAATTTACAATACATTTTCAATATCTTGTATATTGGAAATATATTTTTATACATATTTCTTTAGTACAATATTATATAAATAAAAAGAACAAATATATTTAAAATATTAAACATTTATCTGTACTGTTTACAATTTACTATTGTGAATACAGTAACAAAAATGAAACATTACAAAAGAATAATTTCATCCAAACTATATGCTTTATTATTTACATATTCATTTTCGTTTGTAAAATGAATAAAATCAATTTACTTTCTTACAATACAAGTAATAATAAACAATTTTATATTAATATTATTGTCATCATATCAATACAGTTAATATTTCATAAGTTAATATATTTACCATCCATAAATCAAACAAAAAAAGATTAAAAAAAATTATACTGACATCTTACAATCATCATCATCAACAACCATTATCAATCCACTGCAGGATGAAGGTCTCTCCAAGTTTAATCCATCTTCTCCGATCTTTAGCTTCTCTTCTCCACAACACCCCTGCACATTTTCTTATTTCATCCATCCATCTCACATGTGGTCTCTTTCTGGGTCTTTTACAATCTCTTGGAATCCAGTTTAAAATTTCAATTGTCCATCTATTATCATCTCTTCTAGCAATATGTCCAGCCCAACTCCATTTCAATCTTTTAATTTTTTCAATAAGGTCAGTAACACCTGTTTGTTGTCTTACCCATACATTGCATTTTCGATCTCTTCTTGTTACTCCCAACATACATCTCTCCATACTCCTTTGAGTGGTCTGAAGTCTCTGTATTGCTCTTCTATTAAGTGTCCAAGTCTCAGATCCATAAGTAAGAACTGGTAAAACACATTTGTTAAAAACCATCCTTTTCAAACACATAGGCATATTTCCTTTTAGTATCAAGTTATTTCTACCAAAAGCACTCCAACCAAGTTTAATTCTATGATTAATTTCCTCCATTATGTTTCCATCTGTATTAATAATCTGACCAAGGTATTTGTAACTGTTAACTTTTTCTAATTCTTCATAATCAATCTTTATTTTCATATTTTGAGCAAATCGATTAAACATTACTTTAGTCTTTTTAACATTTATCTTTAGTCCTACTTTTCTACTTTCATCTGCTAACTCCTGCAACATTTCCTGCAGCTCTGAAGCATTATTTGCAAAAACAACTACATCATCTGTGAAATCTAAATGACTTAAATACTCTCCATTTACTTTCACTCCTTTAGTTTCCCATTTTAATCCACAAAATACTTCTTGCAGCACTGCTGTAAAGAGTTTTGGAGATATGGAGTCACCTTGTCTTACACCTTTCTCAATGTTGATTTTTCCAGTATCATTATGTAATCTAATTGTTGCTGTTGCATTTTTATAAATATTCTTTAAAATATGACAATATCCTGGATCTATACCTTGATGATCCAATGCTTTAATCACTGAAGAAATGTGTATAGAATCGAATGCCTTTTCATAATCTACAAATCCAAAACATAATGACAACTCATATTCGTTTGTCCTTTCTATGACTTCTCTCAATACCTGGATATGATCTATTGTACTAAAACCACTTTTAAATCCAGCTTGTTCTCTTGGTTGGTGGAAATCCAAAGTTCTCTGTAGACGAGTTGTAATTATCTTGGTAAAAATTTTATATAAAACTGATAAAAGGCTGATAGGTCTGTAATTTCTAATATCTTCTTTATCACCTTTTTTAAATATTAATATTATTACTGCATTCTTCCAATCTTCCGGTACATCTTTATCATTTAGACATTTGGTATATAACTTTGCTAAAATTGTTTCTATTTCTTCACCTGCTTCTTTTAATATATCAATTATAATTCCATCATTTCCTGGAGCCTTTCCTTTCTTCATACACTTAATTGCATGTCTCACTTCTTCATTTAAAATTCTGGGCAATTCGGAAGATGTAATAGATATAGGAGGTACTTGTTCTTTATTACTATATAATTCTTGATAAAAATCTTCTACCAATTTCATGATGTCATCTCTCTTTTTAGTAATAATTCCATCTTTTTTTCTTATTGCAGATATAAATTTCCTACCAATACCAAAATGTTGTTTAACATTTTTGAGACTTTTATTTTCTTCTACAGCTTTCCTTGCTATTTCACAGTTATACTTTCTTATATCATTTTCAACTCTTTTCCGTACCATTTTACAAAATTCGAGATATTCAATTCTTTTTAATACATCATTTTTGTATATCTTCATATTCCTTCTTTTCTTCATAAATTCTCTAGTCTCAGTAGAAATTTTATTAGTCAATTGCTGCTTTTTTCTACCAGCTATGTTTGTTGCAGTTTTTAAAAGTGTATCAGTTATTTTCATATTAATTTCATTCAAATCTGTATCATGTTCAAAATCTCCTAACACTTGAAACCTATTTGTAAGTTCTAATTTAAATTCATTAGAATGTTTCTGAAGATTAGGAATATCAACTGTAAATATTGTTTTTCTTAATAATTTTTGTCTTTCTAGTTTTACATTAACACGTAACTTACACCTTACTAATCGATGATCACTTCCTGTGTTAAATTTATTAAGAACATTACAATCTTGAAATATGTATTTTCTGTTAGTCAAAATATAATCCAATTCTGCTGTACCTTCATTTGGATGCTTCCATGTCCATTTCCTTTTAACATTTTTCTCAAAAAATGAATTCATAATATAAAGTTTTTCTTTTTCTGCAAACTCCACAAGTCTATGTCCTCTCTCATTTCTATTACCATAACCAAAATTACCTACAGCAATTTCATCTTTCATTTGTCTACCAATTCTAGCATTAAAGTCTCCCATAACAATTTTAAAATGTTGTTTACTCTGATCAAAAGCCTTTTGTACATCCATATAAAAATCTTCTACTACTTCATCACTATGAGAACTTGTTGGGGCATAAACCTGAATTATCTGCATTTGGTATCTGCTATTAAGTTGTATAACTAATCTTGCCACTCTGTCCGATACACCATCAATCTCCACAATATTGTTCTTCCACTTTTTATTTATAATGAATCCTACTCCACTTGTATTTCCAATATGTGTGCCTTTATAATAGAGTATATGTCCACTTTTTAAATCAATTGTTTCTTCTCCTTTTCTTCTAACTTCACAAAGTCCAATAATGTCCCATTTAATATAAGACAGTTCTTCTTATAATTCTTGCAATCTTCCTTCACTTGAAAGTGATCTGCAGTTGTAAGTACCTAAATAAAAAGTCGTCATCAAATGGCAGCCTGGGTCCACAATCAGGGGATTCTTAGCACCCTCCACCTTCGGCCACCAACCGCTGCCTTGGTTGGTGACTTTACAGCCTCCTGGGAATAAGGGCCATGCTTTATTTTTGTCTGTCATAATTGTATATATGTATTGGAAAAATATTTATCATTTACACAAACATTCATTCTGCCTTATCAGGCACTGAGAAGAAAGACCATGGTGTTTCTTGATCTTAAACTCAGAGGTAAAAAGCCAATAAACTCACCATGCTGGCTAATGCATGTTGGTGAGCAGCCCATCCATGTTTGTATACTATATGAATAATCACATAGTAATAACAGCTGCAACGACAAGAACGTATGGAGTGGACATTAGGAATTTGCCCTGCTCAGTTCCTTTAAGGCCTCCAAGAGGAATCAAAGGGTCTCCTTTCAGTTAATCTTACAATATACTGAAATATATCTCAAATTTTAGTAGATACAATATAGATAATCAACTCAAGAAATAAAGTCAATCCCTTATAACAAAGGGTTGACTTTATTAATTTCTGTACCCCCTATGCTTTTATTTCAAGATAATCTAAAAACCTCAGTTGTTGTTAAAAAAAAAAACATTTTTTTTTTCATGTACAGTAAATAAATACATTTTAAATATAAAAAAATTATTATCCATATTATTTTTTAATTTTTTAGTATTAGTGCAGTAAATAAAATTATGTAAAACTACATTGTATTTTAAATTGACTTGACCATTACAGTTGATATATATTGTAATGGGGCATCAGTTTTCACAAGAAATGAGAAGCACATCTTGCTATGATCGGACCTAGGGTCTTCAAGTAGAATGCTTGTGATGGCATGATGAAATGCTTAACCCATGATTACATCTATCTTCAATATGATAGCTCATCGTTAACTGATTAAATTGTAATTTGGATTAGTTTGTCCTCATCACACACTCCTTTCCAGCTTCATTAGCCATAGTATTCAAACTCAGAGAATTTGCAATCAGCTCTTTTCATGTATGGATTTACTTGCTTCATACTGTTTATGTCAGCTCATAGACCACTGATGCTACTATCCAACTTTGGTTCAGGCCTTCTTTCAAATTGTTAATTTTACCTATGATTGTCTGAGGCATTCACTCTATATTCAACCCTTCTCTGGTGACTTGTAACATTTGTCCTCAGGGGCATGGGCTATTTCATCATTGATTGCTCCTTGGGCTTGCAGTAACACTTGATCTGCTATGTGTTTGTGGAGAGTGTTCGGCTTCTGCTACAGACTCCCCAGTTATTTGTATCAATGAAGACTCCTTCCCACTATTACTAGTATCATCCTCTGTTTTATTATCAATATCATCTTGTATTTCTTCAGAGTATTCTATAACTTTGTTCATTTACTTCGAAATAGCATCAATCTATTTTAATGCAAATACTTATTGTGTCTTATTTGTAAAGTTACAATTGCAAACTATAAAGTAAGTAATTTACTTCAACATTATGATAACTGAAATACAGGTTTATTATATACCTGTATCAATATATGTAATATATAGGGTATATGAGCACAGACTTTCACACCACTCACCACTCTATCTCATACTACAGATACACTTGAATACATATATGTTGAAAAGATAAATAATCCCTAATATACAGATTTCATGCTAAACCAGCAATCATCAGTTGGTTCAGATTATCATCTCTACACATATATGCAATAAATGCTCAGATATATAGTAAGATAGCCAATCTATAGCCAATCTTTATACTTTAATGGAAAGGCTTCAATCCACTCCACCCTCCAACTCTTCAACCGTCCATCCAATTGAAAATCTGATGATGATGGAACACTCAAAGGCCAGCCTTAGGCTGAGATTCTTGTCACATCCATGTTGATCTAAAGTCAATCTGACCCCTCATGTTCAGGACAATATATTTAATACATATACAAGGAATGGGCAGAC
Source organism: Epiperipatus broadwayi (assembly GCA_028023455.1). NCBI lineage: Eukaryota > Metazoa > Onychophora > Udeonychophora > Euonychophora > Peripatidae > Epiperipatus > Epiperipatus broadwayi. The sequence continues at coordinate 2,487,194 of JAQFVV010012404.1, read as the reverse complement.
ATCTCTACTATGTAATAACTGAAATACAGGCTTATTATATATCTGTATCAACATATGTAATATATAGGATATATGAGCACAGACTTTCACATGACCCACCACTCTCCACTCATATCCCTGATACATTTGAACACATATATGTCAAAAAGATAAATAATCACCAATATATGTATTTCATGCTAAACCAGCAATCATCAGTTGGTTCAGATTATCATCTTTACACATATATGCAATAAGTGCTCAGATATATATTAAGATAGCCAATCTTCATACTTTAATGGACAGGCTTCAACCCATTCCACACTCCAACTCTTCAACCATCCATTCAATTGAAAATCTGATGTTTGGTAGTTTAGCATGAAATACATATATTAGTGATTATATATCTTTTTAAATATTTTTTTCAACATTATGAAGTAAATTATCCCCCACTTTTCAACTTATTATTCACACAATTCAAAATTGTGAACAGAGAAACTTAAGTCATTGAAATCACATCTTCATAAACAACAAGTCTCTTATATTTTTTTAGTCATGAAAATGACACAACCAAAAAGTTTACCTTTTTGGTATCTTGGAATATTGTTCATGCCAAATGTCCATATGGAGACGAAGAATTTATTAAAAGCACTTGGAAGAAGCAGTTATAAAGTTTTGGAATCAGATAATACAAAACTGCATAAAGTGATCACACAAGTTCCTGCATTATGCCATACAACTGAGCATCATATTAGCAAAATTAGTAAAAATGTTGAAAATAGTTTGATGTGTGATTTGACTTTAGTCTATAGACATTCAGGATGTTTCACAATTGCCAATTTTTGTCCACTATATGTCTGCAGATATGAATGTGAAGAAAGAAATGTTAGACCTATTAACTCTTGCCAAAACAACTCTCAGTATTAATGTCAAAAAATGCACTTGATGAAGTAATGAATGAGTTAGAATTGCCTCATGATAAACTTATAAATGTTGTGACTGACAGAGCCTTTGAAGTCTTATTGGTCTTTTAAACAATGATTTTAAAATTCCATGTTTTGTACCTCTTCACTCCATAATTTACCATGAACATCTCATAGCAAAGTACTTAAAATATGAAAATATGTGGAAGATTGTTTTGCAGATTGTGAATATAATAAGAACAAATGCCAAAACACACCATCAATGAAAAAACTTTTTAGAAGAGTTAAATGACAAAATAGATAAATTATCCAATGATCCCCTTCTTATTGTCTATTATAAGATGGCTGTCAACTTACAATGTTTTGAGCCATTTTTGTGGATCTCCTAAATTCTATCATAACATTTTTAAAACATAAAGGGAACAAAATACCCAGAATTATAAAATGAACAGTGACAAACTCTCTATACAGTATAGTGGTAATCATATGATGTTTGGTAGTTTAATTAGAAAATGAAACTTGGCTTTCTGATTAATGTTCCTTACAGACATTGAGATTTGCAAACACTTAATTTGACTTTACAAAAAAATGGAAAAATGATTAGTGACTTGTGATAAACTGTATTTAGTTTTGAAGCTTAACTTCAGATTTTTGTGTATAATCTTAAGACCAGAATATTTAATCATTTTCCATGAGTAAAAGCAAATATAATTAATATCAAAGAAGAAAAATTAGGTGAATATAAAGAAAAATTGGAAGGATTGCAAGCAGATTTCTTATACAGGTTTGAAAATTTGAAAAGTTTTAAATCTACATTTGCACATTTTGTGAACCCATTTATTTGCAATAATATTGAAGATGGATTTCCAATCTCTGAAATAATACTTGTCAAAAAAATAGTTGGGAAATTGGGAGCTATTAGAGATGAAAGAGGATCAAAGATTGCAAATGCATCACAAATCTAGTTCTCTAATTGAATTTTGAAAACTCATGCCATAATCAAAATATCCACCCTTAAAGAAAGTTTCTTGCTATCTAATTTCAATTTTTGATACAACATATTGCTGTGAATAATTGCATTCCACAATGAAGCTCATGAAATTAAAATATCATTCACAGTTAACTAACAATATTTCATAGAATTGCAGTGAACAGCTTTAATAAATTGTACAACAAATTTCAAAGATTTGATCAAAGGTCTTCATTAAATGTTATACTTTTTATTAATGAATTTTTATTATTATATTTAATTATTGTATTTTATTTCTTTCTCTTAATTATATTTTTTTAAATACTTTATACAGCAGTTAAAACATGTGTAGAATATGTCATGACATTAAGTAAGTTAAATAAAATTTGACTACATGTATTTATTATTTGATGTAGTACTTAGATAATATGGTGTGACGTTTTACAATATATAAAAAAACTGACATGCGGCTCTTATTGACCTCATGTGTACCCACTTCTGATATAGATTATAGAGTGTATCACTAATAATTCATCTTAAATAAGTGATCTAGATTTTGAAAAGATAGATAAACTTAAGTAACTGGTTTTCACTATAATTAATAATTGTTGATATGATCTAAAACTATAAAATATATATATAATAGCAAAGATAAAAATACAAAACTTGCCAAAGTATACAGATACCAAAAAATTTCAAGAATCTTAAGTAAAAATTAATCAGTAGTCTTATTTTTCTAATTGTCACTTATGCCATTAAAATATGAACACTCAAAAAAGCAGAGGAAAAAATATATTTGAGATCTGATGCTATTAGAAAATGCTTATAATTCCCTGAATTGCTCACTGATTTAATGCATCTATTTTAAAAGAACTTAAAATCAACAAAGTGTCGTTAATGCAAATGGGAAGATCGATAGTTCTGTACTAAGAAAATCCAACACTTAAAAAAAGTGTCATTAAAAAAATCTGAAAGTTTTTTTTTCATGTGATTACTTTGCAATATGATGAATAGATAAGATTATGCAAGACATCAGTGTTAAATTTTATGAGGTATTGTATATGACTCAAAATGATGGAATATAATAAAGGACAGTGGGGTGCTTAATGTAACACCACTATAATTTTTGAGGATGAAAGACTGAGATGATGATGAGAAGTGTTAAAAAGAAATTGAAAAAAAAAAAGAAATTATGTACAAAAAGAGGAACTGAATTGGATTATATATTTAAAGATAGAAAAATTATAAAAGATGTATTTAAAAAAAGGACCCAAAGAAGATATAGAGAAAAGAGATGGGGGGGGGGGGGATATTGATGATTTTGAAGAGGGAAATAGTTATAGATATTGAAATATTGATAGGAAGACTTTGAGAATGTAGAAAGGTTTGTTTTGCCTGTCTTTTGGAAGAAAACTAATAAAGATAATTTTGAGAATTATTGAATTCAAAAACCTTTTAATATATGCTTAATAACTTTTGTGTGAAAATATATTTTTGTTGTTGTTGTTGTTTTTTGTTTTTTTTTATTAGAAAGCAATTATACCATTGGCAAAGAATTTATATGCAAAATAAGAAAAAAAAAATTCATTTATAACTGAAGATAGTATTATAAACTTTTCATAATATTTCTTTGATATCCAAAATTTATTATATTAAATTTTTTATCATTAGAATGCATAACAAGTACCATTTTAAAAAAAATATAATATATTTATTAATAATTTTTATTAGTCACTCATTAGATTAGAGATGATCCAATAATGAATAATATTTCTGCATTTCCTATCTTGCATGAGAATGGTGTAACGAAAATTATCTCCAGAAATATTGGATAATCTCTAGTTTAATGAATGACTAATAAAAATTATTAATATACTTTCAATAAGTGATTTGTGTTAAAGTTGTGACGACTATATATGTGACACTTATCAATTAAGCTGTAGTAATTTGCTATCTATATACTAAACAACGATAAAGATGTGTGTAAGCGATTATGATCTAGGCCAACTAATGATTGCTGGTTCAACTCGAAATGTGCATCTTGGAGATCCTAGATCTTTTTCACACGTCTTTGATCATATGTTTATGATTACATCCCTCCACAGGTGTTAAAGGTTGATAGAAAACATTCCCTATCTTGTGTGAAACGGTCTAATAAAAATTACACTACAGAAACATTATAACATATTTATAATCTGTGAATACAATCTTAATAAGATGTGATAGCATTTTTATTAAAACTACATTTTTTTAATGTAAAAAGCACAAAATAAATATATAAAATGTAAGCAGCTTTTGCATACATATTAGAGCAGGTAATATATTAAGTTTTTTGTCTGGTAGAGGTGCAGTAACTAGGCAATAAAATGTGATTATCAAGCCGTAATAATCAATCATCTTTAATCAGATAGTAGTTGCTATTTTTTGCTGTCTCATTAATAATTTATGCTAGCATCTCATTTTAGAACTTCTTCCTAGTATGTCCTTTATATCATTATGTTAGAAAATTTCTATCAAATATCATTTTTCATGCTAATAAATGTTATAACTAATTGAGTCTATGCAAAAGATATAAAGCTGGTGGTAATATTGAACTTATATTTCTATTCTTAGCATTGGCGGTTTAATATTATTTTGTTTGTAGAAATTAGATATTTATATATGTGTATGTTTTCTAATAATAAAAAAAACTTGACAATATGTTACGATTGAATGATCTGCGTAAATGATTTCTTTTAGCCTCAATCAGGAGAAATTGGTCCTTATTCATCGATAAAACTGGAGCTAATATTCAGCACAGAAGTCATCGGAGATTATGATGCTTGGTTTGTTCTCCATTTTTCGGATCCAAATTCCAAAGATGTAAGTATTTAAGAACCAAATAACTAATACTATATATACATAAATTAAATAGTATGAGGAAAGCTTAGTTTTCAATTATAAGAAAAAAAGAAAGTACCTGAAAATTTTTTCCTCCTATTTCTAAAAAAAAAAATCTATTGGAGTGTCTTAGCAATTCTTGTAAAACTTAAAACAAGGACGAACTAAAGAAATGTGTTTTTTTTGTTGTTGTTGTTGTTGTTGTTGATACTATTTATGATTATTCACAACCAACAATCATCCAGCAAGTACCTTAAATTGAAACTCTTTGCTGAGAAGCCCAAACAAACATTGATTGCTGCACTGAAATCAAACATTTTTCTTTTAGCAGTTGCAGAAGAACATGCCAAATCATAGGAAATGATAGCAGTAACAACTCTTAATTAACTAGTCTAACTAATTTGGCTAAGTTTAATGAGAGTTCAAGTAGAGTATTATTATTTAGGTTCTGAATAGATTAGTTCAGTGTGCTGGATTATAGCTAAAGACTCCTAAATTTTTATTTATGGAAAGTGAAAAGTATTTTAATTAAAACTTGTCCTTAGGTTGTTACTTTAATATTTGAACACTAGTTTGTTCTACCTGGAATGAGTATAAATCACATCAGATGAACACTTTTAATTCCAGACAATAAATCAGCTAATATTAACAATATTTAAATGAATACTTATGTATATTCCATTTTCTCTTGAATGCACAGCCTGAGACTTCTTTTATTGTATGCATTTTTTTTACTTTAGATATTCGTTTTTTAATTGCATGTTAATTAGATGGTGAACGATATTAATTAACTATAAATTTAAAGAACAATTTCTATAATATATAGATAATAGATTCTCTCCCACTACACAGAATTGAGAGATAATAAATCATAACTAGAAAAAGAAATCTTATTCACTTGTTCTATTATAAAAAAAAAATAGTCTTTTAAATACTTAAGTGGGTTCTTTTATCTTTGTGGTCTTGGTGTTTTTTTTTTGCATAGTTCTAAGTTTACATTATATCTATGGAGGTAATATCTTTATCGTTGGTATTAGTTTTATTGTCATTTGTTAAGATTGCACTATGTTTGTTTTTTTCTCATGTAATTTAGATTCAGTTTTATCATTTACAATAGCATTTTACTTATTATTATCATTTCCACTGGGGCCTTCAAATTCACTATTACTAGAACTTTATTGAAGTACATGATTAATGTGTCTTTTAAAAAGTACATTTTCTTTGGTCTTAATTATTGCTATTTGGATTGAAGATTGATCTATAATTTCTTCTTCAGTTTATTTTTCCATAGGGTGTATCTGATCCAAATTTTGTATCCAGTTTTAAATTTATGTTCTAGAGTGAAATTTGTATGATTATTGTTTGGGAGTAAAAAAGTTAACCCATAAAAGGTCTAGCATGGTTGACATGGACCACACTGCCATGGTTTTGTTGCTAAATGTCACAAATATAATTTTTTTAGACAACTAAGCATTAGCCTGACAGGTCAAGCTCTAAACATAGGTCCTAGTGAGTGTTTTTGTGCACACTATATCTGGATATCCATTGTCTAACAAGTTGTAAATTTTGATCCAACTTTGGAGAGGAATAATAACTCTCTCTATTTAGAATGCATAGTTTGCATGTAAATATATAGCTTTGGTCATTAATTGTCAGCATTTATACAATCTTACTATATAATGTTCCTGGTATCAATATAATTTACATCAACATATTTAGCACTAATTTTCACTTTACCAAATATTCCTGACAATGTGTCTGCATGTTGTATTATTCTGCTTTTTAAAAATAACTTGCCTTGTCTGCATTTTTGAATTTTTAACAATTAAAAAAATCTGTTCCCATTTAGTACTTAAAGTCACATTCTTATATTTTCCAAGAAAACTGCTTAATAAGTGAGTCAAATATTACATTTGTAGAATAAAATTTTATTAATATTGATTTAATTCACACTTAATTTAATTAAATTAATTAAAATAAAAAATATCAGACAAAACATTATGCTTGTAGAATAAAATTTTGTTAATATTGATTTAACTCATAATTAATTAAATTAATTAAAAAGCCAATACATAAATGTATTTACATATTAGATGATCACATGATATTTAAATTAAAAATTTGTTTGTTAGAAGTATTTTTTTAATAATGTTTTTATGTAAATAATCACCTGAAAAGTACAAAACAGAGTAATTCCCTCTCAGTTAATTTGTCATTCTTGGAAAAGATCAGAAATCTTAAGAATCTAGACTTGTTATAATACAATTATAAATTGCAAGAATATTGTCATTTCATAAAAGCATTTGAGGACTTTTTGATTTTTATGATTTATTTGAGCCTCCAATGCCTTTTGAAATGGACTATATTTCTGCAATTTCTTATTGTTGTATAACAAGTCTAGATTCTTAAGATCACTGATATTTTCTAAAAATGGCAAATTAATTTAGAAGCAGATTACTTTCTTATTTTTCTATTTTTTAGTCACATATTTAGTACATAAAAACATTATTTAAAACATTTTTTTTTCTATATTATTTTTTATTATAAATAAGCTCATAGTCAACAGAATATTTATTCACTAAGATGAGTTGAATAGATTTTGTAATTGCCAAAATTCCTAATGAAAGCTTATGATCCATAATGATAGTGAATTGACAACCAAATAAATATTAGTAGAGTTTATATATGCTGAAAATTATAGCCAGGGACTATTTATTGAATTGGCTATAATTTCTTTGTTTTTGTTAATGTCTGATTTTTTTTCTATTTATTGTGGAGTGTGTTAGCACATTTTAAAATTCAAATCAGGTACATCAGATTAAAATGATTAAATTACTATTATATTACATTAAAATTTTATCCAGTATCAGAAAGGCTTTTGTTTAACTGTTTGCTGGATATTTCATCCATTCACATTTTTTATTTTTACCCAGAAGGCTGCATGTAGAATGGTTGACTGATACATGTTTTGCCCTTAAAAATTTTTAAAATAGTTTATCAGTCCCAAAATACCTGTAGTTCCTTTACTTTTTAGATTGGGAGCATTTTTAATTGCTGTAATCTTTTCAGATTCAGGAGTCTTTCCTTCATTGGAGATAATATAGTTTAGAAATTTTAATTTTTTGCTATTACAGATGCACTTATCCACATTTAAGTTGCTCTAAATTTTTTGCAGTCATCAATTACTTTATTCTTTAGTAATAATCAAGCATCATTCATTCAGGCATAGTAAAAGTAATTTAAAGTGATCACTTAACATCTTCATGCTCTCATTCCCAAATGCTTAATATTTGTTCTTACATAAATGTTTGGGTAGAAAGGATAGATGGATTCATTCTATCTTTTCACAAAGATTTTGTCTTGTCTTTGAAAGTGAGAGTATTCATTTATAGTTTAAAAAAATACACAAAGTGCATGTGCATTAGCTTAATGGCTGATTATTACTATTACAATTTATAAAAACATAGTGCTATATAAAATAAAATATCTATTCCTTAGTATATTTTCTATATTTGCTTTAATTAATATCTCATCAAAATAGGAATTATGTCTTTGAGTCATTAATAATGTAGTTATTTTCACTTGGAAAACACTGGGATTGAATTAATTCCAAATAGAAAGTGATTATAGTGGAATAATTCCACATGAATTATTATTAATCTTTCAGATATTTCTTTGTTTATGAATATGTAGTGGAATGTAGTATGGATGTCTATGATTGCAAAAAATGCTTATTTCTGCAATTTTGTGGGTGTTAGGCATGGTATAAGCACTGTTAGAAAGGTATTAGAAATAGTCATTTAATAGTTACTACAATTTATATTTTGCTATTGGCCTTATTTACCATTACTATCAGGATGGTCTATCCCAAATTTTTAGTAAAGGTCAAAATACCCTTTTGATTAGTTCATTCAGTGATTCCTTAACTTTTTGCCTTTTGTGGGAAAATACTTTCTGTTCCTTCAAATGACTGGAATGGCATTATTTGTACCCCTATGTGAGCAGGTGTTATTTTAGTTTTTCATAGTTTGATTTAAATTAGTTTGAAAATTTACTATGAATTTGTTTCTCACTGTTTTTTTTTAGTAATGTGAACACTGATTTCAGATAATGAGAACTAGTTTTATCTTGTGAATTTATTTCTTTGAATATTATAACAGTAGATAAATTAACAGCTTTGTTGTTTAATGTTATTCATATGTTTACAATTTTTTTAATCTTCAGTTCATTGCTACTTATATACTTTGTATACATTTTTTTTTCTAATAAGAGATTTTTTCGCATTTGAGGTTTTAAATTCCCAGTCATTGAGCAGTAGGTATTCCTGACCTACTATTACTCATGGTAGTCATGGAGGGACTGTACTCCTTCTGTCAGATGGTGCTGCAACACCATCAACAACCAGCCCAAAGCCTGCAATTGATAAATTTATATATAAAAGTGGCTGAAAATTGACAAATAAAAATGCCTGAGGCAATACATATCCAAGAAATACATTGAAAGTACAAATTATTTTAAAAAAAACCAAGAAAATGCTATAAAATTCAAATTAAAAAAAAAAAATCCATGAAAATACGAGAAAGACCTACCCCACCCCCTAAAATCAAAATTTCTTCACTTAAATTGAAAAATAAAAATGCCTGAGGATATATATATCCAAGAAATACATCGAAAATACAAATTATATATATATATATAAAGAAAATGCTATAAAATCCTATAATTTAAAAAATAAAGAAGTCCGTGATAACCACAAAGAAACATGGTGGACAAAGAGTAGGAAATCCAAAAACATCAAAATATTTTATACCTTTCAACATAAATATGCATCTATGATCATTTTGAAAAGCAATTAATTGTTCTCTGGCTTTCAAATTATTGCATATCTAAATTAAGCAATAATATTTAAATAATCAAAAAGCAATACACAAAAAATAATTACCATTCCCTTCCCCAACTAAGAAACATGGTGTAAAATCTACCCCTCCCCCCAAAGTAGCTGAAATTGACAAATTAAATTGAAGGTGTAGATTTTCAAAAAATATACTAAATACTTAAAAAAGAAAATCTCAAATTATTTACCTTTAAAGCAATTAATTGTTAACTGGCTTTCAAATTATGGCATATCTAAATTGATCAATAATATTTAAATAATTAAAAAGCAATACACAAAAAATGGTAATCAATGTAAAAAAGCAATACACAAAAAATAATTACCAAAGTCTTCCAATCATTTGTAGTAGGCACTTGAATGTGTTCAGCATAAAAATCCTTTAAGAAGAACATTATTTTGATTTAGAGGTTACATTTTAAATAGTAACAGAAGATTGAGTAATGGTGGTTATTTGGTCTAAAAATACAGCAAAGATGGCAGAATTTTGAAGCTTTGAACACACTTGAATAGTAACAGAAGATTAAGTAATGAGGATTATTTTGTGTAAAAAAATACAGCAAAGATGGCAGAATTTTGAAGTTTTGAACACACTTGATGGCATTTACACAATTATGAGTTTCTCAATGTCCTGCCTTGTTTACAACTCTTCTTTAATTAAAATTATCAAATAATAAATGATTCTTCAGCATTTTGACAAAGAGAAATGATTTTCTTTAAAATATACTTTAGTACCATATTCTGGTAATTATATATAAGATGCATATTTCATTACATTTTATTTAAACAAAGTTTCAAATTGAAATGTGACGTAATAGCTTTTTCTTACATTAAAAAATATAGGCACAAACAATGTACTTTTATAATTTATACTTTTAATGTAGTTCTTGGATATATATTGCCTTAGACATTTTTATTTGTCAATTTTCAGCCACTTTCATATATAAATTTATCACTTGCAGGCTTCAAGCTGGTTGTTGATAGTGTCACAGCAGTACGGTCTCTCCATGAATATCTTACTCACAAATTCAAATGTTTGCCCTTGATAAACAATGGTAAAGTGAATAACATTGTTTTGTTCTAAGTTTTTAATCTTAGTGTTGATCCTATTAGTTTTCTATGATTTGTGACTTCAGCAAATTGTATCTATAAGGTCTTAAGACCACATTTTTCACATATTTCTTGATTTAATTTGTAATTATGAGCTCAGTAACCAGGTTTTTTTACAGTAGTAATGGTTAATTTGACTATCATATTCATCTTGATGTGATTATATTTTTTGCATTGGTTTTGTTGTTTTTTGAATTTTTAAATGTAAATAGTATTAATATGTTCTCTGACCCTGTCAAAAACTATCTCATGGGCAATGCCATTATTAATAGCTTCTTTGTATGGTAAGTTAGAGTCTTTTAAAATTGTTCTCTGAGCTTAGCATTTGACATTCCCACAATAGTTGCTCCAAAAAAGTATTTTATGCAAATTATCCATAGATATGATTTTTTGCTAACTCATGAATAGCTATATTTTATTCCTTAAGATTATTTACTTTTTTGCCTAATAACAATTTCATTGTAAGAAAAGTTTTCTGGTTTAGCTGTTTGAAACATATGATTCACTAATTCTAAACTTTCAAGCCAATAAAGCCTAGAAATATCTTTATAGTATGATCTGTGTCAGTTTGCTGCATTAGTTGGTTTGTCTGTCCTGGGTGAGTATAAACATACATCATGCAAACATGTTATTTACAAATATTTGTAAAAACAGTTATATTAATAAATCTAACAATATTTATATGAATATATTTGTCTAATTCAGATTTTTTCCTTCTGAATGCGCATCCTGAGTCCTCTCTCATTATGTGTGTTTTGTTCCTTTATTAGTAGTATGTAAGAAGATGGGTGAACAGTATATCATTAATTAGATATTTGTTTCTTAATTGCATGTTAATGTGATAGTGATGGATATTAGTTAATTATTAATTTAAGTAATAATTTCTATAATATATGCATATAACAAATACTATTTTGAGCAATTGACTATATGTGCAATAAATAAATAATTGAATTTATATGATAAAAAGACATCCCTAAAATATAAAAAATGATTATATCAGGGGAAGGAAAAATTTTTGTAATTAAAAAATCCATAAATGTGATTAACGATTTGCGATCACGCTTTTTTTCTAATTGACTATTTTAATTAAAGAACGTATAAGATTACTTTATTAATGACATTAAATATAAATTTGAAACTATAGATGTAAACTTTTGATTATTTTAATACATACCTAACTTATATAATCAAGTTATTTTTCTATATATTATATTATTTTTTAATAGATTGCAATCAAAGTTATTGGCCAAGTTCTGGAGCTGCCAGTTCAGATTGATAATCCAGTAAGATGGAATTTATGAAATTTTGGTTTTGATAAATAACTCAAAGTATAATATTTTTTTCTTTCAATTAAATGGTTTTGTAGGATATTGATTTCAAAATTTGCATCATAGATTATGTATATCAAGACAGTATTATTCTGCAGAACAGGTAAATTATATACTTTAACACACACATATTCACTGATCACAAAGCAATTATATTACAAACAGTAAATCGTTGTACAACCTCACTAGTTTCTCATTGTTATAGATAATGTATATTTCTTACTGTTGTATCTAACAATGTTTTGTTATTTTTCAGTAATATATTATTCTATAGATTACTAAGTAGTATAAATGTATATGTAGTATTGAAAAGACCTCACTAAAAATAATTTAAATTAAAAACTTAAAATCTATGTAATAACAACCTCTAAAAAGTTAAATTATGATAAACTAAAATGACTTAGATTAATTTATGTGACTAATCTGCTTATAGTGATATCAGTGTATTATTTCAAACCAGATGTTGCTACAAATATTTATATATAAAGTAGATTCAAAAGTTAGTATAAACTAAACTTTTTTATAACATATAGGGTTGTAATATTTCCCTCATCAATGAAAAAGGTTGCATTATTTTACAATTACATAGTTATTGGTAATAGTATGAATACTGAACCCTACCATTTGATGGTACTCTTTTTCACCCAATGCACATCAATATACCGACGGGCTGGCAGTTTCTTTACAGAATACTATGGTACACTTTCTATACATAAAACTCGTTTTGTGTGTGTGTGTGTGTTTTTAATAAACAAACACTTTGTTTTTATATGGTGTAGGTGGGGTGGGGGGCTTTTAAATTATTGATTTTGAGCTTTTTTTTTTTTTTTTGATTTTCAATTATTGTTTTCTTTACATAATACCATGGTAAAAAAAAATTTTTTTTACCCCTTTTTATACATAAAACTCAATACAGTTTTTTTTTTTTTTTTGCCTTTTTAATAAACAAACACCATTTTGTTTTTTTGTTTTTAGGGGGTTAGTTTGCTTTTAAATTATTGCCTTTGTTTTTGGATTTTGAGCTTTTTTAAAGTCTTAAACAATTCAGTTTTAATTAATAAACCAACAATTGGTTTTTAGAGGGTGGAGGGGGGTTGGTTTGAATTTTAATTCTCGTCTTTTAGTATTTTTTGCTGATGTACTGGAAACTTCACATATTAATTTTAAATGTGTTTGAATATAGAATACATATAAAGAGATAGATTAATAAAATAAACGAATTATTGGAGGGGGGTTGATTTGCTTTTAAATTATCGACTTTTTTCCTTATTGACTTTTTATTGATTTTGAGCTTTTTTTGTGTTGTTGGAAAGCCTTATTAATCAATTCATTTTTAATAAACCAACAGTTGGTTTTTAGAGGGTGGAGGGGGGTTGATTTGATTTTTAATTATCATCTTTTAGTATCTTATTATGAGTTTTTTTTTTTTTTTAAAATTTACGCTACCAAAACCTTTATATGATAGCAAAAAGTTCTTTCTTTATTTTTTGCCTTTTTTAAAAAGCCTTAATTAAACAGTTTGTTTTTAAAAAAAACATTTTTTAGGGGGTGGGGAGTTATGGTTTGTTTGACTCCAATAGGAGATGAGCCTCAAAGCTGTAAGTAACAGGATTTTGGAGCTGTCCAACCAACTTCTCTTACACAGACCCCAGGTACGCCTGCAGGAATGGCAACAGCATTCTCCAGATCCTGTAGTTGACTAAAACCATGCTCCTCCCACAAATACATAGCTTCACATCTGGCAGGATGTTCTTTTTTTGGAAAAACACAACAGTGTCAGCTTCTGTGGCCAGCAATTCACTACCCTTCAACCAATTTTGAACACTTGCCGCACCAACATTTTACTGTTCTCACATGAATTCATGTGTAAACATGCATTTGCACATGAACTTGGCAGAACTCTGCTGAAAACCATAACCTTTTCAGGTTATGTGCAGTTCATGAAATATGCGTGATAAATCCACTATGCTTTTTCAAATTTTTTTTACAATGAATTTTTTTATTGTTTCACATCCTTCAAATATGGCCACCATCAACTCAGACTGTAGCAAGAGTTGAATTGTGCTCACTTGAGGAATACTGTCACAAGTCAATGGGTATAGTATTTCGTTACAAAATCGTAGGATACATTACCCTCTAGGTGGCCTGGTATGGCTCTAAACAATGCTGTTGTAGTGTTAGCCATAAGTTAGGTCACTAAAATTGTATATTGATGTGTGTTGGGTGAAAAACAATGCCATCAAGTGGTAGGGTTCAATATTCATATTATTACCCAATTATTTCTTCATTCAGTACTGCAATAACCAATTGTATAATCTAATTTATCTATACATCTTTAGGTAGATACCTATTTTTAAATCAGTAATTGAACAGTGGCCATTTGGAATAATTATGGGATAGCTTCTCAGGGAAAAAAATTAAGCCTAGTTATGAGCTGAAAACATCAAATTTCATTCATTCAAGTTTTAAATTTTAAGTTAAGACATTTTACAAGTATGATTAAATACAATAGATTGAACTTGCTTTGTATTCAAGCATGACTGTTCAATTATGAATTTTTTAATGTTTAAAAAGAATAAAGCTTAGAAATCAGTCCAGTGGGTTTAGTTATTTTAAAGACATACAAGTTAAAAAGTTTTCTGTATGTAAATTTAAAATCTCAATTTAAATACCTTAATGTCTTTTTGATCAAAATAGCATGACTTATATTAATTTTAATACTATTTTAGTTACTTATTAAAAAATTAAAATATGTCAGCACATATTATCATTGTTTTGAAAATCACTACTTTCCTTATCAACTGTTGTAGATGCTTAAAATCTTATTTTTTTAAAATTCAGTAATAAATTTTTTTTCTCTCTCTCTGTTAAGAGAGAATCTGAGGTTACAAGATCCCACAATTGGATGGCCATTTGTAATAGTAAACCGCATTAGGACTGAATTATGAGGAGATGGAAAACCATCATCAATCACAAATAAACCCAAATTACTACAAAATTTAAATATTAAAGGAATGATAATAAATATAATGAACACGAGAGATCAACATAGACACAATGTTTAAGTAGCTATAAGTTCACCAACATTGCACAAAAGTAATAATCATTCATCATCATGAATAATCAACAATAAAAATAAATCAACAGTTAATCATATGATGGATTTGAAAGTGATCCATTACAGTCCAATTATTTAGCCATTGCTGAACCTAGGGCAGGAGTACAAATAATAATTATCTGGATACACATACTTAGGTGCTGCTCCATCAAACTACAACAATAAATCAAATAATGCTGAGATACTAAAACCATCCTAACCATTATCAATGCTCTGGCCACTTAGTACCATTAATGTACTGGCCAATTATAAACTAAATTTTTTAAAAAATAATAAATAATATGAGATGTAGTTCATGGACTTTAAAGGACATCCCTTTTGAGCCAACCAGGATAATCATCATAGGAATGTCAATAACACTAAACATAAAACCCTACTCCATATAAATATTATGCATAAATCTAGCTGCAGAAGCAAGAACTCTATAAATTATTACTGTGAGCAAGAGAAAAATAAATAAATAATGCAGCTTATTATAAATCACTTTAAATAATTACCAGGTTTACCCTACTATAAATAAATAGTTTTATTGAGTTCATTTTAAAAAATTTTAGAACACTAAGCTGTCGTAAAATAGTCATACACACTACAATTTATGACACAAGAAAGAAGAGATAAAGACACAATTATTTAATAACTGTTTGATTAACAATAAACAAAGAAAATGACATGATAGTATGAAATTTTAAACATTCATTTCATCAAAAAATATATTTTCATAAAAATTATAATCAATCAGTTGATTTATATTCATAAATTAACTTAACTATTAAGTTAATTTTTTTAAATAACTAAGATTTTGAAAAACAACATTTTCAAAATCAAAGATAATAATCTTTGATTAGCTTAATTAATCTTTTGTTAAGTTTTAGAAGAAAAAAATAATGTTTCACAAAAAAATAAATTTAACAAAAATTAATTAAAAAAAAACCAACTTTTATAATTTTTAAGAGAAAATTGAATGGATTAAAAGAAATATGTTTCACAATTTGAAAACATTAATTTAATGAAACTATTTAAAATGATCAATTCTTAAAAAAAATATTAATTTTATATTAAAAAAATCTTTTTTTACTATTAATAAAAATACAGTATGAATACACATAAAAATACCTTTAACTATAGTTTTATTTTTTTCTGTGCAGTCCCTTCTTTCCAATTATAATTTCCAGTTTCTTCAGTTGAGTTTTCTTCTTGAAGGCTTCTACACATGAACTTGATTAATTTGTCCATTTTCTGGTATGCAGTATTTCATTTCCAGGTTAACAACAACAAAATTCTATCAATTTTCTTTTAATAAATTTCCAGGTGAGATTAACATAACTGATACTCATGCTCTTGGTTGAAGACAAATTTGCAGATTACTTTAAGGAGTAACTTCTCTACAGACAGATTACATGGAGGAAGATGATGCCTAGCCTTTATCTAAATTTAACACATGATTTTTATTGTAAAAACCATTTTATGACTAAACTCATAGTATGATAAAAACATGATTTAAACTTTGGCTATTCTATGCAATAGCTTGGTAAAGACTTATGCTTCTTTCTTCTTTATTATCTAGGTTAGAACTTCATTGCTCTGTATTCAACAGCTAAATTAGGAATCTCTTCTTACCAAACCTTTGGGTCTTCTGACTTATTCATATCTTCATTATTTTTTTCTAGAACAATCTGTTTAATCTGATAATTTTATAACAATCAATTAGATAAATTGTTTTCAATAAAATTGTTTAGCTATTTCCCTTGTTAAATTTTGACGTTGCAAAACAAACCAAGAACTTAAATTAACATCATAAAATTCTTGATGTTATTTTTAATTAAAAAATGTCTTGGATTAAAAAAACAAGATAATCAGTTAATTATTCTGATTTGATTTTTTGTAATGAAGAGAGATAAAAAAAAAAACTCTAATTGGAAATAAAATTTACCAAAGTATTAAAATCTTTTTTTTAAAAAAAAAAAATATTTAAAAATAAAACTTTATCTAATAGTAGGGTAAACCTAAGAATTATTTAAAGTGATTTATAATGAGATGCTTTATTTATTTATCTTTTATTTAAAGTAATAATTTATAATATTCCTGCTTTCTGAGTTAGATTTGTGCATAACAGTTATATGGATTAAGGGTTTATGTTTAGTATTACAGTCATCCAGAAGATGATTATTCTGGTTGGTGTAGAAGAGATATCATTTAATGTCTATGCACTAAATCTCATATTATTTATTATTTCTTTAGAAATTTAGTTTATAGTTGGCTACTACATTAATGAAACTAAGTGGCCATAGCATTGATTATGGTCATGATAGTTTCAGCATTATTTGACTTATTGTTGTATTTTGATGGAGTAGCACCTAAGTATGTGCATCCATATAATTATTGTTTGTATTCTTGCCCTAGACTTGGCAATGGATAAATAATTAGCATGGTCTATAGTGGACCGCTCTTAAATCCAGTCATGATATATTATTGATTTATTTTTAATTGTTGATCATTCATGATGATGAATCATTATTACTTTTGTATAATGTTGGTAAATTTATAGTTATTAAACATAGTGTCTGTCTTAATCTCATGCTCATATTCATTATTTCTTTTATATTTAATATATAAATCTTGTAGTAACTTGTGTTTATTTGGGGATGATGATGGTTTCCCATTTCATAATTCAGCCAATGTGGTGTACTGTTGCAAATTGCCACCCAATTATAACCTTAGATTATATTAACTCCTACTTTTTATAGTTACAATTGTTGCCCAATTGTGGGACCATTATTTTTATACTGTTACAATTGGTGCCCAAAATGGAACAACATTTGTAATGGTATGAAAGCTAATGGGGTGAATCTGGGTTGATGGTACTCATCATACTTATAGTCATTCCTTATTTTAAATTTTTAATTGTATGTTTAAATTTTATATTAACTGGAGTTGATGATGATGAGTACCATCACCCCCCAGATTCACCCCATAAGTTTCCAACCTTTGCAATATATATCTTGTAACCATTATCAATTGGTAATAATCAAGTTAACAATAGAATGAAAAATTCAATATTTGCAAATTAATTTTAGTCTAGAAAAATTTAAAGATATCTAATGGATGACCATGTACATGGTGGAGTGACTACATGCAACTATTGACAAATCCACAATAGTAACAAGCCATCAGCAAATTGAACATACATAAAAACAAGTTCCATGCAGATTCAATTATATTTTCTGCCCATTATCCCCCTCCACCTAATACTTTATTACATTACCAAAATAAATAATCAGCTTGGAAATTGAATGTCAAATAACAAAGAACAAAATTATTAACAACAATAATTAAAAAATAGAATTATATAATAAAAAATGTATTTACATATTTACACTTAAAACATTATATAATGATCATGTGTGGAAGAAGAAAAACTTTGTAGTCTACAATAACTCATTGAGAATAGCTATAAAAAGTTCAGTTGATTATTTTAATGTTTTTGTGAGTTCACATATATTTTTTCTCTTTAAATTTGGAAATAAGGCCATTAAAATCATCAATTTTAACTGTCTTCTATGCAACACTAGCATTTTAACTTCTTTTGATTCACTCCATGGCAGTTTTTCCTATGAGAGTCTCCATTGCAATTTTCTTCTCAGCATTGAATTAAATAGTGGCAGATAAATAGAAGTACATTTCTTGTGATAATCACTTTAGATGGCTAGTTTTCTTCTGGTAGCAAGTTAAGTATCAAATATTTCTTCAGCATTAAAGATTGATGAACAGATTGGCAGGATCAAAGCTAATTTTAAAACATTTTTTTTTACAGCTCCAGATTCAGCTACAATGCTGGAAAGATCAGAGAAAGTATTCTGGAGGGTTTTCTACTCCATAAGAAGCATGATAATCATTTAAATAATCTTTACAAATTTTATTGACTTTTATTCAGCAAAAAACATGATGAAGTAACAATCATTTCCTCACCCAGACAATTTTAGTGTTTTTACCCCTCCCCCGTCAATCATTTGTGACTTGTCTCTATAGCAATGTTTCATTTATTTAAAATAGTAATATTCATTTGAAAATAAAAAAAATTATAATAAAGTTTAGTTTTACACTTATTGTTATTATTTTTAAATACATTAAAATTTATTTTATATACATGACTTTTAATATTTTATAATATATATAATAAAGAAAAATATTTACATAAAAGCAACACCTGTAAATTTAGATGTGATGATTACATTTGCTCTCCTTTATTTAGAAATAAGATAAAGTCAATGTTGCCATAAACATCACTCAATTTTATTTGTATTCTAAAAAAAATATTTTTTTTTTAATTCTCTAATAATGTCACACTTAGCTGTACTTCCTTAGAAATGGACTTACAAGTTGGTATGAGCATAAGTAATATCATTTCTTAGTCTAGATGACATTTACAAATCCATTACATTCGTATGCATATAAAAAAATTTGTTTCAGTAATTCCATGAAATTATTTATTGAACCTGGTCATCTGCCTGCAATGTTGAGATGAATAAAGAAATCTTCCACTGACCATGAGTGAATCACACAATGTGAACACCAAAACAGATCAACCAAACAATATAATGAACAATCCCTTTAAATAAAATGTAGCTCTACAATGAGACTTGGAGACTGACATAAAATATGCCTGGCTCATTTTTGAGACTTAGAGAATAATAAATATAAAAAAATATCTGGCTTACTTTTGAGACTTGGAGGCTGACAAATATATGCTTATGGTTAGCTCACTCTTGAGACATAGAAACTGATAAATATAAAAATATTATGGTTGGGAACAATGCTGAAATAAGAACTCTAAAGTATTAGTAAAACATGACAATGTCAAAACAGTAAAACACTTTTTTTTCATCATCAATACAAAAAAGCAACATTATCAACTATCGATAAACTCCGAAAATGAATTTTGGTTTCAAACTATATAGTGTTTTTCTTTACCTGATTAATTAATAATGCAAAGAATAGAATATCATTTAATTCTGAACTCAAGTTTTTTTTTCTTTTTTTAACTATTCATTTACTGAAATTGTTGGAAAGTAGAGTATGAAATTTCTATATTAGCCTGATTTAAATATGACAAATAATTCTGAAACTTCTATCAAACATTTAGAGTATAAAGGCAGTACTTCAATTTTTTTAACAACCTTTCATTATTTAATGGATATCATTAATATACCTAGTTCATTTGCCCTGACCTTTTTGTCAACTATTGTTAGAATTTGAACAGATGGTCAATAAGATATATTTTTGTAACGTATATTATAAAAATTATTTATCCATTTTCCTATATCAAGTACCCATTAACAAGTCCAGGGTCATCAACTTAGAAGCCATTTTTATTCATAGAAGGATTAAACATTGTCTCTCTCTTACATACATTCTCTCCTCACTGTCCAGCCTATCATTACATCTTTTTTAATAGCTGTATCAGGGGTATGATTTGTTTTTCTAGTAGAAAGTTACAGTTTATGACTAGATTTATAGTAATAGCCCCCATTATTAATATCATTTCCACTTCCAGACTGATGAATAATTCTTGTCCTACTAGGACTAATGCCATTACTTTGACCTTATTTTTCATGTAGTTATCCATGAATGTTGATCTTTGGTCTTCATATCATATTTTTTTAATTTAATGGCATTTATCTGGGGTTCTGATCCACTTTTAAATGGCTCTCTGGGTTGGGGTTTAAATCCTCTCTCAATTGCCATCATTCTCAGGTTTCCTGCTGCCAAGTGCATTTAGTAATTCAGCTACCTATTCTACAGTTTTTCTATTAGTGCCTATTAGTATCTGTTCAATGTGATTAGGAAAACTACTATGTGTACAATCTGGATTTTGGATAAAGGAGTGGTAGTCAAGGCTCTTAATTTGGCTACTTGCCATCAAAAAATGGGCTGAATGCCTCTCCAAGTCTGCATTTCTTTTGGGCAATATGGTGTTTGATCCCTTCTTGAAAATCTGCCCTCCATTAGGAATTTAACAGAGCCTGTTTAAATTGGTCAAAATTTACAGGTTTGTCAAACAATGATTCCCACCATGCTTGAGATGCACCTTGGAGATGGCTACAAGCAATCATGATTTTAGCCTCTTTAGTCAATTTATTTAAACTAAAATATCTTTCTAAACTGCTAATCTAATCAGTTAGCCTCCCCTGCATATTCTTAAGAAAACACTAATTTTTAAAAGTTTATTGACAATACTAGGATTAGAATTATATATATGTATATCAACATTTGTGTATGCATCCCTACTAACATCTGGTTGACTATTTTTATGTGCAATACTACAATTTTTCTATAACCAAGTCTACCATAGATGAGATTTTTTTTTCTTTTATATCTACCTCTATTTTTACTAACCTCACTGTTATCTCTTTCCAAATTTTAATTTGTCTCTCACCTTTTATTTGAATATTTTCAATTGCTTGAGTCAAGTATAATATTGATTTCTACCCTTGCTTGAGACAACTCTTGCCTATTCTCTATTTTTAGGTCTTCAACTATCCTATGCAATTGTTCAAATTTATTATCTTGTTTACCATTATTTGTTTGAACTTTGAGAATTAATTCATCAGTTTTACTTTCTAATTCTACAAAACGATTTTCCAACCTGTCTATTCTTTGCTCAGTTAATGTTTTTTGTTTTCTTTTGTCTGACTCTCAATTTGATTTTTTCTGTGAATATGCATTCAATGTTCTCTTTAGTCTCTGTATTTTGTTTAAATATTCATGTTCTCTTTATTTTCTTTTTGTAAGATTCTAACTTTGTTTTTCAATTTTTTTATTCAATTCTGTAAACATGTTCATGATCATGTTCATAAATTTTCTATTATGAGTCTCAGTTTTAATTTCCTGAGCATCCATTTTTGCTTTAGCTTGGGTAATCATATATGTAAATTTATAATAAATTTAGCTACTCACTTTTCTATAAAAAAAATTTTAAAAAGGTATATAAAAATTCATATTTCTTTTATATATTTAATAACTAGAATTTTCACCCCTCTTGAATTTTAATGCCTTATTTTATTTATTTGCATATTACTATTATCTCTACCAATTCATTTCTATCACTATCATTGTCTAAGACAGTTATGAGTTTATTGATTGATTTTTATTTATAACACAATAAATGATTATATTTCTCATCTGACAAAGTATTTATATTCCATATTTCAATGACTAATTTATATTTTTCCAAATATTAATTAAAAAATTGTAAAATTAACTGGGTTGAATCCTTGTTTGTTTTAATGAAGATAGTCCCAAATAGGCTTCCAAATGTAATGATAACTACCCTTTTAACAATTGGTAATAATCAAGTTAACAATAAAATAAAATATACAATATTTGCAAATTAATTTTGGTCTAGGGGAATTTAAAAATAACTAATAGATGAGACCATATACATCATGGTGGAGTGATTACATACAACTTATTTTTAATTGACAAATCTATAATAGTCACAATCCATGATCAAATTGAACATACATAAAAACAAGTTGTCATGCAGATTCAATTATATTTTTCTGATTGTTAGCCCCTTCTCTCTAACACTTTATTATATTAACAAAATAAATAATCAGCTTGAACTTTGGATGAGAAATGACAAACAACAAAATTATTAACAACAATAACTTTATTTAAAAATAGAATTATATGATAAAAAATATACATACATATTTATACTTAAAAAAATTATATGATGATCATGCATGAAAGGGGAAAAACTTTGTACCTTACAATAACTCACTGAAAATAGCTATAGAAAGTTCAGTTAATTATCTTAATGTCATGTAACCTTACAGATATTTTTGTTTCCATAAATGTGGGAATAAGGCCATTGAAATAACTTTTAACTGTCTGCTACGCAATGCTAACATTTTAACTTCTTTTCAGTCACTCCATGGCAGTTTTTCCTATGAGAGTTTCCATTGCACTTTTCTTCTGAACAATTAAAATAGGTAGATTTGCAGATTAATTATAGAAGTACATTTTTGTGCAATAATCACTTTAGATGGTTAGTTTACTTTTAGTAGCAAGTAAGTATCAAATATTTCTCCAGCATTAAAGATTGATGATCAGATTGGCAGTTTTATATATATATTGTACTGTCCGCCTTCTTTCTTTGTAAACAAAAAAATGAGGAAAATCTATTCTTTTAGATTTATTTATTCTATCCCTTTTGTTTAGTCTCTATAACTATCCTTGAAGACTTCCGGTCTTTCAGATAGAGATAATAATATCACTGGTAGCAAACTACTAATAACATCAACTCTCTGCTACTAAATTATAACACTGGTCACCCAAGCCCTTTATTTATTTTAATGAAAAACCTTTAGGTGCCAGTTAATTACTAGGTAACTAATGTGCTTGCTCAACCAGCTATGAATTTAGTATCTGACCTCCCTCCAGCTAGCTCATCAGACTCTAACTATTTACAATTCTCCGCCTACACTATGCATCTCTATTTTTAAACATTTATATCACAAATATTTGATTAATTAAAATATGAAAAATATTTAACGAATAGAATACTTATGTGTTATTAATTCTTCCACATAAATCCCTCCCTTTTAACATTACCTCAAATTATCTACCTAATGATAATTAAAATATTTTATATCCAGCTTTCTTTAAATGCTCACTTGCTTTATAATATAAATGCGTATACACATTCTATTAAAGTATACATTTTAATATGTCTCAAACACACACATGTACATTTAAATAATAAATAAAATAAATACATATGTAATCATATGACACACACACACACATAATGAGATATTTGATTTCAAAGTCTTATTATGAAAGCTAATGCATGTAGTTATATCATGGAAATTAATAGTTCTATACTTGATTAAACCTAACTTATAGTTTTTGAGATGTTTAAAAGTTTCTCTCACTTATTTATGGTTATGAATCAAGATTTTGGAGACAAAAATGAATGATTTACCTAGGATTTGAACACCTTCATACATATAAGGCAATGTAGCTTTCTGCTGATTCTTCTGATTCCAATCGGTGGATATTGATTCCTCGTAGACCTTTATTTTATGATGTGCAGATGAATTACTTGTGGATCTTAGCATGGACACTCCAATGATTCCCAATTTTTGCACGAACATGATTTTCCCCTCAAACTAACTGATGTTACTGCAGAGAAGGTTCAGGCCAGCCGCATGATCCGATGGGTTTAGCCATGCATTCTATATGATAGGATATTCATTCTTAGTTATTTCAATATTTTTTTGTATCAAATTTTGATGAATTCTGATTAATTGTTAATTAATGATTTTTTTAATGATTGCCTATGACAATACAAAATCTCCCTTATATAGACAGTGTTCCTTATCTGAGGATCAATCGAGCAATCTGTTGCAATGCTATTGAGTTTTTATTCCTTTTATTTAAGAGTTTAAGATTTGTTATAGTGTTTCCATTGGCTTTTTATTTTAATCAAACAGTAGTACTTAGTCCCTTTGTTTGTTAATTATATTTTCTTTGTATTAATTTTAAGTTTTTAGTTCTTTTATTTGCATTGCATTAGCTTTCAATTTTATCATTTTAAGAAAATTTCTTTCTTTTAAATTTTATTTATAGACACACACATTCCATATTGTAAGACAAAAATGAGATATTTATGTTATACATTAATTTAAAAAATATAACAATTTTAATCGTTTTCCTCTTTAATTATTATTCATTACTGAAATCTTTCCCCCTCGCTTTTCTTTTGTTCTTTTCTTTTTCTCAAACTTTCATGAAAATCTTTTTTTTTTTTTTTAACTTTAAAAATAATATTTTCTTAAAATTTCTTTCACTAAAATTCACTCTTGATAAATGCTAGAAAGAAATATTATGTAATGGCGGTATAATATATATAACATTTATTGATGTGGAATAGTGATTTTTCATAGCACATGAGTGAAAGAGTAGTTTTCTTTTATCTAAATTATTCATTCTGAATATATATGTTGAACTGATAATTATATAAGTTTGTGTAATCTTTCCATGTAAATAAGTATTTTTTTTTAAATTAAAAAAGAATTAATGTTAAGTAATACTTAGAATAATATGTATTGTTAAAATGTAAGAAAGATTATGACAAACTTAATCTATGTTTTAATTTTTGCTAAATTTGTCAATTTTAACTTACAGAAATTTTAACAAGTTTATGAAGATTGTGTTATGAAATGGATTTTCTTACTCTGAAATAAATGATGAAAATATAAAATTCAATCATATCTTGTTTACTAAAGTTATAAGTTAATTAAAGGTAATTAATATGTTTTGCAAAAGATAAGGAGAAAAAATTCAATAGATCATAATTAAATTTGTAATCTTTAAAAAAAAAAACAATCAGGTGAAATAAAAACAACTGTTTATCAAAAAATAAAAATTTGTTGTTTGATTTAGGCTACATCATGTAAAAGTATACATGGAAATAAATAAAAGTATCCATTTACAATTTATTTATTGTTTTAAAAGTTGAACTGTACTGTGGTTTATTTATATATTACACATATTTGTTGTGATTTTTGTACTATTATATATGCGCACATAATTAAATTTATTTAACATTCAAACATTAACATGTAAAATTAGATACAAGATTTTTATTTTTGGGAAAAACCTAACTATCAATGTTTTGTTTTTGTAGAAAACACAATCATGTCATTTATTGTTTATTTATATATTTGTTTAAGTAATCATATTAACATTAATGTTTAATTATTAAATAATTTATATTATATATTGTAACCAGTTGGGTTACATGGCATACAATAATATAGTGTGTGTGCACATATATATATAAAGTTGAAAGGAAAAATAGAAATAAACACAGACATAAAATTTAGTAGATATTTTTGAACAATCACTGGAAATAAAATAATAAAGGGTTAAATAACTCTGAATTTAAAATAAAATTTTATTATGAAATAAATATTTTTAAAAAGGTCTAAATAAATTCTTCTTCTTCTTCTGATTTTGAAATTTAAAAACAAGCAGTGCTTATTTGTGAAATTTTTTAATTAAAACTTGTATAAAATGTCTATTGTTTATTATTAATGCTTGTTTATATTTCTATTATCTAATTTTAAAAAAGTATTTGATAAGATTTCCAAATGTAACTTTTTAATTAAAAGTGCTTTTGGAGGGATTAAAATTGTTTCCAATCAAGAAAGGTAAGAAAAAACCCAGTTTTTAAGTTAGTGTTGTTGTCAACTCAATCCAAGTCTATAAAAGGGTTGAATAAAAATATTATTTCAGTCTGCTTTTAGTTTTTATAAGAGCTGGCAGCAAGTAGATAGCCAAATTGGCCAGCTATGAAGTTGTCTTAATTTCTTTGTGAAGCAGTGGCCAAATTGGTCAGCTGCAAAGTATGGACTGTAGTTTTTGTAAGAGCTGGCCAGAACAGTTTGGCGAGTAAATTTTTTTTTAGTAAGTGGTAGCAATTAACTGACCAAAATAGATAGCTGCAGTTTGTTGTTGGCTGAAGCAGAGAGTTGGCAGAATAGCTATCATGAACAGATGTAGTTAAAGGCAGGACAGTAGGTCCAGGAGCTGCTACTATTTTCCTTTGCAGGAGTTTGAATTCACATGGAGGTAAATGACCCACTTCTTTGTATTGAAATTCATAGCCTTAAATGTGGAGAGGATGGTTGCTTGCCTGAAATCTATCAAGCCAAGACAGCTAGCTTACCCGAAGCCCAATCCAAGACAACTTAATTGCCTAAAATTGATCAAATACCAGACAGAAGGAAACTGATTCAATGCCAAGATTTAACTGATTATAACTTTCTGATTATGACTTTCCTGAACTGATCCTCATCAAGAGAAACCATCAGTTGATGAAGAAGTAGTTATACATATGCTGCTGTGTCTATATTTAGAAAAGCACAGATAAACATATATACAGTGAGTTGTATTTTTTTAAAATTCCTTAAAAAAGATATTTTAACTTAGTAGAAAAGTAAAACAAATAAGTAATTTGCTTAAGTCAAATGTCTAAAAGAGAGACGATTTGCTATATATATTTTGTAAAGAAATTATTATCATATTCCTTAGTGGGAATGACATTTTAATAAATGATAGACATATATAAAATGATGTTAGTTTAAAATTGTTTATTAAAGGAAAAAAAGAGCTTAAATTTATATTTATAATTTTTTTTTTAAAAAAAAAACGTTATAATTAAGAGTTAAGAAAAAGATTTCCAAAATATTTTAGGCTAGAAAAAGAAAGACATTTTAAATCAATCAACAATCAACTGTCAAAAATTTGATAGTACTTATTTTAAAAAAAGACTATAATCAGCAAGGATAATTAATTATGGAAATAATCTTTAATAGCTTTTATTATTGTGTCAAATTGAATATATGGTATAAATGATAGCATGCACATAAATTTCTATGTACACAGATATACATTTTAATAGATATCTGCTTCATTAAAATGTAGTAACTTAAATTTTAAATCATTTATTATTTTATGATTATTGAAATAGACATAAAATATACTGCACTCTGTATGTGTAGATATATCAAATGCATGTCAGATAAACACATTTAGGTAAAAATTAATGTAATTCTATTATTTTGATAAATTCAAATTTTATGTAATCAATTAATATATTCCATTGATATGCAAATATATTATGTGTTTATAGAAACCTATTAACCTTTTCCTAGTTTATTTTTTTCTCAAAAAAGTGACCAAAATTGTACATTTTTACAATTACAGATATATGCATATATGCTATCTCGTAACTCAAAATATATGAAAAAGAAATGCTAATTTTATTTAATGAAATACATTATTATAAATATATATAAATCAAAAGTTTTGGATCATATATATTCTAAAACGTAAATTATATTTTATATGACCCCCCCCCCCCACATATTTATATATTTTTTGTCCAAAAAACCAGATGGATATAATGAGGGGTGAAAAATGAATAGATATATATATATGCTATCATGTGACTCAAAATATATGAAAAAGAAATGCTGTGTATTTTATTTATTGAAATACATTATTATAAAAATATATATAAATCAAGTTTTGATTCACATACTTTCTAAAACCTAAAATATTTTGTAAAATTATATATTAGATATTCAAACATTTATAGATAAAAAACATCACATGATGTTGAAAATTTTCAATTGACAAAACAATGCTGCATATTTTCAAAATGTAAAAAAACACCCTTATTATTTATTGCAAAAAATATAATTATAATTTTTTGAAATATACATAATATTTAGTTAGTAATATTTACTTGATTTCAAAATAATACTTGTGAGAATAATATCAAAAAATGCATGCAAGAATATGAAAGTTGAAGAATTATTACAGATTCTAGATATCTGAATAGAAAATCAAAGAGCTTATTTTCATAGAAATATTTTTTTAAAAAAGAAAAATAAATCATAAATAATTATTATAACTTACCAATTGAAAGAATAATGCAAATTATTTAAAAAAATTGAAAATTATTTTGCAGAAAGCAAAGAAGAACATCTTTTCTCTATACAGGTAAAAAAAAGAGTCAATATGGGGTTTCCAATTATCATCCATGGAATAATAAATAAATCATTAATTATAACTGCCATCTATGTGAAATTTTACAAACTAATACCTGAATAATATACACATGTTCTAGAATTGAAAAAATGGAATTTTTTTGGACAAAACTGCTGACTGTTGTCAAAGGAAAATGAAAATGCTATATTGCATTGCATATAAATGCAATAGGGGATGCTTCGACTGCTAATTCATGGATAGACCTAGGTAAAGGTTAAGAAATAATGTAATCATTGTAATAACTTGAAATTTATATATTAATCTTGTAAATCACATTATGATAATTTGATTTATTATTGTATGTTAATCAAAATCAGAAGGCTTAATTTATACGTATAGCCTTATTTTTAGATACCTTAATTTCATTAGTTTTTTTTATTATTGTTAATAAAATTGTGTTCAATTATAAAAATTATTCCAATGGTTCTAAATATTTTTAGAATATCTGGTTTCATCATCTCTTGGTCACATACAGTAATGAAGCTTATGTTCTCTGTGAGCTAGATTCATGCAATAATGGCTGATATATGAATGGGGATGTATTAGTACTTTATGAATATGCAGTATGACATTGTCCTGGCTTGGCATGAGGATTATATTCTTCAAACTCCAGGCACTATATTTTATTTTACTTTAATCTTATTAGAATTTAAGTTTATAATTGGCCAGTACATTAATGGCACTAAATGGCCAGAGCATTAATGACAATCAGCATGTTTTAATATCCCATTATTATTGTTTAATGATTATGTATTCTAATTGATTAGAACTTAAGTGGTTCATCCAAGTTATGTTTAAATAATTGCCCAAGCTGGCAAATGCTCAATAGTTAGCCTGGTCTACAGAAGACACATTTTCAATCCAATCACCAGATTGACTGGTGATTTTATTCTGATTTATTGTGTTGATTTAGTTTGATTGATGGATCATTCATGATGATGAATGGTTGGTGTTTTGAGTATTACTATTATTCATTACTAGTAATTACTTTGACTTATTATAATGCTGATTGATGGTTAATTATTATGGTTACTTTGAGGAGTGACTGGCTGATCTCACAGAGATTCTCAATTCTCATGCTTTCTAGAATATATAACATTGCTTATATATATATTGATGTTATTAACATTTACTATCAGATCTTACTTTAACATTATTTAATATTTTATAATATCTTTACTTTAATATTTCATTTTATTTTGACTTAGGGTTGATGATGATTTTCCATGACTCCAGGTTCACATCTTTGCAATACCCCATCCTGCTACAATATATATATATTGTAACAAAATTAAAGTAGCTCAAAAGGTCCATTGTAACATTATTAAAGAGAAATTCAATTGTATATTAAAATATCATTGGATTTGTCAAAAATCCAAATATTATTAAAGTCTCAAATATTCTAATATTCATTGTAACTTAATAAAGATGATCAAACGATCCAAATGTATTAAATAATTAAGAAAAGATTCAAATATAAATATTTAGCTTAATAAAGGAAAAGCATTGTAGCTTAAATTAAATTATGAGAAGAATACCTGAGTAGTGGCTATTAAACAAAAAGATCAGACTGAGTTATCAATCCTATTAAGGGTCATTGGATTAAAGGAAACATACTTCTATAATTAGATTCCTCAAGATATCACCATATCAATAATTATAAACAAATTATTAACAACTATTATAACTCAGGTATATGGAAATCACGTGAGGTGAGTATACTAGTAACTCAATAAAATATCTTCTCAGGTATACAGACAGTAGATTTTATCCACTTTCATTTCTTGGTTTGATGTTAAGTGCATATCCAAACAAATACCAAGTGAATATGGTCTAGCAGGGCGCCACTAGATTATTTGAATCTAGACACAGTTATATCTAATAACCTTTCACATGTACCGGGTTTGAATCCCTTTTTGGTACTTTATTTTTTACAAAATGTATGATTTTGCTTTTTAGAGCCATATCACTGTATGCACTAATATCTAAGTAAGCATAAAACATCTTTAAACTAAAGTGGAATTCATTAGACACAAATCATTTCTCAGATCTTAGCATAACGAATGTGTTTC
This sequence comes from Epiperipatus broadwayi, assembly GCA_028023455.1. Lineage (NCBI taxonomy): Eukaryota > Metazoa > Onychophora > Udeonychophora > Euonychophora > Peripatidae > Epiperipatus > Epiperipatus broadwayi. The sequence goes on along the minus strand of JAQFVV010012404.1, from coordinate 2,456,291 downwards.
AATATTTTTTTATAAGTTTTACTAGCTCAGATTACTATTAATTTAGGATGGCAATTCACTCATCCTTGCATGAAATAGATGATGGAATGGTGGTTATAATATTACTAAGAAATCACTAAATATTATGAAATCAATATTTATTTATGGCCTTTGAACATTTAAACAGCTCATTAATTAAAACGTGATGATGACGATGATGATAATGATAACGATAATGACAATGGTTTCAACCACAGCTTTAGGACTAAGCCTAAACATAAAACCTAATTTTTATAAAGAAATTCATAATTATTGTTAATCTTAGCATATTTAATCATATCTTAAACAACTAATATTCAACCATTGATGATGAATGATCACACTTGATAAAGACTACTCTTAATGAACTATATATGCCTCGTTTAATAACATAAACTAATATTTATTACTGCATTTCTAACATATACATAAAATTTCTATATTTACATGAAAATTTATATTAACAATAACAACAATAATCATAATCGACTGTTTTAAAATCATAACATTAAATTTTAAATTCTTCCCCCTTTCCCGTAAATGTATTTCAAAAGTATATTGTATTAAATTGGGTAACCAATTTGTTAAAATTTTCCATCCACAAGAAAAGTATTTCATATAAAAAAAATATTCACTCATTGGCACACATACCTTATAAATCTAACATGTAAGTAGAATGACAAAATAAATGTTAGTAAAATTGGAAAGAGCAAGTTTTAGAAACAAGTTTTAAATTATTTTCTCCCCCTCCCTTCTAAGCGCTGAAATGCTATATTTTCCTAAAACAAATTAATTTCATATTTTAACACTACTTATTACTTCACATTCACTCGCAATTATACACATATAAATATTATTATGTATGTGCGTGTTTTATCCCATAATAGAAAAATATTATTTAAAACCAAAATAATAATACAAAAAATTATTTTACACATTAATATTTCATAACTGCAAATTAATAAACAAATAATTTTGATACATTCAAGATCGTTTATGAAGCTCAAAGTTATTATTAGTAAGACATTCTTGGTTTTAATCGATCTGAATAGTCTTTAAAAGTTCTTTAAATAAACTATACCACTTTATTGCTAAAAGTTTATTAAGACTCTGCTATCATAAAGAAAATATATAAAAAAAATTTTTTATACTACCAGTTCTTTGTAGCGACTTCTAATGAGTCAAATTTCTCTTGTTTAATGTCTATCTTTGGCAGCAACAATTTCCGTGAAAGAAAAACAATCTCTTTCTTAAAGTGTATAATTATTTGATGATGATGATCCTATTGAGGTTATTTGCTTTAGTGGACAATTTGGAAATCTTTATATTAATTTTTCTTCTCTTCCTGTCAAGCATGATTCTTTTAGTGGATGAAATACAGCAGTTGTTTTCACGTTTATAAATTTCCTGGGTTTTAAACTCAGTTGCTGGAACAATTAATTGGACTTCATGATTAATATTTATCATTAGATTAATTCAGCTTTCTGATCTCCTTCAAATGCAGATGGATGCTTTCTTCTTTCTATTTAAAAACATCTTATTTATCTGGTCAGTTGAAAGGTGTAGAATATTATTTTTCAGACAAGACATCTTTCCTTTCCTATATGATCTGCAGCTCCACGATGGTCAGGTCTTGATGGGACACATATATAATTTTTCTACCCTGTCATTTCTTATATTTTCAATATTCAAAACTTCATAAAAAAATGATTTAAAAAAAAAAACTATCTAGCAGAACTAAAAATGTTTGTCTGCTTTAGTTTCAATAATTTTTTAAAAAGTCTCTATCACAAATATTATAATAACAATAATCTAATAGCTCAACTGATTTTCCAGACTGCTTTTATATCCAATTTTTGAGTCAACTCACCCAATTAGAGTGATAGTGTGAATTGCTATTTTTGACCAACCCCAAAAATCACACACCTGGTTTTCAGACACTTTTGTCTTAAAAAATAGACTTATCCTTTTTCCTTTTTCACGTATATCTGTAATATCTAAAATTGGAGTTTCTTTCCTTTAATCTTAAGATAAGACAATTTCAAAATTAGAGTTACCACCCAGCTTAAGCTCCCAAAGTGACAAACAATCATTTACAAAAACAAAATTGCTACAAAAATAGATATCTGATTCAACAGATTTCCTCTCTTAACATAAAATTGTAAAAAAAAATAATTTGACAGATTTAACCCTTCTTTTTCTTTCAATATTTAATAAATGTAAATTTCTGTATGTAATGTACACACATACTTTATCATTTCACATCATTCATAAACTGACATTAAATAATATAATTGCTAGCTTAGTAATTATAACCCCAATATTTAAAATTAAATCCTTAGCTTTTAAATCCCAATTACAATTATAGAAAAGCAAAATAGAAGTATAGAATAAGATATTAGAATTGATCAAGCATAGGTTAGTTTTAAAGAAAGTTAAATATCTGAAATATAAAACAATTCAATAGCTTACACATACACTGCCTATACGTATGCGTTATAACTTTGCTTTTTAAAGAAAAATTAAAAATTGAATAGTTTAAATGTGTGTATTACCTTTCTATCAACACACAAACAATATTAATTGTTGACCCACTCTCTTTCTATCTAAAGCTTTTAGAACTGGACCTTGTAGGGTTTAAACTTGGATGCCCTACAACTTCCTTTTATATAAAAATGTGATGATGATTTTGTTTTACATTTTCCTACATGCACATTACTATAAATTTAGCTAGTGACTAAATTGTAATGGCACAATATATATAATATATATATTGAATACTTTTATTTATATATTCAAAAGAAATAATGATTTGTAATTTCTATGTACACATATATACAGTGAAACCCGTGCTTCTGCACTATTTTTTTTTTGCGACTCTTAACTGATGATATGAATTAGCAGATAACTCCTTTATTTACAATCCTTTTTAAAAAACATATACTGTACTTATTTATTTAAATATAAAACTAACATATTTATATATTTATAATAGTACATTATAAATATTTTTAATAGCTGATAAAAATTTAGAATACCATGCTTAACATATTTTTTGAATTGCCTTTAATGTTACATTTAAAATTAAAGCTAAAATCTGCCCAAAGATTTTTATTTATTATCAAAATCAAGGAGTTGTTAATAGATTTTTAAAAAAAAAAAAAATAAATAAAGGTAATAAATGTAAACAATAGATTATTAAGAATAAAACAAAATAATTTTTAGATGATTTTTTTCTCTTTCTATTTTATCAATGGTTTTAATAATTAAAAAAAAAAAAAGCTCCAGAAGCATCTTTATTTAATGTTTTTAGGAAAAGATTTGAAAAAAAAAACTTTAAAACACTGTTAAGAAGTGTTTATTGACACTTTAAATTAGAAGAAAATATTACTCTTAAGAATATTATTTATATGATTATTATGATATTAAAATTGTGTTATATGCACACAATTTTGCATTAATTGATTCATAAAAACAGATGATAAAGAAAATGCAAAAGATACAAAACCTAAGAAACATTAATTTAGTAATTATAATTTCAATCACATGGGATCACATCCCTAACAGTTGCATTATGAATTAAACAATTAAAAATTTGCTTTGTTGCAGTTTTTTATTTGCTTTTGTAAAATATTATATACAGTAAATGCAGCAGCTTCACTGTATATAAAGATCTCTTAATGCAATGATTGTTATGTTCACTTAGCATATTACTTAAGTGTTGATTTGAATCTGGTTGAACTTGAATATTTTGCAGGTACTGAGAAATTCTAAGCAAGCTCAGAATATTTTAATTATTTTGCTATTCTTAACTAGACAGTAAGTCAAGGGAAAAAATCATAAATCATTATACCTGAGCATTTATTTAGTCTAGTAAGTATTCTTTATTGTTTTTTTGTAGTGGAATGCTAAGAAGTTCATTTTTACATAGTAATAGAGCTCACCAAGAAAAAAAAACATTAAGGAAAGAGAAGAAAGAAGAGAAGTTGCATCTTCTTTTTCATTTTTACTTGAAATATTAGTCTACCCAAAACTTAATAAAGTGTTAATAAAATAATTTTTTATATTTAAAAGAAGCAACAAATAGATTGAAATGATTTTAAAAATCATTAAAGAAATGAATTGAAAAATAATTTTAAATAAATAATATTTCATCAAAACATACTAATAAAAATATAGAATATTAAGATATCTCAGAACATCAAGATTTAATAGGAGAATTTGCTATTTTGGAATTAAAATTATAAATTTAGGTCTTAAGTTTATTCACATACTACTGTATCCAAATAAAAGTTCAGATAACTCAAAATTAGTATTAGCTTTTGATAAAATAATGAATAATTTACTTATAATTGTTAGTAATAATCATTAAAGATTTAGGTTGAAATAAAAACTACCATTCATTTTTTATTCAGTTATATACATATTACTATGCATATAGTTTTAAAATAAAAATACTATCAATCACATAAAAATAATTGTTTTGTTCCAAAGGGATATATATAATAAGATTGAGTAGCAACTTTTATCAAATCTTTTAACAATTAATCTTAAACCAAGATTAAACTTTTTTCAGAAACTTTATTTATTCATCATATATTTGTAATTGAATTAACAAGCATCTTGTTGTTTCATTACGTCTTATTGCAGGCCATTAAGATCTAATTTAATAAAAAAAAAAATAGATGTTATATTAGATGTGATATGTTGGACTATTTCCATCATCTATGAGTGAATGTTGAATGTATAGAAAATTTTAAACTTTATTTAAACTTTTCAAATACAAACTCATAGATACTTATAGATGATGGAAATAGTCCAACATATCACATCTAATAATATACCATCATCACAAACCTTCAGACAAATATATATTATATTATTTTGTATTTTTAAATGCCACATAGATCATATATATCTTCACTAGTATTACAAATTGATCCAAAATAATCATAACAATAACAACACTTTATGAACAGAAAAAAAAATTCTTAATAGAATCTAGTTTTTTATATTTTGCTATTAACTCTAATTATCATTTATTAACATTGTTTGTTTGTAAATTATTTTATAATAAATTATTAAAATTGTATTTCAGGGTTTAAGTTCATTTAAAATATTTAGTTTTAGTAATTAATATTTTTATAATGTGGTACATTTTCCCGAATTCCTTACACATTAATAGATTGCAATTTCCAAGTTTTAATGCTTTTTCCAGTCTAATTTTATTTTGTTAGTAGATTTTATTACAATGATAAAGTATTTTGTAATTTGTTTATTATTCTACAATATCTTTACAAGGAATTTATATTTTAAGCTTTATGAAATAATTATATTACAAGGCGTCTCCAAGAAGATTAACAGGGATGAGGAAACAGCGGTCTGATTTCATCTCCAAAATAATTTTTTAGTGTAATTTTATGGAAAATATTTTCTGGATTAAAATCAGAAGCAAGAGATAGAAAGTGGACATTATTTAAAATCATTTGGATTTTTCAAATGATATATCCAAAGAAATTTAATAATCATAAATATTTAGTCAGGCTGATCTTTAGTTTATTACAATTTATAAACACAGTGCTATATAAATAAATGCCTCATTTACATATGTTTAGTTTCATTTAAGAGTGACGTTTTGTAAATTCTAGATAATTTTGTGGACGTCATTCATTCAGACATAGTAAACAGTAATTTAAAGTGATTGGTTTATCCTCACGCTTTCATATCCAGTACATAAGATTTGCCCATATATAAGCATTTGGGTTGAAAAAATAAGTGGATTCATTTTATTCTTTCGCAAATACTTTATCTTGTGTTGGAAATGAAAGTATTCATTTATTAGTATTAACATTTGTAAAAAGCGCATGTACATTAGCTTGAAAGGCTGATCTTTAGTTTATCAAATTAATAATGTATATAAAACAGAGAATTATGTGCATGTAAAGGAAGTTTACTTATAAATAATAGATTGGATACTTATTAAAAGAAACATAAGATATTTCAGAAAATAAAGTAAAGTATGAGAGATCTGTGTTAGAATTAACAAAGGGGATTGTAAGCAGACTATATGATTGAGGAAACAAATGGGTATCATTGACATCATTAAAACAATTAAAAGGATAACATTAACTGGAGATGTCATGAGAAGAAATGATAATAGATTTGCAGTAAAGTTTTAAACTGGGTTTGAAAAATTTTAACAGCTTTAGAAAGTGACAATGTTAAAATAAATGAACAAGATAAGAAGTTTGTTAGAGTTATATGAGTAAGAAAAGCTATTGTTTGGAGATATGTAACAAACTCAAGAGATATTATTCTGTAGTAGATTAAATAAAGGTTAAACTGGAAATTTTAAGAGATTTAGAAAGAAACTATATATAAAATAAAAGAATAAGAATAAATGTGCAGAAATGATGTGTATAAATAAAGCTATTGATCGGAAACACTAGAATAAACTTAGAAAATTTTTTGCTGCACCAAATAATGAGAGTTAACGTAATGAAGTTCAGACTTAAACTATTATCCTGAATATGATTTATCTAGGATCATTCATTCAATTCATCTGTTATTAGCAAAATAACACAGACTTTTTATTATTTCATATTAAAACAGGCAAAACTCTTTATACAGTAGTGCAAGCCAGCATAATTGATAATCGTTTCTTTTATCATGATACATACAGACACATACATATTATTCTGTGAATTTATGTTTAATTAAAAAATAAATTTATTATTCTTTAACTGAGATTTAACGTTTATATCTGTACTAGAATGTTATGGTAATCTCTAGCCTAATAAATGATTAATAATGATTATTAATGTATTTATTTGAAGTGCATGCTAGCAAAGTTGTGAGAGCAGAAGTTTGATTTTACTGAGAAAGTTTTCTATAAAAAATTATTTAATTATGACATATGGAAATTCTATCGATGAATAAAATATTATGGAACAAAAATATATAGTAAAATCTAAAAATGCTATGAGTAAAAAAAAAAGAAAGTGAATAAGTAAACTTGTGCACACAACTGAAATAGTTGATAGTGATTCTGAAGATTAGATACATTTGATCTTTTTGAGCAAAACACAGTATATACAAAATTATTGAACGTCTTCAAATAAATATTATTTCCTGGTGATCTGATAAATAATATTTCTTTAATGATTAAAAATCTGTTTCATTTTTCAGGTCTCAAAGATATACATCCATTATTATGGAGTTCATCTACTTCATTGTTAATCATTTTTTATTATTGTTACCAAACTTTTCACGCATTATATACTTTGCTAATAAATTAGATTATCTCATGATATAACCAAAGAGGACAATTTTAGCCTGATCATTTGATTTCAAAAGAGAGTTTAGAAATGATTAAAACAAATGCCTATTTGCTCTAAGTACTTTTCTGTCCATGGAATTCTCAAAATATTTTTACCAACACCAGTGTTAAAATGCATTAATACACTTGATTTTTTCGGATTTCAGTATTATATGTTAGTTTAGTAACAACATATTTATTTGTAATCTCTTTTATTTAATATATTAAAAATTTTAATTTAGCATATTTAACTGCCCTTTATTTCATTAAATTTTGTATATTTATTATTTTAATCTAGAATTTCTCACATTTGCAAAGTTCGCGTTGATTTAGAAAAGAATTTGAAAAATCATTTAGAAGTGGTGCCATCTTTAGGAAGTATTAAACCGGATTCTTCATTTACTTTTCAGGTGCGATTTTGTCCAAAGTGAGTACTAATTTTTACTACTAATGGAATTATTTTGGATATGAGACTAAACTATATGATATATATTAAATGTGAAAAACATTAATTATTTTGAAATAGCCTTTGTATTTAGTATATATAATAAATCACATTTGTTATCTATCCAGTTTCTATGATGTTAAAGTCATTTCAAAATTATATTTATTTAATCATAAGATTTTTAAAATTACTTTATATTATATAAAATTTATTTTATGGTTTATATAGTTTTAATGAATTTATATATAAGTATATAATATTTTACGAATATACTATTGTATGTAAAAGAGAATAATAAAACTTTATATATAGGGAGAAAGGATACTTTAAATGTCCAATTGACAAATGGAGCTAATATGGTATAAAATTATATTTACTAAATAAAAAAGACAATGCTAAAGTTAATTTGAATATGCATTTAGTCAGAAAGTTTTTACATCTTTCAGTTATAAATTTCAAAGTAAATTCTATTTGTCAAACAGATGATATACTTTATAAAGCAAAAAAAAAAACCATCCTATTATTTTTATCACAAAAATTTATTTATTTTTCTTTCTATTTTTTTTATTATAGAATAACCATAGAATCAGATTGCCCAGAATACTATGACAAGGCAACAAGTGTCTTTATTGCTCCAGTGAATATAATAGTAGAAAATCAAGTAGGCTCACTAATTAATTTTACGTCAATAAATATCACATGATCACCATTTCTTATGCTTGCTCTTAACTGTTATTGAAACAGGCAAAAGTCACTAAACATATTGCCACTCATTGCAAGCTAGAGTAATCAATGGATGCCAGAAGGCTTATGCATAAAATCCTCATCTAGTGCCTACTCATCCAACATCCCTAGACTAGTTTCTGGCTTGTGGCCTTTGTCAGTGAAGAGCCTTGGATTGAAAATATTAAGGTGTTTTCAATTTAAGACTCATAGTTTTGTAGTTAAGTAGAAATAAAAGGTGGATACTGGAGGGTTGTATAATATTCTAAGATCTAGGTGCAGTACTCTCAGATCCAAGGCTCCTCACTGACAAAGGCCACAAGCCAGAAACTAGTCTGGGGATGTTGGATGAGTAGGCACTATATAGGGGATTTTATGCACAAGCCTTTTGGCATCCATTAATTACTCTAGCTTGCAGTGAGTGGCAATATGTATAGTGAGTTTTGCCTGTTTTAATTAATTTTATGTAGTGTGTATATATATCTAGGTCTTACTAAAACAAATCTTATTATAACATCGATTAGTTACATTACAAAGCTGCATAAAAAAATCTAATAAAAAAACTATTATAAATTGAGTAATAAATGTATAATTTGGTGTTTATATGCAGTATACTAGTTATAATATGTGTGTCACTTGTGCACATTGATTAAAAAATTAAATAAAAAATTGTTTATATATTTAATCATATTAACTATTTTGTAATGGAAAGTTACTTTATAAGTGAGAAACAAAAAAAAGTTAAGTTATTATACTGTAAACGAAAAAGAAAAATAATTTTAATGCATACAAGGATTTGAATTGCATAATTTACAAAAATATAAAGTATTTTGTATTCTTATCTGATCTGCATTCTAAATGGAATTCAAAATAAAAAATTTGCCAATTAATTCTTAACCTAAATTTAAAGGCAAATCTAAATGTTATTTAAAATTATGGATGAATAAAATTAATAAAGTTATTGATCAATTTTTAAAAATCATAATAATTTTTTTCTTCATATCGTTAATGTAATAAATGGTTTTTTGTTTTTTTTTGAGTATGACTTATTCTTGTTGATAATGCTGGTTGATGTATGTTAATGATACCTATAGTTGCTCTAAGGAGTTAATTAGCTGATCTCTGGGAGAATTCATTATCTCCTGCTCTTTTAATATATAACATTATTTATAGTTTTTTTGATATTAAACATTACTTTAATATATGGAATATCTTACTTTAATATCTTATACTTTTTATTAAATTTCTATTATTTTCATGATTTGCCATCACCTCAGGTACGACCCTCTTATTTTCCTGTTGTGTTATGATATATATCGATCAATGTTCTTTATTGATAAAAATCAACAGAAAAGGAAGTCTGAGATCTTATTGGCACTGCTATTTTATATTCATTGATTTCTTATGTTTAGATTTTGATCATCGATAACCTAGATGTCAGGGAACTTTTTATGAGTATTTGGTACAAATGGGAAAGATTTTGTATCTAATGGCATGAGAATTATTATGGCTATTGAACTATAAGCAATACTCTATGAATATCAAAACTGGACACTAAAGCACTATTATATAAAAAAAAACTGGTGGCTTTTCGATGCTGTTTTAAAGGCTTTTAAGAATACTGTTGACTGCAAAAAGTAAAACAAAGTATCTTTAATCGAATTAAGCCCAAACATTGAATTTAAATTACCAATGTTAGGACTGAAGTTGTCTTATCTAGTCATATTATAAGATGATTTAATTCATTAGAGGAGTGAAAATGTTCAGAAAAAATGAAACTAAAGGAAGTAGAAAACCAGAAAAAGAATGGTTAGATTAATAATAAGTCAAATCTAAAATTTCCAAGAGCTGATAGATGATTCAGAAGATGTTATCATCAAGTACACATTGATTGTATGACATCAATCTAATTTTAATATTATACTTAAAAAACTTAAACCTTTTGATATTATAACCTCAGTAACAAAATAAATATCATCTCAGATTTTTTTTTCTTTCAAATTTTATTTTCTAAACAGAAACTAGATAAAAAAAAAAAGCTTGTAATGTAACATAAAAATTAAAATATAAATTGCAAAATTTTATACCATAAAACCCTAATGCTAAATATTATGTGGCAACATATTAATATCAGTTTCATAAACTCATGAAAAAATAAAGTAAGGTGTGATGGTTAAATTATCAGCATTAAAATAATTACATTTCTTAAATATAAAAAAAAAATAAACACAAATTTACTTGTCTGCACACTCTAATCTCTAGAAAAGCCATTACATAAAAGTTGCTAATTTCTAAATAAAATGCTTGTCATAAAATAAAAAATATTTACAAGGAAAAGAAATAGATAACCATTTCTAGATACTTGGTATAAAGATAGAAAAATATTTTTTACATTCTTCCCAACTATAGTAAAAGTTTAAAATATATCTGATGATCACCAAACATAAAGTTTATCAAATAGATTGGCTTTTATCAGTTATCAAGCATGCTGAAAAAAATAATAAAGTCCATATTATTTGTTGACTCAATCATTATTTGCATAGACACATTGTAATTGCAAACTATTTGAAAATTTTGGAGACTAGTTTCTATTTATTATGCAATTATTGTTTCCAGATTATTCTGCCATTTTTCAGTGATTATGTTTAATTGATACAGTCCAACAAAGTTAAATATTTATTTAAAGACTACAAAAATTATGATATATATTTTCCATAATCTCCTTTGATCACCTGATTGAGCTTCAGTTGGTCAATCTTAAACAATGTCTGATAGATTAATATTTTCTATTAGTGGATCTGCCAAATACTCCATCACAAGTTAGTATCATTTAGTTCTACAAAAAATCTTAACATAACAAAGGTTAACTAAATACAATGATTAAATATATATGTTTGTGGATTTGCATATGCATATGAGGTCTGGACATATTATAATAATAGTTATTTTTTCCTGAGATCGAAAGTTGTTTTGTATTTAGAATTTAGAAATAAAATTTTAAAAAAGCAAAGATAGTAAACTAATTATAATTAGTTAAGAATTTTATTATTTTTTATCTCATTTTTGTTTGAAAAAAAAAAAAAAATTTTTTTTTTGTTTTATTAAAGTTATTCAACTTAAATTCTGAAAATGTTTTAATTTTACAGTGGTTAAATATTCTGTTCCTGGCAATGTTGTTGCCTTTTGTAAAGGTCAATCATACAATTGGTTATGAATTAGATTTGTCAGTTAATAATTTTTTATAAAAAAATGGCCAGATGAGAGTTATTCAGCATTTTATTTCATGGGTTTAAAAAAAGATGAGTTGTTATTGTGAGAAAAGGAAAAAAGAGCAGAAAGCAAATGCAGGGGTAATAAAAAGAAAAATAATGTGGGAAAACAGACTTTTTCAGTTTTTTTATTTATTAAGGTTCAAAAAAAAAATCACTTTCAGATAACAAATGATAGAACTGCAAAAGCAATAAATTCTTGCAGAAAGTGAAAATTTATATATAAATAAAAAAAAAAAAAGAAAACTAAGGATAAGAATTTTGGCCTAATTCCACGAAAATGGGGTGAGCTGGGGGATGATGGACTGGGACAAAATGAGGATGGGGGCAGTTGATGGCAAATGGGGGATCTCTCAGGGGGTTCTCATCAGATTTCAATTGGATGGATGGTGAAGAGTGGAGTGTGTAGTAGGGGGTATTAAATATGAAGATTGTCTATCTTATATATATCTGATATAGATATATGTGTGGGGAGATGTAATCTGGAAACTGATGATTGTATTTAGATGATAGTATATTGGTGATTTTTATCTTTAGCATATATGTGTTGAGTGTATCAGTTTATTAGATAGAGTGAGAGTGTGGGTTGAAATGTATTATATTAATATATAGTTTGTGTAATTATAAAATTCTGTTGATTGTATTAATTGGTGGATCAAAATCAATATAAGGGAATAAACAAGAGAAGTTTGGGATAGTATATACTATCAGTTTGTTGATGCAAGGTAACTAATAACTTTACCAAATGAAGTAGATAATTTTAAAGTATGCTAGCCCTGCTCATCACCATGTAGTCTTGTTTTTTTGGCTGCCAACTGATAAGTACCAACCTACAGGATATTATCTGAAAGAAGAAGTCCTCATGCCATAAATCCTTTCTTCTAGTTGTACACAAAATAAAAGGGCTTAAAATCTCTATTATCCAATGAAGGAAAAAAGAATGAAACAAGAAAAATTATTATTGAATATAAAAGAGCTCTGGACATTATCGCCTCCATAGATTATGATTTTATAAATTAAAAAAAAAAATTCAATATGGTAAGCTTAGCAGATTTGCTAAATGTTAATTTTGGTACTGGTTAATTAGCCACTGTATGTTGCTTGGTGGCTCTGCTTCTGTGCAAAAACACAGAAATATGCCATTTACATAGCCGAACCTATGTCTACTACAACACTACCTTCATAATAGCCATTTATGTGCCAAGTGATGGCATTGTTCTCTATGCAAATGCACAGAAATTGTATGCCTAGCTATGTGTGGCCACACTTTATGCATATGTTCAGTAATGGCAGTTCACTACCGTTTGATATGAGGATGTTTGTTGTTCAATTTCACAGAACTCTTGAAATCTGTTTTCAAAATCATTGTCTCACACACCAACTGAGTAGTATTCCATAGTGATAATTATCACCCTGTCAATGTGCTTCCCTGTGCATTTTGGAAGCTGGTAGAAATTTGGAAAGTCTTTTGCAGAGCACGATGTGGCGGATTCATGTGAAATTTCACATTCTTGATGAGATAAATAAAATGGCTGAAGGCAACAGTGAACATTTAAGTTCGAGGCTGTCCTTCCTCAAAGGGTTGCTGCTCGTGTATTACTGACAAGTGACTCACTTTCAGAAGAAATTTTAGTGTTATTGAAAGTTGTGTTATTGAGAAGTTGTTGTTTTTGGAAATAAAGTTGTTGTTGTTGTGATTTCTTTGAAACACAATCAATCCGAATCCTTCTTTGTCCCACTTGTATTACATATTTAAAAACAAAATCGGCTGATGTGAATTTTTTGGGTTTGTTATTTAATTTTGTTTAGAATAAATTTGGAAATAAAAAGAAAAGTGTTTGGTTTTGTTTTTGACTTTTGATCAGCTCCAAAAAACAAAGTCAGGCTGATTACTTTTTTAATGAAGTGTTTCTGTTTGTTTTTTAATTTTGTTTAAAAGTTTAATTTATTATTAGAAGAATAACGTATTTTTAGGGTTATTGAAATTTGGAAATAAAGTTATTGTTGTTGTTGGAATCAATGCTTGTTATTGTGATTTCTTCGAAACACAATCAATCCGAATCCTTTTTTGTCCCACTTGTATTACATGTAAAAACAAAGTCGGCTGATAAAATACAAAATCGATCAGCTGATTACTTTTTCAATGATTTTTTTGGGTTTGTTATTTAATTTTGTTTAGAATAACGTAAATTTGGAAATAAAAAGAAAAGTCTTTGGTTTTGTATTTTGACTTTTCATCGGCATAAAAAACCAAGTCAGGTTGATTATTTTTTTAATGAAGTGTTTTTGTTTGTTTTTTAATTTTGTTTAAACGTTTAATTTATTATTAGAACAATAAATTTTTTTCAATTAAACGTTTAATTTAGAATGATAAGAATAACGTAAATTTGGGGGGGGGGGGGCAGAAACGTTATATTAATACGTTTTTGCCCAGACACAGCATCACCAAGCGATATATAGTGGCTAATTAACCAGTACCTTAATTTTTTTAAATATAAATAGCTAACTATTGTTTTATAAATACATTTATAAATGTGTTATTAGTTTATTTGATTTATGTTTTTTGCTGTTATGGTTTATTGAAATATATATGCATATTTTCTTTTTGTATTTATTTATGTATTCATTTTTATGAATAAATATTGTTAGAGTTATTTAAGTATTCAATATCTGACTTTGGATTTGTTTGCATATGTGTGTAAACATGCATATAGATAAATATATGAATGCATATGAGTTGAGTGAATAGAGGAGGGGTTTGCTTCAAATTTTATTTTTATTGTAGATAAATTTTCATTTCACTATACTTAAAAGATTATAAATATTCAAATTGAATTCTATTGTATTTTATCTTTCATCTTTCTGCAACACTTCATATCAATATAAATTGATTATTATTATGATGATGATGATTTTTTTTATGTATGCCACTCACCCTGAGAATTCAAGTAGAGTACTGAGATTGTATTTGGGAATATAATATCAGGAAGTAGAGGTGGATATCATTGTGAGGTTTACTTCAGAGTATAATTTCTAAAGAAATTGGTGCTTAAAGCTGATTCTATTCAGATTTTGTAAATACACTCTGAAAATGGTAAGCTATGTTGATACTTACAAGGATAGTCATGAAGAAGATGATAAGGAAATTTAACTAATTATTATTATTATTAGTTTGGTACCATTTTGTGAATAATATAGCACATGTGTGTGTGTGTATTGGACTTGAAATAATATCACACGTGGAGCCATGCATAAATTGTAGTTCATGCATACTGCATGTGATGTTTGTTATGGATATGTACAAATAAGAGGAAACTAAATGTGAGATTCCTGATACAGTAATTTATGGTCTTGAACTTATGACCCTGATATTAAATCATAAAAAAATGACAATTTCTGAAAAAAATATTTAAAAAGGACATATGAAAATTTAAATTACATTTTTAATCAAGTAAATTACTTTTTTCATAACAGATTAATAATATATTTTCTTTGTTATACACAAATGTTATCAGACAATTGCAAAAAAAAAAGTTTTAGGAATAAAGAAGTGATTTATATATTGCTTTCATTGATTTAATCAAAGTTCAAGATATTTGACTTAATTGATTGAAATCTCAAGATTAATTCAAAATATTTGATTTGATTAATTGATTGAACTGCTGAAATAATTGGTTATTCACCAAAGTTTATTCATATTGTACATCTTCTACATGATAGAATGAGAGGAGGTGTTATTACTATAGATGGAAAATCAAGCATTTGAATGAAAACTGGTATTAAGAGGTCAGCGCGATTGCCTTGCACTTGCAGGCAGTTGCCTGGGTTGTGGGTTCACATCCTGGCCGATGCTATGACACTTTAAAAAAAAAAAAAACAAGAATGTGTATTACCTCTAATTTTGCTTTTGATTTTTGTAGCAGTAGTCTTTGAAACTATTTATAGGTGACTTCCTGAACCTCAGGAATCAAAATATAAATACAGGAATTAAAATAGGATGCAGGTTTGATGGTAAAATTTTTATTTTGCATTAAAAATAAAAACAAGAACTTTATTTTCATGACTTATGGATTTATAATATGTTAATGATTTATTCTTGTCAATTCAAAAGATGATCTATAGAATATATTTGAACACAACATATAAAAACGTTAGTTTAGTAAAAAAAAAAAAAAAAAATCAACTCATTTATCAACCAAAAATGGAAGAAAAAATCTTCAGGAACTTTTAACTCTCTGGGTTATTAGTGTGAAAATGTGAGCCAGTTTAAATAGATGAAATTAGATGTTGAAATGTAATACAGAATCTAATATGCTGCTGCTTTTAACAAGTTAAAAAATTCAACATTGCATCACAGTGATGTAATCACTGCAACTAAACATTATTTATATATTTGTATTTTGTTTCATTTATTGTATGAAAGTGAGGGACTATTAATGTAACAAAGGTATTAGAAAAATGTCCATAAAATGATAAAAATATTATGGCAAGCTCATATAAACAATGACTTTGTTTTCAGCTGGATGGATATAATACTATAGTATCTGCTAGTGTAAAATTACATATTCATTGGATTGGGGATAAGAAGTGAATAATCAATATGGGACTTTCTAAAAAGTATTTTAAGGTGAGCTTGATTATAGATTTTATAGGAGAAGCAGGCTGTTTTTATTTTATAAAAATTCAATATTAGTTGCTTTCATTGAGAAGATATGGCAGAGAATATGATATAATAAAAAGTTACACTTTGACAATATGCTGGAATTTTTTTTTTTTTTAAAATTTGCTGCAGAAGAAATTAAAAGACAACATGTATACATAAAACAATATAGGATCACATTTTCTGTATGTGGACATAGTTGTGGTTCATAAGTTGGTTTGTTATAGTCATTGCAAAACTAATTTCTAGTATACTGCTATCTTGGAATTAGAATGGTCATGCTTGTTTGTGAATAGCTGTTGCTGCTGCTGATAATGATGCATAGTACTTATGACTTTCAGCTTTTATTGATGCAGTTAAATTTTTATTTGAGAACATTCTTGCATGATCTTTTCTTAACTATATATAACAAACCAAACTGAAATTGATGAGTGCTGGTTCGCTTGAAATACATTTTGGGGATTTGCATTTTATTGTATCTTTATTCATATAATTTGAAAACAATGTGTGGTGATGTGGAGCAGTGTTCTTCAACCCTTGGCTCGTGGACTGGTGCTGGGCCAGCAGAAGTTTTTTACCGGTTTGCCGGTAGACTGGCAGGAAAGGTTATAATAACAAAATAATAAGAGTTTAAACTTTTAATTAATATAAACAATTTTTATTTATTTTTTCATCTCATTTTTACCCAATTAAAAAAGAAACAGAACGAAAACAAAATCTAATCAATCATACATAAATTAATTTGTTTTTCTAATTATTACAGATGTTTATGAGGGGAGGGGGTATAGAATTAAATTTTTTATTACTTTTCTAAAAAAAATTTAAAAATAAAAAAAAAGTATTTTATTATACAAATTTCATATATATATAATTGAATTTTGTATCTTTAACATTGTTGTTTTGATCAGTTATAACAGTTATGTTCATCTAAGGATACGCAGTTTACATCTTTAAGAAAATATATCAAGACTTCTGCGGTTCACGAAACTGTATCCTTATTTTTACCGGTCCACACTTGTGAAAAGGTTGAAGACCACTGATGTGGAGGA